>JBBCBC010000036.1:4053167-4794925 GCA_037126765.1 Stenogyne calaminthoides | reverse complement strand
TTTTGAGTTTGGGTAAAGATTTGTTGAGGTTCCAACTGGAAATCTATCCTAGTGTTTATGTAGCCAAAAAGCTAGAGGATGAGATTTCTATGCTAAGAACAATGGGATGAACACTTAAGAATAATCTTCAAATTTTGTGTTCTTCGTGCAGAAACTCTGCTATAGTTTTTGCTTCTTGATAATTTCCGTATAATTTCCGTCGTTCCGCTTTGAAGAGCAATCCCATTTTATAGACCACCAAATCAAAGAGCCGTTGGAGAGCAATTTGAATTTTCGGCTATATTTGGTAGGTTTGTAGGATTTGATGTGACGTGCTTCCAATATCGGCGTGGCCGAAGGCATGATTAGCACCGTTTGTCTCCGCAGCGTCGAATCCCGCATTGTCAGCTCTTTTTGTGCACGTGTCACTTTCTTATTGGCTTCACGAGTACAACACTTCAGTATTTGTCCAATTGACGTTTGATATTCTTCTTATAGAAGATTCGTAAGGTCTGGTGTACCATTTTGGTTAACACCAGGTGTGAGCTAACCTGATCAGATAACTGATCAGTCTACCTGATAGAGTCTTCTGATGCAGATTGTCTTAGCACAATTTGCAGACTCGGGTGATGTAGGTCTTCTAGTCTTCTGGTCTTCTTGATCTTTTGGTAGTCTTCTGATCTTCAGGTTACTCTGAGTCTCAGTGTCTTCAGTATCATACTGAGTCTTCAGGTTTCTTACTGAGTCTTCAGGTTTCTCTGAGTCTCTTCAGGTTTCTCTGAGTCTTTAGGCTTATCTGAGTCTTCAGGTTTCTCTGAGTCTTCAGGATTATCTGAGTCTTCAGGTTTCTCTGAGCCTTCAGGCTTATCTGAGTCTTCAGGTTTCTTTGAGCCTCGGTGTCTTCAGTCTTCACCTGATCAGCTGACTTCTTCTTGTCTTCTGACTTGTTTAGTCTTCTGATCATCTGACCTTATCTGGTCATCTGATAATTTGACCTGACCTTTACATATTGAGTTCCCCCTCAATATGTGACCTATCTTTTACATCAGCTATCTATACATTTTAGCTGGTCATCTTAATCTGACTCTAAATCATCAGTCAGCTAACAGATCTGACTGGTCCTATTACAACCTGTTTTGGAACTTCCATCAAAACTAAATACAAATTTCCCAACAGCTACAATAAATGAGTAAAGGATAGATAAAAAAGTGATTTTTTTTTTTTGAAAACTGATGAAAAAGTGATAAAAAATCCCAATAATGTAGAAATTTTGGATCTTTTATTTTCCCATCGCACATAATGAATAGTTTTAATTGCTTAATTTCATGCAAATTCATGAATAAAAATAAAGTAATATTATGATTTTTGATTTATGATTTAGTTCCATTTGCATCTCAAATTGTTTTTAAAAATTATAAAGGTTTTTGATTCAATTCCATCACCGGAAGACGAGGTTCAAAGCACTTAGGAGATAAAAATCTGCATTTGAATGTGATCAGAATGTTTTCATTACCTTTTATTATAACATATGGGTGAACTATTTAGGGTGAACTATTTACACCGCACCACGTTTAAAATTAATAATGACAAATGAAAAAACTCATACAATTCAGTAAAAAAAATTGATACTCATTTATATAACGTAATTGATTTTTTTATTACATTTAACAAATCATTGGGAAAAAAAAGAAATATATTAGCAATTCTTAAATAGTTATAAGTGTTGATTTCATATTAATTTAAATAGTAATTAAATTTTTTAGAACTTAAATTTTTTGAAAAAAACTTTTAATTAAAATTTTGATTTTAAAAAAGTAAACAAAAATTTTAATTTTTGAGTAGGACTTGTGCTGGACCATCTTACGGAGAGATTATTATTTTGGAAGGAGCGTGTGTTAATTTGTTAGTTTTTGAGTCGTGTGAGATAGTTTCACACATATTTAATATGACCTTAATTTAATATCACTCTTAAATAAAAATGTAGATCATGTCTTATTTTATAACTACAACCTTATTGTAGGGGTAAAGAAGACTTTTCAGCTTAGCTAAGATCACTTTTACACTAACTCTTCTACGAATTTGGAACATGTAATGTACAAGATCATCCAGCGCTATAAAATTGACTTTTTTATTGTAAGTTTTTTATCCGGTCTATATATAGTAAATCAAAACACACAATAAATCCGTACGCATTTAGTATACAAGATGATCTTGTACAATACACGACCCAAAACCCTCTTCTGCAAGAGATCAATACCAAGATCACTTATAAGCTAGGAAAATTAATAACATTTTTTTTGAAAAAACAGAGCTTCCCCATTCATTATAATATCGTAAAATAACATTGCATTACATTGATGGAAATTTAAATATAATATGATCTTTCTTCAATCAGAATCTGATTAAATTTAACAAGGTTTACTGCAAATACAACGACGCCTAAGTCCATGACAATCACCGTTAGAATACCCTTCATTTTCGCAAACAGTCTTGCAATTGCCTTCGTTGAAACATAGTCCTTTGAAAGTTGAACTCGGTGATTCACATATCCTCGCCAAGCTTCCCTCTGCAAATTTTTCAAATATCATATATTAACATCGGTAAATTTGTTGTCACATATATAAACATGTATATACTATGCATCCATGTTAATTTTTGTGCCTAGCGTTAATGCGTCAAAATCATAAGACGAGTGAGATGGATTAAATTAATTTAAATATGTTAATCATTCATATCAATACGTAAATAGGTAAATTGATTAACATGGGTTGTTAATAGAAAATGAAATGGATCTACGTATACGTATAAATACAAACAAAATATGATGTGCGACTTCTTAATAATAAGAGATCTCACTTCGCAAGTCAATTATTTTTGTTTTGAGTCACGAGGGATTGCAAGAATGTTTAAAATACAACCACCGGGCATCGAGATCAAATCCAGAGCTCAAACCTTGATTGTGCGAGATCTTTAAACGAGAACATAACAAACTAATGTATAATTTTAATATTTATCCACTTAAATAAAAATATTTAAACTGCTATGTGCTTGAGAAAAGATAAATTAACATACGAGATGCAAACATCAACACCAAAAGCATCGCGATACCAATGAAAGATCTAGTATTCTCCATTATTAAAATAGTGTATTTTTCTTACAAGGAGAAGACCATATGTTGTACATTATATATATCTTGATAAAATTAAATAGAAAATGCCTAAATATAATTGAAAATAAAAGTATTCAAAAGTAAGATTCTATTTACATATTATTAGAAGGTCTAATAACTTATAGTTTCCCAAGTTTTCATATGTAAAAGACATAGTACACTATCCATGTACATAAAAATTTAATATAGAGATCCAATAACTAAAATTTATAATAAAAATACACAAAAATTAAAAAAAAACTTAAATTATAACAATTTCGAAAAAGTCAAGGGTGCAACAAAATCCATCTAATGTTTTTATTTATACATATCCCAATTGTTAAATGTACACTATAGAAAATAAGGAAAAAAAATCATGTTAGATATCCACTAGTTAGACTTTTATACCCATTTATTTATAAAATAAAGATAAGTTAAAACAAATTCTCCGCTCAAACCATACAATTTTTTGCTACAATAAATGAGTAAAGGATAGATAAAAAAAGTGATTTTTTTTTTTTTTTGAAAACTGATAAAAATTTGATAAAAAATCCCGATAATGTAGAAATTTTCGATCTTTTATTTTCCCGTCGAACATAATGAATAGTTTTAATTGCTTAATTTCATGCAAATTCATGACTAAAAATAAAGTAATATTATAATTTTTGATTTATGATTGAGTTCCATTTGCATCTCAAATTGTTTCTAAAAAATTATAAAGGTTTTTGATTCAATTCCATCACCGGAAGACGAGGTTCAAAGCACTTAGGAGATAAAAATCTGCATTTGAATGTGATCAGAAGGTTTTCATTACCTTTTATTATAACATATGGGTGAACTATTTAGGGTGAACTATTTACACCGCACCACGTTTAAAATTAATAATGATAAATGAAAAAGCTCATACAATTCAGTAAAAAAAATGGAAACTTATTTATGTCATGTAATTTATTTTTTTATTACATTTAACAAATCATTGGAAAAAAAAAAATATATTAGAAATTCTTAAATAGTTATAAGTGTTGATTTCATATTAATTTAAATAGTAATTATATTTTTTAGAACTTAAATTTTTTGAAAAAAACTTTTAAATAAAATTTTGAGTGTAAAAAAGTAATCAAAAATTTTAATTTTTGAGTAAGACTTGTGCTGGACCATCTTATGGAGAGATTATTATTTTGGAAGAAGCGTGTGTTAATTTTTTAGTTTGAATCATGTGAGACAGTTTCACACATATTTAATATGGCCTTAATTTAATATCACTCTTAAATAAAAATGTAGATCATGTCTTATTTTGTAACTAGAACCTTATTGTAGGGGTGTTGGTCCCGGTGCAAACGAGTCTTACACGTGTATGGGGGGGGAATACACGTGTTCAGTGTTTTTAAAACTTTTTTTCTTCGAGGTCACTTGGGTCGATAATCCTCGAAGATTAGGTTACGAAAAAGCACAGATCGCTCGAGTCAAAGTCTCATCGAGACAGTGATCCTCGAAATTTCTTTCAGATACCTCGAGATAATCCCAACCGAGTCCCGAGTGTCGAGAGATCCCGAGTTGCTTGGATCGATAACTAAACTTATCAATCCTCAAATGAGAGTTCAGTTTGATAACTATCTGTTCTAGCTACTCAGTCGTGCGGAATGGTTGGCCCTTTAGTTTATACTCTAAAAACCTTCCCTTTATGAAATAGTGATTAAGCTGTGATTCAATTACATGCAACTTCAGTGGATTGATTCCAATCAATATCACCAAAAGTATGCTTTCAAAATCAAGTCAATGCAAATAGTTAAGCACGTATAAGAAAAGCAATAAAGAACACAACAATTATAGTGGTTCGAGACTCAAGCTCCTACATCCACTCTCTCGATCCTCAGAGAAATTCACTATCAACTTCTGAGCTTTCTGACTACCTCACGTAGTTTACTTACTCAACTCGGCCCTGAGTTTTCTGACTACTCCGCGTAGTTTACTTACTCAACCCGACCTTGAGTTTTTTGACTACCTCCGTAGTTTACTTACTCAAACACAAACAAGCTTTCGGACTACCCACAGAGGCTTACTAACTTCTCCCTCTAGAGTTTTCCTCGACTACTCCAGTAGTTTACTAACTCTTTACAACTCTTCTCACCAACAAACCTACTCCAACTACCTTCTCAAGGGTTTAGGGTTTCTCGGTTGGTTTCCAACTAGGATGAGATATCCTTTACAATGAAGCACAATGCAAAGGGTTAGGATATATCGACTAAGCTTTGGATAATTCTTATCAAGCTAGGCTTAGTATAGTGAGCTCTCTTCAATATGGAAGCACTTGGGAAATTCTAAGTTTTTTGAGTACTTTAACGTTTGCAAGAATAAGTTTGAGCTCTTGAGTTGCGTATAAATTTCCCGTAACCTTACAATGTAGAGGGTCACCAAGATTTTATAGGCATACACCAAGGTCACTCTTGAAAACTATCGGAGAGACAACCCATTGAGTTTCCTCTTATGGTGTGTGAGAAAAATTATATTTAGGGTTTGAAACTCCTAACACGTTTTTAGCAATAGCCTTTCATGTAGCCGGTCTTCACCTTTTTTGCGATCTGAACTTTTGTACATCCTCGACATCTTTTTCAAATGACACATCCTTTACCGCTTAATCGGTATGGTACAAATGTCGTCTTCTTCCTTTTTTTGACTTTTGTCTCCGCTAAAGGTAGACACCTTTAACGGCTCTTTTGGTTACAAACTCGAGTTTGATATAACCTTAACAACACTTCCGACTTAGTTCCTTTTATGCTGCATTTGAATGTCTTGGCAATATCTAACTTTCTAAGGAATCGCGATCTTCTCGATGATTGCATCCTTGGATAGATATATTCATGCCTCGAACATTGAGTTTATCTTGAGCATTGATGCCTTCACCGAAGTCTTGATAATTCTTGTGCCCTTGTTTTCTTGATCTTCAATCTTGATCTTGATCTTACGTCTTGAGTCTTACGAGTCTTCGAGTCTTCGTGGTCTTAAGAGTCTTCGAGTCTTCTTGGTGTCCTGCGATGAATCTTCGTCTTTGAGTCTTGATTTCCTCGGTATCCTCATTTGAATCTTGATTATCTCGATTTCTGCTCGAGTCTTGAACCTTCCGATTTCATCTAAACTTGGTTTCTTGAAAACATCTTGAGTTCTTGAGTCTTGAGAAACCTATCTTGAACTATATCTGTGACTATACTCTAAAAGCTGAATCGACTCAACTATCAAGATCATTCTAACATGTCATACTCGGGGGTTTTTGGGATCTAATCAAAATCATATATCTTTTATTAAATTCATCTCCCAACAATTTCCTTTTTGATGATGCCAAAACTTATCTTGTTACAAAACATATAACCTATACTTTCGTGTTTCATTTATCCTATTACAAGATTGGTTGTCTCCCAACAATTTCTTAAAACAGATAAACTCCTAACAATTTAAATCATTCAGCAATTTCTTCAGTAATGAATCTCTTTAAGTAGTTCATTACTAAATACTTAAACAATTTCCCATATTCAGACAATTTCTCCCTTAACAACATACAATCAGTTCAGAGACATTCATTCAGGCATATCAAAATAAAAGACATGTAAATAAGATAATGAGATATTATCTTTTGAGCATAATGATAAATCTTCATTGATGATTGGTATCCCATTACAGATTACAATGAGTTTATCAACAAAATCAAAAAGACAAAAATTTAAAGATTACAGAATCTTCTGAGTCTTCAGTCTTCAGATTTGGCTCTTCAGTCTTCTGCTCTTCAGTTTGCTTCATTCTCAACTTCATCAGCGGGCACCTCCAGGTCGAACATTCCAAAAAATCTTTTCTTCAGCTCATTTCTCTCCTTAATGATATCCGGACTGTTTCCTGTTAGACCCAACTGACCAGCATACTGAGCAATCTCTTGAGTAATGGCCTTCTCATTTACCAAGCCATTACCAAGTCTCGGAGGAGGATAGGAATATGGACCAGGGGCTACTATCTGTACCTCTCCTTCATCCGCAAGGTTAATCCAGCCCTGTAGATACTTTGGATAGAAGGTTAGGAGATATTCAATGAATGCTTCATTCTGATCTGAGCTTTCCCCTCTCCACTCCCTGAGAACATCATAATTGAACCAGAAGGTTCTCTTGACTTCTTCCCACATATCGTTGAGTTTGATAGGCATCCATTTATCAACGTGGGGCCACTTTAGTGCTTTTGATGTTCCTTTCCTCTTGCTCGCAAACTTCCTGAATTCACTCCTTCGCTTCTGCTCTTCGTCTATCTTCTTTCTGATCACAGACGCTCCTGAGACCGAAGCAGCAGCTTTCTTAGCTTGTTCTATTTGGAGTGTCTTCAGAGCATCTCTCGTGTTGAAGACTTTCTTCTGAGGTTGAGACTCAGATTCTTCATTTTCTTCATCATCCAGAATTAGTTTTCTCTGGATTGGCTTAGAAGCCTTTGCACTCTTGCTTTCAGGTTGAACAACGCCCAAGGCTTTCCTCTTCATAGGCAAATCAGCAGCAGCTTGACTTGTTCCAACCTTTGCTCTAGCACTCAGTTGCTCTCTTGCAACATCAAGCATGGTTTGCTCAGAAACTCGAGTGTAGATAGGCTTTTCTACCTGAACGAACTTCAACTTCTCAGTAGCTTCGACTTCTCTTAAGGCTTTGGCTAGGTTATACATTTCAACAACTTTCTGAGCCTTCTTCTCCAAAGTACGTGCCATGAACTTTCTGAGGTCTTCACCTTCCTTTTCCCCCTTCTTGGCACCGTAATTTGGAAGAAGTCTGGAGAGTGCTGTGTCCATGTGATATTGTTCTTTGCTCACACTGCGAACTTCTCCTGCTATCTGATCTTGTTCGTCTTCCAGTCTCCTTAGATGGTTTTTGGCCACAGAAAATTCTTCAGATAAGTGGGCAAACTGGCCAGAGAGTGCTTCTTTGAACATCTCTGTCATCTTGGTCATGAGCATTGAGCTCATTTCCTCAACAGCAGATTTTATCATCACTTCATTCCTCTCTACCAACTTCACCTCTAGAAATGCAGTTGACTCTTGGTGCTTCTGATTCATTTCAGCACTGAGCTCAGCCTTGACTCCCTCCAGCTTTTCATTCAGCTTATCTTCCATGGAGGTCATCTGTGAGGTCAGAGTGTTTTGGATTAGCACCAGCTCTGAAGAGTGACTAAGACTTTCCATCTGTGGAGCTTGATTGGTCAATGTTTCTTCCATCTGAGCAATCTTGATCATCATTGGCTCAACCTTCTCAAGTTTCTCCATCAAGGGAGTGAGATCAATCTCAGGAACCTTCTGCACCTTCTGTGCTGTTTGATCATCCTGAGCTACAGCTTCATCCTGAGCTCCAGTCTCCAACTGAGCCTCAGTCTGTTTATCAGACAATTCAGAATTAAAGATAGAACTTTCAGTAACTTTGGCATAATTGTTAATAGTGCCAAAAGGTATCTGAAGAGTGCTAGCTTCAGTCTGAGGTTAACCAATTTCAGGTTGATCAGCAACTGAAGTCTCCTTTTCCATTTGAGACTGATCCTCAGCATCTCCCTGTTGGTCCCCATCTCCATCTTGAGATTTGTCTCCGCTGCTCGGGGCACCAACTTCAGTAACTCTCCTCTCAGCCAACTTCTTCTGAACCAGCTCATCAAAATCGGAGTTTTTCATCCTGAGCTTTGTCCTCCTGAACCCTGAGAAGTCGGTCAGAAAGGTTGTTTCCTCATTCCACCAGTCTTCCCCTCTGAAAGCAGCAATATCAAGCATCTCGGGAAGAGTCTGATTGAGGATGAACACAGTTGTCCTTAATCTGAAGAAAACATCTTGCAGATCAGGGTATGAGCTGAGCTCAGGGTAGCGGTCAAGAATGAACCGTTCTCCCTTGCTCCTCCACTCGCCTTCTTCAGCCTCACCCTTCTTCCATCTCGGGCTCTCTGGTTTAGTTGAAGCTTCTGCTGAGGGATCAAGAAGTAGATCACTCAGGAGCTCATCAAGAATATTTTGCTCCTGAGTCTCAGCAGCCTCTGAAGGTTGTGCAGTCAGGTCCTCAGTTTGCATCTGAGTAGGTTCTAGGTCCTGAGCTGACACTTCCTCAGATTGGTTCTGAAGTGGCTCTTCTGCTGTCTGAGCCGGCACTTTTTCAGTAGGAATCTCTGAGGCCTGAGTTCCTTTGAAAATCTCCTGAGAAATTTTGTCTGAACTTAGAGATGTCTCAAGCACCTCAGAGAAGACCTGCTCCTCAGTCTGTTCTTGTGCCTTTGAGATAACCTGAGCCAAAACTTGCAATGGCGAACTCTGAGCGGTTTGGCCCTCAGGTTGAATCTCCTCAGAATCACTGCCATCTTCATCAGTGAGAACCACCAATCTTCTGCGCTTTGGGGCAAGGTTCTTCTGCTTCATTATTTTTGCACCTTGCTCCATTTTTGCCTCCAACAAAACCTTTCCCCTGGTTTGTTGAGTCTCTTTTTCAGCCGCAACTGGTGATTCTACCTTCTTTTCTCTCTTCCCCCTGATGGCCTGCTTCTTTGCAGCAATGGGTTTAAAGAGAATTTTGGACTTAGGGAATGAGATCGAATTGGCGAAGATATCCTCCTCCTCTCTGCACATCTCCAAAATATAAGCAATTTTGGTGGCATGGTGGATCTTGCCTTTTATTGAGATCGCCCCGTCAACCTTCTTCAAAACTTTGGTCTGCTCACTCACCGTCTGAATCAAAAATTTCAGCCAGTTGAAGTCGGTGGTGGGTGAGGCCTCTATCACCGCCATCAATCTGAGCTTCGGGGTACTGATCTGCTCAAACCTCCCCGCAAGACTCATGATGCTCTTGCTCACAATATCCATCAACACACGATATTGTGGCTTCAAGTGCCTTTTATGCAATGTCGCCTCAAATTTAACAGGATTCTCAGCAATCCTATCTAAGTACTCCTGCTCTCTCCCTGACATATACATCGCAGGATCCTCTCCTCTATCACAGAGCTCAAAAACATCATTCAGATTTTTCGGAACTATATACAGATCCCTCTCAAAATCGATGTATTTGGACGACTGCTCTAAATGTGATACAGTTATCTTAGAATGCATATAGTCCTCTTCATCTATCTTCAAGTTATAGATGAATTCGATTACCTCTTTCGCAAACTCCTGGTTTGGTCGGCTTGCGACTAGATGGGTGAGTTTAGCCAGCCGAATCATATGCAGAGCCTCCTCTTCCGGCTTTGAGTTGGTTGTGCTTTCGAGTGAGACAACGAACTCGTACCACGGATTGTTGGTTTCGGCTAATCTCTCGAACAAGGTTGGAGCCATTTTAGAGATTGATTGAAGAAATGAAGCTTTAGGGTTTGGGAATTTCTGGGCAAAGGGAATTTATTGCAGAGGATTTGGGAACGAAGGGTTTGATAAAATTTTGGCTTGAAAGGCTTATTGGGGTATAAATAGCTTCGAAATCGTGGGGAATCATGTTGGTTAGGTGAAAAACAACGGTTGAGATTAATCTTCGATTAATCGAGTATACGAACCGACGATCTCCAAAAAGTAAGTCGCCAAAACATCCTCATTGGTCATTAATGTAACAGAGCATTAAATGACTGTTGACCTTCTTCGGAATTTAAAACAATCCCACCCAAAAACATTCCTCAGGTGTTTTGTATTTATTGCAAATGATTATTGAATTTTACTTAAGCAACAAATGAGTCGCATGAGTCATTACTTCTTCAGACTAATTTCCCTCTATCAGTCTTACTGAGTACTGACCTTGATAAAATGTCGAAGATAACACTTTGAAATCTTGAATTGGTTCAAGATGCTCTCTTGAAATCGACCTTGATGAATCTGAAGTTTCTGAGACTCAATTCAAGATTTCCATTTTATCCTCGAGCTTCTCAAGAGAATTCGAGAAAATTTCATGCATCCAAAAAATCTTCAACTTTTCGATTTTACTCTATACACCGTTCTAACATCCCTAATTCAACCGAAAGTTCCCGAAATCTTGATTCACCCAAAGGTTTAGTCAAGATATCGACTCTCTTATCAATATGAATTTTCTCCATCCTTATGTCCTTCTTCTCGACATGATCTCTGATGAAGTGATGTCCGATATCCACATGCTTACATCTGGTGTGCAATACCGATTTTTGTGAAATAGCAATGGCACTATTATTGTCACAAAATATTGGTACTTCATTGGCTACAACTTTATAATCCCTTAATTGTTGTCTCGAGACAAAGAATCGAAACACAATGACTTCCCCGCACCATGTATTCAAATTTTCCAGAAGAATCGGTTGCTATCGAGGTCCTGCTTTTTCGAAAACCAAGATATCGCTTACTTCCTAGAAATTGACAAGTTCCCGAAGTGGACTTCGCATCACATTCTGCGACCTCCATAATCAACATCCGAGTAACCCGGTTAATTCAAGGTTATCATCATCCGATACCATAATCCTCTATTCATCGTGCCTTTTAAGATACTTCAAGATCTTTTTGGCGACCTCCATGTGACTAGCCTTAGGATTAGCTTGGTATCTTGCACATATCCCAACAAAGAAATGTTATATCCAGGCATACTTGTCGTGAGATAGAGCAATGATCCAATGATTACTCTATAATCGATGATGGCTCACCGATTTGCCTTGAATCGATCCATCTTGTAGTTAGTATTCATGGGAATCCTAATCGCATTGCAATCAGACACCATATTTAGCAATCGGATCTCGGTGTACTTTGCTGGTTGATGAATATTCTTTCCTTTGATTGTTTCACTTGAAGACCTAGAAAGAAATTCATCTTTCCCATCATTGACATCTCAAAGTTGCCTTTCATCAGTGTTGAAAACTTTTCACACAAATGATGGTTTGGAGATCCAAAAATGATGTCATCAACATATATCCGAACTAGTAAGATATCTTCCCCATCCTCTATCCTCGAATAGAGTTCTATCAACCGCCCCCTTTGATAAAATCATGGTCATGGAAGAAAACCGAGAAAAAGAGTATTATACCATGCTCTGGGTGCTTGCTTGAGACCATACAAAGCTTTTATGAGCCAGTAAACTTGGTCATTCTGTTTGAAACTAGGAGATTGTTCCACATAAACCTCTTCTTTAAGCACACCGCTCGAAAATGCACTTTTCACATCCATTTGATAGACCGTGAACTTCATGTGGGCAAAAGATATGCAAAAACAATCGATGGCTTCTAGTCTTGCAACAAAAAAAAGGTTTCATCATAATCCAAGCCTTCTTCTTGGGAATAACCTTGTCAACTAAATTTGCCTTGTTTCTTACAATGTTGTTGTTTTCATCTCTTTTATTCTTGAAAACCCACTTGGTTCCAATGACATTGTGCCTTTCGTGTCTATCTACCAAGCTCCCATACTTCATTCCTTGAGAATTGATTCAAATTTCATTTTGCATAGCAAGAATCCAATGAGAATCTTGTAGAGCTTCACCAATCTCAAGAGGTTCTTTCTCCCGATAGGAAGTTGCAGAATAGTGCACTCTCACCATGGAACCTTCTTGTTTTAACACCTTCAGTTAGATCACCCACAATCTGACTTGTCGGATGACTATCTAACCATTTCCTTCTTGATGTTCCCCCTTCAATAGTATCCTCAACATTTGAAATGTTAGGTTCAGTTAAATCAGTAAACTCAGGGAACAACAAAAAAGGAGAAAGGGAATCATCTTCCTCGTGGAAATTTATTCGAGAACATTGTCAGAGACATTTGTTCCCCTTTGGTTGATAGATTCAGAATTTGCCTCAGCTTGTGACCACATCTTCATTGGCATCACATACCGGAGTCGGAACGGTGTCTGTTCAGATTGGTCACCTTTGGAGTGTTGGTTTTCCTGAGTCTCACCATCCTGAGTTCCATCCTGAACTTCTTTATCTGAGTCTTAGTCACTCCAATCATAGGATGTGACTGACTTCTTCTTTTCTGGTTCAGTGGATGATTTATCTTTCTGTTTCAGGCTTAATCTGGTGATCCTCTTAGTCGATTCATCTCATGTTCCTATTTCTTCCTAACACAAATAGATTCATAAAAAAAACAACATGAGGTGTTTCCTCCACAATAAGAGTCCTACAGTTGTAAACTCTGAAAACTTTACTGACTTCAGAATATCCTAAGAATATTCCTTCATCAGCTTTACTATCAAATGTTTTCAACTGATCTTTACCATTATTGTGTATGAAACACTTGCAACCAAACACACGAAAGAAAGAAACAAGAGGCTTCCTTTCATTCCAAAGCTCATAGGGTGTTTTGCCTTGACTCTTGGTCAAGATGGATCTGTTTCGAGAGAGTAGCATGCAAGGTGACAAACCAGCCAAAAAAATCTTTTAGGAATATCGCCTTCATCTATCATTGTCCTTGCGGCTTCTTTTTTCGAGTCCCGTGTTCCTTCTTTTTCAGAACACCATTTTGTTGAGGGGTCCTTGCGGTGATGTTTCATGTGAAATTCCATTTTCTGCACAATGAATCGATATGATATGATTTATAAACTCGGTTCCTTTATCGATCTGATTTTGACCACACTCGATTTTTTCTCAATCTTGAGCCTTTTCGATGAATTCGCAGCAATTTTATCTCGAGTCTCTTTCTTCTTGAAAAAGAATATGACCCAAGTATATCTTGAGTAGTCATCAACTACTACCAATGTGTATTTTCTGCCATTAGTGCTCACTGGTGTTATAGGACCAAAAAGATCCATATGCAGTAACTGAAGTATTCTGTCAGTAGAAACTTCTACTTTGCTTTTAAATGATGCTTTAACTTGTTTTCCTTTCTGGCACGCATCACAAATATGTTCCTTACTGAACACTTCATTAGGCAACCCTCTCACAAGAGCTAATCTTGCAAGCTTGTTCAGGGTTTTGAAATTTAGGTGATTCATTCTTTTATGCCATAACCAACTGGTATCTGTGGAACTTTTAACAACTAAACATGTATCTTTAGGAGTTGAACTCCAATCAGCAAGATACACATTCCCTTTTCTTGTACCAGTCAATAATACTTTTTGTGATGTATCATCTTTCACAAAATATAAGTTCTTAGAGAACTCAACATTAAAACCCTTATCACAGAATTAGCTAATTGAAAGCAAATTATGCTTCAATCCGAATACATATGAAACACCATGGATATGAATGGAAGTCGATTTCCAAAGTTCCATATCCTTGATGCCCCCCGAGTTATCTCCAAAAGTGATATGGGGGTCTCTTTGTTCAACATAGTCACTGAGTATCTTCTTGTATCCTGTCATATGTCTTGAACATCCACTGTCAAGATACCATATATCAGGAGCTTTTTCATCTCTGCTCCATCGATTGCCATGTGATCTTTAGTCGATTAAGTGCCTTGTTTTCCTCCCGAAAAAAGCAGATCAATTATTAGTACCCGGTTTGTGTAGGGTCCTACAAGGTTAGATGTACCTTTCGAATCCAAATCTGCCGACAACTCTAATCACTTTAGAGTGGCTAATTTGTCTTCCATAAACATCAACATATACATCCACTACTCTGGGTGCCTTAGCGGTTTTACAGATATGTGTGCTAGCTTTAGCATGAACATGGGCTTTTGAATTCTTCTTTGGTTCGGGCCCTTCATTCGGATGTTTAGGCTTTTTGTGCGACCGATCTAAATCTTTGATGACTTCGTGTTCAGTAACCTTTACCCTTAGGCAAGTGGGGTTCAGGTTACTGTCTTTGGCTCTGGTCTTTCAAAGATCTTGAGGACTTGGTCTCTTCAGTTGAGAATGTCTCTCTTTGAGTGTTTCTCATCCGAGGATTCCTCCGATGGTTCATGTGGAGCCTTTCGTGTTTGCATTCTTAGCCCGAGGCTTTGAAGTACTTGCTGAAACTTTCCAATCGACTTCTCGGGTTTTCTAGCCTTCACCGAGGTTTGGGCTTTCTAACCTAATCATTCGGTTTTTACATCGAGACCATAGGTCCTTTTCCCTTGTCTACAACCTTGGGCATTACTTGATTTTTGAAGTGTAGGTGCCACCGGTTTTACAAAAGATTTTCTTCTTGCTACTTGATGCAAAGATTTAGATGACCTTGTGAGGTTCCCCGGAATAAATCCCAATCCAGTTTTTTATAGTCACAAATCTCTGGTAACTCAATTTCATCTATTACATTAGATGCATTATTCAATAGAGTTAACTTCTTCTGCACTATCCTCACAATTCAGTAGAGTTTTATGCTTCTCGGAGAGGTCATTGAACTTAGTTACGATTAAATTTGAATTTCTTGATGGATTTCTCTAGCTTTTTCGCTTAGGGACATTATCAACTTTTCTTTCTATGAGAGTTGTACTTTGAACATCCAGTTCATCAAGAGCTCCCATTAATTGAGAAGTGATTTCAATATTGCTAGAGTCTTTCCATTTTAGATTTTCACTTTTCAGTTCCTTTATTCGCTCTTGAGTTCTATTTAGCGCCCTTGCAAAACAAAGATAGTCCTTTATCGATTCTCAAAAGAATCCATCGGTCAAAAAATGATCACTTTTGATGGAACATGAAAACTCTTGTGCTAGTGTAGGAGTAACAACAGAGAAAAGAAGAGTTTACCTCCTCAATGGCCATCGACAAATGTCATCACTTTCACCGTGTCGAGAATATCTCATCTCGAAGAGCTAGATCCCTCCTCGAGTGTTCTTCTTCTCGCAACCATGGCCTTTTTGCTTGAGAACTTCGGGTCTCTTTTAGCCTTTTCTTTCTCTCCTCCTAGCACTCAACCGACAATCATACTTTGAAGTGACCTTTCTTCCCGCAATTATAGCATTTGTTGGTATCATCATCCCGATAATTTTCTTCCTTGGACTTGGAGTCCTTCTTTCTGGATGAAGATCCTTCAGCTTTCAGGTCCTTCTTCTTCTCAGTTGATCTGTCCTCAGGTTTCTTCTGGTACCTGTGGTTCGTGTAATAGCTTTTGTATTTTCCAAATCTACTATTAAGTCCGTCAAACCTCCTTGCCATCGATTGCTAGCTTTTCCTCAAGCTCATCCCGATGTTTGGCATGGGGTTTTCGAACTCTAGTTTTTTTGTTTTATCTTTGGCTTTTAAAGCCACATTTTTACTCGATGAAGAATCATCTTTCTTTGTCATCGACCTTTTTGGATTTCTTATCAATTACAAATTCATAGGCCTTCAGCTCATAGAAGATTTGTTGGTAAGGCATTGAATTAATATTCTTGGTGTTTTCAATCACCACTGCATGAATATCTCATTTCTTAGAAAGACCTCTAAGAATTTTCAATGCAACTTCTCTCTCATGGATATTTCTTTCCAAGTGCATTTAGATCATTCATGATGCTAGTGAATCGACTTCCAATTTGTCTATTGATTCACCATCATCCATTTCAAAACTATCAAACTTTCCAATTGCCAATCGAAAGTTTGTTTTCTTTTATATGATCTCATGCCTTGGCACATTACAAAACTAGTGTATCCCAAATCTCTTTAGCAGACATTAAAGTGAGAGATCATTCCCATCACACCATCATCAATTGTCTTTGTATAGTGTGTCTTTTTGCAATGTAGTCTAGATTGACTAACTTTCTCTCCTCAGAGTCGGTTTGGTCATCGACTTAGGAAATTATGCTCTAGGATCAATTCTCTCATCTTCATTTCCTCCGGGATTCACCACAAGAAATTGGAATGGTCCTTGAGAGACCACTCTCCACATACGCCATGTTTGGAATACGATGAGCCCTGCATTCTCGATCTCCAAAGATCATAGTTCTCCACCGAGAACATGAGAAGTTTTTAGAAGACATTTTATCCGATCTTTTGAAAAGAAATTTTTTTTTTTTTGAAAAAATAAGATCGATTCGAGATGAACCACAAGTATTTTTTGAAAATAAAACTTTGGTCAACACAGCAGGTGGTCAAGTTGAACCACTGCTTTGATACCACTTGTTGGTCCCGGTGCAAACGAGTCTTACACGTGTGGGGGGAATACACGTGTTCAGTGTTTTTTAAAACTTTTTCTTCTTCGAGGTCACTTGGGTCGATAATCCTCGAAGATTAGGTTACAAAAGCACAGATCGCTTCTGAGTCAAAGTCTCATCGAGATGTGATCCCGAAGCCGCTTTCGAGATACCTCGAATAATCCCAACTGAGTCCTGAGTGTCAGAGATCCTGAGTTGCTTGGATCAGATAACTAACTTACTGAATCCTCAAATGAGAGTTCAGTTTGGTAACTATCTGTTCTAGCTACTCAGTCGTGTGGAATGGTTGGCCCTTTAGTTTATACTCGTTTTAAGCTTTGCTGAAAACCTTCCCTTTATGAAATAGTGATTAAGTTGTGATTCAATTACATGCAACTTCAGTGGATTGATTCCAACTGAATATCAGTGAAAAGTATGCTTTCAAAATCAAGTCAATGCAACAGTTAAGCATAAATAAGGAAAGCAATAAAGAACATAGCAATTATAGTGGTTCAGAGACTCAAGCTCCTACATCCACTCTCTCTGATCCTCAGAGAAATTCACTATCAACTTCTGAGCTTTCTGACTACCTCACGTAGTTTACTTACTCAACTCGGCCCTGAGTTTTCTGACTACTCCGCGTAGTTTACTTACTCAACCCGACCTTGAGTTTTTCACTACCTCCGTAGTTTACTTACTCAAACACAAACAAGCTTTTGAGACTACCCCTCAGAGCTTACTAACTTCTCCTCTAGAGTTTTTTGACTACTCCGCGTAGTTTACTAACTCTTTACAACTCTTCTCACCAACAAACACATTCCAACTACCTTCTCAAGGGTTTGGGGTTTCTCGGTTGGTTTCCAACTAGGATGAGATATCCTTTACAATGAAGCACAATGCAAAGGGTTAGGATATCTCGACTAAGCTTTGGATAATTCTTATCAAGCTAGGCTTAGTATAGTGAGCTCTCTTCAATATGGAAGCACTTGGGAAATTCTAAGTTTTTCGAGTGCTTTAACTTTTGCAAAATAAGTTTGAGCTCTTGAGTTATTATAAATTTCCCCGTACCTTACAATGTAGAGGGTCACCAAGTATTTATAGGCATACACCAAGGTCACTCTTGAAAACTATCCGTTGGAGAGACAGCTTCGTGAGTTTCCTCTTATGGTGTGTGAGAAACGGCTATATTTAGGGTTTGAAACTCCCTAACACGTTTTAGGCAATAGCCTTTCATGTAGCCTGTCTTCACCTTTTTTTGATCTGGAACTTTTTGTACATCCGACATCTTTTTCAAATACACAGCCGATTAATCGGTATGGTGCAATGTCGCCTTCCCTCTTTTTTGACTTTTTGTCTCCGGTTAAAGGTAGACACCTTTAACGGCTCTTTTGGTTACAAACTCGAGTTTGATATAACCTTAACAACACTTCGACTTAGTTCCTTTTGTCTGCATTTGAATGTCTTGGCAATATCTAACTTTCTAAGGAATCGCGATCTTCTCGATATTGCATCCTTCGATAGATATATTCGATGCCTTGGAACATTCGGGTTTATCTTGATCATTCAAGACTTCTTCGAGTCTTGATAATTCTTTGTGCCTTTCGATTTTCTTGATCTTCAATCTTGATCTTGATCTTGCGTCTTGAGTCTTCTCGAGTCTTGAAGTCTTTTGAGTCTTGAGTCTTGAGTCTTCTTGGATCGATACACTGAATCTTCGTCTTTGAGTCTTGATTCCTCGATATCCTCTTGAGTCTTGATATCTCGATTTCACATCGAGTCTTGAGACCTTCAGTTTCATACCTAAAATTGGTTTTCTTGAAAACATCTTGAGTTCTTCAGAGTCTTCAGAACCTATCCTGAACTATATCTGCTGACTATACATTTTCCAGATAACATCCTGAATACTCTAAAACTGAATCCTGACTCAACTATCAAGATCATTCTTAACATGTCATACTCAGGGGTTTTGGGATCTAATCAAAATCATATATCTTTTATTAAATTCATCTCCCAACAAGGGGTAAAGAAGACTTTTCAGCTTAGCTAAGATCCCTTTTACACTAACTCTTCTACGAATTTGGAACATGTACTGTACAAGATCATCCAGCGCTATAAAATTGACTTTTTAATTGTAAGCTTATTATCCGGTCTATATATAGTAAATAAAAACACACAATAAATCCGTACGGTTTTGGTATACAAGATGATCCTATAAAATACACAACCCAAAACCCTCTTCTGCGAGAGATCAATATCAAGATCACTTATAAGCTAGGAAAATTAATAACATTTTTTTTTTTTAAAAAGAGCTTCCTCATTCATTATTAAATCCTAAAATAACTTTGCATTACATTGATGGAAATTTAAATATAATATGATCTTTCTTCAATCAGAATCTGATTAAATTTAACAAGGTTTACTGCAAATACAACGACGCCTAAGTCCTTGACAATCACCTTTAGGATACCCTTCATTTTCGCAAACAATCTTGCAATTGCCTTCGTTGAAACATAGTCCTTTGAAAGTTGAACTCGGTGATTCACATACCCTCGCCAAGCTTCCCTCTGCAAATTTGTAAAATATCATATATTAACATCGGTAAATATTTTATCACATATATACACATGTATATATTATGCACCCATGTTAATTTTTGTGCCTAGCGTTAATGCGTCAAATCATAAGACGAATGAGATGGATTAAATTAATTTAAATATGTTAATCGTTCATATATACGTAAATAGGTAAATTGATTAACATGTGTTGTTAATAGAAAATGAAATCGATCTATGTATACGTATAAAACAAACAAAAAAATATGATGTGCGGCTTCTTAATAATAAGAGATCTCACTTCGCAAGTCAATTATTTTTGTTTTAAGTCACGAGGGATTGCAAGAATGTTTTAAAAAAACCACCGGGCATTGAGATCAAATCCAGAGCTCAAACCTTGATTGTGCGAGGTCATTAAACGAGAACATAACAAAATAATGTATAATTTTAATAATTATAACACTTAAATAAAAATATTTAAACTGCTATGTGCTTGAGAAAAGATAAATTAACATACGAGATGCAAACATCAACACCAAAAGCATCGCGATACCAATGAAAGATCTTGTATTCTCCATTATTAAAATAGTATATTTTTCTTACAAGGAGAAGACCATATGTTGTGCTTTATATATATCTTGATAAAATTAAATAGAAAATGCCTAATTATAAATGAAGATAAAAGTATTCAAAAGTAAGATTCTATCTACATATTATTAGAAGGTCTAATAACTTATAGTTTCCCAAGTTTTCATATGTAAAAGATATAGTACACTATCCAAGGACATAAAAATTTAATATAGAGATCCAACAACTAAAATTTATAATAAAAATACACAAAAATTAAAAAAAAAAATCTTAAATTATAACAATTTCGAAAAAGTCAAGGGTGCAACAAAATCCATCTAATATTTTTATTTATACATATCCCAATTGTTAAATGTACACTATAGAAAATAAGAAAAAAAAATCATGTTAGATATCCACTAGTTAGACTTTTATACCCGTTTATTTATAAAATATAGATAAGTTAAAACAAATTCTCCGGTCAAATTATACAATTTTTTGCTACAATAAATGAGCAAAGGATAGATAAAAAAAGTGATTTTTTTCTTGAAAACTGATAAAAAAGTGATAAAAAAATCCCAATAATGTAGAAATTTTCGATCATTTATTTTCCCATCGAACATAATGAATAATTTTATTGCTTAATTTCATGCAAATTCATGACTAAAAATAAAGTAATATTATGATTTTTGATTTTTGATTGAGTTCTATTTGCATCTGAAATTGTTTCAAAAAAATGATAAAGGTTTTTGATTCAATTCCATCACCGGAAGAGGGAAAATTTCATATTACATCCTGTAACATTGACCCATTCCAAAATAAATCCTTTATGTTTCTGCTTTATTATTTTTGGTCCTAAGTGTAAGAATTTCATCCTTTTCTGACCAATGTGGGTCCTAGGGTGTACGATGTTCATCTTTATCATTTTTAGTCCTAGGGTGTAGGATTTTCATCATTTTTTGACCAATTTAGGTCCTTTTTCGTGTGGCTTTCCGGCCATTTTAAAATTTTCCGACGAAAAAGGACCAAAATTGGTCAAAAAAGGATTAAAATCGTACACCTAGGACCAAAAATGATAAAGCAAAAAAAAAAGGATTTATTTTGGAATGGGCCAAACTTACAGGACGTAAAATGAAATATTCCCCGCCGGAAGACGAGGTTCAAAGCACTTAGGAGATAAAAATCTGCATTTGAATGTGATCAGAAGGTTTTCATTACCTTTTTATTATAACATATGGGTGAACTATTTAGGGTGAACTATTTACACCGCACCACGTTTAAAATTAATAATGATAAATGAAAAAGCTCATACAATTCAGTAAAAAAAATTGATACTCATTTATATCATGTAATTGATTTTTTTATTACATTTAACAAATCATTGGAAAAAAAGAAGAAATATATTAGCAATTCTTAAATACTTATAAGTGTTGATTTCATATTAATTTAAATAGTAATTATATTTTTTAGAACTTAAATTTTTTGAAAAAAACTTTTAATTAAAATTTTGAGTGTAAAATGTAAACAAAAATTTTAATTTTTGAGTACGACTTAGCTTTGGACCATCTTACTTTAGAGATTATTATTTTGGAAGGAGCGTGTGTTAATTTGTTAGTTTGTGAATCGTGTGAGACAGTTTCACACATATTTAATATGACCTTAATTTAATATCACTCTTAAATAAAAATGTAGATCATGTGTTATTTTGTAACTAGAACCTTATTGTAGGGTAAAGAAGACTTTTCAGCTTAGCTAAGATCACTTTTACACTAACTCTTCTACGAATTTGGAACATGTACTGTACAAGATCATCCAGCGCTATAAAATTGACATTTTTATTGTATGTTTTTTATCCGGTCTATATATAGTAAATCAAAACACACAATAAATCCGTACGGTTTTATTATACAAGATGATCCTGTACAATACACGACCCAAAACCCTCTTCTGCGAGAGATCAATATCAAGATCACTTATAAGCTAGGAAAATTAATAACATTTTTTTTGAGAAAAACAGAGCTTCCTCATTCATTATTAAATCGTAAAATAAAATAACTTTTAATTACATTGATGGAAATTTAAATATAATATGATCTTTCTTCAATCAGAATCTGATTAAATTTAACAAGGTTTACTGCAAATACAACGACGCCTAATTCCTTGACAATCACCGTTAGGATACCCTTCATTTTCTCAAACAGTCTTGCAATTGCCTTCCTTGAAACATAGTCCTTTGAAAGTTGAACTCGGTGATTCACATATCCTCGCCAAGCTTCCCTCTGCAAATTTGTCAAATATCATATAATAACATCGGTAAATTTTTTATCACATATATAAACATGTATATACTATGCACCCATGTTAATTTTTTTGCCTAGCGTTAATGAGTCAAAATCATAAGACGAATGAGATGGATTAAATTAATTTAAATATGTTAATCATTCATATCGATACGTAAATAGGTAAATTGATTAACATGTGTTGTTAATAGAAAATGAAATCGATCTATGTATACGTATAAACACAAAAAAAATATGATGTGCGACTTCTTAATAATAAGAGATCTCACTTCACAAGTCAATTATTTTTGTTTTGAGTCAAGAGGGATTGCAAGAATGTTTAAAAAAAACCACCGGGCATCAAGATCAAATCCAGAGCTCAAACCTTGATTGTGCGAGATCTTTAAACGAGAACATAACAAAATAATGTATAATTTTAATAATTATAACACTTAAATAAAAATATTTAAACAACTATGTGCTTGAGAAAAGATAAATTAACATACGAGATGCAAACATCAACACCAAAAGCATCGCGATACCAACGAAAGATCTAGTATTCTCCATTATTAAAATAGTATATTTTTCTTACAAGGAGAAGACCATATGTTGTACATTATATATATCTTGATAAAATTAAATAGAAAATGCCTAATTATAAATGAAGATAAAAGTATTCAAAAGTAAGATTCTATCTACATATTATTAGAAGGTCTAATAACTTATAGTTTCCCAAGTTTTCATATGCAAAAGACATAGTACACTATGCATGGACATAAAAATTTAATATAGAGATCCAACAACTAAAATTTATAAAAAAAATACAGAAAAATTAAAAAAAATTCTTAAATTATAACAATTTCGAAAAAGTCAAGGGTGCAACAAAATCAATCTGATATTTTTATTTATACATATCCCAATTGTTAAATGTACACTATAAAAAATAAGGAAAAAAAATCATGTTAGATATCCACTAGTTAGACTTTTATACCCATTTATTTATAAAATAAAGATAATTTAAAACAAATTCTCCGCTCAAACCATACAATTTTTTACTACAATAAATGAGTAAAGGATAGATAAAAAAGTGATTTTTTTTTTTTTTTTTGAAAACTGATAAAAAAGTGATAAAAAATCCCGATAATGTAGAAATTTTCAATCTTTTAATTTCCCATCGAACATAATGAATAGTTTTAATTGCTTAATTTAATGCAAATTAATGACTAAAAATAAAGTAATGTTATGATTTTTGATTTATGATTGAGTTCCATTTGCATCTCAAATTGTTTCTAAAAAATTATAAAGGTTTTTGATTCAATTCCATTACCGGAAGACGAGGTTCAAAGCACTTAGGAGATAAAAATCTGCATTTGATTGTGATCAGAAAGTTTTCATTACCTTTTATTATAACATATGGGTGAACTATTTAGGGTGAACTAGTTACACCGCACCACGTTTAAAATTAATAATGATAAATGAAAAAGCTCATACAATTCAGTAAAAAAAATTGATACTCATTTATATCATGTAATTGATTTTTTTATTACATTTAACAAATCATTGGAAAAAAAATATATATTAGCAATTCTTAAATACTTATAAGTGTTGGTTTCATATTAATTTAAATAGTAATTATATTTTTTAGAACTTAAATTTTTTGAAAAAAACTTTTAATTAAAATTTTGAGTGTAAAAAGTAAACAAAAATTATAATTTTTGAGTAGGACTTGTGCTGGACCATCTTACGGAGAGATTATTATTTTGGAAGGAGAGTGTGTTAATTTGTTAGTATGTGAATCATGTGAGACAGTTTCACACATATTTAATAAGGCCTTAATTTAATATCACTCTTAAAAAAAATGTAGATCATGTCTTATTTTGTAACTAGAACCTTATTGTAGGGGTAAAGAAGACTTTTCAGCTTAGCTAAGATCACTTTTACACTAACTCGTCTATGAATTTGGAACATGTACTATACAAGATCATCCAGCGCTATAAAATTGACTTATTTATTGTAAGTTTTTTATCCGGTCTATATATAGTAAATCAAAACACACAATAAATTTGTACGGTTTTAGTATACAAGATGATCTTGTACAATACACAACCCAAAACCCTCTTCTGCGATAGATCAATATCAAGATCACTTATAAGCTTGGAAAATTAATAACATTTTTTTTTGAAAAAAAGAGCTTCCTCATTCATTATTAAATCGTAAAATAACTTTGCATTACATTGATGGAAATTTAAATATAATATGATCTTTCTTCAATCAGAATCTGATTAAATTTAACAAGGTTTACTGCAAATACAACGACGCCTAAGTCCTTGACAATCACCGTTAGGATACCCTTCATTTTCGCAAACAATCTTGCAATTGCCTTCGTTGAAACATAGTCCTTTGAAAGTTGAACTCGGTGATTCACATATCCTCGCCAAGCTTCCCTCTGCAAATTTGTCAAATATCATATATTAACATCGGTAATTTTTTTGTCACATATATACACATGTATATACTATGCACCCATGTTGATTTTTGTGCCTAGAGTTAATGCGTCAAAATCATAAGACGAACGAGATGGATTAAATTAACTTAACTATGTTAATCATTCATATCGATACGTAAATAGGTAAATTGATTAACATGGGTTCTTAATAGAAAATGAAATCGATCTACGTATACATATAAACACAAACAAAATATGATGTGCGACTTCTTAATAATAAGAGATCTCACTTCGCCAGTCAATTATTTTTGTTTTGAGTCATGAGGGATTGCAAGAATGTTTAAAAAAAAACCACAGGGCATCGAGATCAAATCCAGAGCTCAAACCTTGATTGTGCGAGATCTTTAAACGAGAACATAACAAAATAATGTATAATTTTAATAATTATAACACTTAAATAAAAATATTTAAACTGCTATGTGCTTGAGTAAAGATAAATTAACATACAAGATGCAAACATCAACACCAAAAGCATCGCGATACCAATGAAAGATTTAGTATTCTCCATTATTAAAATAGTATATTTTTCTTACAAGGAGAAGACAATATGTTGTACATTATATATATCTTTATAAAATTAAATAGAAAATGCCTAATTATAAATGAAGATAAAAGTATTCAAAAGTAAGATTATATATACATATTATTAGAAGGTCTAATAACTTATAGTTTCCCAAGTTTTCATATGTAAAAGACATAGTAAAAATTTAATATAGAGATCCAACAACTAAAATTTATAATAAAAATACACAAAAATTAAAACAAATAATCTTAAATTATAACAATTTCGAAAAAGTCAAGGGTGCAATAAAATCCATCTAATATTTTTATTTATACATATCCCAATTGTTAAATGTACACTATAGAAAATAAGAAAAAAAAATCATGTTAGATATCCACTAGTTAGACTTTTATACCCATTTATTTATAAAATAAAGATAAGTTACACCACTGCACGTTTAAAACTAATAATGATAAATGAAAAAGCTCATACAATTCAGTAAAAAAAATTGATACTCATTTATATCATGTAATTGATTTTTTTATTACATTTAACAAATCACTGGAAAAAAAAGAAATATATTAGGAATTCTTAAATAGTTATAAGTGTTGATTTCATATTAATTTAAATAGTAATTATATTTTTTAGAACTTAAATTTTTTGAAAAAATCTTTTAATTAAAATTTTGAGTGTAAAAAGTAAACAAAAATTTTAATTTTTGAATAGGACTTGTGCTGGACCATCTCACGGAGAGATTATTATTTTGGAAGGTGTGTGTGTTAATTTGTTAGTTTGTGAATCGTGTGAGACAGTTTCACACATATTTAATATGACCTTAATTTAATATCACTCTTAAATAAAAATGTAGATCATGTGTTATTTTGTAACTAGAACCTTATTGTAGGGGTAAAGAAGACTTTTCAGCTTAGCTAAGATCACTTTTACACTAACTCTTCTACGAATTTGGAACATGTACTGTACAAGATCATCCAACGCTATAAAATTGACTTTTTTATTGTAAGTTTTTTATCCGGTCTATATATAGTAAATCAAAACACACAATAAATCCGTACGGTTTTAGTATACAAGATGATCTTGTACAATACACGACCCAAAACCCTCTTCTGCGAGAGATCAATATCAAGATCACTTATAAGCTAGGATAATTAATAACATTATTTTTTTGAAAAAAGAGCTTCCTCATTCATTATTAAATCGTAAAATAACTTTGCATTACATTAATGGAAATATAAATATAATATGATCATTCTTCAATAAGAATCTAATTAAATTTAACAAGGTTTACAGCAAATACAACGATGCCTAAATTCTTGACAATCGCCGTTAGGATACCCTTCGTTTTCGCAAACAGTCTTGCAATTGCCTTCGTTGAAACATAGTCCTTTGAATGTTGAACTCGGCGATTCACGTATCCTCGCTAAGCTTCCCTCTGAAAATTTTTCAAATATCATTTATTAACATTCGATAAAAAATTTATCACATATATACACATGTATATACTATGCACCCATGTTAATTTTTGTGCCTACCATTAATGCGTCAAAATCATAAGACGAATGAGATGGATCAAAATTAATTTAAATATGTTAATCATTCATATCGATACGTAATAGGTAAATTGATTAACATTGTTGTTAAAAGAAAATTAAATCGATCTTACGTATACTTATAAGCACAAACAAAATATGATGTGCGACTTCTTAATAATAAGACATCTCACTAAGTATGTCAATTATTTTTGCTTTGAGTCACGAGGGATTGCGAGGGTGTTTAAAAAACATGTACTTATACACTATACATATCAAAATAATGTACAATTTAAATAATTTTAACACTTGAAAAAAGTGACACTAGCAATTGTTGATAGCAAAAATATGAACAATGGTTGAATGTCTTGTGTGGCCAAGTTTGGCATCAAACTAGTTAATGATTTGGGGGAATTATGAATTAATGAGGAACAAAGAGAATGTCCTTCATTAATTGTGGATGATTGGTTTTAAATGCATGAGGGAATAAAACATTAAATTTGCAAGAGGAGATTGGGCCAAAGGCTTCTTTTTAGCTTCTTAGAGCCTTGTAATAAATAGAGAAGTTGGAACCCTTTAATGAGTCCTTACTACAAGTATTTATACTTGATACAATATGGGAGTAGACCCCTAGATCCTATTTACTAGGTCATTAATGCCACTTTAGCCAAAATCCTGGTTTAGAGCCGGCCCAAATACAGTCCTAATTAATGATCTTTGTCTCTATTCGCCAGACCGAGGTCGCCGGTGTTGTTTCTGAGGTCGCTGGCGTTGCCATCGAGGTCACCCGCCGCGTTCTTTCCCGATCGGTGATTCTGTTCCTATAACTCGGGAGACCTTCAGGGCACAGACTTCCTTATGAGGAAAGTCACCCCTATACTGTAGCCGCCGGAGGGCGCAGATAGGCTGGTGCGGTGCTTGGGGTTCTGTGCCGCCTGCGGATCCCAGAAATCGAGGCTTCTTGCGAGCTCTTTCATCGAGAGGTCGGGACTACCTTCTGACCTCGCCCTTAGAGCCATCCTGAGGTCTTCTCCGGGTCGCTCGGGTTGCACATCCTTCTTTCCAACCACCGAACTCGCCTCTTGGTCCGGGCTCGGTTTGAGCTCGCCCAAACCCGGGAGTTGGGTATCAATCCCACGCTCGGAGACCTCACCAACCTTAAACATTCAGTTGAACTCACCAAGTGTGGGAGCTCGTTCGTCCCTTAATACTTCGCACACAACTATTGCCCCCAGCCGCATGTCGAGCATTCAGCTCGGGAGGGGGCCTGATGATTGACAACTGTATCGACTTTTGGTCAGGTCACGATGCCTTCCCCAAATTCGAGGAGACATTTCGTATTTTGAGGATGGCCAGCCATGACGTGCTTAGGCTACTTTTGCAAGCGTAATGATGGCGCGTGCCTCCCACGCGCTGGATCCAAATGTCGTGACGCGCGAAGGTCCTCGAACCGCGAGATCTACGCACCCTAGCCAGTTTCTATTTAAGGGGGAATTCTCCCTCATTTCTCACTTTTGCACTTTCGCTCTCATCCTTCCCTTGCATGAGTCTCTGCCGTGAGTCCGTTCGCCGTCGCCGGAGTTTCAGAAGACCGAGATATTTAGGTAATACCCCCCTCCTCCTTCGATCTTCTTATGGATTCCCAGTCAAGAAACCTGGCTTCGCACACCTCCTCCGGAGATACCGTCGTTCTGCCGCCGCCAGCCGGGCTGGGAGCGCAGCCGTCAAATGTCCCACCCCGTGGGGAGATCCCCATCTTTGACGTGTCCTTCGGTTCCGCCACTCGCGATGAGCTGGGCGGCGATGCCTCCTATTCCGACTCCTTCTACTCTGATGTCCTCCGTGAGGATGATGCCGTGGATGGTGATGATGAAGACTGGCAGAGCAGCACCGTCCCCAGCGCGATGGTGGTTTATGGATCTCGGGCCACTCCTCGCCCAACCGGGACCTCCTCCGCCTTGTAGCTATTCGACCTGGGGGTGCAGGGACACACCCCGATCTCCGAGCTCCCTTATGCGGCGGAAGCTTGCCCTTGGGGTAGCTTCAAAGAGTAAAAAATCGCAACTTCCCTACCAAGAACACGGCGGCCTGCGAGAGAAAAAGGCAAAGAAAGGGGTCGGAAGATTTTATTCATGGCCGGCGAACTTCCCAACTCGATTGAGGCGAGCCGGACCTGGACCGGAAGAGTGGTACGAGGTCCCGCAGGACGTTCATTTTTGGGTCTCGTCCCTTGATGAGAGGGCCGATCAGCCTCTGGCAGGGTGTGTGGCTATTAATCAAGGCGCCATGGATGCCGGCGTGCGATTTCCTCTCCACCCGAGGATTAGCGAGATCCTGAACCGGTGGGACATCGCCCTGACCTAAATCAAGCCGAACGGGTGGAGTACGCTAGTCGGACTCCTGACCGTGTTCGGGTCGATTCAGCCCGGCCATTTCCCAGCAGTTGATGAGATTCTCTCGTTAATGAACATCGTTGGTGCCCACGCCGAAGGGGATGGTTGGTATTATGTGTGGGCTCGTCCCCATAATAAGATAGTGGAGGATGTTCCGAATAAGGTGGACGGGTGGAAATTGCAATATTGGTGGGTCTCCGGGGACTGACGTAGCCCGGTGGAGGATTCCGGCCGGGGTGGTCGGATTAATATTCGAACCGAGTTCGGCTTCGCCCAAAGTAAGTTCCGATATTTATTTCCGCTTTCTAGGTCGCTGATTTGACTTCGCTTTCTTTTTGCAGCTAAAACGTCGGAGGAGTCGCTCTTCTCGAACTTTCTGGCCCGTGCTGTCGTGGTGTGTCGAAAAGATCAGCCCCACAGGTCGTTGAGAGTCTTGGGGACCACTGAGTCTCTCCGCAGCTCGGGCTTGTTAATCGGTCCCAATCATCTTCGGGTCTTGAACCCTCGAGGTATTTTTCTTTTCTCCCGGCGGCAATCGTAGATTTATAGCTCGGCTGACTTCAATTATAGTGGTACCTCCCCTCAATCTTACCATCGTCCCGACCCCTACCGAGGTTGAAATCATGTCGGCCTCCAATCCCGTCGCTCTGAAGAAAGAGAGGATCAGGCAGCTCGCTGAGGCGAAGGCAAAGCAAAAGGCGGAGAGGGCGTCCCAGGAGCTTGCCAAGGCATCCCTAATCGAAGGGACCTCAGGGGACCAACAGGCCGGGGGGCCCGAGGCCGCCATCACCTCGGGTGCTGATCGGCCAACAGCACATCCCGCCACGGGCCCGCCTTCGTCGGACAAGGGTAAGAAGGCGGCGACCTCATCCAAACGCCACGACTTTCAGCCTGTCGAGGATCCCTCCAAAAGGAGCCGATGGGGGGACGAACCCAGGGGGTCGCCCCGAGGTGCCCGCTCTTCTCGCCCCATGAGCTCCCGGTCGGGCCGCATCTCAGAGGAGGAGCGATCGAAAGACGACCGGACCTACTTGGGATGGGGCGACTCATCTATGTAAGTGCATCTCGCTTTTTTATGTAATTATACATTCCCCGATCAATTATCCCTATATTTTAATACTTGCGAATCTCTCAGGGACACTGCCGACTTGCCGCACTTCGTTGCGAGTTATCTCCGCTCTCGCCACCTCGATTCTCTGCAGGGTCTTCCGAACTACATGCGCCAGGCTTGTGAGCTGCCCGCCCGATCGTGGATGCTCGGCGCATGGAAAATGTGGTCGAGGGGGCCGGGCCCATCGGCAACATCTGGATGGCCATGGTATACGCGGGCCGGCTGACGATGACAATGATAAAGGCCTTGGAGGACTTCACCACCTCTGACGAGCGGGTTCGATTGGCCTTCGAGGAAAAGCAGCAGGCAGAGAAAGCCCAGGAGGAGGCCGTTGACGCCAAGAACACTGCCCTCGGGGTGATCGAGGGTCTCAAGATCAGGCTGGATGGCTCGGAAGTGCGAATCCGAGATCTGGAGACCTTGGTGGTGGGGATGGATGCCGAATTGAAGACCAGCCGATCGGAAGTCAACTTCCTGAAGGCCGAGATGGACGTGCGCGAGGGCGTTCTGCAGGAGAAGGATGAGCGGCTCCGGGTTCAGGGGGTCGACCTCAGGGATAAAGATCAGGAGATCACTCGTCTGACGGAGGACAACGCCATCCTAGATGGCCTGGGCAACTTCGCCTCGGTCGAGGCCATGGCGAAGTGCATTCGCCTCGCTCGCTCTTTTCCCGAGGGGTTGGCCCTCAAGAAGGCCCTGGTCGTCGAACTGTCGGCCTTCTTCGACCACAACCCAACCAAGCCCGGGGACTCCTTTCCAATAGCTGAATTGGAGCCTGATGGGTTCGATCTAAACCTCTTCGAGGGTATCGAAGACCTCGACCTATTTGATCCGACCTCGATCCTGTCCAGCTCGGCCGGCGACCAGGGGAGACCCAACGACCCCATGATGGAGGACTGCCCGAGGAAGGGAGACAGAGTGGACGGGTTGAACCCCGGGGTGGAGCTCCGGCCGAATGACCGCGATCAAGCGGTGGGCCAGGCCAAAGACTGAATCCGTTGGCCCTGAGTGGTTTTGAAGATGCATCTATTTTTCTTTTTTTTCTTTTTGAATCATTTCGCCCTAAGGGGCTTATCCTTTTACTCGCTTTTAATTTTCAATGAAATGAATTTTACTCATAAGGTCACTTCCAATTGCTTATCTCGCTCTGTAGTGTCGTCTAAATTGTTTGTGACTTGGTGATCTTAATAACTGACTTTCAACTTGTGAATCTAAGTTATTTACCCCGCCTTAAAGTGTCGTCTTACTTGATTGCGACCCGGCGATCTTAATAACCGACTTTCAACTCATGAATCTGTCTAAGTTATTTATCTCGCTTTAGAGTGTTGTCTTAATTGATTACGACTTGGCGATCTTAATAACCGATTTTCCACTTGTGAATCTAAGTTATTTATCTCGCCTTAAAGTGTCGTCTTACTTGATTGCGACCTGGCGATCTTAATAACCGACTTTCAACTCGTGAATCTGTCTAAGTTATTTATCTCACTTTAAAGTGTCGTATTAATTGATTACGACTTGTTGATCTTAATAACCGACTTGTGAATCTAAGTTATTTATCTCGCCTTAAAGTGTCGTCTTACTTGATTGCGACTTGGCGATCTTAATAATCGACTTTCAACTTGTGAATTTGTCTAAGTTATTTATCTCGCTTTAGTGAGGAGCGCGCGCTTGGTTGCCTTTGGTCGTTTCCTAGACAGACCTGTAGACCCATGCTTCACCTTTTGAGCTCATTTTCTTAGAACGAAATTGGAAACAAGGACATAGATGGGAAAATTGGAACTTTGTACTTATGTAGGATGAAAGTACTACATTTATAACCGAGGTAAGTTCCTATTAATAATACTAATCGAGCTAGCTAGAAGCTCTTACTGATAATACTTCTTTAAGAAGATCGCGTTCCATGGGTATTGCGTTGGGGTGCCATCGATATTTTCTAGCTCGTATGCTCCGTTGGGCAGAATTTTGGCGACCCGGAATGGTCCTTCCCACATCGGGCCAAAAGGACCATTATTCCCACTCTGCACTCTCTTAAGGACGAGGTCGCCCTTGCAAAATTGGCGGACTCGGACCTTTGAGTTGTAGTATTTCTCAGATCTCTGCTTGTAAATCCCATTGCGAATGTTCGAGTTCATCCGCTTTTCTTCAAGCAGGTCGAGGTTGACTTCTTGAGCTCGGTCGTTCTCTTCGCCAATGGCTTTCAATGTTCGATATGTCGGGAATTGGACTTCGGCTGGGATGACTGCCTCCGACCCAAAAGCGAGCGAGAAGGGTGTCTCGCCGGTCGAACTCCTGCAAGTGGTCCGATATGCCCAAAGTATCTCGGGGAGCTTGCTCGCCCAGGTGCCCTTGGCACCCTCGATCCTTGTCTTGAGGGTGCGCTTAATTATCTTGTTGACGGCCTCGACCTTGCCATTTGACTGCGGGTAATATGGGGTTGAGAATAGCTTTGTGATTTTCCATTTCTCGAAGTAGGTCCTCACCTCCCATCCGTCGAACTGTGGTCCGTTGTACGACACGATCGCCATTGGGAGCCTGAACCTGCAGATAATATTTTTCCATATGAACGTTTTATTATGGCTGATTGGTCGGTACTTCCCAGGGCCTCTGCTTCCGCCCATTTGGTGAAATAGTCCACTGTGACGACGACGAACTTGACTGAGCCCGGTGCCATTGGTAGAGGGCTGATAAGGTTGATTCCCCATTTCGCAAAAGGCCAAGGACTATAGATCGGGGTTAGTTCCTCTGGGGTGACCTTGATCTTTGGGGCGAAAACCTGACATCGCTTACAGGCATTGGCATATTCGAGGGCGTCCCGTTTCAGGGTTAACCAGAAATATCCTTGTCGCAGAATCTTGTGCGCGTGGGCGTGGCCTCCCCCATGGCTGCCACATACCCCCTCGTGGATTTCTTTCATGATCTCCCTGCCGACCTCCAGGGTAACACATTTTCACAAAGGGAGCACAAAACCTCGCTTATACAATTGATCGCCAATGATTGTATACCGACACGCCCTCACTTGAAGTCGCTGGGCTTCGACTCTGTCTTCAGGGAGCTCGTCGTTTCGGATGTACTTTACGATCGGGGTATCCAATCGTCCCTCCCTGGGTCGACCTGTGCTGTGATGGCCTGACTGCTCGATGGGGCGGCGATCCGAATGATAGTGATATCGGACATATCGGCGCCCCCCTCAGAGGTCGCTAGGCAAGCTAGAGCGTCTGCCTGAGTGTTCTCCTTCCTGGGGATCTGGGCGACGCTGACCTGCTCGAACTTCGAGATTAACTCTCGAGCGATCTGGCGATACACAACTATTTGCTCGCTTCTCGCCTCGTATTCGTCTGTCATCTGGAAAGTAATCAATTACGAGTCGCAAGAAAATGTTCAGCCACCAAACTCCTATCGCTATCGCCATTTCTAGCCCATTGATCAGAGCTTCATACTTGGCCTCGTTGTTTGTGGCCCAAAAATTGAACTGTATTGCCGTGGTGAACGATTTCCCTTCGGGGCTGATTAGTACTACTCCGGCCCCAGCTCGCTCGCAGGTTGACGAACCGTCGACGTATAGTTCCCATGGCTGTCTTACTGTTCTGACCTGCTCGGTTGGGAACGTTAGCTCTACGAGGAAATCCGCTAGGGCTTGTGCCTTTATTGTTGTCCGAGATGCATAAGTTACTCCGAACTGACCGATCTCAATTGACCACTTTTGAGGCATCTTCCTGCTGTGTCGGGTCGGTGGAGGATTCGTCGCAGTGGCAGCGAAGTCAGGACCTCGATGTGGTGATCGAAAAAATAAGGGCGGAGTTTTCTGACGCTCATGACGAGAGCGTAAGCTAGTTTATCCAAAGGCGGGTACCTTAGCTCGGCGTCATTTAGGGTCTGACTCACGAAATAGATTAGCCAGTGATCTTGCCCCTCAGCTCGGACCAATACGACGCTTAGGGCGGTCTCGGAGGCCGCCAGATATAAGTATAGTGTTTCCCCCGGGATCTGCTTGGCCAGGATTTGGGTGTCTGACAAGTATTTCTTGATATTCTCGAACGCGAGCTGGCTCTGGGCGGTTCATTTGAACTTTCCTTTTCTGATTGTATCGAAGAAAGGTTTGCATTTGTCTCCCATGCGCGAGATGAATTGATTTAGCGCGGCTAAATGCCCTGTTAACCTCTGCACCTCCTTAATGCTCCGGGGCGCACTCATATCTTGAATCGCCTTGATTTTGCTCGGGTTTGCTTCAATCCCCCATCAGCTTACCATATGCCCCAGGAACGTTCCTGACTCGATGCTGAAGTTGCACTTCTTGGGGTTCAACTTCATCTTGTATTGCCTCAGAATTTCGAAAGCTTGAGCGAGATGCCCCAGGTGGTCTTCTTTCTTCTCGCTTTTCACTACTAGGTCGTCTATGTAGACCTCCATAGTCTTCCCGATCTATTCTTCGAACATACGATTGACGAGCCTTTGATAGGTCGCCCCGGCATTCTTCAGCCCAAATGGCATGTGTTTCCAACAGTATACGTCCTTTTCTGTTAAGAAGGAAATGTTATTCTGATCGTCCTCGTGCATGGCTATCTGGTAATACCCGGCGAAAGCGTCCATGAAGTACATCACTTCGTGCCCCGCGGTGCTATCAATTAAATGATCAATATACGGTATGGGGAAGTGATCCTTGGGACACGCCGCATTCAGATCAGTGAAGTCGATGCACAACCTCCACGAATTATTAGCCTTCTTTACCAAAACCGGGTTTGCTACCCACTGCGGCTTGTCGACCTGCATGATGAGCTTGTTGTCTAGGAGTTTCTTGACCTCGTCGGCTAAAGCGGCATATTTCTCTGGTCCAAATTTTCTTCTTTTCTGGGAGACGGGTCTCCTGCTGGGGTCGATATTGAGCCTATGGCAGGCAACCTCAGGATCAATACCGATCATGTCCTAGTGCGACCACGCGAAGACATATAGGTTTGCTTTGAGGAATTCGATCATCTGATCCCTCATCTCGCTTGGCAAAGTCGTGACGATGATTATTTCCATATCGGGTCGTGACCCACTGATCGGGACCCTCTCTAATTCTTCGACGGGCGTAGCTCGCTGCCCCTGGGCTCGTCTGGGATCGTCGATTGGCTCATAACCCAGCCTGGGCTCTAAATCTGGCAGCTCGGGTAGACCCATGGTTCGATTTGCTCCCTCTACTTCGTCTGCGACCTTCATCTTTTTGCTAGACTCATTCTCATGTACAGAAGCTTGGTCGCATCGTCGGTCCCGCGAGGTCGTCATTACTGTCTCCATATCGCATGCTGTATGGGTGGTACCCAGATTTGGATCGGCCTGCAACATACATCCTCTGGACATCGCTTGGTTCCCTTTTATTGTTCCCACGGCCCCTCCCGGGGTGGGGAACTTTATACAGTAATAGTGTGATGATGTGGCCGCTCTGAACTCGTGTTCGAAAGGTCTCCCTAGGAAACCATTATATGTCGAGGGTAGGTCGATTATAATGAAATCGAGCTGGCGATTTGCCTTTATCTCGGGATCCTTATCCAAAACCAGCTCGACAGCCAGGCGGATGATCACGTAGGGCCTAACCGTGGAATCCCCAAACCCTTTGATGACGATCTCGCATGGCTCGACGTAATCACCGAAGCTCCTAATCTGATCCAGGGCACTTTTAAATAGTATGTTGTAAAAAGACCCGTTGTCTATTAGCAGACGATGGACCCCTACCCCCATGATTTTGGTTAAGATTACGATCGGATCGTTGTTGGGGTACTGCATGCCATGCTTGTCCTCGTCTGAGAAGGCAAGTGAGTTAGATGCCCCGGCGGTATGGTTGATCGGACAACATATCTGATGGACATTGCTCATGGTGCGTAATTCAACCTTCCGTCGTCTGCGAGAGAGGTTCAGGGACGGAAGAATTCCGCCAATAATGCCCCCATCGGTGCGATCATCTGGACGGCTCTTCCCGAGGCATTGTTCGGGAAAGGAGGGACCTGCCAATGGCCATTTTCCACGGGCTTTGCCTGAGGTGGAGCTTACTGTTGGTTGTTTCCTTGCCGTTTTTTTACGAACTCGTCCAGTTTACCCTCCTCGTACAGCTTCCAGTTTACTGTTGGGGAATGATATGCACAGATCTATTCGGGGTGAATATTTAAATACAAATTTAATTCATTAATTATTACTAGCATGAATTAATCCTATATTAATTCAAATAATAATTGCAACAACATATCATGCATATAAAAAGCCACGTAAAACCTCCACGACGCGAATCTACGGGTTTACGTGAACGTACCTCTCGGGATGGCAGTGACTTTGGTCGGACGAACTAACCAAAAGGACTTCCCAAGTATTCCCTTAGCCCTTGCTCAACTATCCGGTGGAAGGACACTTGTCGAACAATTAACAAAAGGAAAAAATAAACTTTGTTGCACCACCTTTGTGGATTTGCTAATATTTCCAGCACATGGAATTGTACTTGGGAATGAACTAATCATCCCCTATTTATAGGAGAGGGGGGGTCAAAATTTTTAGTGAAATATCAATGTGGGAAAAGGCTTTTCTTGGTCACTAAGAAATCTTGAATATATCCCTTATATTTTTTTTCCCATAATTAAAATATTCCACAAAAATTCCCACCTCCTCTATAATATGGATTTTTCGAAAATAACATGTGCAAGATTCCAAGATTTGGATCTTCTTGAATTTATGAGATATACTTGTATTTTAAGAAATACATATCTTCCATAATATCTTTCCAAGAAAATCAAGAAAATCTTTCTTGCCCATTATATTTCCAATTTTTCGAAAATTACTATATAGATAAGCTAGTGGGAGATTTCTTGAATTTAATGAGATAATCTTGTATTCCAAGAATACATATCTTCATTCCATAACAAAATTCAAAGAAAATCTTTCTCCCAACATATCTATAAATTTCGAAATTTTGGTTGGAAAATTAAGCAACAATATTTATTTTATTTTAATCATCTTTTTTCGTTATTGGACTATTTGTTGGGCTACTTTCGGGGGCCTTTAGGAGAATTAAGATTGACCTTCTAATGGATCTTGAATATCTAATATTGAGCCACAATATAATTCAAGCCCATAAATATTAATTAATCCCACTACATAATTAATATTGCACTATCCATCTTAACCCATATTACGACCAATATGGTTCCCATCATTATTTCCCGTGTTTAAGATTATCTAGCCCATTAATTAATTCAAGCCACTTTGAAATAGTTTTCCGTTAATTAATATCTTTTGTCCTTGGTCAAGGAACGGTTCAACATTATTATCCATACCGAAACTAATTCCACTTGCAAGATTTGGTATGATAAAGCTTATGAACCTCTCCCAAGGGCAAATCAAGCAAGCGTGCTTGCACACGATTCTTCAGATTAAATCTTAGCAATCACATGTGACCAATAATATTGCCCAAGATAAAAAGTATTGAATCTCTCGATTATTTACCCATGATAAGTCAAAGCAATAGTTACCAATCCCACGTGATCTTATTTAAGGGACGAAGGTTAAGAAACAACGAACCACCGAGGTCTAATTCTTCCTTGTTCGGATTCTCAAGAATTTATCCTCCCAGAGGTCCTATTCAAATCGATCACCATGCACTAGTGTAATCTCTTGGTCAAGACAAACCAATCCGAGCCTTACACCTCAACCTTTCGCGATGGTTGTTCATTTCATCTAGGTCATGAATGGCGTACTTTTAGTTACAAGGGGACCGTAATTTAATCTTCGTGATCCGGTATCACTAAATTAACTACATGTAACACGCATTTAATTATTGAACAATTATGCAAAGAAATATATGTAACATTCAATCATATTTAAAGCATCGATGATAAACAATTTATTTCAAAAATAAGTCCGAAAATTCGGTTTTCGATTATACAAAGTAAAAAAGCATACTTTTCAGTATAATCCCAACAATCTCCCACTTATACTCAAAGTCTGCTTTTAAGTATACTACAACATGTCTCGAGTAGTTCTTGACATCTAATGTCACCTACACGAACCTAATAATTTCTCCCACTTATACTCAAAGCAGATTGGCAATGGTCTTGACACCCATTCCACTCACATGTCTCTCGAATGTATTGAGAGGGCGCACGCTTTGTGAATGGATCTCCTAGGGTCGCCCTCGGGACGCTATCTTTGCCACATCTATATCTCCTCTCTTAACGATTTCTCGTATAAGATGTATTTTCTTTAATGTGTTTGTTTGACTCGTGGACTCTTGGTTCTCATGAATTTGCAACTGCCCCTAGCAGATATTGCTAGATAAGTTTAGAACACCATTCATGTCCACTAAGAAGATCTAGAGCCTAATCGGTTCTTTCACTGCTTCACAAGCAGCTACTTACCCGACTTCCATGGTTGAGTCAGTGATGCATTTCTGCTTCACACTCGTCCCATTTGATGGCTACACTTCCCAAATGGAAACACACTAACCGAGGCAGATAAATTTACGAATCTAAATCGATTGGAAATCCGAGTCCGTGTAGCCGATGGGGATTGGAGATCTCGATCGATAAATCAACATTCTATCCCGAGTTCTTTTCAGACACTTCGTAATGTTTTTAACGTAGTCATTCAATGCGCTTTCCACGGGTTACTTTGATATCTTTCTACCATGCCTACGGCAAAGCGGATATCCGGTCTCGTACACAAAGAATGCATACATAAGGTTTTCGGCACCGGCAATAAAGGAATACCTTTCATGTTATCTATCTCCTTTTTCGTCTTAGGGGACATTTTCTTAGATAGATGGATTCCAAGTCTGAAAGGTACGAATCCTTTCTTGGAATCTTGCATGCTGAAGCGTTTCAAGACAGTGTCTATGTATGAAACTTGCAATAACCCGATCATCCTTTTCTTGCGATCTTGATCCCAAGGATGTGTCTGGTTTTTCCCTAAGTCTGTCATATCAAACAGTTTTGAAAGTCATGCCCTTACGTCTGATAACACCTTCACATCGTTCCCGATGATCACAATGTCATCTACGTATAGTACTAAGAATACCAATGCAGTTCCGACACACCTTTTATACACACAACTTTCAAACTCGTTTTGATCAAACCCATAAGACTTTATTACATGATCAAAACTTTGGTTCCAAGCTCTGGATGCCTGTTTGAGTCCGTAAATGGACTTGAGCTTACAAACTAGGTGTTCTTGGCCTGTTTCAACGAAAACTTGGGGTTGTTGCATATAGATCTCTTTATCAAGACTTCCGTTAAGGAAAGCTGTCTTGACATCCATTTGCCAGATTTCAAAGTCGAAAATGCGCAGCAATCGATAAGAGAATACAGATGGACTTAAGCATGGCTACGGGCGAAAAGGTTTCCTCATAATCGATCCCTTTCTTTCTGAGTATAACCTTTCGCCATTAGTCTTGCTTTAAAAGTTTCAACCTTCACGTCCAGTCCTCTTTTCCTCTTATATACCTACTTGCATCTAATGGGTTTGACCTCATTAAGTGGTTCGACTAGCTCCCACACTCTATTATGAAACATAGAACCCATTTCGGCTTTCATTGATGTTTGCCAAGAAACTACATCCTTATCTTGGAGTGCCTCGTCATTTGTCCATGAGTCTGATTCCGGGAAATCAAGTCCGAGGACTCTCCTATTCCCATGAATCCCTCGGGCTGTCTAACAACCCTCCCACTATGACGAGGCTCCGGTTGTGAAAGCGTATCATTTGGTATATCATCTAGTACAATCAGCACTGAGGTTTGCCCTCTAAGCTCATTTAAGGTAATCTCACTTCTGGGTTTTCTTTGGTTCGTATAGTCTTCTTCCAAAATCTAAAGTGGGTGCTGATGACCACCTTTTGATCTTCGGGACTATAGAACATACACCCTTTTGTTCTCTCGGGGTATCCTACAAACAACCTTAACTCTAATCGAGGATCCAATTTACCGGTTTCCTTATCCAACACGTAGGCCGGACACCCCCAAAAACTCATGTGTCTCATACTAGGCTTGCGCCCGGTCCACAATTCTTTGGGTGTTTTGGGAACCGATTTGGATAGCACCTAGTTCAGAATGTAAGTCGCTGTTTCCAAGGTATGACCCCAGAACGACTCGGGAAGATCCGCATAACTCATCATTGATCTAACCATTTCCAAAAGAATTATGTTACTTTGCTCTGCAACCCCGTTTTGTTGAGGGGTTCCGGGTGCAGTGAGCTGGGATACAATCCCTTCATCAGATAGGTAGTTCAAAACCCCATCGCTGAGGTATTTGCCTCCACGATCAGATCGTAGAGACTTGATACGTTTTTCCTTGTGATTCTCTGTTTGAGCCTTAAATTCTTAGAATTTCTCAAAGGTCTCAAATTCATGCTTCATAAGGAAAATGTACCTTGAGTAATCATCAACAAAATTACTCATAACCTCCTCTTGCTTTGGTTGAAATTGAACTACGCACATCTGTGTAAACGATCTCTAACACTTCTTTGGCCCTATTCCCCTTGGCTCCAAATGCCCTCTCGGTCATATTACTCTCCAAACATGATTCGCAGGTTGGAATCGGTTCAAAGTAAACCGTCTCTCACCAACCTTTGGATCCTCTTTGGATTTATATGACCCACCATTTTAGATGCCAAAGAAATGTCTCGTTTACGTCTGATGAATGTTTTCTTTTCTCGGAAACAGTTGATGTGTTATAGGATGCATTTCGTGAGTGGTGTGCATAGTTAATCATATAGAGATCATTCAACAACGTTCCATGACAGATAAATTTATCAAAAAGAAAAATGGTAACAACTTTATTAAAAAGTAACCAAATATTCATCATAAAAGTTTAGAAACTGAAAACGAATTCTTTCTAAAATCCGGAACGTAAAGAATATCTCAAAAATTAAAACATTGTCTTCAAAAGACAGGTGCACTTCTCCCACTGCTTCAGCTGCCACTCTCGTAGCATCGCCCAGTGTGATGAGGACCTCACTCCCACTAAGTTGTCGGGCCCGCTTGAACCCCTGTAATGTGAAACAAACATGATTAGTGGATCCCGTATCCACCACCCACAAAATGGGAGGCATACGCCGCTAAACAAGTTTCAACAACTAGTGCGTGAGAATTACCTTTCTTTCCATCCCTTTTGGGATCGGAACAGGCTGACCTCGATTGTCCTACTCTCCCGCTTTCCAAAGTTTTCCTCATACTTGATCCCATGCTTCTATTTGATGTTGAGTCTTCTTGGTTTAACCTTCTTCTCTTTTCATCATCCTTATCACCACTTGATCTAAGATGAAGAGAAGATTTCCGTTTTCCCAAGTTCTATTCCTCGCGCTCCACTTCCTTTTCAACCAAAGTCAAAGCATTTATAAGATCCTCCACTGTAAAATCTTGATCTTCCATTAGATACTCAAGATAGAGGTGATTATAGCTCTTTGGTAAGGATTGGAGAATGAAATCAACCTTAGCATTGAAGTCATATTTTTTCGCGAGGATCTCAAGTTCCTCAAATAGCACCATAACCCTAAAGACGTCTTTGTGTTGTGGTCGCCCTTTTTCCAATTTTAATCGAGCAATTTCTTGCTTCACACTTTGAATCGCCATATGGGTTACGATGTCCGAACATCGCTTCGAGATTCTTTAAGATGTCTGCAGCTGACTCATATTCTTGATGAAGGCGCCTCAACGCATCTGACATATGTTCCATAATTGTTTCCTTCATCAAACCGTTTGCCAGCTCCCATTCACCATAAATTCATCTCATCCCATATTCCGGCATCCTTAGTTGGTTTTTCGGGTTTTGGTGAATCAAGTACCCATTCGGAAGATGATGCGGTTATGACAGATTTTAGTTTGTGTTTCCAACCAAAATAGTTTTCACCAAAAAGCAAAAGGTCTTTAGGTATATTCAATAGTGGATTAGAAGGTGGCGACATGCTGAACTGAAATAAATAATAATATGCATAAGCACAAAATATATCACAAGGTTTGATCACATGCATCATATTAAAATCTCAAAAAAATATGAACATGCATCACCAACATCTCAAAAAAAGTTTAAATAAGCCACGTTGGGTGGATCATTATTTAAACACATTCAAGCGAGTTACAAACAAGAACGATTTATAAACCTTTAATATCCAGATTAATAGTTGGCTCACTTGACCAATATAAAATTGACAAGGACTTCGGAGAAGTATATGCATATCAATTTTATACCTAAGTAATAACCATGATTAAATACAGATTACTATTTCGCTTTGATCGAGCCTCGTTGGAAGGGTCATAAATGCCGCCACTAGTAATAACCCACAATCATCCGCTTGGAATTCATTCATGTGAAACCTATCTTTTGACCGTCCCGTTGGGGAATTTCTCCAAAAGAATTCACAAATAAATAAATCATGGAGGTCAAAATTAATTCAATTTTATTATCCTAATAAAATTGTCAATTAATTATTTAAACATACTTAGTAATTTTGAAGTTGAGATTTTTCCATTTGGCAACCCTCATGCAAACACATTTAAACAAATTAAATAAAGCATAAGATAAAGACAAATAAATCAAGCAAAATGAAAAATAAACATATTGGGCACAAATTATCCAATTGTCATGGTTTGATTTTTTCTTGGCTTGATCTTGAAGAAACACGCCTCAATTTCTCCCACTCGTTCGTCTTGAAAAAATACTTGTCTCGAACGCCACGCCAGTTTCGCGGCCCGATGCCAAGATCCGGCGCCCCACTGCCTGGGGCAACCTCGGCGGCTTCGACACCGCCCGGCGAGCGCCCCACTTGATGCCTCGGCAAGTGTCGGCAGCATCGACAGATTCTCGGTAAGCGACGCGCATCCGATCTCTTAGCCTGCTTCCGCCCCTCGCCTCGCCTTGATCCTCGGCAGCGCCTTGCGTATCCGTAGCGTGCCAGCGGCGTCCGCCCGTCCCGCTTTCGGCCTGCGCACCGCCGCCCCTGGCCCACCTCCTCCGTCTTGGCGCGACGGCGCTTCGGCCTCGCCCTAACGCCCATGCGTGGCAATACCAGCGCCAGCCTATGCCTCGGTTCTCGATTTTGTCCTTTAATTCTTCGTCTCTTCGTTCCCAATCCGGTTACAATTTATTTACAAAAAATAAATAAACCTAGATCTAGACTAGTCTATTACATTGATCAAATCAAACAAAACCTAGTCTACTCGTGGATTTTCTCACGAGGCAAAAAACAAATCCGAATCGAATCGAATTAAAAAAAAAAAAAACACGGTTTATATTCATGCAAAATAAAACATTAAAATCCATGACAATTGGATACCTGCAAAACAGATCTAACAATTCTAATATCCAATTTCAAATTTAATGTCCGCGAATTAAATTACAATTTAAAAAATTCAGAGCCCGAAACCGTGGCTCTGATACCAGTTGTTGGGGAATGATATGCACAGATCTATTCGGGGTGAATATTTAAATACAAATTTAATTCATTAATTATTACTAGCATGAATTAATCCTATATTAATTCAAATAATAATTGCAACAACATATCATGCTTATAAAAAACCACGTAAAACCTACGCATGTGGAATCTACGGGTTTACGTGAACGTACCTCTCGGGATGGCAGTGACTTCGGTCGGACGAACTAACCAAAAGGACTTCCCAAGTATTCCCTTAGCCCTTGCTCAACTATCCGGTGGAAGGACACTTGTCGAACAATTAATAAAAGGAAAAAATAAACTTTGTTGCACCACCTTTGTGGATTTGCTAATATTTCCAGCACATGGAATTGTACTTGGGAATGAACTAATCATCCCCTATTTATAGGAGAGGGGGGGTCGAAATTTTTAGTGAAATATCAATGTGGGAAAAGACTTTTCTTGGTCACCATGAAATCTTGAATATATCCCTTATATTCTTTTTTCTCATAATTAAAATATTCCACAAAAATCCCACCTCCTCTATAATATGGATTTTTCGAAAATAACATGTGCAAGATTCCAAGATTTGGATCTTCTTGAATTTATGAGATATTCTTGTATTTTAAGAAATACATATCTTCCATAATATCTTTCCAAGAAAATCAAGAAAATCTTTCTTGCCCATTATATTTCCAATTTTTCGAAAATTACTATATAGATAAGCTAGTGGGAGATTTCTTGAATTTAATGAGATAATCTTGTATTCCAAGAATACATATCTTCATTCCATAACAAAATTCAAAGAAAATCTTTCTCCCAACATATCTATAAATTTCGAAATTTTGGTTGGAAAATTAAGCAACAATATTTATTTTATTTTAATCACCTTTTTCAGTTATTGGACTATTTGTTGGGCTACTCAGGGGGCCTTTAGGAGAATTAAGATTGGACCTTCTAATGGATCTTGAATATCTAATATTGAGCCACAATATAATTCAAGCCCATAAATATTAATTAATCCCACTACATAATTAATATTGCACTATCCATCTTAACCCATATTACAAATCAATATGGCTCCCTTATCATTATTTCCCGTGTTTAAGATTATCTAGCCCATTAATTAATTCAAGCCATTGAAATAGCTTTCCGTTAATTAATATCTTTTGTCCTTGGTCAAGGAACGGTTCAACATTATTATCCATACCTAAAACTAATTCCACTTGCAAGATTTGGTATGATAAAACTTATGAACCTCCCAAGAGCAAATCAAGCAAAACAGATTTCACACGATTCTTCGTGTATTAAATCTTAGCAATCAAATGTGACCAATAATATTGCCCAAGATAAAAAGTATTGAATCTCTGATGATTCGCCACCGATGATAAGTCAAAGCAATAGTTACCAATCCCACGTGATCCTATTTAAGGGGCGAAGGTTAATAAACAACGAACCACCGAGGTCTAATTCTTCCTTGTTCGATTAAAGAATTTATCCTCCTCAGGTCCTATTCAACAAGATCACCATGCACTAGTGTAATCTCTTGGTCAAGACAAACCAATCTGAGCCTTACACCTCAACCTTTTGCGATGGTTGTTCATTTCCATCTAGGTCGTGAATGACGTACTTTTAGTTACAAGGGACTGTTAATTTAATCTTCTGTGATCTGGTATCACTAAATTAACTACAGTGTAACACGTACAAATTATTGAACAGTTATGCAGTAAATATATGTAACATTCAATCATTTTTAAAGCATCAGTGATAAACAATTTATTTCAGTAAATAAGTCTGAAAATTCAGTTTCGATTATACAAAGTAAAAAAGCATACTTTTCAGTATAATCCCAACAGTTGGGGTACTGCACGCCATGCTTGTCCTCTTCTGAGAAAGCAAGTGAGTTCGATGCCCCGGCGGTATGGTTGATCGGACAACATATTTGATGGACATTGCTCATGGTGCGTAATTTAACCTTCCGTCGTTTGCGGGAGAGGTTCAGGGACGGAAGAATTCTGCCAATAATGCCCCCATTGGTGCGATCATCTAGACGGCTCTTCCCGAGGCATTGTTCAGGAAAGGAGGGACCTGCCAATGGCTCCACGGGCTGTGCCTGAGGTGGAGCTTACTGTTGGTTGTTTCCTTGCCGTTTTTTGATGAACTCGTCCAGTTTTGCCCTCCTCGTACAGCTTCCACAACTGTCTTAAGAGGTCGCGAAATTCTCTCAAGTTGTGGCCGATGCTCTCGTGATAATGGCAGTATTTGTTCGGATTCATCTTCCCGTTCGTCTTCGCGATCTTCCTGGGTTCTTCTAGCAGCTTCTTGTCTTTGATCTGGTTGAAAACTTCATTGGGGGTGGTACTTAGGACCTCCGTCAACCTGACCTCAATCTCGCCCCTGAAGGGTTTGAAGTTGTTCGCAGACTTGACCTGGTTTCCACCTTTTTTATGCGAGCTTGAAGGTTTCACCTCGGGTTTTTTTGCCTAGTCCTCGGTGACTCGCTCCCCGAGTCACATGGCCAGCATTTCGGCCTTGCTGATGTGGTTACCCGTTTCCACCGAAACTCGGCGTACGAGCTCGGATACTCCTTGTACATCAACTTCCACAACTTTGTGTTCAGGTGCAGACCTCGAACTGCCCCCATGACCTTGGCTTCGTCTCCCATGGGCTCGCCTTCTAGTAGAAGATTATTGACCCGTTCGATGTAATTGTGATCCAACTCGGTGGGGCCCTATTGGACATTAGCAAAGATCTGCTTGGCTGATGGTCTCGGCGCCATTGTGGTGAAGTGGTTGAGGAAGAGGGTGGCCAGTTGGTGAAACGACTCGATGGAGTTCGGGGAGAGCCTTGAACCACCAGTATGCCTGGTCGCCCAAGGTGAGCGGGAAAAGACGACATCGTGTTGCCTCCGTGGCTCCCATCGAGGTCATGTGGTCGGAGAACTTCCCGAGGTGAGTGGCCGGGTCCGAGCTCCCATTATACTGACTAATGGAGGTCGCGGTAATCTTTAGTTGGGCTGGCGCGTAAATAATAGCCGGGACTAAGGGCGAAACCGTGACTAGGACCGAGGTAGGTACGTCCGCCCGATTCACTTCCGATTCACCTGGTCTTTTTTGATGGATTCCTGAGGGTCTTTTGTGAGGTGGATTCGGCGTGCCCAATCTATCGTGTACGGACACCCTCTATCTCCTATTTCCCTGAGCTGGGGCTTGGTTCCCGACCTCAAACGAGTTCTCCAATTTTCGCCTGACTGAGAAATAGTCGGACTCGGTGATCGCGCGTCGAGCTCGGGCCTGCGCGGGGCATCGTTCCCAGTCTGTCAAAGATGGACTCGACCTTGTGTGCTTGCTGGGAACTCTCCCTTCTCGGTGATGGGGTTTCTTCTCGCTGATCGCGGCATCCCTCGGGCCTTTTGAAACCGGGCGCGGTGAGGCTAGTTTTAGCCGGTTTGTTTTGAGGCCTTGCGCCCTCGCCCATTTTCCACTTCCCCCGGGAACCGGAGCTCTGGTGGGATTCCGCCCAACAATGCGGTCCACTGCGCTCGCCCGCCAGATCGCGCTGGCGGCGTTTGAGGATTCTGACAGCTTCCCTGAGGTCTTCTGGGGTTTGAATATCGGCCAGGTTCTTGAGGGGACCTTCGGAGCTAGATGTGGCCTCCCTTTGATGGCAGGATGCCTGTGCCCCGACAGAGGCCATATCGGATTCGGGGATCCCCTTCCCATCGGTGAAGGGGAAAACGGTACGATGTTTCAAAAATGAATCTGGGAATTCACTAGTGAAAGACCCTCATTCTAGCGCCAATTGTTGATACCAAAAATATGAACAATAGTTGAATGTCTTATGTGGCCAAGTTTGGCATCAAACTAGTTAATGATTTGGGGGAATTATGAAATAATGAGGAACAAAGAGAATGTCCTTCATTAATTGTGGATGATTGGTTTTAAATGCATAAGGGAATAAAACATTAAATTTGCAAGAGGGGATTGGGCCAAAGGCCTCTTTTTAGCTTTTTAGAGCCTTGTAATAAATGGAGAAATTGAAACCCTTTAATGAGTCCTTACTACTAGTATTTATACTTGATACAATATGGGAGTAGACCCCTAAATCCTATTTACTAGGTCATTAATGCCACTTTAGCCAAAATCCTGGTTTAGAGTGCCCAAATACAGTCCTAATTAATGTTCTTTGTCTCTGTTCGCCAGACCGAGGTCGCCGATGATGTTTCTGAGGTTGCTGGCATTGCCCTCGAGGTAGCCCGCCGCTTTCTTTCCCGATCGGTGATTCTGTTCTTGTAACTCGGGAGACCTTCAGGGCACAGACTTCCTTTTGAGGAAAGTCACCCCTATACTGTAGCCGTCGGAGGGCGCAGATAGGCTGGTGCGGAGCTTGGGGTTCTGTGCCGCATGTGGATCCCGGAAACCGAGGCTTCTTGCGAGCTCTTTCATCGAGAGATCGGGACTACCTTCTGACCTCGCCCTTAGAGCCATCCTGAGGTCTTCTCCGGGTTGCTCGGGTGGCACATCCTTCTTTCCGACCACCGAACTGGCCTCATGGTCCGGTCTCGGTTTGAGCTCGCCCAAACCCGGGAGTTGGGTATCAATCCCACGCTCAGAGACCTCGCCAACCTTAAACATTCGGTTGAACTCACCAAGTGTGGGAGCTCGTTCGTCCCTTAATACTTTGCACACAACAACAATTGATTTAAAATTCTCTCTCTAAAATTCCGGCAGGAACATCAATGCTTTCCGGGCAAATGAATGATTTTTGTGATGCCTTGGGCACCTATTGAGAAGATTAGAATCCAAATATGATAGGAACATCAATGCTATCATGGAAAATGAACGATTACGAGATGCCCTGTGCGCCTATCTATTTTGAGAATTAGGTTCGGAGATCTTTTGAGATACTAGGGTTTGCGATTCTATTTATTGCGACCTGATTTGCCTTCTCTTCCAGTTGAGAGCCTCGAAAATTCTTTCTTTCCTGCTTTGTTTTTGTAGTGTCATCTACCCTAAAAGATGGACGAGAGACTAAGGAACCTGAATCTGAATGAAGAGGAGGATGAACCAATGATCATCGAGATGGATGATGTTGAGGAAAACATAGCTAACAATGAACTCTGTGTGGTCGGCCGTTTCCTAACGGATCAAGGGGTGAATTTCAACATCATTTGTAGCCGGATGGCGAGCGTGTGGAGGCCAAAAAAGGGGGTCGCGATCAAGGAAATAGGACATGGGCGTGTTTTATGTCAGTTTTACCATACCCTTGACATGAAAAGGGTTCTTGAAAGAGGGCCATGGACATTTGGAAGGCACCCACTAATTGTTCATCCACTTAAACTTGGTGAAAACCCTATACATGTCCCTCTGAACAAAATCCCATTTTGGGTTAGGGGCGACAATATCCCGACAGGGTTTTTCACTGAGAGGGTTGGAAAGATGTTGGGAAACTTCATCGGCCGGTTTCTGGAGTACGATGGGTCTAATAAGAGCTCGGTATGGCTCAATTTCATGCGAATCCGAGTTGAACTGAACACGGATCTGATCTACCACTGAAGCGTTGGAAATACATCAAGCTAGCCAATTGGGTCTCGGAGAAAATCACGTTCCAATATGAACGTCTAAATCTCTTTTGCTTTGTGTGTGGAAAACTGGACCACACGGAGAATTTCCGCGATGTTGTCTTTGATAGCAACGATGGTGTGGTAGAGAAAGGGTGGGATTCGGACCTGAGAGTGACGGAATGGAGGGGAAGGCAACAGAAGGGAGAGAAGTGGCTCCGTAAAGGAGATTCGTCGACGACCTATTTTCCGGGCGACGACGGAAAAAGAGGAACTAATCCCATAAATCTCGGGAGGCATGAGAATCGGGATGGCAATTATGGAAACTGCGAAAATCAAGCGTTAATAATTACTGGGTCAAAAGGAAAAGGAAATGCCACTAATTATGGAACTAATTCAGCGCATAAAATATTCGCGACAAATACGGTCTTTGACCATGAAGGTTTTGAGGATGGAGAGAGAAATGACTAACGGATAATTGAAATGCAAGCTAGCAAGCCAACCATCCCGGAAAATTCAACAAAGGACAGCCTTATGGAGGAGGAGGGAACGGATACTGAAGATGATGGAAACCATTTTTTAACGGGCGGGCCCGATCGACCGGGTCGGCCTGGAATAATGATCATGTTAGTTTGGAATTACAGGGGACTAGGTCATCCCGCTGCAATTCCTTTTTTATGTGGGCTTGTTAATGCCCGTAGGCCGGATGTAATATTTCTATGTGAAACTCGATCGTTTGCTAATAAGATCGAAGAAATTCGAGTGCATTTGCATTATGATTGTGCATTTCCTGTTGATTGTATAGGCCGTAGTGGTGGCCTGTGTGTGTTTTGGAAATCCTCTACTTTGTGTACTCTTGCTAACTTCTCTCAAAACCACATAGATTTGATTATTAAAGATGATGATGGTGCATGGAGATTCACCGGGTTTTAGGGTTTTCCGGAAGGGTTCAGGAGACGGAATTCGTGGAACCTTTTAAGACGTTTGGCAGGAAATAACACTATACCTTGGATGTTTGCGGGAGATTTTAATGATCTCCTTACCCCGGACGAGAAAAGAGGGGGAGCTCAACGACCAAACTGGATGTTTACTGGGTTCGGGGAAGCCATATACTTGATTATAATCTTCTGGATGTTGAGCTAACGAGTCATCCGTTCACATGGAGCAAGGGAAGAGGATCGAACAACCTGGTGGAGGAACGGTTGGATAGAGCAATGGGAAACCCAGGATGGCATGCTCCATTTCCAAATGCCAAGCTTTCAAACCTGATTTCCCCCATATCTGATCACAGCCCTATCTTCCTTGATACTTCGCCGCGGACGCACGTTCCCAGGGTCAAGAGGTTCCGTTTTGAAAATAAGTGGCTAGTTGAGCCAGATATTGAAGCTGTTGTCAACAGGAGCTGGACTGGTTTTCACGATTTTGAACTATTACCCCGTCTCCAAGCAACCTCGGGAGTCTTACAGGACTGGGGGTCCTATATTGCCCGAGCGAACAACAGGAATAGGAAAGATTTGGAGACGAAAATTGAACAGCTGCAGGCGCAAAATAATCCCATTGATAACACACGACTTGTGGAGGCAAAAATGAAACTCTCGAAACTTCTAGTCAGCGAAGAAAAGTACTGGAGACAAAGGGCCAAAATCTTTTGGTTGAAAGAAGGAGACCTCAATACTCGTTTCTTTCATCAAATGGCATCGGCTAGAAAGAAGGCAAACATGATTACTGGTTTGCACGATGAGAATGATAGATGGGTGACGACTCAAACTGATCTAAATAGGGTGGTTCTGAACTATTTTTCCTAGCTCTATACGGCAACCGAAAGTGCCCAGGATATTGAGAGAGTTACGTCGACGATTCAAAACAAAATTACCAGGGAACAAAATGAATCCCTCACGAGACCTTTTGATAGAGAAGAGTTCAGGACTGCAATTTCACAGATGCACAAAGATAAAGCGTCTGGCCCAGATGGTTTTAACCCCGCCTAGCTTTTACAAAAAATTCTAGGCCACCATTGGTCCGGAATTGTAGACGCTGGAGTTAGATGGCTATAAACGGGGGAATTCCCAATGAACCTGAACAGTACCACCGTGGTTCTTATCCCCAAAGTTGAACAACCGAACTCGATGAAGGACCTTCGGCCCATATCTCTGTGTAATGTAGTTTATAAGGTCGTCTCCAAGGTTTTATGCAATAGGCTTAAAGATGCTCTTCCAAGCCTCATTGACGAAGCTCAATCTGCCTTCCAATCGGGGCAGGCTATTCAAGATAACACATTAATCGCCTTCGAAATGCTCCATGCCATGAAGGGAAGACGGAAAGGGAAGACGGGGGATGTAGCTTTAAAAATTGACATAAGTAAAGCTTTTGATCGAGTTGACTGGAGGTATCTCGAGGCTGTACTTCGGGCAATGGGTTTTAACGATGTTTGGATGGGCTGGATGAACATGTGCGTTCGTACGGTTAGCTATTCGTTCTTGGTCAATGATGAACTTGTCAGTCCTATCATTCAGGGAAGAGGTTTACGCCAGGGGATCCCTTATCCCCGTATCTCTTCATCATCTATGCGGAGGGACTTTCGGGACTCCTAAATCAGGAGAACAGAAGGGCAACGTTGCATGGAAACCGTGTTTGTAGACGAGCGCCGGCCGTATCTCACCTTTTATTTGCGGATGACTGTATTCTCTTTTGCCATGCCACAAGAGAAGAGTGTTGCTCTATGAAGAATTGCCTGAACATCTACGAACGGGCATCAGGGCAGGCAGTAAATTACAAGAAGTCAAGGATACTATATAGCCTAAACGTTGATGCCACTCGACGTGAGGAACTTAATGTTGTGCTAGAGGTGAGAAACCTGCTTAACACTGGAAGGTACCTACGGTTACCATCATTGATTGGACGAGGAAAAGTGGAGATTTTCAGATACATTAAGGACCGACTATGGGCCAAGCTGCAAGTTTGGCGGGGAAAAAATATATCGAAATCTGGGAAAGAGATATTAATCAAGGATGCAGCACAAGATATTCCGGCGTATTGCATGAGCACATTCTTACTCCCATCAACACTCATTGACGAACTCCACAAGATGTTAAACGCTTTTTGGTGGGGGCATGGTTCGGACCCTAAAAAAGGTGTGAAATGGACGACATGGGAGACATTGTGCAAACATAAAAACGAAGGAGGGATGGGTTTCCGAAATCTGCATATGTTCAATGTCGCCATGTTGGGAAACTTGTTTGGAGACTGTACATGAATCCAACCTCCCTGGTTGGTAGAATTCTAAAAGCTCTGTACCATGCATATACTAATTTACTTCAAGCGGCCGAGGGAAGCAATCCCAGCTTCACATGGAGAGGTATTCATACGGCGGTGGGGCTAGTCAGACGGAGTATACATTGGAAGGTAGGTGATGGTAGCAAGATCCGGGTTTGGGGAGACCCCATGGTTGGATATCGATCAGGGGTTTACAATCTCTACGCCGATAGTTCCTACCTTCGATGATATGGTGGTCCGCGATCTCTTCGTCCCGGGAACAAGGCAGTGGGATAATGAGGTAATAGATGAGGCTTTTAATAGTGTGGATAGGGAGAGAATTCAGCGCACAACAACTGCTCCCGGTGAAAATCCTGATAAGATCATATGGCACTATGATAATCGGGGGCGATACACGGTAAAATCCACATATCACCTTGCGATGCGGATAATTGATGATATCAGAGACTACGAGGACATGCCTTGGAAAGCCATTTGGAAATTTAGAGTTCCGCCAAAGACCCGGGTTTTTTACTGGCGCCTATGCAAAGGGTGGCTCGCGGTGCGAGCTCGAATAGCAAGATGGTATGTGGGCATGTCTAGTTTGTGTCCTATATGTTCTAAGATGATTGAGACCGCTTGGCACTTATTCGTTGATTGTGAGTTTGCAAGAGCTTGTTGGGAGGAGGCTGGGCTTTGGCAAAAAATTGACCCACTGTGCTATGAGGTGGAGTCTCCATCTGAAATATTCCTCAAGCTAGCCACGGTACTGGAAAAACATGAGATGGAAACGGCCGCGATGTTATTATGGGCAGTGTGGCGAGCACGAAATGAGTATGTGTGGAGCAACACCACACCATTGCCGTCTCGCGTGGTTTGGTCAGCCATCTACTTTCTAAGGGATTGGCAAGAGGTGCGATCCCCAGAACGAAGAATTCAGACTCAAACGTATCGCAAGTGGCACAGCCCTAGTAGGGGACAGGTCAAAGTTAATGTTGATGTAGACTTTTTCGAGGACACTATGGAGACAGGAGCAGGCATGGTGTTACGGGATGAGGATGGAATTTTTATTGCTTGTTGAACAATTACGTACCAGGGATTACTGAGTGTGGACATTGGTGAAGCTTGGACCATGGTAGAGGCGCTTAGATGGGCCATTAACTTGGGACTCAGCACTGCGATTGTTGAAACAGACTCAAAAAGGGTTGTTGATGCCTATGCCCGAAATGACAGATGCGGCACACTTTTTGGAGATTACATTGGAGGAGGGTTGGACATATTACGAGCCAATCCAAATGTTTCTATGTCTTGGACATGTAGAGATGTCAATTCCTTGGCACATTGTCTTGCTTAGACTTCTCGAAATTTTAGAAGTCCTTATTGTTGGGTTGAGCCACCGGCATTTGTGGTGGGCCTACTCGATAGATGCACTTCTTGCATCTAATTGTTTTCTTGCTTTAAAAAAAAATAAAATTTAACACTTAAATAAAAATATTTAAACTGCTATGTGCTTGAGAAAAGACAAATTAACATACAAGATGCAAACATCAACACCAAAGCATCGCGATACCAATGAAAGATCTAGTATGCTCCATTATTAAAATATATAGTATATTTTTCTTATACGGAGAACATATGTTGTACAATATATATATATATATATATATATATATATATATATATAACTTGAGAAAATTGAATAGAAAATGTCTAAGTATAAATGAAGATAAAAGTATTTAAGAGTAAGATTCTATCAACATATTATTAGAAGGTCTAATAACTTATAATTTCTCAAGTTTTCATATGTAAAAGACATAGTACACTATCCACGGACATAAAAGTTTTAATTCAGAGATCCAACTACTAAAATTTATAATAAAAATACACAACAATTAAAAAAAATCTTAAATTATAATTTCAATAAAGTCAATGATGCGACTAAATCCATCTAATATTTTTATTTATACATATCCCAATTGTTAAATGTACTATATAGAAAATAAGAAAAAAAATCATGTTGGATATCCACTGGTTAGACTTTTATACCGATTTATTTATAAAATAAAGATAAGTTAAAAACAAATTCTCCTCTCAAACCATACAATTTTTTGCTACAACAAATGAGTAAAGGAAAGATAAAAAAAGTGATAAAAAATCCCGACAGTGAAGAAAGTTTGGATCTTTTATTTTCCCATCGAACACAATGAATAGTTCCAATTGCTTAATTTCATGCAAATTCATGACTAAAAATAAAGTAGTATTAGGATTTTTGGTTTATGATTGAGTTCCATTTGCATCTCAAATTGTTTCTAAGAAATTATAAAGGTTTTTGATTCAATTCCATCACCAGAAGAAGAGGTTCAAAACACTTATGAGAGAAAAATCTGCATTTGAGTGTGATAAGAAGATTTTCATTACCATTTTATGTAACATATGGGTGAATTATTTACACCGTACCACGTTTAAAACTAATAATGACAAATGAAAAAGCTCATACTATTCAGTAAAAAAAATTAATACTCATTCATATCATGTAATTAAGCGAAGCTCTCCCTTCTCTCTAGAAGTCATGCCCGTAACTGCCGCAACTTCCTTTCTTCATCTTAAGCGGTTCACGGCGAGGATTTCGTTTCCCAGATTCGACAATATTTCATTTTCTTTTTTGATTGATTTACTTCAATAGGCTTCGGTTTTTAGAGATTGATTCGAAGATGCTTCGTTTTTCTTCGTCAAATTCATTTCGTGAGCGTTCCGGTTTCACAAAGTTCGATTAGATTGGGTGATTTATCAAGGCTTGGAAGGGGTGTATCTAATTGTGTAGTGTTGGATTCATCAACTGTTTCGATTCAGATACTAATTCTGGTATTTGAGGCCCGGTTAGACCGCTTAGTGCATATGGGGGCTGTGAGATTTTCAAATTTCAGATGGTTCTTTTGATTTGGGCTGGCGTTTGGGCTTCTTTTGGGCCTCATGGTTTGAGGTTTTTTTAGTATAGTGCGGGGTTTGGGGTTGCAGTTTGTGGCCTTGGGCCTTTTATATTTTTTGGGGCTTGCGTGCCTTTTAGTTTGGTTTGTTTGGGTTGTTACCTTTGTTCTTTGTTTTGTCTCATTTTGGGCTGGCCTTAAGATTGGGCTGCAGCCTCTTAGAGCTTAACCTTGGATCGGGTTGTGGTCCCTCCTTTTTTTTTCCTTTTATTAGATCTTTGATTTGTAATTTTTTTTTAATTATATTTAACAAGTCATAGGGAAAACAAAAGAAATATATTAGCAATTGTTAAATTGTTATAAGTGTTGATGATATTAATTTAAATACTAATAATATATTTTAGTACTTAAATTTGTTGAAATAAAATCTTTTATTCAAAATTTTGAGTGTTAAAAGTAAACAAAAAATTTAATTTTTTAGTAGGGCTTGTGTTAGACCATTTTACGGAGAGACGAAAGACATATTTTAGAAGGAGTGTGTGTTAATTGTTTTAGTTGGTGAATAGTGTGAGACAGTTTCACACATATTTAATATGGTCTTAATTTAACATCACTCTTAAATAAAAACGTTGATCATGTCTGTTGGTCCCGGTGAGAACGAGCCTTACACGTGTATGGGGGGAATACTTATTTTGTTTTTAAAACTTTTTATAGATGGTCTTATCACGAAGATTAGGTTAAGAAGCCAGATTTAGTCAAAGTCTCATTTTCCCGAAATGCAAACTTAATTAAGCTTTTTTGGTTGGCCCTTAGATTATACTAGTTTTAAGCTTTGTTAAAAACCTTATGAAATAAATAGTGATTAGGCCGGGAATTACTTATATGAATTCGAAGGGATTGATTCCAATCGAATATCAATGAAAAGTATGCTTTCAAAATCAAGTTGATGCAAAATTAAGCACGAGCAGGAAAGCAATAAAGAACACATGCATTATAGTGGTTCGTAGACTCAAGCTCCTACATCCATCTCCCCGACTCTTCGAGAGAAATTCACTATCAAACCGAAGCTTTTTTATTACTCAACTCGCCCCGAGTTTTCTAACTACTCCACGTAGTTTACTTAAATTATATTTTCGACTACCTCATCAAACTCAATCACACACAAAAACTTATGAAATTTTAACTTCTTCTCTATGATACTCCGCAAGAAGTTTACTAACTCTTTACAACTCTACTTACCAACAAACACACTCCAACTACCTTCTCAAGGGTTTGGGGTTTCTTGGTTGGTTTCAAACTAGGATGAGATATCCTTTTAAATAAAGCACAATGCAAAGGGTTAGGATATCTCGACTAAGCTTTGATAAAACTTATCAAGCTAGGCTTAGTAAAGTTCTTTCAATATAAAAGCAAAATTCAAGGTATTTTTGCTTTAACTTTCAAAATAAGTTTGAGCTCTTGTTATTAACCTTACTATGTCGAGGGTCACCAAATTATATTCACTTTGAAAACTATCCGTTGGAGAGATAAATTGATGGTAATTAAAATATATATTTAGAGTTTGAAACTCCCTAACACGTTTTAGGCAATAACTTTCATGTAATCTTCACTTTTTTTATTAATCTGAACTTTCATTCTTTTTTTCAACATTGTTAGTATGGTACGTCAACTTCCTTTTGACTTTTATCTTCATTAGGGGTAGACACCTTTAACGGACTTTTGATCACAAACTTTTGATATAACCTTAACAATACTTCCGACTTAGTTCCTTTTGTCCGCGATTTGAATGTCTTGGCAATATCTAACTTTTTAAGGCATCGCGTTTCTCTCAAAAAAGCCTTGGAACATTCAGTTCATATCGAAATTCAAAGATATTACTTGAAGTCTTGATTAAATTCTTTGATTTTAGTATTCTTGATCTTCGATACCGATCTTGATCTTGTGTCTTCCGAGTCTTGATTTATCTTGATAAAAACTCTTATTTCATCTTGAAAGGTGAGACTATTCAAAACTATATCTGGCGAATACATTTTGCGATAACATCCTCAATACTCTAAAACAATCTCGACTCAACTATCAAGATCATTCTTGAACATGTCATACTCTTCTTAATCAAAATCATATAATCTTTTATTAAATTCATCTCCCAACAATTTCCCCCTTTTTGATGATGCCAAAACCTATCTTGTTACAAGTATATAACCTATTCTCGGGTTTTAGGTTTATCTATTACAAGATTGGTTATGTCCCAACAGATTTCTGAATCGTCTCCCAAAAAAAATTTCGGAGAATCTCCCAAGAATTTCATCACCAAACAATCAAGAATCGTGCATATCAAAAGACATGTAAAATAAGATAATGAGGTATTATCTTTTGAGCATAATGATAAATCTTCATTGATGATAAGTGTAGCTTTACAAATTTATCAAACAAAAAAAAAAGACAAACATTTGAAGAAACACAAAATCTTCTCGAGTCTTGATTTTTAGTCTTCGATTTGCTCTTGATAATTTTCGATTTCATCGTTGGGCACTTCGGATCAAACATTCCGAAAATTTCTTCAAATTTCATTTCTTTCCCCGATGATGTCCGGATCGCTTTCAATTAGTCCCATCTTCCCAATTTTTCTTTTTCCAGAATGGCCTTTTCATTTACCAAGCCATTACCATGTTTCGGAGGAGGATAGAATATGGACCGGGGGCTACTATCTCGTACTCCACCTTCATCCGCAAGGTTAATCCAAAAAGATACTTTGGATAAAAGGTGAGAAGATGTTCAATGAAAGCTTAAATCGACGAGAGCCTTCCCTTCTCATTCCCATTCCCTCGAACATCAAAATTGAACGTGAAGGTTCTCTTCACTTCTTCCCACTTTGAGTTTAATGGGCATCCATTTATCAAAAAAACTTTAAAAAAGTCACTCCTTTTTTGCTCTTCGAGTCACAAAAAATTTCTTAACTTGTTCTTTTTTGAGTGTCATCGAGCCTCTTTGAAAAAGACTTCATTCTTCTTCATTTTCGAATCGGTTTTCTCTAGGTTGGCTTAAACATAACAAAAAAATTTTTCTAACACATTTTGCTTAGAAACTCCGAATGTAGAACCATTCTACTTGAGCAAATTTTAACTTCTCTAAAAGGCTTGGGCTAAATTGTACATTTTAGCATCTTTCTGAAATTCTTTTCCAAAATGCCGTGAACTTCCCGATATTTTTCCCTTCTTAGATTTGGAAGAAAAAGATAAGTCCATATGATCTTTTATTCTTTGCTCAAATCTCTCCCATCTAAAATTCTTAAAGACAGTTCTTCAGAAATGTGGGCAAAATCTTTAAGCATCTCTGTCATCTTGGTCAAATTATTTCCTCAAAATGAATCCGATAAAAATCTAGTAATTCAATCTGGTGCTTTTGTTTCATTTCATTATCTCTGCATTACTTCCGAAAATCCATGGATCATTAGTTTTGTATTTCTTAGATTCATTTAAAACAATGTTTTCTTCCATCGAGCAATTTTGATTGTCAAATCTTCTCAAGTTTCTCCATTCACGGGAGTGATACATCATCTGAGCTTACGCTTCATTCGAAACATAAATAAATTTGAAATTGACAAAGATCTCTATTTACATAAATGGATCTCCATAATTTCTCCCTATCCTAATTAAAAAATTTTTTCAAAAATCATATCAGGAATTATATAAATTTTATTTTAAACATATGTAAACATTTAATACTATGCAATCATGTTAATATTTCCTGAAAAATTTCTGAGAAATTTTTATACGAAAAAAGACTAGACTTTTATTCATCCGCAATCTTTTATTTTTTATAAAATCTGAAGAGAATTTTGGATTTAGGAAATGGGGTTGAGTTGGCGAAGATATCCTCTTCCTCGCACATCTCCAAAATATAGGCAATTTTGGTGGCATGGTGGATCTTGCCTTTCATTGTGATTTCCCATACTCTTTTTTATGATCTTGGCTTGGTAAATTTCAGCCGATTGAAGTTAGTGGTGGGAGATGCCTTATCCGGGTACTAATCAATGAAATCAATCTTTTATATTGTGGCTTTAGGTATTTCACAGATTTTCCCCCATATACATCGCAAATCACATAGCTCAAACACATCATTCAATTTTTTTAATAATGCACACCTCCCTCTCAAAATCGACGATTTTTGATGAGTGATCTAGATGAGATAAATCGAAGAGTGCATACAATCTTCTTCATTTGTTTTCAAATTGCATGAATTCACCTCGCTTGCGAACTCCCGGTCCGGGTCGACTTGCGATTAGATTAGTGAGTTTCGGATCATATTCGAGCCTCCTCTTACGGCTTTGAGTTTTGAGCTCTCAAGTTGATCATCAAACAATTTTAATGATTGAAGAATTTGAAGCTTTAAAAAGATTTACAAAAAGGATTTTAATTCTGAGTATTTGGGATTTGATAAAATTTTGGCAATGGCTTTATTGATAGCCGAGATAATCAAAAGGTGAAAAAAATACAAGATTAATCTCCGATTAATCGGGTATATGAACCGATTTTGAAAAGTAAGCCGCCAAAATATCCTTCAATAATGTGGCAGCATTAAATGACCGTCCTTCTTCGAATTTAAAACGATCCCGCCTAAAACATTCTCGTGTGTTTTGTATTTATTGCAAATGATTAATTGAAGTTTTATTTAATAAATGGCCATCATTACTTCTTCGAGACTAATTTCCTTCTATCGTTTTCAAATCGACCTTGATAAAATGTCAAGATAATAATATTCAAAGATGTTACCGAAAGCATCGTGATTTCTTGAGACTCGATTCAATTTTATCCCGAGTTTCTAGTATCCGAAAATCTTCAATTTTGATTTACTCTATACACCGGGTTCTAACATCCCTAATTCAATCTAAGTTCCCGAAATCTTGATTCACCCAAAGGTTTAGTCAAGATATCGCCTTTTGCCTATCGCATGAATTTTCTCCATCCTTATTCCTTTTTCTGACATGATCTCCGAAATGTCAAATATCCACATTGTTGTCACCGGATTTTGTGAAATAGCAATGACACTATTATTGTCATATTGGTACTTCATTGGCTTTATAATCCCTTAATTGTTGTCCGAGCCAAAGAATATTAAATAAAAACCAAGATATCGGTTTGCTTCCTAAGAATTCTTCCATAGTCGACATCCGAGTAACAAATTCAAGGTTAAATGCCCTTAAGATATCTCGAAATACTAGTCTTAGGATTAGCTTATCTTGCACATATCCCAACAAAGAAATGTTATATCATTTTAGATAGAGCAATGATCCAATGATTCCTCTATAATCGATTTTTGATTTGCCCTTCCGAATCGTGGGATCCATCTTGTAGTTAGTATTCATAGGAATCCTAACTCATTGCAATTTTGTAACCATATTTGGCAATCGGATCTCGGTGTACTTTTTCATTGATGAATATTCCTTCCTTTGATTGTTTCACTTGAAGACCTAGAAAGAAATTCATCTCTCCCATCATTGACATCTCAAACTTGCCTTTCATCAAAATTGGTTTGAGATCCAAAAATGATGTCATCAACATATATCCCCAACCAAGAAGATATCTTTCCCATCCTCTATCCCGAATATCAACAGCCTTTGACAAAACCATGGTCAAAAAGAAAAACCGAGAAAGAGTATCATACCATGCTCGGTGCTTGCTTGAGACCATACAAGGCTTTTCCGAGCACTCAGAAACTTGGTCATTCTGTTTGAACCTGTGAGGTTGTTCCACATAAACCTCTTCTTTAAGCACACCGCTCAGAAATGCACTTTTCACATCCATTTGATAGATTAAACTTCATGTGGGCAAAGATATGCAAGAAACAATTTGATGGCTTCTAGTCTTGCAACCGGTGCAAAGGTTTTCATCATAATCCAAGCCTTCTTCTTGGGAATAACCTTGTGCAACTAAATTTTGCCTTTGTTTCTTAAATGTTGTTGTTTTCATCTCTTTTATTCTTGAAAACCCACTTGGTTCCAATGACATTGTGCCTTTCAGTCTATCTACCAACTCCCCATACTTCATTCCTTGAGAATTGATTCAAATTCATCTTGCATAAAAATCCAATTTAATCTTGTAGAACTTCACCAATCTCTGCGATTCTTTTCTCCGATAGGAAGCAAATAGTGCACTTTCACCATGGAACCTTCTTGTCTTAACACCTTTCAGCTTAGATCACCCAAATCGACTTGTAGGATGACTATCTAACCATTTCCTTCTTGATGTTCCCCCTTCATAGTATCCTCAACATTTGAAATGTTAGGTTCGATTATATCAAGAAACTTCGTGGAACAACGAAAAGGAGAAAGTGAATCATCTTCCTCGGGAAATTCTATTCGAACATTGTCGAGACATTTGTTCCCTTGGTTGATAGATTCGAAAACCAATCTTCATTGGCATCACAACCGAAGTCCGAACTTGTGTCTGCTCGAAAAAACCATCCCGATTTCCATTCGAACTTCTTTTATCTGAAGTCTGAAATCATAGATTGTGGTGACCCTATTTTTCGTTCGATGAGATGATTTTTTTTTTTTATTTCAAGCTTAATATGGTGATCCTCTTAGTGAGTTCATCTCATCATGATCCTGTTTCTTCCGAACACAAATAGTTTCATCAAAAACAACATGAGGTGTTTCCAAATAAAGTCCTAAAACTCGGGACTTCATCTAAGAATATTCCTTCATCGACTTTACTATCAAAAGTTTTCAACCGATACCATTATTGGTATGAAACACTTAATAAACACACGAAAAAAAAAACAAGAGGCTTCCTTTCATTCCAAAGCTCATAAGGTGTTTTGCCTTGACTCTTAGTCAAGTAATGGATCTATTACCTTGAGTAGCATTCTTTTTAGGAATATCGACTCATTTATCATTGTCCTTCGCAGAACTTCTTTTCGAGTCCCTGTTCCTTCTTTCAAAGAACACCATTTTGTTGAGGGGTCCTTGCAAATGATGTTTCATGAGAAATTCCATTTGTTTGCTAAAATCGATATAATATGATTTATAAATTCATTCCTTTGTCGAATCGATTTTGACCACACTAAATCTTGAGCCTTTTTCAAAGCTCTGGCGAAGTAAGAATATGACCCAATATATCTCAAATCAACTACTACCAATGTGTATTTCATTTTATGCTCACAGTGTTATAGGACCAAAAAAGATCCATATGAAGTAATCAAGTATTCTTTTTTGGTAGAAACCTCAACTTTACTTTTAAAAGATGCTTTTATCTGCTTGCCTTTTTTCGCACGATCACAAATATGTTCTTCTTGAACACTTTCGTTAAACCCTCTCACAAGAGCTAATCTTGCAAGCTTGTTCAGGGTTTTGAAATTTAGGTGATTCATTCTTTTATGCCATAACCAACTGGTATTTGTGGAACTTTTAAAGAACTAAACATGTATCTTTAGGAGTTGAACTCCAATCGCCAAGATACACATTTCCTTTTATTGTACATTTGTATCATTTTCAAAAACATAAGTTCTTAGAGAACTCAACATTAAAACCTTTATCACGAATTGGCTAATTGAAAGCGAGGTTATGCTTCAATCCGGATACATATGAAACACCATGGATATGAATTCGATTTCCAAAGTTCCATATCCTTCATTGTTCCTTGAGTTATCTCCAAAAGTGATCTCATTCTATGTTCAACATAGTCAATGAAACTTCTTGTATCCTGTCATATGTCTTGAACATCCACCGTCAAGATACCATATATCGAGGAGTTTTTTCATCTCTGCTTTCATCGGTGCCATATGATCTTTAGTCGGTTTAGTGCCCTTGTTTTCCTCCCCGAAAAGCAAATTAATTCTTAGGTACCCAATTTGTGTAGGGTCCTACAAGGTTAGATGTACCTTTCGAATCCAAATCACTCTCATTACTTTAGAGTGGTTGATCATTTCCAAAATCAACATATTCCACTTTCTAGCGTTTTAATATATGTGTGCTAGCTTTAGCTTGAACATGTGCCTTTTGAATTCTTCTTTGGTTCAGGCTTCATTTTTTGTGCGGCCGGTCTAAATCTTTGTTGATTCGGGTTCGAAACCTTTACCTTTAAAAAGTAAGGTTTAGGTTGTCATCTTTCAATTGGGCCTTTCAAAGGTATGAGGACTTGGTCTCTTCGAAAATCTCTGAAAAAAGATTTCTCCGATGGTTCGGTGTAGATCCTTTCAAGTTTGCATTCTTAATGAGGCTTTGAAGTACTGCGCTGAAATTTTCTAATCGAGTTTTCTAGCCTTCACCGAGGTTTGGGCTTTCTAACCCATCATTCATTTCTTTGGCCATAGGTCCTTTTCCCTTATCTACAACCTTGGGCATTACTTGATTTTGAAGTGTAGGTGCCAACAAAGATTGTTCTTCTTGCTACATGATGCAAAAGATTCGTGACCTTGGTTCCCCCGAATGTATCCCAATCCAATTTTATAGTCACAGATCTCCGGTAACTCAATTTCATCTATTACTTTAGATGCATTATTCAATAACTATCCTCACATATTTCATGCTTCTCGGAGAGGTCATTGAACTTAGTTACGATTAAAAAAGGATTTCTCTAGCTTTTTCGGCTAGGGTTCTATCATCAAAAAGAGTTGTACTTTCATCTAGTTCATCAAGAGCTCCCATAAATTGAGAAGATTTCATTTTGCTAGAGTCTTTCCATTTTAGATTTTTCTTCCTTATTCTCGCTCTTGAGTTTTATTTAGCGATCCTTGCAAAATATAAGATAGTCCTTCATCGATTCTCAAAAGAATCCATCGTTCAAAATGATTGCTTTCGGTGGAACTTGAAAACTCTTGTGCTAATGTAGGAGCAATAATGTCAGATGAAAGAGTTTACCTCAAATGGCCATCGACGTTGTCATCACTATCACCGGTATCTCATCCCAAGAGCTAGATTCCTCCTCGTAATGTTCTTTTTTCGCAACCATGGCCTTTGAGAACTTCGGTCTCTTTTAGCTTGTCTTTCTCTTCTCTCCTTAGCACTCAACTCGACAATCATTTTTGAAACCTTTCTTCCGACAATTATAGCATCTGTTGGCATCATCATCTTCATTTTCTTCTTTGGACTTGAGTCCTTCTTTCGGATGAAGATCCTTCACTTTTTCGTGTCCTTCTTCTTCTCTTGATCCGTCCTCGGGTTTCTTCGGTACCGAGGTTCCCCATAAAAAAGCTTTTGTATTTTCCAAATCTACTATTAAGTTTGTCAAACCTCCTTGCCATTTAGCTTTTCCTCAAGCTCATCCCGATGTTTTTGGCATGGGGTTCTCGATTTTTTAGTTTTACTGTGTTTTATCTTTTGCTTTTAAAGCCACATTTTACTTGATGAAGAATCATCTTTCTTTGCCGACCTTTTTGGATTTCTTATCAATTACAAATTCATAGGCTTTTCGGTTCGAAGAAGACTTGTTGGTATGGCATTGAAAAATGTTCTTGGTGTTTTTAATCACCATTTGCGCATGAATATCCCATTTCTTAGAAAGACCTCTAAGAATTTTTAATGCCACTTCTCTTTGTGGATATTTCTTTCCAAGTGCATTTAGATCATTCATGATGCTAGTGAATCTGACTTCCAATTTGTCTATTGATTCACCATCATCCATTTCAAAACTGAAACTTTCCAATTGCCAATCGAAAAGTTTGTTTTCTTTTTATATGATCGTGCCTTGGCACATAAATAGTGTATCCCATATCTCTTTTTAGCACAATTCCCATCACACCATCATCAATTGTACTATATAGTGTGTCTTTTGCCATGTAGTCTAGATTGACTAACTTCCTCTCCTCAGGAGTTAGTTGGTCATCAGACTTAGGAAATTCTTCTCTAGGGTCAATTCTCTCCTCTTCTCGTAATTCAGGATTCACCAAAATTTGAATGGTCCTTGAGAGACCACTCTCCACATACGCTCATGTTTGGAATACGATGTACTTGATTCTCGGTCTCCATAGATCATAGTTCTCTCGAGAACATGGGAAGTTTTTAGAAGACATTTTTCCGATCTTTTTTTGAAATAAGATCAGATAGACCACAAGTATTTTTGAAAATAAAACTTTGGTCAACACAAAGAGTTCAAGTTGAACCACCGCTACCACTTGTTGGTCCCGGTGAGAACGAGTCTTACACGTGTATGGGGGAATACACGTGTTCAATGATTTTAAAACTTTTTCTTGAGGTCACTTGGGTCGAAAAATCTCAAGATTAGGTTCTCGAAAGCACAGATATATCTTTGAAAAATGAAATACCTCGATAATCCCAACCGAGTCCCGAAGATCCCGAGTTGCTCGGATCGATAACTAACTTTAAAAAATGAGAGTTCAACTATCTTTTCTAATAATTTGTACCTTAGATTATTTTTTAAAAACCTTCCCCTTAAAATAGTGATTAGATCAAATTATTATGCAACTTTCAAAGGATTGATTCCATATCATAAAAGTATGCTTTCAAAAATCAAGTTGATGCAACAATTAAGCTTAAAAAGCAATAAAGAACACAAAGCAAAGGAGTGGTTCGAGAGACTCAAGCTCCTACATCCACTCTCCCCCGACTCTTAGAAATTTATCAAACCGAAGCTTTACTATAGTTTACTTTCAACTATACAGTTTTTCATTACTCCATGTACTTTCAACCCGACCTTTTTCGACTACCTCCGTACATCTTACTAACTTCTTCTCTAGAGTTTTTCGACTACTCCAAACTAAAAACTCTACTTACCAACAAACACACTCCAACTACCTTCTCAAGGGTTTGGGGTTTCTTGGTTGGTTTCAACTAGGATGAGATATCCTTTACAATAAAGCACAATGCAAAGGGTTAGGATATCTCGAAAACTTTGGATAAAACTTATCAAGCTAGGCTTAGTAAAGTGAGCTCTCTTCAATATAAAAGCACTTGGGAAATTCAAGGTATTTCGAGTGCTTTAACTTTCTAAGTTTGAGCTCTTGTTAACCTATAAATTTCCCGTAACCTTACTATGTAGAGGGTCACCAAAAGATTTATAGGCATACACTAAGGTCACTCTTGAAAACTATCCGTTGGAGAGATAGCTTAGTTCCCTCTTATGGTGTGTGAGAAACGGCTATATTTAGAGTTTGAAACTCCCTAACACGTTTTTAGGCAATAGCCTTTCATGTAGTAATCTTCACTTTTTGCGATCTGGAACTTTCGTTTCCGACATCTTTTTTCACAAACCGCTCATTGTTAGTATGGTACAGTGTCATCTTCCTCTTTTGACTTTTTATCTTCGATTAAGGGTAGACACCTTTAACGGCTCTTTTGATCACAAACTCGAGTTTGATATAACCTTAACAATACTTGACTTAGTTCCTTTTATGCGCATTTGAATGTCTTGGCAATATCTAACTTTTTTTTAAGGCATCGCTTTCTCTCAATATTGCATCCTCCGGATAGATATATTCAAATTGCAATATTCATCGAATCAGAATTTGTCTTTTTAGTATTCTTGATCTTCGATACCTTGATCTTGTGTCTTGAGTCTTCCGAGTCTTGATTTATCTTGACTGCTTTTTCTTGAATCATCATCTTTAGTCTTCGATCTCTCGATTTCATCTTGAGTCTTCGAAGACTATACAAAACTATATCTGGCACTTATACATTTTGCGATAACATCCCGAATACTCTAAAAACCCGACTCAACTATCAAGATCATTACTGAACATGTCATACTCAGGGGTTTTGGGATCTTAATCAAAATCATATAATCTTTTATTAAATTCATCTCCCAACAATGTCTTATTTTGTAATTAGAACCTTATTATAGGGGTAAAGGAGGCTTATCAGCTTAGTTAAGATCACTTTTACACTAACTCTTATACAAATTTGGATCATGCATTGTACAAAATCATCAAGTGCTATAAAACTGTACGTTTTTATTGTACATTTTTTATCTGTTCTATATATTGTAAATCAAAACACACAATAAATCCGTATGATTTTATTATACAAGATGATCCTGTACAATACACGACCCAAAACCCTCCTGTGAGAGATCAATATCAAGTTCACTTATAAGCTAGGAAAATTAATTAAAAAAAAATTTGAAAAAAAGAGCTTCCTCATTCATTATTAATTCGTAAAATAATTTTCATTACATTGATGGAAATTAAAATATAATATGATCTTTCATCAATCAGAATCTGATTAATTGTTAACAAGGTTTACTGCAAATACAACGACGCCTAAGTCCTTGACAATCGCCGTTAGGATACCCTTCATTTTCGCAAACAGTCTTGCAATTGCCTTCATTGAAACATAGTCCTTTGAAAGTTGAACTCGGTGATTCACATATCCTCGCCAAGCTTCCCTCTGGAAATTCGTCAAATATCATTTATTAACACTGGTAAATTTTTTATTACATATGTACACATGTATATACTATTCACCCATGTTAATATTTGTGCCTACCCTTAATGCGTCAAAATCATAAGATGGATCAAAATTAATTTAAATCTGTTAATCATTCATATCGATACGTAATAGGTAAATTGATTAAAAAGTGTTGTTAAAAGAAAATGAAATCAATCTTACGTATATTTATAAATCAAACAAAATATGAATTGAAGTGTAACTTCTTAATAATAAGAGATCTCACTACGTAAATCTATTATTTTTGTTTTGAGTCACACGGGATTGCGAGGGTGTTTAAAAAACACATACTTATACACAGAACATAACAAAATAATGTACAATTTAAATAATTTTAACACTTAAATAAAAATATTCAAACTGCTATGTGGTTGAGAAAAGATAAATTAACATACGAGATGCAAACATCAACACCAAAAGCATCGCGATACCAATGAAAGATCTAGTATTCACCATTATTAAAATAATATATTTTTCTTAGATGGAGAAAAACACATGTTGTACAATATATATATCTTGATAAAATTAAATAAAAAAGCCAAATTATAAATGAAGATAAAAATATTCAAGAGTAAGGTTCTATCTACATATTATTAGAAGACCTATTAACTCATAATTTCCCAAGTTTTCATATGTAAAAGAAATAGTACACTATCCACGGACATAAAAATTTAATACAAGAGATTCAACTACTAAAATTTATAATAAAAATACACAAAAATTAAAAAAAATCTTAAATTATAACAATTTTGATAAAATCAAGGGTGCGACTAAATCAATCTAATATTTTTACTTATACATGTACCAATTGTTAAATGTACTTCATATAAAATAAGAAAAAAAATCATGTTACATATCCAGTAGTTAGACTTTTATACCCATTTATTTATAAAGCAAAGATAAGTTAAAACATTTCTCCTTTCAAACCATGCAATTTTTTGCTACAACAAATGGTAAAGGAAAGATAAAAAAAGTGATAAAAAATCCCGACAATGAAGAAAGTTTGATCTTTTATTTTCCCATCGAACACAAAGAATAATTTCAATTGCTTAATTTCATACAAATTCATGACTAAAAATAAAGTAATATTAGGATTTGAGTTAATGATTGAGTTCCATTTGCATCAAATTGTTTCTAAGAAATTATAAAGGTTTTTGATTCAATTCCATCACCTGAAGAAGAGGTTCAAGCACTTAGGAGAGAAAAATATGCATTTGAGTGTGATAAGAAGATTCACATTACCTTTTATTGTAACATATGGGTTAACTATTTACAGGGATTAAATCTTAAATGGTCCCATAATTTTTTACCTTTTTTGATTTAGTACTCCCATAACTATTTTTTGGAACGATTTAGTACCATAACTATTAAAATTGCTCAATTTTCATCCCATAACTATTTCTTGAAACAATTTAGTCCCATAACTACTAAAATTGCTCAATTTCAGTCCTATTTTTTCGGAAATTACCTAAAACAACATTGTTTCACCAGCGTGTTAGTCATGTGCAACTATAAATTGGGAATTCCGGTGAGCTCGTATTCTTAGGAACTTATTTGACACAATTTAAACACCTAAAAATTAAATTGATGCTGAAAACTTATTGTTCTTCGCCGAATTGAGTTCTCACGGATTTAGGGATGGATATTGGGGAAGTACCCGATTTTAGAAAATTGGGGGGATTTAATCTCGCCCCCTTTCTTTAAGATTTATTTCAGTAATTTTTCTTTTGTTAATTAATGGTGTGTATTTCATTTAATTGACAAGTGTATTAAATTGTGCAAATCAATTACTAAAACACGAGCTTCGTCGGAATCCCAAATTTAAATAGCACATGACTGATATATTGGTGAAACAACGTCGTTCTAGGTGATTTTCGGCAAAATAGAACGAAAATTGAACAATTCTAATAGTTACAGGACTAAATCATTCAAAAAAAGTTAAGGGACAAAAATTGAGCAATTCTAGAAGTTATGGGACTAAATCTTTCCAAAAAATAGTTATGGGACAAAAATTGAGCAATTTTAATAATTATGGGACTAAATCGTTCCAAAAAATAGCTACGGGACTAAATCAAAAAGGTTAAAAATTATGGGACCATTTAGAATTTAATCCCTATTTACACCATACAACGTTTAAAACTAATAATGAAAAATGAAATAGCTAATACTATTCAGTAAAAAAAAAAATTAATATTCATTTATATCATGTAATTGATTTTTTATATTACATTTAACACGTCATAGAAACAAATATATATATATATATATATATATATATTAGCAATTCTTAAATAATTATAAGTGTTGATTTTATATTAATTTAAATATTATTAGTATTTTTTTTTTGCATAAATTGTTCGAAAAAAAAAATCTTTTTATTAAAATTTTGAGGGTTAAATGTAAACAAATAATTTAACTTTTGATATGTCTTGTGTTAGATCATCTTGCGGAGAGACGAAACATAGTGATATTTTGGAAGAAGTGTGTGTTAATTGTGATAGTTTGGGAATCGTGTGAAACAATTACGCACATATTTTAGCATTAATTTAACATCACTCTTAAAATAAAAATGTAGATCATGTCTTATTTTATAATTAGAACCTTGTGGTAGGGGTAAAGAACACTCTGTATGGTTTTATTATACAGGATGATCATGTACAACTCATGATCCAAAACTCTCATATATGTTAGATCAATATCAAACTCACTTATATTTTAGGAAAAGTAATAAAAGTTTTTTCAATAAAAAAGGTTTCTCATTCTTAATTAATTCGCAAAATAATTTTGCATATATTGATGGATATTTAGATATAATATGAGCTTTCATTAGTCAGAAACTGATTAATTTTAACAAGGTTTATTACAAATACAACTACGCCTAAGTCCTTCACAATCACCGTCAGAATACGCTTCCTTAAATTTTTGCAAATTAACAATCTTGCAATTGCCTTCGTTGAAACATAGTCCTTTGAAAGTTGAACTCGGCGATTCACATATCCTTGCAAAGCTTTCCTAGACAAATTCGGCAAATATAATTTATTAACTGAAAGTGTGTGTGCGTGTATTTTCAGAGTGTTGTTGAAAATGTTATGCAACATTGATGAGAACCGCGATCGCAAAACACAAATTATACGCAAATAATGATAATAATTGTTGCCCCAACTCAGGTTGGCAAGAAATAATTAGGTTTTGATAAAGTTGTCAAGAGGTTTTTTATTATTTTTTATGCTTCCAAACAAAGAAAACACGTCCAAATACTTATAGGACAAAAACAGGACCAAATCTGCTCTAAAAAGGACCAAATCTCACCCTAAATCTAGAAGCGATATACTTGAATGAAAATTAAAGTACAAAAACGAAATCTAGCCTATAAAATAATAAAAATAGTAAAGATATGATAATCTTGATCTTCCTTGTGAATCTTGCCAAATCTTGGAATATATCTTGAAAAATCTTGCCCATTAACTTTAGTTGCAAAAGTAGGACAATTCTTCCTTGTCATATAATCTTGCACGTATTATTGGGTTAAAAAACCCTCGCATCAAACATGTAAAACAACATATGACAGCGGAAGTATAAAAATCGCAGTGCAAAGGAATTCAAAATTTTGTATAGTCTTAATTCAGACTATACGAACCCCATGGTTAAAAACATCACTATAACAAGTAGTGAAATACACAAGAACCTCTTACAGGATCCTAAAAGGTGTAGTGAAAAACCACACACCAAAATCAATCTATTCAATCAAGTAACTAGTGATCCTATTCAACCTAAAACTTGATCTAATAAGATAAAATCAATACTGATGGGAGAGATTGTATTCCCTCGTCCAGTGCAAATAGAATAGCATCGACCCTCACACTTCTAGAATTACAAACACTCGGTTTTTCACTCTTGGTTGTGTCTTGGATACTACTCTCTAAAGTTTGGAGTAGAGCAAATGGTATTTCACTTTTCCTCAAACTTGAATGTCGACCAATGCAGGGTATTTATAGACTTGATATATATCCACTTGGCTTGGATAGCCTTGAACATATCCTCCACTATCTCCATGATCTTGAAGTAACCACCCATGATCTTTATATTCTCACTCCACCACAGTGCAACCGCCTGACAATAACCGAATTTATCTTCAACCTGCAATGTAGGAAACATAGAAAAATACATCTATTAAAACGGAGTCAGTGTTAGGAGAAAGGACAAATTTATGATGTTGTGCAGAATGTTTTCCAACATATGGAACAATATTCATGCAACATCAACATTAACCATTTAACTAATATCCCCTTATATCATCGGGAAAAATTTCACTACATATATACACATGTATATACTATGCGCCAAAGGTATTGTGTGTGCCTACTGTTAATATGTTAAAATCATAAGACGAATGAGATAGATAAAAATTAATTCAATTTGTTAATCATTCATATGGATACTTAATAGGTAAATTAAGGAATAATTACAAGTAAATACAACTTTTAAGTGTGTATAACTATTAGATACTACCTATTTTATATATTACTATTAGATACAAAAGTGACCCTTAAATACCTAAAGCACCCTTTCCAATTCTATATAAGATTTACTTTTATCAACCAATTTTTAATTATATATATATATAAAAAAAATGGATGTCCAATCATTCCCACTAATAAATGCACAAATTTTTGGTATGTTCATTTCATTTTATTGATTAAAAAAAAAAACGGCTGCCATTGTGCATATTAAATGGACAATTTTTGGTATGTTCATTAAAAGAAAAAACGGCTACTCATTGTGTATCAACTTAATAATTGGCGCAATTTTTGGTATGTTTAGATTCCTAGTAACGTATTTAAAAAATGGTTTTCCAGTGTGCCTCATCATGTTAATTGCAAAATTTGGTATGTGCATACTCTTATCTCCAAAAATTAAGCCTCCAATGTTTTACAAAATTCTCCGTTGAACACACTCTTTTTTTATCTCCATTTATTCCATCTGAACCAACTATTTTTTTGCACATTTTTAATAGTTCTCGGCTGAATTCTCTGGATTTTTGATAGAGCATAAAAAACCAGTTGATAATTGGCAATTTTTTTTTCCGGAATTTCGCATATTCGAAGAGTAGTCCAAGCATTTCAAGAGATTGAGGAGTTGTAGCCATGGATTATTCAGTCATTCTCACTGTCAAACACAAGGGGGAGTGCAAATTGATCGAGGTTAATGAAAGTTCAAAATTCTCCGAGTTTGTGTCCCAAGTTCTTGGTATGTGGGTTGATTTGCAATTCGATCAATTGTCATGCCATTTCTCAGTTGGTAGTATTAATAATTGTTGCTTGGGTTCTGATGTTGATTTGAGGAACTTGATATCTATTTGCCAACATACGACTGAGAAAATTGTTGATGTTGAGGTGTGTGCTTCTATTCCATATTACAATCGGATTGAATATGGTAGTAATTGTACACATGTGCAAAGTGATCAAGTGTTGCAAGCGTCTTCTGAGATGAATGTTTGTATTGGAATAAAATAGAATCGTGTTTTTGTGAAACATGCCTTTTCTATTTGTAGTGCAGTTTAGTTATACTGTGTCATTTTATATTGCTAGGAGGTAGAGCTTGGCTTATAAATACTGGGTGTGGCTCATTTGTATGAACTAACACTTTTGAGCGGTTATCAATAAAATACGAGCGATTTGCTCTTCTATCCTACTTGATTCGTTGTGATTGATCTATAATCGGATTCAACAGTTTGTAGTCAGATTGTGGAGAAAGAACAAAGTTTGGTGTTAAGCAAAAGTGCAAATATTTGTAAGAAAAGAAACTTACTTAAATCACTAATAGAGTTTAGTGGTACATATTTTTTATGACTAAATTGTTAATTGTTACTATAAATGTTGGGAGTGCACGTGAATTTGTCGTTTTTCGTATATGTATGCCTATGCAAATATAAAGTATATATGCAAACTTTGGAAGAAACATGTGCAACAACACATCATTTTTTTATTACACATGTGCAATGTGTAATGAGATTTTACACGGATTTATTCTTTTGACATATAACTTGTTCCTTAGAAAAAAATAAAAATAATCCAATAACTTAGGGTGCTTACAGTTTTAGTTCTATTATAGGACTGGAATTAGGATCCATATAAATTATAGGCTACAATTTTTCTGGTGCAAACTTGGGTTGCATGTATTAGTGGTTCGATTAATTGCACATGCAAATGTAAAGTACCTATGGCAAATTTGAAGAAACTTATGCAACATCACATCTTTTCAAAAAGAAAAAAAATTTGAAAAGCATGTGTGCAAAGTTACAATCATGTTTTTAAAAAGATGCTTTATACACATAATTTTATCTTACGTGTGTGAAAGTTTTTATAAATATTTTTTCAAATTTACACTTAAAAAAAATAATTAAACAACAACTCCACACCTATAACTTGTTCTTCAGGAAAATTTAAGAATAAGTCCAATAAATTAGGGTGATTACAATTTTAGTTATATTATATATATTTTTAAAAGGTCTCGAAAGTGTCATTTTAAGTCATTTTTTGTGCTATTTTATCAAAAAATTACATCAATATCATAATCTGGAAAGTTAATGGACAGGAATTAGAAACAATACAAATTACAGGACGGTAATTTTTTGGTGCAATCTTTGGGTTGCACGTATTAGTGGTTCGATAAAATCACATCTTTTCAAAAAAACATTTAAAAAGCATGTGTGTCAAATTACATTCATGATTCTAAAAAAGATGCTTCATACACGGATTTTATCTTACATGTGTGAAAATTTTCATAAACACTTATTAAAAAAATACTTTAAAAAAAAGTCCACACCTATAACTTGTTATTTCAGTAAAATTTAAACGTGTCATCGAAATCATAATGTGAAAAGTTATATGACTGAAATTAGGATCAATTCAAATTACAGGCTATAATTTTTTTTGGTGCAAATTTAGGTTGCGCGTATTAGTGGTTCGATGAATTGACATGCAAATGTAAAGCACCTATAGAAAATTTGAAGAAACATGTTCAACATCACATCTTTTTTTTTAATCCTGAAAAACATGTGTGCAATTTTTTTTTTTATTGAAAAGCATGTGTGCAAAATTGAGTTTTTTGCACTTTTGGTCCCATGAACCACACCATGTTTTCGATTTAGTCCCACCACTGGCAGATTTAGTCCCACAAAAATTTTAATTTTCAAATGTAGTCCCACAATTTAACCAGTTTGCACATTTGGTCCCAAAATTAAACGGCGCTTGACGGCATCTCGCTAACAGCGAAACGAAGACTTTTAAACCTCTAATTAATACGTGTTAAATACTAGTTTGTCTTAACAAATTAATTAAACTCAAAAACTTAAACTAATTGAAACCAACTCACACACACTCGATAGAAAAAAAGAGGGAAAAGTCGAGCAAACCCTAAAATCGCGGCCAGGAACCAAAAATCTGTAGAGGAGGACGCATTCTCAAGAAATTTCCGTCACATTTCTCCTTCGCTCAATGTTGCGAAGGAAGAATCTCATTAAGTTTGGAGTTGTTGATTACTGTAAGTATTCGGTCCCAGTTTTTTAAATTTTATTCAATGTTTTTGGGGATTTTGTGTTGGGTGTTCCATTTTAGTGATAAAACCCCTCTGGGCTTTCGATTTTCATTGTTTATTACGCATTAGAGTTCGATTTTCAGTTGAAGTTTTATGTTTTCAATTTTTTCACAAAAATAGATTTTGGGGATTTTCATTATTTATCCGCGATTTTGTTGGGTGTTGGGTGTTATAATTTGTTGGGTGTTCTATTTTGTTGGTGTTGGGTTTTAGGGGTTCGGTTTTGTTGGGTGTAGGGTTTTAAAGGTTCAAATTTTTTGGTTTTTGGATTTTACAGGTTCGATTTTGTTTGATTGTTGTGTATTACGTTGTTGGGTTCGATTTAGTAACTGATTTTGAGTTAATTTTCATTTTTTCAGCTCAAAAGCCATTTCTATTAGGCTTTTACACCCTTAAAGTGTACCATGGTGGAAAGAAAAAATATGAAGAACCATTTGAGTACAGTGGAGGGACAGTGAGTTTGTTTGACTTTGTGGAGAAATTTAAATGCACAATTGATTATCTAGATAAACTATGTAAACAGTTAGGTTATCTATGTAGGAAAGTGTATTATGGGAGGTGGAAGGATGATACAATTCATTTAGTTGAGGGCCAGGAGGATATATATAAGTGTTTCAATGCCAATATAAAGAAAGAAGTAACATTGTGGTTGGATGCTCAAAAATCACAGATCACAACTACAGGGGAAGATGAGGTATGTGGTGAGCTAGAGTTGTACACTGAGGAGGAGCTAATTGAGTCCAAAACCGATTATGTACCAATACCATTAAGTCGAATGCTTTATTAGTCATTGAGAGGGATCTTAAGCAGTATACTGAAATTCAAGTTGAGGTGATGAAGGATGGTGAACTGATTGCTGAATTTATGGGTGAAACTGATGTTGTGGATGTTGATAGTCAATTTGACAAAGGATGTTTCGAGAATCGAGGGGTAGAAGTTGATGAGGGGGATGGATTAAATGTGTTTGAAGCTGATGAGGGAATAAATCTGGTTGAAGTTGATGTTGAAGATGGAGCAAATCAGACTGAAGAGGCTCCAAACCATGATGATGATGATTTTTGGAAGATGAATTCATGGAAGCCTGAAGTTGCTCCAAATCAAGTGGAAGAAGATGAAGTTGCTCCAAATCAACAACTGAAAGAACCTAAAGTTGCTCCAATGGAACAAGTGATAGAACCTGAAGTTGCTCCAAATCAAGTGGAAGAAGATGAATTTGATCAAATTCAAGATCAATTCATGGAAGTTGATGATGATTTTTGGATGCCTGAAGAGGAAGATCCTGAAGATGACTTAGTTTCTCAGATGCAAATACAAAAGAAGAAGAGGCAATGCAAGCAAGTTGTAGTGGATAAAGATGACTTAGACCCTGATAGTGACAATGATTCTGATTTCATAGGTTCAGAGTCAAGTGGAGAAAGATTACTTGATGATATAATCTTTGATGAAAACATAGATGGTGAAGTTGAGCGGGCAGGTTTGAAGTTGGCAGATGAGATAGGTGAGAATGAAAAAGAGCCTGGACAGTCTGAAGATGATAACATGGAAGAAGAATTGATAGATGATGAAGAGCTTGATAGTGTGGATTTGGATGAAGAGGGGGGAAAGGACACAGTGATTGATAGAAGCCTTGTCTTTAGGTTATCACAAGTCAGTAATCCTGACTTCTTTCTTGAACAAATTTTTACAACTAAGAAATTGTTCAAAGAAGTTGTTAACTGTCATGGGGTCAGGACTGGAAGATCATTATTCTTTCTGAAGAATGATGGTAGGAGGATGTATGCAAGGTGTAAAGCTGAGGGTTGTGATTGGGGGATCAATGCACTTAAGGTGAAGGATGAAGAACACTATCAGATCAGACACTACAACTCTGCACATGATTGTGCAAGGCAATATCATGTGAAGAATGTCAGCTCATCCTGGTTGGCAAAGACATTTGAAAATGAGTGGAGGTGTGATCCAGGCAAGAGGGCTAGACCTTTTAAGAAGAAGGCAATGCTGAAGTTGGGAGTTTACATCTCAGATACTCAGGCCTACAGAGCCAAGAACAAAGCACTGAAAAATATTGAAGGTGATAGTGCAGAGCAGTATGCGAAATTGTGGGACTATGCTCAGAGTTTGCTTGAAAACAACCCTGGATCAACAATCATTCTAAGAACTGAGGGGAACAGTGATGGGACTACACTCTTTAACAAATTTTATATTTGTTTGAATGCTTGTAAGAGGGGTTTCAGATCTGGATTAAGGCCATGGATAGGAGTTGATGGTTGTCATTTGAAAGGGAGTTTAGGTGGAGTACTTCTTACTGCAGTTGGCATGGACCCTAACAATGATCCATACATTCTATCATATGCAGTGGTTGGTAGTGAGACTATAGAGAATTGGGAGTGGTTCTTGGAACTGTTGAAGGAGGATTTCATAGGTGATCGGGAGGGTAGCTTCATCTTCATGTCTGACAAGCAAAAAGGTCTCGATCCTCATTTGAGAGGGTGCTCCCCAATGTTGAGAATAGATTTTGTGTAAGACATTTGCATGGAAACATGAAGAGGGTCAAGCTCAGAGGTGATGAGTTCAGAAAACTCCTATGGGGAGTCAAGTAAGTCTTTGACCATAGCCTCTTTTAATAGAGCAATGAGGAGGATAGGGGAGAAAGATATAAGATTCCTAGAGTGGCTTGGTCGATAAGCCTCCCAAGACAAAGGGTCAAGATCCCACTTCTCTCCGTGGCTAAGTGTGATACACTAGTGAACAACATGTGTGAGGTGTACAATGTATGCATTCTAGAAGCAAGAGACAAACCAATTCTGACAATGTTGGAGTGGATTAGGGAGTACATAATGACAAGAATTCAATCCAAGAGAGAAAGATGTGACACCAAATGGGAAGGGAGAAAGGTATGTGCCAAGATCAGAAAAGTGATAGCACAGAGGAGAGAGGCTTCAAGGATTTGCCACCAAGAAAAATCATCTCAACACAAATTATGAAGTATCAGGATTTGATGGTACAAGGTATGCTGTTGACTTGAAGGGGACACAAATGTGACTGTAGGTAATGGGATGTCAGTGGAATCCCATGCAAGCATGCTATAAGTGCAATTTGTTTCAAGGAGAAGATGTAGAGGATTATGTACACAATCGTTACTCTGTTCAGGTGTACAATTCAGTGTATTCTCACTTCGGTCCCCCATGAATGGTGAGGAGTTATGGAAGATAACTGGCTACATACCCCCTCTACCACCTAATTTTGCAAAGAGGGAAGCTGGTAGGCCTAAGAGAAAGAGGAGAGAAGGTGCTGGTGAAGTAGAAGTGAACAATCAAGGAGAAGGCAACAAACTATGCCTAGGCAAAACTTTACAAAGTCAAATGTTCATTTTGTCATGAAACTGAGCATAACAAGAAGGGCTGTAAAACGAGGAAGATTGCTGAGGCTATGATAGCTGAGGAACAGAACAATGGAGCTGATGAACCTGAAGAAATGACTCAAGGAGAAGACATTCCACCAATGACTCAAGGAGCTGATGAACCTGATGTTGTAAGTTCTCATTCAATAATTCTGTTTTATCTATACTTTTCTCTAAACTGATGAACCTGTACATTTGTAGGAGGTTCCTCTGATCAAAAGGGCAACCACAAGGAAAGGGAGGGCAAAATTAGTTGTTGTCTCAAAGAAGAAGAAGAAGAATTCAGTCTCAATTGGAGAATCTTCAAGGAGTGCAGCAGAGGATGTATGATTATGTCATTTTTTATACAGTTGCTCATTGTATTTCTTTTTATGTTCATTACTAATCCATTGGGTTTACAGGGGTCAGCTACATCATTTGCTCCCAACAACTTTATTGGAGGAGGACCAGTACAGAGGGTTGAGCATGCAAGAGTGTTTTTCTTGTTTTTTAGGTATCATAGATTCATATGTTCATAGAATAACATGTTCTTAGTTGTTGCATGTTTCAATTATAGGTTCAGAGTTCTGCTTCTTTTACTCCCAATAGTTACATTGGAGGAGATGTGGAGGGTCCATCTCTGGGAGATTCAACAGTGGCTGATAAAGATGGAATGAGTGTCACAACAATTGGGGGTAAGAAGTTTGTCACACAGACCAGTCTCACAAAAGCTACCATGTCAAAAAAATTGAAAGGTAAAAAGAAGTAGATGAGGGTTGGGGTAGGTTAGGAGGATAGTTTTTTGTCTTTTAAGTCACTACAATCTCATTGTCTTTTATAGTATACTGAAAACTTAAGTTTTGTGCTTATAATGGTATCAGATTGTGGTGGCTTAAGATTGGTGGTACATTTGGCTTATATTTTCCTACTGATTGGTGATTTGGTATTAATGGGGTGGAAGTGATGTATATTTTGCTGCAGATTCATGGTATATTTGGCTTTTAATGCTCTTAGTATTTGCTATTCATGATATATTTTGTATTTTGTATTGATGGTATCTTGGTTTGAATTGTTTGTATGTATTAGATGGTATTTGCTTAGTTTCTTGTATTTTGTATTTGAGTGCTGCAGATTGTTTGGCTGATCAGTAGGTTAGCATAAAACATAGACAAGATAGGACATTACATTAGATATCATTAGAACATTACTAATGGGACATTACATTAGACAACTTTAGGACATTACATAAGATAAGTTATTAGTCCTAGAACATTTCAAAAGACAACCAAAATAGGAATCACATTCAGATGCAAGAAACTAAGCAAACCATTGTAAGGCCCTAGATGCAACAATGAGAAGTAGTACAACCAAAAACAGTTTTTTCAATTTCAGTAGTTCCTTGATTGCTTTAGTCAGAACCTTGATTTCTTGAACCAGAATTTTCATCTCCTCAATCACCTTAGAGTCAGTGTCTTCACCAACCCCCTTATTGCTATCTTCAGCCCACATAAAAAAATCACTTCCACCATTTTCACTTAGGGAGTCGAGACAATTATGAAATAGTCTTCCTCTACTTCTAGGCTTATGAGAAAAGTACGTACGACAAGCTTTTCCGCAATAGCAAATAAGGTTGTGTCGGATTCGAGCAGAAGATGAGGAAGACATCGTGTGTTTAGGTGTTTTTGGATTTGGATTTAGTGTTGAATGTGTTGTGCTTCTTTTTTCATGAATGTGTTTTGTTGAATGTGTGAATATATGTGGAATGTATATATAGCAAAGAGGAAAATGTAGGTTTTGGGTTGAAATTGGTGGGAAAAATTTTCCCAACCAATTCCCACCAATTTTCTTATGGGACAAATTTCAATCTTATGGGACTGAAATGTTGTAATTGGGTAAATTGGCACCCAAATGTTGTAATTGGGAAGAAATGAAACCTATGGGACCATATGTGCAAGTGGGCCCAGGCAATTAATTGGTTAATTTGGTGTTAATTATGTTTCATAACGTATGGGACTAAAACTGCCAGTGGTTGAAAGGTGGTTAAGCTTTAATTGAGTATTAATTATGTCTCATAACTTATGGGACCACATTTGCAAGTACATTTAACGAAAAAAGTAACGGCGGGACTACATTTGAAAATTAAAATTTTTGTGGGACTAAATCTGCCAGTGGTGGGACTAAATCGAAAACATGGTGTGGTTCATGGGACCAAAAGTGCAAAAAACTCGTGCAAAATTACAATCATGTTTTTAAAAAGATGCTCCACACACAGATTTTTATCTTACATGTGTGAAATTTTTTATAAATATTTTTTCAAATTTACACTCAAAAAAAATAATTAAACAACTCCACACCCATAACTTGTTCTTCAAGAAAATTTAAGAATAAGTCTGATAAATTGTGGTGATTACAGTTTTAGTTCTATTATATATATTTTTAAAAGGTCCTGAATGTGTCATTTTAAGTTCTTGTTTGCTCTATTTCATAAAAAATATTCAACAATATCATAACGTGGAAAGTTAATGGATAGTAATTAGAAATAATATAAATTACAGGACTATAATTTTTTGGTGCAATCTTTGAGTTGCACATATTAGTGGTTTGATAAAATACACATAGAAAAATTGAAGAAAAACATGTGCAACATCACATCTTTTCAAAAAACATTTAAAAAAGCATGTGTGTCAAATTACTTTTATGATTCTAAAAAGATGCCCCATACAAGGATTTTATCTTACATGTGCGAATTAGTGGTTCGATGAATTACACATGCAAATATAAAGCACCTATAACAAATTCGAAGAAACATGTGCAACATCATATCTTTTTTTTTTTTTTAAATCCTGAAAAGCATGTGTGCAAAATTACCAGCATATTTGACAAAAAGATGCTCCTCCATACACGGATTTTATCTTACATGTGTGAAAATTTTCATAAATATTTTTTCAAATTTACACTTAAAAATAAAAATAAAGAACAACTCCACACCTATAACTTGTTTTTCAGAAAAATTAAAATTAAGTCAGTTAAAACGTGTCATTTTAAGTCCTTTTTTGCATTGTTTTATCAAATTTTTTCATCAATATCATAACGTGGAGAGTCAATGGATCCTAAAATATTTGCCTCTGTTTTTTTTTAACTGATCCCACCGAAGAAATCGCTGAATCTGCTTAAGTTGCCATTTTAAACAACTCCTTTTATTTTCTGCTTTTCAATCAACACGTGACTGGAGTCCACGAAATTAAAAGCAAACCAACTCCTTCCCCTTTTTAATTCCAGTGACGCGAGACTTTTCTGTGGGATCAAGGAAAAAAAATGCTGCTGCTTGGTTTTGGTTACGTCTGAGATTGATAGAAAATGGGCCGCCAATTTGATTTATTTGGGTAGCCAATTTGGGCTGAGTAAATTTTGAGCGGTTGGACCTCCATTTTCGCGATTCTGATAGCATATTTTGATGCCGTGCACCCATTTTGTTTAGTTCATATCTCGAGCTCTCCATCTCCGATTTAGTTGATTCTTTTTCCGTTGGAATCCTCTTTTCAACGAGCTTCATATGGTTCAACCCTCTTCTCCAATACCTGCTAAATCAAAATAGTTTTCTGCTTCAATTCTTGCTCGTTTTTCATCCGTTTTCTACAAAATCAACATGCCACACCCTTTCTCATCTCAAGTGCAATTAAGTCAAATTAATGTAAAAAAAGTGGAAAAATGCATGGAATCCTATCAAATTTGAGCAATTAAACACAAGAATTTCAAGCAATTCTCACACCAATCACATGTTAAATTAATATTTAAAGAAAAAGGTCCCCATCTTTTCATTTTAAGCCCTTTTTTTTGCGTTGTTTTATCAAAACTTTCATCGAAATCTTAATGTGGAAAGTTAGTGGACTGAAATTAGAATTAATAAAAATTCTTGGACTATAAATTTTTAGTGCAACCTTTTGGGTTGAACGTATTAGTTGTTCGATGAATTGCACATTCGAATGTAAAGTACATATATCAAAATTGAGGAAACATGTGCAACACCACTTCTTTTCCATGTACAAAAATCTTACAAATAAGAATCTAACCTAATATTATGGAAAGCCCTCTATCATAATATCAATTACAATAATATAACACCTTTTATGTGTTCTTGGATGTTAGCACCACATGAAACGAGCCAAATTCGAATTGTTGTCCAGATGTAGTAATTTATGAAAGTAAAACGTCTAGGATATCATTGAAGTGTATAAGCCATCGTCTATAAAAAACAAAAGATTTTTTATGCTTCAGTATTCTATCACAAAAGATGAACTAACATTTATAAAAGTCACCAACTTATTCAAAAATGAATTATTTTGCACATGTTCAGATATGTGTTGTACACATAGAGGAATGCTCACAAACACACCATAACACTAAAACGATTAAACTGACGATGATAAATAGCACTCAAAAATCAACATTCCCGTCAATTAAGCAACGCACACAGCAAACACTTAATATTTTAATGAAGTATATTTAACACAAATACCTACAAAGGTCAGAGATGATTTCTCCAAAAGCCCAAGCACATTTATTTGCACACGTTCAAGTATGTTTTGTACACATAGAGGAATGCTCACAAACACACCATAACCAGGAAAACAATTAAACTCACGATGAAAAATTGCACTCAAAAAACAACATTCCCGTCAATTAAGCAACGCACACAACAAACACTAAATTTTTTAATGAAGTATATTTAGCACAAATTCCTACAAGGGCAGAGATAATTATTCCACAAGCCCAAGCAATTACCTGACGCCCAAGCAATTAAGTTGAAGAAGCAGTGTTCAATTTCAAGAATTTCAGTTCCAAATTCATTTCCAGTTGTACATAGGTGATGTACAAATATAGATTAATATTAATATATATATATATATATATTCTTCCATTGGAAAGGGGGGCGGACGTACGGAGCTTAGAAAATTAATGGAGGATCTTCTCCAAAAAATCAGCCAATAATGTTTACCAATTTTCATTAATTACTTTCCATATCTATTATCCATTAATTTTGCCTACCAAAATGTCCTTAATTACTATCCATAATTATCCACCATTAAATCCGCGGTGGCTTGAAGAAGGGAAGAAAATCTTTTTTTTTTTTCAGATTTCAAATACGTGAAAGGAAATAAGATATGAAAAATAATTGATTGTTTTATGAGGGATATTTTTGTACATTAGCATCTCATTTGGTATTGGATTGTAACTTTCATTTGGGGTAGTATTAATTTGTAATATGTAGGCCCATATTGTACCTATTTGTGACCTCCTCATAAATTAATTAACATGTGTTGTTGAAAATATACTTTCCTTGGTATCGCGATGCTTTTAGTATTGATGTTTGCGTCCCGTATGTTAATTTGTATTTTCTTAAGCGCATAACAATTTAAATATTTATATTTAAATGTTAAAATTATTTATATTGTAGTACATTGTTTTGTCATTTTTTGTGTATATGTAATGTTTTCTAGTTTTCTATACCGCTGACATCACGTGCTGATAGCGTCTCAATTTTACTTCTCGAAGTGATTTTTCTCCCACCTCATAATAAACTGCACATATGTTATAACTTTGTATATATAGAAATTAAAAAGTGCAGATTTTGTACACAATTTAAAAGGTACAATATTTTTTTTTTTTTGAAAATAAAAATGTGAGAGATGAAGGTAAAAAGAGAATATTTTTTTATCTTAGAGTAAGATCAAAAAGTGATTGTATATATTTTAAAGTAAGATTTGATGAAAAATTGTATCTATGAGCAATTCTAAAAAATTTAATGCAAAGATCCAACTACTAAATATTTTAATAATACACTACAATTTTTAAATAAATATAAAATTAATTTTTTTTAGATAAAATCAAGGGCATGACTAATTAAAGGTAGACAAAAACTTGTATAGACCTGATTTATGCTATGAACCTTATTTTTTATTCATGACATTTGATCGTACTTAGGTATAATACGGATCAAATTTAGTAATTTAGAAAAATATATTGAAAATGAAGTAAATTGATCAAATAATTCAAATTTATAGCATAGACCTAGTGCATGAGATACTAACCCTAAAGCCACTCATAATTTATTTTGAACACCCCAATTGTTAAATGTACCTTATTGAAATAAGAAAAAAAATCATGATAGATATTTACAAAATGCACCTCATAGTTAGACTAATTTATTTATATTTAAAAAAAAAATCATCTCTCAAAAAGTCAAAAGTAAGATCCAAGTGTCGCTCCGCATGAACAATTTGGACATCTGTAGCAATATATATAATCGCCCCCGGAAAAGACCGCTATGCTGCCCCTTGTTTTCACCTATATAATTCTGTATGTGGAGCATCAAGTATCACAAAGAGAGAGACATAAAAAGCCAGAGTGAGAAATCGAGAGATGGACAAATTTGGTCGTACGATTGTGTGCCTTGTTATTCTGCTGCTGTTCTTGGCACCTGGTAAGTCCGATTACCTAGTACTAGTAGGGGCGACTCGGTAATTTTATAATTCAATAGTTAAACAATTAATATTAATGACGTCGATGATTGCAGGGGAGGTGACGTCACTAGAGGAGGAGAAGAGAACATGTGAGTCGCAGAGCCATGGGTTCAAGGGGAGATGCTTGAGCGACCACAACTGCGGGCTCGTCTGCAAGAACGAGGGCTTCCCTCAAGGCAAGTGCCGTGGCTTTCGCGGCCGATGTTTCTGCGTCAGGCCTTGTTAGGATTTTTTGTTAATTTGTTGTTTTAATTAAGTGCTAGATGGATATTATGTTCATTCTGTTTGCACATAATGTATCACCAATAAGCATCCTCTGTTGTACTGATAGGGCATGTCTATGTTTTTCCCATTATGTAACTTTGGATTAATTTGTGCTCTCATCTTGCTTTTTGATCCGTGGCAGTTCAGTCCCTAATTGAAATGACAAAAACAAAGTGGAAAGCCCCAAATTGAAATGACAAAAACGACTTTGTTTCAATTGATTTGAGATTAAAATTAGATATTGTTTTATTCGGGACTAATCGATGATAAAAAAATTTATAAGACTAAATTTATTTAAGACTATAGTTATTGACTATTATTTAAACTCGCAAATTTGTGACACTCATATATACTGCATACCATGTGAATGACTGCATATTCAAATGTTAATGTGTGTGCCTGCTATTAATTAATATGTTAAAATCATATGATAAATGAGTTAGATCAAAATTCATTTAAATTTCGTTAATAATTCTTCCGGTAATTGAAAAGACGACCCTTCAAGATAACCTTTCTGACTAAGCAGTCTAGGTTAGCCCATAGATTTAACCCAGTTAAAAGCATTAAACCCTAGGATAGAGAGCAAACAAATTTCCAAGTACATTTAGCGCGACCCGTAAGAATTTGGTCTAATTCACCCCAGTGAATCCACTACTTGTTACCAAGAGTCTCCACATATAACAATTACACGGATTACATGTTTAGACTTAACAGACATATTTAAACAACTAAGCTAGATGGCCAATCTAAATAAATTAATTTAAACACGGAAGAAGTTGAAACAGATAAATTAAACAATCCCAAAACGAATATCGTAAACGTCTCGAATTAAATAATTACATTAAACATGGGTTCAGAAATTCCCGGAGTTGGGATAAAAATACTAACTAAAAATTAGAACAAACTTAAAAGAAATCATCTTCAAAGCTGCTTGCGTCCGTGCCTCCTTCTACAACTGCCGTCTCCAATTTTTTGGAATCAAAAACGTGTTTTTCTTTCTTGATTAAGTGGCATAAATAGTTGGTTCTTGGGCCCACTTCTCTCTCTTTAGTTCGGCTCCAATAGCCCTAATATCTTCTCCATAATTATCCAATCAAATCTTCCCAAAAATATATCTTGACCAAATCTCTTTCAATTCAAATAGCTTGGACCAAATCTTTTCCAAATCAGATGACCGTGCGCTGGATTCTCTCTTCACAGCTTCTGGAACATGGGCCTGCACTAGGTCGGCCAGTGTGGGCCTTATCACACAATTGGCCCAATAATTTTTCCGCAAAAATTACCTAAAGACACTTAAAAACACACAAGCCGATCAAGTGCGGAATTGTTCGATCAAATCACATATAAGTAATCTAAGATGTCATTCTAACATAAACGAGCTCAATAAATTGTACTCTATCATATTAAAAACATGCACATTTTACTAACTATCAAATACCCCCACACTTGAACTTTTGCTTGTCCTCAAGTAAAAACACATCAAACGAGCAACAATGGAGAGGCCAAGGAATTCGCTCAGGTCCTTTCAACACACACAACACGTGATATTCAAGCAAAGTAGCAACTCACAAAGCTCCGGACTAAGTTCAATGCAATATGGAATAATGAATTTTTGAAGGTTTTCACTCAAGTTCCAAGATTATATACAATAGGTCCTCAACTCATTGATTCATTCAGCCCCTCGCCATACTTTGACCCCCTCATCATACATTCCATCAAACTGAGGTAGTTTTGACAAACTCTACAACGTAGTGTACCCCCCAATCCCCTTATTTTTCTCAAGGTCTGCAGCACCACTCTACTTTTCGGGTTTTAGCTCTAATTGTTTCCGACTACGAACGTTCGAACCCCCGAAAGTAGGCAGCTGTCTCAGCACCCATTTTTTTCTCTTTTTATTTTGAAACGCAAGACCGCAACTTCACTCCATCGTTAGGTTTTAACTCGCAAAAAGGTTTTTTTTTCTTTGGAAACGAGCCCCTAAAAATGGGCAGCTGTACCGGCCTTTTGTTTTTCACACAATTTTTCAACTACTCTTTTCTCCACACCACAAAAATGTTCCAACCTTAGGGGGTACACTATGCATGCATCATTCATCAAACCACCTAATTAGACTACTTCAAATACAAGGGATCAAAGCACGACTCAGCACTCCACTCATCAATTCTCCAATTACTATCATAGACTCAAATGGACTCCCTCATGAAATCTTCAACTATCCACAACCTCCACATGCATTAATCAAAGCAATTTTAACCGGGTATCCACAAATACCACAACGTTATCCTATCACATATATAAACAACTAACACTCGACTCATCATCACGACTCAACATCTCCATGCACAACCAAAATTATATATCAATGTCTCTCCCCCCACACTTAATATGTTGTTTGTCCACAAGCAACAAAAATAAATATGCACAAGAAAGAAAAGACAAGATAAGAGAAAGAGTATCACCGGATAAACTGGAGAGTGTAGGCGCTACTAGTAATCCACCATTCGCATTCACTTCAAGCACCGGAGAGCCTGCAACAAAATTAAGATAGACACACGAAGAAGACAACCAAAGAGAAATAATAAAAAAAATTACGAAAATAATAAAAAAAAACACGGGCTGCCTCCCGTAGAGTGCTTTTGTTTAACGTCTTTTAGCTCGACGACCAACATCCATTTTTCACTTGATAGGAGTGAAGCAATCCTTTCGATCAAATGTACACTTATATTGACGAACAAAACTTCCTCCTATCAAGATCCTTTCTTTCCCCTTGAGCCTTCTTTTGTTGGCGAGTAGAATTTGCTTCATCGGCTCAAATAGAGGTACATAAACCTCACTCATCTGAAATACGTCAACTGCCAAATATCCTTTGATGACCTCTTTCACTACTTCTTGAAACCTGCATGAGAATTAAAGTGAATTAGGAGTAATAGGAACTGATTGAGAAAAGAGTACCTCTTCTTTCATTCCAGCAGTTTTGACACTGGGTAATCCAGTGTCAGTTTCTGCAGACTGTTTCACACTGGGTAACCCAGTGTCAATCTGTCCAGAAACTTGTTCCTTATTCTCCTTGACCGGAGCTGGCGAGACGGGCTTTTTGACTTCTTCTAACTCCTTTCCATTTCTAAACGTGACAGCGTTCACACTCCTTGGGTTGACGTAGGGCTGGGATGGCAGTTTTCCACTGTTTTGGGCTTCCAAACGACTGACAGAACTAGCAAGTTGACTCATTTGCCTCTCCAAATTCTTGACTGTAGAAGTTGTGGTTTGCTGGAGTTGAGTCATGCTCTGCTGCATTTGTTGTTGGAACTGCAAGGACTGGGTGGCCCTTTGCTGCTGTGTCCAATTGTTGTCCACTGCTGGAGGATTCTGTTGATTCCCATACCTAAGATTTGGATGCTCTCTCCAGCCCGGGTTGTACATATTCAAAAAAGGGTCAAACTTCCGCCCTTGGAAATTTTCAATGGCATTGGCTTACGCCTCGTTCTGTTCCGTATACTGGGCTGGGACTCCACCTGTTGCAAGTAGTCTCACAAAAGCAATTAGTTCAGTTAATTGATCTTTGAGGGAAGGGTCACTTACTGTTTGTACCAGGGTTGCAGGTGCACCCCTTTGATTGAACTGCTGGGTGTTCGCTGCCATGTTTGAAATCAGCTCTCGGGCTTATGTTACAGTAAGATCAGGGAGAGCCCCTCCACTTGCAGCATCAACCAAACTTCTATCGTTGAGAGTCAACCCTTCATAAAAATACTGGATCAGAAGTTGTTCGGAAATCTGATGTTGTGGACAGCTTGCCACCAGTTGCTTGAAACGCTCCCAATACTCGTAAAGAGTCTCCCCTGTGATCTGCCTGACGCCACAGATGTCTTTTCGCAAACTTGCCACACGAGAGGCTGGGAAGTACTTCTGTAAGAACAATATCTCCATGTCGACCCAGGTCGTGATACTTGCAAATGGAAGGTAGTAAAGCCACTCTTTTGTTGAATCCTTCAAAGCGAATGGGAACGCCTTTAGCTTCACCTTCTCTTCCATCACATCTTTCAGTCTCAGGTGAGAGCAAACCACATGGAATTCCCTTACGAATTTGTGTGGATCCTCACCTGCATTACCATGAAAAGCAGGCAACAAGTGAATTAAACTAGACTTAAGTTTGAAATCGGTACCCTCAGTACGATAAACGATGCACAACGACTGCTGCGAAAGTTGTGGGCTTGCCAATTGCTTCAACGTCTGCTCTGCCATATCTTCCTCCTCGGAATCAGACTCATTGTACTCACTTTCAACTGGAAAAGGAAACGATTCGAATAATCTCCTCGCTTCTTTAGCTTGCTTTCTCAAGTCTCCCTCTAAACTAGTAATCTCGGGGCAGAAATAAGAGACCCTTGCTACCCTTCGATCGTGTGAACATAGACTAGAGGAAATCCTGAGGAGAAAACAGAAAAGAGGACGTGAAGCTTTATAAAAGAAACGAAAAAAAAGCAACACGAATAAAAATTGCAATTAAAAACGCTGAGCAGCGAACTGGGTCACCTAGTGTCACTGGACTGCAGAACTTCTTGCAACTTACAAAAACGAGTTGGAATTTTCCGAGACCAGAAAATACCAACGAAAACACACTAAAGTTCGGAAATATATCAGAAAATAGTGCCCAAATAAATATCTAACAACCGGCAAAAAAATAAACTCACCGTTCCTTGGCAACGGCGCCAAAATTTGACCGCACTGTTGAGGTGCGACAAATAAAAATTACCCAAATCTACCCTACTAACTTGTAGTAGTGGAAAGCAAGGGATCGATCCACAGGGAACGTGAAATTATAATTGTGCTAGTTGTACGAATTTACGAGGACAAATGCAAAGAGGGGGGGTTTGGTTTGAATTTTTATAACTACAAGATAAATAAAAGCGAATTAATAATTAAGATTCAACAATTAAAAGTAATAATACTAAGAGTTTAATGAACGAAACCAAGGAGAAATAAATACCCCAACTCACGGTTCATTCATCCCCCATGTTAACACGACCACTTTAACCTCGACGTTTACTTTATTTGTTTTCAAGATTAATGCCCCTCGGGGATCGAAACGCTCCGATTTCCCGGTCCTATCCATTAAGTATATTTAATTGAAATGATGCCCCTTCAAGAAAACCTTTCAAACTAAGCAGTCTAGGTTAGTCCATAGATTTAACCCAGTTAAAAGCATTAAACCCTAGGATAGAGAGCAAATAAATTCCCAAGTACACTTAGCACAACCCGTAAGAATCTGGTCTAATTCACCCTAGTGAATCCACTAGTTGTTACCAAGAGTCTCCACATATAACAATTACACGGATTACATGCTTAGACTTAACAAGCATATTTAAACAACTAACCTAGATGGCCAATCTAAATCAATTAATTTAAACACGCAAGAAGTTGAAACAGATAAATTAAACAATCCCAAAACGAATACCGTAAACGTCTCGAATTAAATAATCACATTAAACATGGGTTCAGAAATTCCCGGAGATGGAATAAAAGTACTAACTAAAAATTAGAACAAACTTAAAAGAAATCATCTTCAAAGCTGCTTGCGTCCGTGCCTCCTTCTACAACTGCCGTCTCCAATTTTCTGGAATCAAAAACGTGTTTTTCTTTCTTGATTAAGTGGCAAAAATAGTTGGTTCTTGGGCCCACATCTCTCTCTTTATTTCGGCTCCAATAGCCCTAATATCCTCTCCATAATTATCCAATCAAATCTTCCCAAAAATATATCTTGACCAAATCTCTTTCAATTAAATAGCTTGGACCAAATCAGATGACCGTGCTCTGGATTCTCTCTTCACAGCTTCTGGAACATGGGCTCAAGACTGGTCGGCCAACCGGTGTGGGCCTTTATCACACAATTGGCCCAACAATTTTTCCGCAAAAATTACCTAAATACACTTAAAAACACACAAGCCGATCAAGTGCGGAATTGTTCGATCAAATCACATATAAGTAATCTAACATGTCATTCTAACATAAACGAGCTCAATAAATTGTACTCTATCATATTAAAAACATGCACATTTTACTACCTATCAAATACCCCCACACTTGAACTTTTGCTTGTCCTCAAGTAAAAACACATCAAACGAGCAACAATGGAGAGGCCAAGGAATTCGCTCAGGTCCTTTCAACACACACAACACGTGATATTCAAGAAAAGTAGCAACTCACAAAGCTCCGGACAAAGTTCAATGCAATAAGGAATCATGAATTTTCGAAAGTTTTCACTCAAGTTCCAAGATTATATACAATAGGTCCTCAACTCATTGATTCATTCAGCCCCTGGCCATACTTTGACCCCCTCATCATACATTCCATCTAACCGAGGTAGTTTCGACAAACTCTACAACCTAGTGTACCCCCAATCCCCTTATTTTTCTCAATGTCTGCAGCACCACTCTACTTTTCGGGTTTTAGCTCTAATTGTTTACGACTACGAACGTTCGAACCCCCGAAAGTAGGCAGCTGTCTCAGCACCCATTTTTTTCTCTTTTTATTTTGAAACGCAAGACCGCAAATTCACTCCATCGTTAGGTTTTAACTCGCAAAAAGGTTTTTTTTTTTGGAAACGAGCCCCTAAAAATGGGCAGCTGTACCGGCCTTTTGTTTTTCACACAATTTTTCAACTACTCCTTTCTCCATACCACAAAAATGTTCCAACCTTAGGGGGTACACTATGCATGCATCATTCATCAAACCACCTAATTAGACTACTTCAAATACAAGGGATCAAAGCACGACTCAGCACTCCACTCATCAATTCACCAATTACTATCATAGACTCAAATGGACTCCCTCATGAAATCTTCGACTATCCACAACCTCCACATGCATTAATCAAAGCAATTTTAACCGGGTCTCCACAAATACCACAACGCTATCCTATCACATATATAAACAACTAACACTCGACTCATCATCGCGACTCAACATCTCCATGCACAACCAAAAATATAAATCAATGTGTCTCCCCCCACACTTAATATGTTGCTTGTCCACAAGCAACAAAAACAAATATGCACAAGGAAGAAAAGACAAGATAAGAGAAAGAGTATCACCGGATAAACTGGAGAGTGTAGGCGCTACTAGTAATCCACCATTCGCATTCACTTCAAGCACCGGAGAGCCTGCAACAAAATTAAGATAGACACACGAAGAAGACAACCAAAGAGAAATAATAAAAAAAATTACAAAAATAATAAAAAAAACATGGGCTGCCTCCCGTAGAGCGCTTTTGTTTAACGTCTTTTAGCTAGACGACAAACATCCATTTTTCACGTGATAGGAGTGAAGTAATCCTTTCGATCAAATGTCAACTTATATTGACGAACAAAACTTCCTCCTATCAAGATCCTTTCTTTCCCCTTGAGCCTTCGTTTGTTGGCGAGTAGAATTTGATTCATCGGCTCAAATAGAGGTACATAAACCTCACTCATCTGAAATACGTCAACTGCCAAATATCCTTTGATGACCTCTTTCACTACTTCTTGAAACCTGCATGAGAATTAAAGTGAATTAGGAGTAATAGGAACTGATTGAGAAAAGAGTACCTCTTCTTTCATTCCAGCAGTTTTGACACTGGGTAATCCAGTGTCAGTTTCTGCAGACTGTTTCACACTGGGTAACCCAGTGTCAATCTGTCCAGAAACTTGATCCTAATTCTCCTTGACCGGAGCTGGAGAAACGGGCTTTTTGACTTCTTCTAACTCCTTTCCGCTCCTCAACGTGACTGCGTTCACACTCCTTGGGTTGACATAGGGCTGGGATGGCAGTTTTCCACTGTTTTGGGCTTCCAAACGACTGACAGAACTAGCAAGTTGACTCATTTGCATCTCCAAATTCTTGATTGTAGAAGTGGTGGTTTGCTGGAGTTGAGTCATGCTCTGCTGCATTTGTTGTTGGAACTGCAAGGACTAGGTGGCCCTTTGCTGCTGTGGCCAACTGTTGTCCACTGCTGGAGGATTCTGTTGATTCCCGTACCTAAGATTTGGATGCTCTCTCCAGCCCGGGTTGTACGTATTCGAAAAAGGGTCAAACTTCCGCCCTTGGAAATTTTCAATGGCGTTGGCTTGCGCCTCGTTCTGTTCCGTATACTGGGCTGGGACTCCACCTGTTGCAAGTTGTCTCACAAAAGCAATTAGTTCAGTTAATTGATCTTTGAGGGAAGGGTCACTTACTGTTTGTACCAGGGTTGCAGGTGCACCCCTTTGATTGAACTGCTAGGTGTTCGCTGCCATGTTTGAAATCAGCTCTCGGTCTTATTTTACGGTAAGATCAGGGAGAGCCCCTCCACTTGCAGCATCAACCCAGGTCGTGATACTTGCAGATGGAAGGTAGTAAAGCCACTCTTTTACTGAATCCTTCAAAGCGAATGGGAACGCCTTTAGCTTCACCTTCTCTTCCGTCACATCTTTCAGTCTCATGTGAGAGCAAACCACATGGAATTCCCTTACGAATTTGTGTGGATCCTCACCTGCATTACCATGAAAAGCAGGCAACAAGTGAATTAAACTAGACTTAAGTTTGAAATCGGTACCCTCAGTAGAATAAACGATGCACAAAGACTGCTGCAAAAGCTGTGGGCTTGCCAATTGTTTCAACGTCTGCTCTGCCATATCTTCCTCCTCGGAATCAGACTCATTGTACTCACTTTCAACAGGAAAAGGAAATGATTTGAATAATCTCCTCGCTTCTTTAGCTTGCTTTCTCAAGTCTCGCTCTAAACTAGTAATCTCGGGGCAGAAATAAGAGACCCTTGCTACCCTTCGATCGTGTGAACATAGACTAGAGGAAATCCTGAGGAGAAAACAGAAAAGAGGACGTGAAGCTTAATAAAAGAAACGAAAAAAAAAGCAACACGAATAAAAATTGCAATTAAAAACGCTGAGCAGCGAACTGGGTCACCTAGTGTCACTGGACTGCAGAACTTCTTGCAACATACAAAAACGAGTTGGAATTTTCCGAGACCAAAAAATACCAACGAAAACACACTAAAGTTCGGAAATATAACAGAAAATAGTGCCCAAATAAATATCTAACAACCGGCACAAAAATAAACTCACCGTTCCCCGGCAACGGCGCCAAAATTTGACCGCACTGTCGAAGTGCAACAAATAAAAATTACCCAAATCTACCCTACTAACTTGTAGTAGTGGCAAGCAAGGGATCGATCCACAGGGAACGCAAAATTATAATTGTGCTAGTTGTACAAATTTACGAGGACAAAAGCAAAGAGGGGGGGGTTTAGTTTGGATTTTTATAACTACAAGATAAATAAAACAACGAACTAATAATTAAGATTCAACAATTAAAAGTAATAATACTAGGAGTTTAATGAACGAAACCAAGGAGAAATAAATACCCCAACCCACGGTTCATTCACCCCCCATGTTAACACGACCAGTTTAACCTCGACGTTTACTTTATTCGTTTTCAAGATTAATGCCCCTCGGGGATCGAAACGCTCCGATTTCCCGGTCCTGTCCTTTAAGTATATTTAATTGAAAAGACGCCCCTTCAAGAAAACCTTTCTAACTAAGCAGTCTAGGTTAGTCCATAGATTTAACCCAATTAAAAGCATTAAACCCTAGGATAGAGAGTAAATAAATTCCCAAGTACACTTAGCACGACCCGTAAGAATCTGGTCTAATTCACCCTAGTGAATCCACTAGTTGTTACCAAGAGTCTCCACATATAACAATTACACGGATTACATGCTTAGACTTAACAGACATATTTAAACAACTAACCTAGATGGCCAATCTAAATCAATTAATTTAAACACGCAAGAAGTTGAAACAGATAAATTAAACAATCCCAAAATGAATATCGTAAATGTCTCGAATTAAATAATCACATTAAACATGGGTACATAAATTCCCGGAGTTGGGATAAAAGTACTAACTAAAAATTAGAACAAACTTAAAAGAAATCATCTTCAAAGCTGCTTGCGTCCGTGCCTCCTTCTGCAACTGCCGTCTCCAATTTTTTGGAATCAAAAACGTGTTTTTCTTTCTTGATTAAGTGACATAAATAGTTGGTTCTTGGGCCCACTTCTCTCTCTTTAATTCGGCTTGTTGGTCCCAAAAAAATAATTTAATTTTATGAAAAAGGGGAGGGGCAGAAATGGTGATTTCAAAAATTTTCTTTCTACACGATGTGTTTTGATTATAACCAAATGCATATGACAAGTAAGAACATAGAGCAATAATGAACACAACAAAGTATAGTGGTTCGGAGACTCAAGCTCCTACATCCAATCTCCCTTATCCTAGGGAAATTCCTTCAAACGGGACTTATCTCTCTCCACGGGATTGCCTACAGATATTTAACGAGCTCTCACTCAAACGGGACTTATCACCCTCCACGGGATTTCTATACAAGCTTTCTGACTGTCTAAAACAGTTTACTCACTTCTTCTCTCGAGCTTTCTAACTGACTCAACTCCAGCTTACTAACTCTTTACAACTCCAACAATCACACACAAACTACCTAACAATAGGGTTTGGGTTTGGTTGGTGTCTCCAACTAGGTTGAGATTTTCCCTTACAATTGTTTAGCCTTTATGCTAAGGTTGGGAAAATCTCTCTAAGCTTAGGATATATCGTTGGTTGCTTAGATTGGGTTTAGAACACTCTTGAATATATTTTGGATATCTACAGATTTGTGTTCTATGGTGGAAATGCTTTAAGATATGGCTCTTGGCTTAATAGCATTTTTCTACACATAATTTGATGGAAGATCTTGTATTTATAGTGTGCATTTGAATGTTACCGTTGGAGAAGGTCACATTCAAATTCATACTATTCTATAATTTCTGCAGCTTTTTGTCAGGATTTTTGACCGCCTCTGATTGGTCCACGTCAGCATTCAGGCCTTCTAAAATCAGCATACTTCGTCTCAGGATTTCAGCGTTCTTCCCTTCAGGATTTCAGCAACTTCCTCTCAGGATTTCAGCATACTTTCTCTCAGGATTTCAGCAACTTCCTCTCAGGATTTCATCATACTTTCTCTCAGGATTTCAGCAACTTCCTCTCAGGATTTAAGCATACTTTCTCTCAGGATTTCAGCATTTCAGCATCAGGATTTCATTTAATCAATATTTCATTTCAGATCTTTCAGGCATCAGGATTTTATTGGTTCATTCAGGCCATTCTTGGTTTGACATTATTTTCCTCAAGCCTATTTTCCAATCGGATCCTTTTCTCATATTTTCTCAATAAACTTGGAATTCCCCTCAACTTGATCACTTCCCCTCAACTTGTTACACGGACTTAAACAATACAAGTTGACAAATACAAAATGTTTTGGCATAAATAATCAAAACTAAAATATCCCAACAATTTCTCCTTTTTTGATAATGATGCCAAAACCATTAAAAAATGCTTCCCAAAAAAAATCTCTTCCCCCTTTTTAAAAAAAAATATGTTCAGGTGACCACAAGAAAAAAAAAATTCTTTAAAGGGAAACAATAATTATCAAAATCAATTGGTCTTTAGAACACCGCTTCTTTACCAGGTTGTTGGTCCCAAAAATAATTTAATTTTATAAAAAAAAGGGGGGGAGAAATGGTGATTTAAAAAATTTCTTTCTACACGATGTGTTTTGCTTATAACCAAATGCATATGACAAGTAAGAACATAAAGCAATAAAGAACACAACAAAGTATAGTGGTTCGGAGACTCAAGCTCCTACATCCACTCTCCCTTATCCTAGGGAAATTCCTTCAAATGAGACTTATCTCACTCCACGGGATTGCCTACTGATATTTAACGAGTTCTCACTTAAACGGGACTTATCACCCTCCACGGGATTTCCATACAAGCTTTTTGACTGTTTTTATCACTTATTCTCTAGAGCTTTCATCCGACTCAACTCAACTTACCAACTCTTTTTACAACTCCAACAATCACACACAAACTACCTAACAATAGGGTTTGAGTTTGGTTGGTAGCTCCAACTAGGTTGAGATTTTCCCGTACAATTGTTTAGCCTTTATTCTGAGGTTGGGAAAATCTCTCTAAGCTTAGGATATATCGTTGGTTGCTTAGATTGGGTTTAGAACACTCTTGAATATATTTTGGATATCTCTTTGTGTTCCATGGTGGGAATGCTTTTAAGATATGGCTCTTGGCTTGATAGCATTTTTCCACACTTAATTTGATGGAAGATCTTGATTTATAGATTTGAATGTTCTTTGTTGGAGAAAGTCACATTCAAATCCATAATATTCTCGTAATTTCTGCAAACTTTTTTTGATGGGTTTTTTGACCGTTCTTGATTGGTCCACGTCAAAGATTCGGCCTTCGAAATCGTATACTTCCTATTAAGGATAATTAATTTATATATTAAGGATAATTAAGTATGTAATTAATAGATTAGATCTTGGTCATTATTGGTCATTAATATGTAATTAATAGATTAGATCTTGGTCATTATTGGTCATTAATTCTTGGTCATTATTGTTGTAATTGTATCCTTATTTATAGTGGAATTCTTCCAATCACCTCATTAACGGTGATATTCTAATTATCATCACATGGTATCCGATCCTAAACACGATCCTAAACCTATCATTCATCTCTTCCGCAAATATCCAACTCCTCGGGATGATTTCCCCTCCAAAGCATTGTCTAGCAAATATTTTCTCAACCCCACGCTTCAGGTTTTTTTCAATGGCGGCATCATCCTCTTCCACCACCGATCCGCTTCTGTCAATACCATGCTCTCAATGGTACCGATCAAACTTGAACCCTCTACTTACTTGATGTGGTATCGTCAAGTCATTCATATGGCCGAGTGCTTCGACCTAATGGGATTTCTTGATGGATCAGTCGTGGCCCCATCCCCTACAATCACGATTGATGGCGCCCATCAACCAAATTCGGCGTTTCTTGCGTGGCGATGAAAAGACAAGAAATTACTGGCGCGTTTCACGTCAACCATGAAGCATCGGATGTTGATTTACGACAGGTCCCGTCATTGTCTAGCAAATATTCATTCTCGCAACCCCACGCTTACTTTCAATGGCGGCATCATCCTCTTCCACCACCGATCCGCTTCACAATACCATGCTCTCAATGGTACCGATCAAACTTGAACCCTCTACTTACTTGATGTGGTATCGTTGTCATTCATATGGCCGAGTGCTTTGACCTAATGGGATTTCTTGATGGATCCCCCCCATCCCCTACAATCACGATTGATCATCAACCAAATGTTTCTTGCGTGGGCGTATGAAAGACAAGAAATTACTCGGCGTCGTCTTCACGCCGCTCACCCGGATGAAGCATTGATGTTGATTTCGGATTCCCCTCCAAAGATCATTGTTCAGCAAATATTCTTCTCGCAACCCCACGCCTTCAGTTTTTTCAATGGCGGCATCATCCTCTTCCACCACCGATCCGCTTCCTGTCAATACCATGCTCTCAATGGTACCGATCAAACTTGAACCCTCTACTTACTTGATGTGGTATCGTCAAGTCATTTATATGGCCGAGTGCTTCGACCTAATGGGATTTCTTGATGGATCAGTCGTGGCCCCATCCCCTACAATCACGATTGATGGCGCCCATCAACCAAATTCGGCGTTTCTTGCGTGGCGTATGAAAGACAAGAAATTACTCAGCGTCGTCTTCACGTCGCTCACTCCGGATGAAGCATTGGATGTTGATTTCTGGACAGGTCCCCTCCAGTATCATTGTCTAGCAAATATTCTGTTCTCGCAACCCTACGCTTCAGGTTTTTCAATGGCGGCATCATCCTCTTCCACCACCGATCCGCTTCCTGTCAATACCATGCTCTCAATGGTACCGATCAAACTTGAACCCTCTACTTACTTGATGTGGTATCGTCAAGTCATTCATATGGCCGAGTGCTTTGACCTAATGGGATTTCTTGATGGATCAGTCGTGGCCCCATCCCCTACAATCACGATTGATGGCGCCCATCAACCAAATTTGGCGTTTCTTGCGTGGCGTATGAAAGACAAGAAATTACTCAGCGTCGTCTTCACGTCGCTCACTCCGGAATCTTGACATCGGATGTTCTGGATTGTCAAACCTCTCATTCGGCTTGGTCGACGCCGCTTTGGCTGCGTTCTCGACTCATCCTCTTCTCACACCCATCGCCTACGTGAGGAGTTGCTTTCTCTTGGAAGGGTGATCTCTCGATTGGACGACTATGGCGGGAAATTTAAGAACTTGTGTGATCAACTTTCGCAATTGGTCGCCCTATTGATGAAACCCGATAAAAGCCATTGGTTCTTCTACGAGGGTTAGGCATTCAATTTGCCTCGTTTGTCGACACTTTCGAATGGCGCTAACCACATTGCATGTGTTTCGTACCTTGCTTCATCAAGCTCGTCAGTTTGAGATGATGTTGCGTGCTATGGAAGGTGGTTCTCCATCTTCGGCGGTGTTCACGGCTTCAAACCAGGGCAATGGTCGTGCAGGTGGTGGCCATTCCTCAGGTGGACAAGGTCAGCCTAAGGGCGACTCCGGTTTCTCTTCGGGCAATCAGGGGTTCAACAACAGAGGCCGAAATTTTCAGCACTCTAACAATCGTCCGTAGTCTACAGGGTTTCGTGGTAATTCGGGTAGCAAACCGGGTAATCAAGGTGGAAACGGGGGTCATCGTACCTATACTCCTCGTTGTCAGATATGCAGCGGTGAACATTATGCGAATAAATGCCCTCAATTTATTGATGCTCTAATCTTCGCTTCTTCCGCCAATCTTGCTCATGCCTTTAATCACTCATGTCAGATTTCTGATTCCACTCCTGATTGGTATTTGGACTCTGGTGCTTCTGCGCATATGACGAATCAGACATCTGCTCTTGAATCCTTCGGGCCTTACACTGGTAACGGTTCTGTTATTGTTGGTAATGGTTCTGCTTTAAATATTTCGCATATTGGCACTTCTAAATTATCTGGGGATGTTAAATTGTTGGATGTATTGGTTGTGCCACATATTACTAAGAACTTATTGTCTATTTCTAAGTTGACTGCTGATTACCCTGTTGACGTTGTGTTCTCTGATAAGTTCTTTGCCATTCAGAACCGGGTGACAAAGAAAATTATGGCTCAGGGAAGGGTTGATAAAGGTTTATATTTGCTTGATCGGGGTGTCCCGGCGCTAGTTGCAGCAATTAGGAATAAAGACTTGAAGGCCAGTTTTGATTTATGGCATCTTCGTTTGGGGCATGTCCCGTTTACTATTATTTCTTTATTGCAAAAGATAGGCCAATTATCTATTACTTCTTTATTACCGACTCCTACACTTTGTTCCTCTTGTCAGTTGGCTAAGAGCAAACGTGTACCTTTTCTGTTGAATGAAAAACGTGCTGATGCAGTACTTGACTTAGTCCATTGTGATCTGTGGGGCCCGGCCCCAGTTATTTCGTCTGATGGGTTTAAATATTATGTCGCTTTTGTGGATGATCATTCTCGTTTCTCTTGGATTTATCCCCTTCGTGCTAAGTCTGAATTTTATGATATTTTGGTGAAATTTCAAATTTTTTTGTCTGCACTAAGTTTTCCAGAAAAATCAAGGTTTTCCAAAGTGATGGTGGTACAGAATTTGTGAATTCTAGAGTCCGTGAATTTATGTCACTACATGGCATTCTTCGTCGTCTCTCGTGTCCATACACTCCTCAGCAGAATGGGCGGGCAGAACGCAAGCATAGACATATTTCTGAAACAGGTCTTTCTATGTTATTTCATTCACATGCTCCTGTATCGTTGTGGTTTGATGCTTTTGCCACTGCAGTTTATGTTATTAATCGTCTGCCCTCATCTGTACTGTCTAACAAGTATCCCTTTGAGCTTCTTTTTGGATCAATTCCAAACTATGCCAATTTAAAACCTTTCGGTTGTCGAGTTTATCCATTTTTGAGGGACTATGCTGAACACAAGTTGGCACCCAAAAGTCGGCCTTGCATCTTTCTTGAGCACACATAAGGGATTTCGTTGCCTCGATCCAGCTACTTCTCGGGTCTTCTTATCGAGGCATGCTCAATTTGATGAACTATGTTTTCCTTTCTCTGAGAACTCGTCTGCAACACCGATGTCCAATTTGGATTTCTCAAGTTTTTTGGATGGTACTATCATCATGCCTCTGCCGCCATCCATCCATCCCATGTCATCGCCGCCTGTTTCTCGTCCTCACATCATTCCTTTGGATGATGAGGAACAGCTCCCACTGCATAAGGCACCTCCGGCACCGCCGCCGCCTAACCCAGCCCCACCGTTGGCACCACTAGTCGATCCGGCCCCAGAACCCGCTCCTGTTGCTGTCCCTGATCCACCAGTCCCGGTCGCGTGGCCCGTCCATCCTATGGTGACGCGTGCTCATGCCGGGGTGTTCAAGCCTCATTACCCGGTTGATCTTTCTTGCAACTGCCTTGCTATCCTCTCTAACTGCTAGCTCTGAACCTAGAGGTTTCAAATCCGCTGCCAAATCTCCAGAATGGTTGTCTGCTATGCAGGAAGAGATTGATGCTCTACGTCAAAATAATACGTGGGATCTTGTACCTTGTCCTTCACGTACTAATATTGTTGGTTTGAAGTGGCTTTTTCGGACCAAGTTTCATTCCGATGGTACTATTGAGCGTCATAAAGCTCGCCTCGTGGCACAGGGGTTCACTCAGGTTCCCGGGGCTGATTTTCATCATACATTCAGCCCAGTCGTCAAGTCTGCTACTGTTCGAGTTATTCTTGCTGTGCAATCTCAGTGGTCGTTGCATCAGTTAGACGTCAAGAATGCATTTCTCAATGGATTTCTTGACAAACCGGTTTTCATGGCTCAACCTCCGGGATTTGTTGATCCACGCTTTCTTGATCATGTTTGTCGTCTAAAGAAGGCGTTGTATGGTCTGAAACAAGCCCCTCTTGCTTGGTTTCAACGATTTAGTACATATCTCTTCAGCTTGGGATTTGGCCAGAGTCGATCTGACTCATCTTTGTTCTATCTCGTTCGAGGTACTTCTATTCTCTATCTACTCTTATACGTAGATGATATAATTATCACAGGAAATGATGGTGACATGCTCAAGACATTCATTTCACGACGATAAAGGAATTTGCTATTAAGGATTTGGGGCGTCTTAACTATTTCCTTGGTCTTGAGGTCTCGTACACTTCGGATGGTCTTTTTTGTTGGTCGGGCAAATATCTTTCTTGACATTTTGGAACGGGCAAAACTATTGGATTCCAAACCAGTTTCCACCCCTTGCCCGCTGGAGAGGTTTTGGTAAGTGATGGTCCACCGTTCCACGATCCCACTTTATACCGCTCTTTAGTCGGGGCCCTTCAGTACTTGACTATTACCCGCCCGGATTTATCGTATGCTGTGAATATTGTTAGTCAATTTCTTCACTCACCGACAGATGATCATTTTAATGCTGTTAAGCGGATTTTACGTTATGTGAAGGGTACAGTCCACTTTGGCTTATCCTTTACTCGGCATCCAGAGTCTGCTGTCATTGGGTACTCTGATGCTGATTGGGCCCGTTGCATTGAAACCGCATTTATCCACGTCGACGGTTACTCAATTTTTCTTGGCGGAAATCTCATCTCTTGGAGTGCAAAGAAACAACCTACAGTGGCTCGCTCGAGTTGTGAATCTGAATACCGTGCTATGGCCAATGCAGCGGCGGAAATTGTTTGGCTCACCAATCTTCTCGATGAGCTCCGGGTCAAAATCTCCAATCGTCCTGAACTCTTGTGTGACAACAAGAGTGCTATTTTTTATCGGTCGAAATCCGATTGCTCACAAACGAAAGCAAAACACATTGATCTGGACTACCACTTTGTTCGTGAACTAGTATCCTCTGGGAAGATTTCCACACGTTTTGTTCCATCTCATCTTCAGCTTGCAGATATTTTCACCAAGAGTCTGCCTCGACCTGCTTTTGAGCTTCTTCGATCCAAGCTTCGCGTTTGTCTTCACCCCACGCAACGCTTGGGGGGGGTATTAAGGATAATTAATTTATATATTAAGGATAATTAATACGTAATTAATAGATTAGATCTTGGTCATTATTGGTCATTAATATGTAATTAATAGATTAGATCTTGGTCATTATTGGTCACTAATTATCATCACATTTTATAATTGTCTCCTTATTTTATAGTTTCTTCCATTCATTAAGGTGATTTCTAATTATCATCCATTTCGGGATTTTAGCGTTCTTCCATTCTTTCTCTCAGGATTTCAGCGTTTCAGCATCAGAATTTCAGCGTTCAAGATTCCTCGTTCAGGTCATTCTGACATCAGCAGTATTGGACTTCAGCCTTCTTCCATTCAGGCCACTTTTCCTCAGGCCTATTTTCCATTCAGACCACTTTTCCTTAGACCTATTTTTTCAGTAAACTTCAGACCAGTTCCCCCTCAACTTGTTCATTTCCCCCTCAACTTGTTACCTGTAAAAATGAACTTAAACAATACAAGTTGACAAATACAAAATATTTTGGCATAAATAATCAAAACTAAAATATCCCAACACGGCTCCAATAGCCCAAATATCCTCTCCGTAATTATCCAATCAAATCTTCCCAAAAATATATCTTGACCAAATCTCTTTCAATTCAAATAGCTTGGACCAAATCTTTTCCAAATCAGATGACTGTGCGCTGGATTTTCTCTTCACAGCTTCTGGAACATGGGCCTGCACTGGGTCGGCCAGTGTGGGCCTTTATCACACAATTGGCCCAATAATTTTTCCGCAAAAATTACCTAAAGACACTTAAAAACACACAAGCCGATCAAGTGCGGAATTGTTCGATCAAATCACATATAAATAATCTAACATGTCATTCTAACATAAACGAGCTCAATAAATTGTACTCTATCATATTAAAAACATGCACATTTTACTACCTATCAACGGGCATAAATATGCATAAATTCAAAATTTACAGGTTTGCTTTTGCCGAACTGAAATATAATGTATTTATTTTGCCAAACAAAAACTTATTGTTTTTTAATTTGCCACCCCCTAAATACCTGCCAAAAAAATATTTTTTCCCATATAATACAGGATTAAATTCAATTTAATCACAGTTTTGGATATTAACTATATTTAACTTAATCGGTAGTAAAAACCATTCAGCTTGGCGCACAACTCCGCATAGATCCCCATCAGTAATTTCGCTGGACAACCCCCATTGTGCTATGTCGGCAAGTCCCGACACACACAGGCATAAATGAGGCTTCTTAGAAGATTAATTTGCAACAATATTTAAAGTTGGTGATTTATTTACGGTTGACCAATGTTTAAAATTTAATTGAAATTTAATATAAAAAGGTAATTTAATTTACAATTAAGCCTTCTATTTTTTATATAATGATTTTATTCCCCGTGTTTCATAATCAAGTAAATATTCCAGTTAATCAAGTACAATTTTGTAACATATATGATAATAAAGCAGTAAACTCAAACTCTCAAAAATTTAAATCCACATTATTCCGATTCCAACTCATATATAAACCTTTCAACTAATACATAAAAAAACATTTATCTTTTAATACACTCAGGAATTTTTTTTATTAATTTAATTGCTTTAAAACTAATTTTATTAATTATAGTTTTGACATCATATTTTTTTACAAAATTTAATTTCATTTAGACCATTTGTTTTTAGTTTTTTATACTATTTTTTGTCAATTATTATTTTTGAAACAATATTAAATCCACATGGACCTTGACCATCTATAGCAGGTAAAAATGATCAATTCCAAAAACTGTTGTAAACTTATAGGACAAGATTAAAAAAGTCAAAACTATTGGGACCAATTTCAAAATCATGACAAGTTACTGAACTACAAAAATTTTAATCCTATTTATTTAACTGACTTCTTGCCATCTTTTCCAAGAAGAATAAATTAATTCAACATTTCACACTCTAATGATTGGGAACTATTCTTTCAATGCAATTTTTCCCCAAGGAGAAGAGTGATTTGACAGCGAATTTATTACATCTTCTCCAATTATACATTCGTCCATGCCTTGGACAATATAAAACGCTGGATGTTTGCAAGATGCAAAACATCCTGAAATCCATACTGCAGCCACTTAATATTAAGTGATCATGGGTGCACAACGGAGTCTGTCTCTACTTATTCTCCTGCTCTTGACTTTTCGTAAGTGTGATCATAGAAATTAGTTTCTCATGATTTTTTGGTAATTAATTATATTTGAAGAATTGTAGGTAGTGAGTAATTTAGTTAATTGTGTATATGCAGAAGAGATGATGCCGAGTGAAGCAGTAATGTGCCCGTCACCTAGCAGGCTCTTCCATGGACCTTGCTTCAGCAGCAGAAACTGCTTAGCAATTTGTGAGAAAGAAGGGTTCAAAATTGGAGAATGCAAAATGTTTAAGTGTGTGTGCGCAAAAGATTGCAAGTCTAGCGGTGGGGAAGAACCAGGCGAGGGCCCACCTGAGGAAGGAGGAAATGAGCCGGGTGATGGCCCTCCTGAGCAGGGAGGCGAACCAGGCCAGGGCCCACCTGAAGAGGGAGGAGATGAACCAGGTGACGGCCCACCAGAACAGGGTGGCGATGATGATGGAGAAGAACCAGTTGCGCCCCCTCCTAAGAAGGCCGGAGGAGGCCATGGGAAACCTCCCGGCCCTCCTGAGTAGGGAGGCGATGATGATGGAGAAGAACCAGTCGCGCACCCTCCTAAGAAGGCCGGAGGAGGCCATGCGAAAGCTCCAGCTCATAGCAGAAAATATTTGCTGCCTAGTAACTAAATCATAATTAATATTGGCACATGTTTGACGTTTCAGATAAGTTCAACCAGTAATTTGATCTCCAATGTCATATGTATAGTACACCTGGATATATATTTTTATTAATAAAATTATATATATACATAAATTAATCCTTTGTGAATCAAAGTATTTGAGTTTGCGACTAATTCTCCTGCCGAGTACTAATTGAATCATCGAAATTAGTGTGTGTTATTAATATACATCATTAATTAATAAATGTTATGGGTAACAATTGTTGCTCCCCCACGACAATTGCATATCACTGATTTCGAGCTTCCATTAGCACGAGACATCTTGTTTTCTTAAAATTACGGGATGGACAACTAATGTATGTATCAAGTCGCGGCTGCATAACTATTGTTCTTCAATAATTTTTGTCTTTCGACAATTAATTATAAGCAGTGATGTATTTCGGGGGTTTTTATTCTTGAATCACACCTAAAACCTAATTTTTGTTGCTAACAATGTTTACCCTTTTCCCGTTTAATATTCTAAATCTCCATCCTTTTTTCTTTCATTTTTTATTATTTAATTATGTGTATTTCATTTAATTTCGTATTAAATTGTGCATAATCAGCGCTTAAAATACAAGCCTCGTCGAAATCCCCAATTTAAAATGTCACGTGATCGGCACGCTGGTGGAAAATAAGCTTTCTTTATTTTTTTTAAGGCCCGTAATGTAGGGTGATGCCAATTTAAGTACATTAAGTTCCAGTTTGGAAAACGTAGGACATTAAAACTTTATTTTTGGCAAAAGCAGATCATAATTACCACTCTTACGTGCCAAATTTGCAAAAACAAAAAATTATGAGGCTACTTTGTGAAAAGTCAAAAACTTTTGGCCTTAATTTGCAAAACTCAAAACTTACGGGCTTGCTTTTGCTAAACCGAAATATAATGTCCTACTTTTGTCAAACTAAAACTTATTGTCCTTATATTGCCACCCCTATATACCTGCCAAAAAAATGGCCTTCTGTAGTAATCGTAACCTTCAAGGATCAAAGATGCCATCTTCTCCAAAGGTGTCGCTAACGAAGTCATTGGTCTATAGATTGGACCACTTGATGCCCTTCTTTTATTTTTTTAGACTTTTTCCCGGTATTAAATTGGAATTCTGACGTGACACGTGTTTTAGGCTCCGAGATGGCACAATTTAATACAATTATATAAAATATACATCATTAATCAATAAATATTACGGGTAACAACGGTTGCTTCCCCACGACCATAGCATATCACTGATTTCGAGCTTCCATTAGCACGAGACGTCTTGTTTTCTTAAAATTATTGGTTGCATAACTCACCTATGTATCAAGTCGCGTCTGGCCAACTATTCTCCTTCAACAATTTGTGACTTTCGAAAATTTATGAGAACTGATGGATTAGGGGGATTTGTGTCCTTGAATCGCACATATACCCTAATTTTTGTTTCTATGAATGTTTACCCTTTTCCCATTTAATATTCTTAATCTCCGTCTTTTTTTCTTTTTTTTTTTTTTTTATTAGCAAATTATGACTATTTCATTAATTGTCATATGTATTAAATTATGTTAACTCAGCGCCTAAAATACAAGACTCGTCGGAATCCCCAATTTAAAATTTCGCGCAATTGCCAAGCTGGTGAAACGACATCGTTTTTCATTAATTTCGGCAATGTGGGTCGAAATTGAGCAATTCATGTAATTATGGGACTAAATTATTCAAAAAATTAATTATGGGACCAAATAAAAATAAGGTGATGACTGTTGGTTATTTGTGGTATTCCCCACAAGTGTTATTTTATATATATCTCATATGCTCTGAAATACACACACAATGATAAGCTTTTTTTTAAGCCCGATATGTAGGGAGGAGCCAATTTAAGTATATTAAGTTCCTGTTTTGGAAAAGTAGAAGATTGACTTTATTTTTTGCAAAAGTAGGAGATCGTTTTTTTTGTGTGTGTGGCAATATAGATCATTATTCCCACCCTTATGGGCAAACTTTGCGAAAACAAAAAATTGATGGTCCTACTTTATGAAAAGTCAAAACTTACTGGTGACCGCACTGTCGAGGTGCAACAAATAAAAATTACCCAAATCTACCCTACTAACTTGTAGTAGTGGCAAGCAAGGGATCGATCCACAAGGAAAGCGAAATTATAATAGTGCTAGTTGTACGAATTTACGAGGACAAACGCAAAGAGGGGGAGGTTGGTTTGGATTTTTATAACTACAAGATAAATAAAACAGCGAACTAATAATTAAGATTCAACAATTAAAAGTAATAATACTAGGAGTTTAATGAACGAAACCAAGGAGAAATAAATACCCCAACTCACGGTTCATTCATCCCCCATGTTAACACGACCAGTTTAACCTCGACGTTTACTTTATTCGTTTTCAAGATTAATGCCCGTCGGGGATCGAAACGCTCCGATTTTCCTGTCCTATCCCTTAAGTATATTTAATTGAAAAGACGTCCCTTCAAGAAAACCTTTCTAACTAAGCAGTCTAGGTTAGCCCATAGATTTAACCCAGTTAAAAGCATTAAACCCTAGGATAGAGAGCAAACAAATTTCAAAGTACACTTAGCGCGACCCGTAAGAATTTGGTCTAATTCACCCTAGTGAATCCACTACTTGTTACCAAGAGTCTCCACATATAACAATTACACGGATTACATGCTTAGACTTAACAGACATATTTAAACAACTAACCTAGATGACCAATCTAAATCAATTAATTTAAACATGCAAGAAGTTGAAACAGATAAATTAAACAATCCCAAAACGAATATCGTAAACGTCTCGAATTAAATAATCACATTAAACATGGGTTCAGAAATTCCCGGAGTTGGGATAAAAGTACTAACTAAAAATTAGAACAAACTTAAAAGAAATCATCTTCAAAGCTGCTTGCGTCCGTGCCTCCTTCTACAACTGCCGTCTCCAATTTTCTGGAATCAAAAACGTGTTTTTCTTTCTTGATTAAGTGGCATAAATAGTTGGTTCTTGGGCCCACTTCTCTCTCTTTAATTCGGCTCCAATAGCCCTAATATCCTCTCCATAATTATCCAATCAAATCTTCCCAAAAATATATCTTGACCAAATCTCTTTCAATTCAAATAGCTTGGACCAAATCTTTTCCAAATCAGATGACCGTGCGCTGGATTCTCTCTTCACAGCTTCTGGAACATGGGCCTGCACTGGGTCGGCCAGTGTGGGCCTTTATCACACAATTGGCCCAACAATTTTTCCGCAAAAATTACCTAAAGACACTTAAAAACACACAAGCCGATCAATTGCGGAATTGTTCGATCAAATCACATATAAGTAATCTAACATGTCATTCTAACATAAACGAGTTCAATAAATTGTACTCTATCTTATTAAAAACATGCACATTTTACTACCTATCAACGGGCGTAAATATGCATAAATTCAAAATTTACAGGCTTGCTTTTGCCGAACTGAAATATAATGTATTTATTTTGCCAAACAAAAACTTAATGTTTTTTAATTTGCCACCCCCTAAATACCTGCCAAAAAAATATTTTTTCCCACATAATACATGATTAAATTCAATTTAATCACAGTTTTGGATATTAACTATATTTAACTTAACCGGTAGTAAAAACCATTCAGCTTGGCGCACAACTCCGCATAGATCCCCATCAGTAATTTCGCTGGACAACCCCCATTGTGCTATGTCGGCAAGTCCCGACACACAGAGGCATAAATGAGGCTTCTTAGAAGATTAATTTACAACAATATTTAAAGTTGGTGATTTATTTACTGTTGACCAATGTTTAAAATTTAATTGAAATTTAATATAAAAAGGTAATTTAATTTACAATTAAGCCTTCTATTTTTTATATAATGATTGTATTCCCCGTGTTTCATAATCAAGTAAATATTCCAGTTAATCAAGTACAATTTTGTAACATATATGATAATAAAGCAGTAAACTCAAACTCTCAAAAATTTAAATCCACATTATTCCGATTCCAACTCATATATAAACCTTTCAACTAATACATAAATAAACATTTATCATTTAATACACTCAGGAATTTTTTTTTAATTTAATTGCTTTAAAACTAATTTTATTAATTATAGTTTTGACATCATATTTTTTTACAAAATTTAATTTCATTTAGACCATTTGTTTTTAGTTTTTTATACTATTTTTTGTCAATTATTATTTTTGAAACAATATTAAATTGTTTTAATTTAAATAATATTGTATAAAAAATAATTACATAGTAATAAAAAATATTGTATAATTTTGAAAATAATTATTTTATAAATTAATAATATTTTAAATTATAAAATATGTTATTCTGAATTAATAAACATAAATAAGACTTTAATTCTTAAAAAAAAGTTGGCCAATAAATACATAAAAGAAAAGAAAAACGAAAATAAAAATCAACACGGACCTTGACCTTCTATAGCAGGTAAAAATGATCAATTCCAAAACTGTTGTAAACTTATAGGACCAGATTAAAAAAGTCAAAACTATTGGGACCAATTTCAAAATCGTGACAAGTTACTGAACTACAAAAATTTTAATCCCATTTAATTAACTGACTTCTTGCCATCTTTTCCAAGAAGAATAAATTAATTCAACATTTCACACTCTAATGATTGGGAACTATTCTTTTAATGCAATTTTTCCCCAAGGAGAAGAGTGATTTGACAGCGAATTTATTACATGTTCTCCAATTATACATTCGTCCATGCCTTGGACAATATAAAACGCTGGATGTTTGCAATATTATTTGTTTTTAGTTTTTTATACTATTTTTTGTCAATTATTATTTTTGAAACAATATTAAATTGTTTTAATTTAAATAATATTGTATAAAAATAATTACATAGTAATAAAAATTTTGTATAATTTTGAAAATAATTATTTTATAAATTAATCATATTTTAAATTTGTTGACCGCCAAATAATTTACGAATGGCGATGTGGCTTGTTGAATTTGACCACCAAACAAATAAGAAATCGAACAAGAACACTGCGGGAAGAACCGTAGTTCTCCCCTGAAATGTGGGTTTAGGTATATAAGTGGAATGAGGGAAACATTCCAGAGTTTTTTTACAATGAAAGGTGAGGTCCTTTATATAAAGAGGACCAGCACGACAAATCATAAGCACGACAAATCGTTAAGCACGACAAATCGATAAGCACGACAAGTCATGTTCATAAAGCATGACAATACATATGCGTAAGTACGACAAATCACATGGTCTCGGTGGGACTTGCTGACGTGTGATAATTTGTCCTGCTGACGTGTGATAAATTTGGTGATGCTGACGTTTGATATATCTGAGCACAACAATAGCCCCCAAGATCGGGCTGTGACGTTGTTCAGAGCTCGATCTTGTTTCATGTCTCGACCAGATTTTAACTTTTGTTGCATCTGCAGTCGCATTGTTTGCCTCCGAGCATGCTCGGGTGTCGTATGAGATCTTGATTGTTCAGAATGAGCCCCTGCATAGAGGATCTTACCTTCTCTCGTCGTCGATCTAATTGCTGCATTGCCGGAACCCCATAAATCTGATCTTTTTTACTGTCTTTCGTGCCATTGGAGCCCGTCGTCTGTGAGTCTTTTTACGGGCTCGTGCCGAGGCCGAAGCCCGTCGTCAGTCTTTTTTACTGCCCTAAATACTTGAGGGACCCGTCGTCTGAGTCTTTTATTGTGCTTTCGTGCCGGGGAGACCCGTCGTCTCAAGTCTTTTTCTATGCTAGTGCCGGGGAGAGCCCGTGCGATACCCAGCGTCTTTTCTATGCTCGTGCTTTGGGGGGAGCCCGTCGTCTGATCTTTTCGTGCTTTCGTGCTTAGGGGAGCCGGAATCGTCTGAGTCTTTTTCGTAGTGCCCCGGAGGCCCGTCGTCACGAGTCTTTTGTGCTTCGTGCCGGGGGGCCCGTCGTACGAGTCTTTTACCTGTCTTTCGTGCCGGGGGCCCGTTTATGCCGAGTCTTTTAATCTTCGTGCCGGAGGGCGGATTTAGTCTTTTAGCCTTTTTCTCTCAGGCTCAGATTTCTGGGGTCTTTAGACTCTGGGCCGAACGAAGCTTTTCTCTGTGGCTCAGATTGTAGAAGCCCTGTTTTACGAAGTCTTTTTCAGGTCAGATGCAGTGAGCCTCATTGCATAAGTCTTTTCTCAGGTTTCAGACTGGGGGAAAGCCCTGCAATGAAGCCTTTTCTTGCGGTTTCAGATTGGGAGCTCCCCGCTGCATTTAGTCTTTTCTCAGGCTCGTACTTTGGGGGAGGCCTGAGTACTTAGCCCTTTCGTGCTCAGATTGGGGGGAGCCTGTGAGTACTTAGTCTTTTCTCGCGGTTTCAGATTGGAGAGCCCCATCGTATTTTATCTTTCTCTCGGCTCAGATTAGAGCCTCACAGACGATTCTTTTCTCGTGGCTCAGATTTCTCGTGAGCTCCTGCTGCATTTAGCCTTTTCTTCAGGTTTCAGATTGGGAGCTCCACTGTGACGATTTTTTTCTATGCTTTCGTGGGAGCCCCCGTCAGATGAAGTTACGTTTTCAGTGCCGGGAGCCCCATCGTCTGATTCTTTTTCTGTGGCTCGTGCCGGGAGAGCCCCATCGTCGAGTCTTTTCTATGCTCGTTTCGGGGAGCCCCATCGCATAAGTGTTTTTTGTGTGCCGCGTGCCGGAGAGAGCCCCATCGTCACGAGTCTTTTTTCGTGCTCGTGCCGGGAGACCCTGGTCAGACGAGTCTTTTTCTGTGCTCAGACCTTAGGGGGAAGTCCCATCGCATTTAGTCTTTTGTGTGCTCAGATTCGTGAGGAGAGCCCGTCAGACGGGTCTTTTTAATGCCCGTGGGAAAATGGTCTTTGGAGTGGGTCGTCGAGAGAGCTGGTTAGGATCTGCTTTCGAGACGGCGGGTGTCTTTCAAGATGGCTCGTCGAGAGAGCCGAATGGGATCCCGCATTTAGATGAGCAGGTCTTCTGAGATGGCTCGTGAGAGAGAGCTAGATGGGATCCTACTCGAGATGAGCAGGTCTTCAGAGATGGCTCGTGAGAGAGAGCTAGATGGGATCCTTACTCGAGATGAGCATGTCTTCTGAGATGGCTCGTGAGAGAGCCAAAGATACTTGAGGGAGCTAGGAGAGTTTGCGCTCGTCGTCGACCACTTACGGCCAAGAAGTTTACGACTCTCCACTGTCCAGATCATCTTACTAGCTGTGCAATTTATAGGAGTAAATTTTATGCTTCGCCGTCATCACTTACTACCGAAAGCGCTTTAATGATTTTTACCCCGTGATAAATCATCTCGATCGACCGCGGTGGTCTCACAAGAGAGCCAAAGTCGATGAAGGCAAGCAGGTTAATGCTGATAGAGGCGGACCGGTCATGCCGAAACAAGGAGCTAACATCTCATCGCCGAGAAGGCGGAGAATACTTCGCTAAAACGGCGGACTGGACATCGCCGAGTTAGCGGAAAGCCGACGCCGAGGAGGTGGGCTAGTCATCGCTGCGAAAGCCGACGATCTCATCACCGAGAAGGCGGAGAATACTTCGCTAAAATGGCGGACTGGACATCGCCGAGTTAGCGGAAAGCCGACGCCGAGGAGGTGGGCTGGTCGTCGCTGCGAAAAGTCGATTTATCTCATCGCCAAGAAGGCGGAGAATACTTCGCTAAATGGCGGATCGACATCGCCGAAATTAGCGGAAAAGCCGACGCCGGGAGGCGGGCTGGTCGCCGCCGCGAAAAGCCGCCGATCTCATCGCCGAAGGCGGAGAATACTTTTCGCTAAAACGGCGATCGACATCATCGAAGTTAGCGGAAAGCCGACGCCAAGGAGGCGGGCTGGTTGCCGCCGCGGAAAGCCGAGATCTCATCGCCGGTAGGCGAGAATACTTCGCTAAAACGCGGATCGACATCATTGAAGTTAGAGGAAAGCCGACGCCGGGAGCGCGGGCCGGTTTTCGCTGAAAGCCGATGATCTCATCGCCGAAAGGCGGAGAATACTTTTGCTAAAACGGGCGATCGACATCGCCGAAGTTAGCGGAAAGCCGACGCCGGGAGGCGGGCCGGTCGCCGGTCATGCGGAAAGCCGATTTATCTCATCGCCGGTAGCGCAGAGAATATTTCGCTAAAACGGCGGATCGACATCGCCGAGATAGCGAAAAGCCGACGCCGAGGAGGCGGGCCGGTCGTCGTCAGGAAAGCCGACGATCTCATCGCCGAAGGCGGAGAGTATTTCGCTAAAACGGGCGGATCGACATCGCCGAAGTTAGCGAAAGTTCGACGCCGAGGAGAGGGTCGGTTGTCGCCAGGAAAGCCGACATCTCATCGCCGAAAGGCGAGAATGCTTCGCTAAAATGGCGGATCGACATCGCCGATAGCGGAAAGCCGACACCGAGGAGGCGGCCGACATCGCCCGGAAAGCCGATAATTCATCTCCGAGAAGCGGAGAATGCTTTCGCTAAATGGGCGGATCGACATCGCCGAGATAGCGGAAAGCCGACGCCGGAGGCGGGCTGGTCGCCATCAGGGAAAGCCGAGACGATCTCTATCGCCGAGAAGGCGAGAATACTTTTGCTAAAATGGTGGACTGGACATCGCCGAGTTAGCGGAAAGCCAACGCCGAGGAGGTGGGCTGGTCGTCGCTGCGAAAGCCGACGATCTCATCGCCGAGAAGGTGGAGAATACTTCGCTAAAAATGGCGGATCGACATTGCCGAAGTTAGCGAAAGTCAACGCCGAGGAGGCGGGCCGGTTGGGTTGCTGTGGAAAGCGACGATCTCATCGCCGAAAAGCGCGGAGAATACTTTCGCTAAAATGGCGATCGACATCTTCGAAGTTAGCGGAAAGCCGACGCCGCGAGGCGGGCTGTTGTCGCTGTAAGCGACGATCTCATCGCCGAAGAAGGGCGGAGAATATTGCTAAAACGGCGATCGACATCGCCGAATTAGCGGAAAGCCGACGCCGGCAGGCGGGCGGTCGTCGCCGCCGTGAAAGCGGATTTATCTCATCGCCGAGAAGGCAAGATACAATACCGAATAAGCGGGCATAATCTTCGCCCGAAAAGCGGTAGTGCTGCGCCCGAGTAGGTGAGCATAATCGTCGCCGAAAAAAGCGGTAGTTACTGCGCCCGAGTAAAGGAGCATAATCGTCGCCCGAAAAAGCGGTGCCTACGCCGGTAAGCGGACATATCGTCGCCCGAAAAGCGGTAGTGCCCCTCGCCCGGTGGCGGAACATCGTTCTCAAAAAGCGTGTGCACTGCGCCCGGTAGTAGCATGATCGTCTCAAAAAGCGGTGAGTACTGCTTCAGTGGCATAATCGTCGCCGAAAAAGCCGGTAGTACTGCGCCCGGTAAGCGAGGCATAATCGTCGCCGGAAAGGCGGTAGTGCCTGCGCCGAGTAGGCGGGCATAATCGTCGCCGAAAAGGTGGTAGTGCCTGCGCCGAGTAGGCGGGCATAATCGTACAAGTGGCTTTTTTGTAATTTGGCCGGTAGTGCCCATTTTCTTCTGAATGATTTCGAACATTGTGTTTGCCTATGCCCGCTCCTGACTTCTTTCATTTTTGATTGTCTTATTGATGTTGCAATATGTTGATCGTCTTATTTAGGTGCGACCGGATGGGTTAACTTTATGAACCCCCCCTTTCTTGGTTCGCGATCGTCTTATTTAGGTGCGATCACTTCGTACTAGGGCCGTCTTATTTAACTGCGACCCCGCACTCATCACCCGCTTTTGCTACGGGTATCTCTAAGTACGAGTCGTCTTTTGCGACTGCGTACCCATTACTCGCTTTTTGCTGCGGGAATCAGAGTACGAACTCGTTCGTCAGGTGAACATAGACTTGGGCTCGTTATTCTTTGTTCGGGTCGTCAGGCTTAGGTGCGACCTCTTCGCAAGCACGACCAAATTAAATGAAAATATAAGAATGAATGAAAAGCCACGAGGACATAAACATAATAAACCTTGTGGGGTGGGTAAAAGGACTACCCATAGATTCTTTGAGTAGCTCGCGAGACTCCTGGTGCTCGTCTAATTTTCTTCTCCTGAACTGCTGGCGCTGCATTTTTTTTTTTTTTAACTTGGGCCAAAAAATTGGGCCCAAATATTACAGCCAACAGTCCAAGCCCATGAATTAATCAGCCCAATTACCCAGGCCCAGGAATTAAATAAGCCTGGGCCGAATAATTAAAAGTAGAAAATTGTGCCCAACAACTTAATTAAACTTGGCCCAATCACTTGCTTAGCCCAAATTCAGATAAAAAACTCGTCCCAATCACTTACTCAGGCCCATTTGATGTAAAAGATCAGACCATACCCAGATACCTCACATTTCTCAGTTCATTGAAAATACGCCACGAATCAAATTAGGGCCCCTGACTCTTATTTCTTAGTTTGCTGAAAAATTGCCACGAATCCTTCCAGCCCCCACGCGTCCAACACCTGGATTCTTACGAGGCGGCGCCGGCGGAGATGAGACGGCGATTTGGTTGCCGACGCGGCTTCAAATTCGGCGCCATGTATGGGGCAGAGGTGATAGCGGCTCGGAATCAGTCGATGCGTGAGGCGGTGGCTTCAGTTTCGGTGGCGCGTGGTGGCGGAGGTTTCGTGGCTTGCACCGATTTGAGGCGGCGGCGGCTGAGTCGTCGGTGGTGTCTGGGTATGGCGACACTGGTGCAGCGGCGGAGGTGAGGCGGCGATTTCAGAGGTGATAGCGACGCCGACCTCTGTGGAATCGGGACGTTAGAGGTGAGGCGGCTTCACAACCCCTTTCTTCATCCTCCTCCCTTTCTTCTTTTTCTGTATGTATATGTGTATGTATATCTGGATGGATGTGTGTGTTGGATTTTTGAGATTTTTGTTTTGTGGGCTGTATGTTTGGATTTTTTGTTTTTGGAATTTTGATTTTGGAATAGGGGGTTTCTGGTGCTGCGGTTGCGAAGCCGAGGGCGACGGAGGTGGGGCGGTGCCGCAGCGGGGCTTGCACTGGGGGAACCCCCTCCTTCTCCTTTTGTTCGTCTATGTTTGTGTATACCGGGGTGTTTTTCCTGGGTTTGTGTTCTTGTGATTTTTTTTGGATTTGGATTCGAAAATTCGACGTTGTTCTTGACGAATTTTTCAATTGACCCTCCTTCTAGCGCCAATTGCTGACGGCCAGATAATTTACGAATGGCGATGTGGCTTGTTGAATTTGACCACCAAACAAATAAGAAATCGAACAAGAACACTGCGGGAAGAACCGTAGTTCTCCCCTGAAATGTGGGTGTAGGTATATAAGTGGAATGAGGGAAATATTTCAGAGTTTTTTTACAATGAAAGGTGAGGTCCTTTATATAAAGAGGACCAGCACGACAAATCATAAGCACGACAAATCGATAAGCACGACAAGTCATGTGCATAAAGCATGACAAAACATAAGCGTAAGCACGACAAATCACGTGGTCTCGGTGGGACCTGCTGACGTGTGATAATTCGTCCTGCTGGCGTGTGATAAATCTGGTGATGCTGACGTGTGATATATCTGAGCACAACAAAATTATAAACTATGTTATTCTGAATTAATAAACATAAATAAGACTTTAATTCTTAAAAAAAAGTTGGCCATATAATACATAAAAGAAAAAGAAAAACGAAAATAAAAATCCACACGGACCTTGACCTTCTATAGCAGGTAAAAATGATCAATTCCAAAACTGATGTAAACTTATAGGACCAGATTAAAAAAGTCAAAACTATTGGGACCAATTTCAAAATCGTGACAAGTTACTGGACTACAAAAATTTTAATCCCATTTAATTAACTGACTTCTTGCCATCTTTTCCAAGAAGAATAAATTAATTCAACATTTCACACTCTAATGATTGGGAACTTTTCTTTCAATGCAATTTTTCCCCAAGGAGAAGAGTGATTTGACAGCGAATTTATTACATGTTCTCCAATTATACATTCGTCCATGCCTTGGACAATATAAAACGCTGGATGTTTGCAAGATGCAAAACATCCTGAAATCCATACTGCAGCCACTTAATATTAAGTGATCATGGGTGCACAACGGAGTCTGTCTCTACTTATTCTCCTGCTCTTGACTTTTCGTAAGTGTGATCATAGAAATTAGTTTCTCATGATTTTTTGGTAATTAATTATATTTGAAGAATTGTAGGTAGTGAGTAATTTAGTTAATTGTGTATATGCAGAAGAGATGATGTCGAGTGAAGCAGTAATGTGCCCGTCACCTAGCAGGCTCTTCCATGGACCTTGCTTCAGCAGCAGAAACTGCTTAGCAATTTGTGAGAAAGAAGGGTTCAAAATTGGAGAATGCAAAATGTTTAAGTGTGTGTGCGCAAAAGATTGCAAGTCTAGCGGTGGGGAAGAACCAGGGGAGGGCCCACCTGAGGAAGGAGGAAATGTGCCGGGTGATGGCCCTCCTGAGCAGGGAGGCGAACCAGGCCAGGGCCCACCTGAAGAGGGAGGAGATGAACCAGGTGACGGCCCACCAGAACAGGGGGGCGGCGATGATGATGGAGAAGAACCAGTTGCGCCCCCACCTAAGAAGGCCGGAGGAGGCCATGGGAAACCTCCCGGCCCTCCTGAGCAGGGAGGCGATGATGATGGAGAAGAACCAGTCGCGCACCCTCCTAAGAAGGCCGGAGGAGGCCATGCGAAAGCTCCAGCTCATAGCAGAAAATATTTGCTGCCTAGTAACTAAATCATAATTAATATTGGCACATGTTTGACGTTTCAGATAAGTTCAACCAGTAATTTGATCTCCAATGTCATATGTATAGTACACCTGGATATATATTTTTATTAATAAAATTATATATATACATAAATTAATCCTTTGTGAATCAAAGTATTTGAGTTTGCGACTAATTCTCCTGCCGAGTACTAATTGAATCATCGAAATTAGTGTGTGTTATTAATATACATCATTAATTAATAAATGTTATGGGTAACAATTGTTGCTCCCCCACGACAATTGCATATCACTGATTTCGAGCTTCCATTTGCACGAGACATCTTGTTTTCTTAAAATTACGGGATGGACAACTAATGTATGTATCAAGTCGCGGCTGCATAACTATTGTTCTTCAATATTTTTTGTCTTTCGACAATTAATTATAAGCAGTGATGTATTTCGGGGGTTTTTATTCTTGAATCACACCTAAAACCTAATTTTTGTTGCTAACAATGTTTACCCTTTTCCCGTTTAATATTCTTAATCTCCATCCTTTTTTCTTTCATTTTTTATTATTTAATTATGTGTATTTCATTTAATTTCGTATTAAATTGTGCATAATCAGCGCTTAAAATACAAGCCTCGTCGAAATCCCCAATTTAAAATGTCACGTGATCGGCACGCTGGTGGAAAATAAGCTTTCTTTATTTTTTTTAAGGCCCGTAATGTAGGGTGATGCCAATTTAAGTACATTAAGTTCCAGTTTGGAAAACATAGGACATTAAAACTTTATTTTTGGCAAAAGCAGATCATAATTACCACTCTTACGTGCCAAATTTGCAAAAACAAAAAAATTATGAGGCTACTTTGTGAAAAGTCAAAAACTTTTGGCCTTAATTTGCAAAACTCAAATCTTACAGGCTTGCTTTTGCTAAACCAAAATATAATGTCCTACTTTTGTCAAACTAAAACTTATTGTCCTTATATTGCCACCCCCTATATACCTGCCAAAAAAATAGCCTTCTGTAGTAATCGTAACCTTCAAGGATCAAAGATTCCATCTTCTCCAAAGGTGTCGCTAACGCAGTCATTGGTCTATAGATTGGACCACTTGATGCCCTTCTTTTATTTTTTTAGACTTTTTCCCGGTATTAAATCTCGAATATCTCGTACTTTCCACCTTTTTTGATTTTGTCCCATTACTATTTTTAGAATGATTTATTTTCGTAATTGCTTGAATTTCTCATTTTCGTCACATGACGATTTTTTAGAATGATCTTGTCCATAACCACTTGAATTGCTTAGTTTTCATCCCATGTTGCCGGAAATAACCCTAAACTGCGATGTTTTATCAGCGTTCCTGTCATGTGCCATTTTAAAATTGGAATTCTGACGTGACACGTGTTTTAGGCTCCGAGATGGCACAATTTAATACAATTATATAAAATATACATCATTAATCAATAAATATTACGGGTAACAACGGTTGCTTCCCCACGACCATAGCATATCACTGATTTCGAGCTTCCATTAGCACGAGACGTCTTGTTTTCTTAAAATTATTGGTTGCATAACTCACCTATGTATCAAGTCGCGTCTGGCCAACTATTCTCCTTCAACAATTTGTGACTTTCGAAAATTTATGAGAACTGATGGATTAGGGGGATTTGTGTCCTTGAATCGCACATATACCCTAATTTTTGTTTCTATGAATGTTTACCTTTTTCCCATTTAATATTCTTAATCTCCGTCTTTTTTTCTTTTTTTTTTTCCTTTTTTTATTAGCAAATTATGACTATTTCATTTAATTGTCATATGTATTAAATTATGTTAACTCAAATACCTAAAATACAAGACTCGTCGAATCCCCAATTTAAAATTTCGGCATAATTGCCACGCTGGTGAAACGACATCGTTTTTCATTAATTTCGGCAATGTGGGTCGAAATTGAGCAATTCATGTAATTATGGGACTAAATTATTCAAAAAATTAATTATGGGACCAAATAAAAATAAGGTGATGACTGTTGGTTATTTGTGGTATTCCCCACAAGTGTTATTTTATATATCTCATATGCTCTGAAATACACACACAATGATAAGCTTTTTTTTAAGCCCGTTATGTAGGGAGGAGCCAATTTAAGTATATTAAGTTCCTGTTTGGGAAAAGTAGAAGATTGACTTTATTTTTTGCAAAAGTAGGAGATCGTTTTTTTTGTGTGTATGGCAATATAGTTCATTATTCCCACCCTTATGGGCAAACTTTGCGAAAACAAAAAATTGATGGTCCTACTTTATGAAAAGTCTAAACCTACTGGTGACCACACTGTCGAGGTGCGACAAATAAAAATTACCCAAATCTACCCTACTAACTTGTAGTAGTGGCAAGCAAGGGATCGATCCACAGGGAACGCGAAATTATAATAGTGCTAGTTGTACGAATTTACGAGGACAAACGCAAAGAGGGGGAGGTTGGTTTGGATTTTTATAACTACAAGATAAATAAAATAGCGAACTAATAATTAAGATTCAACAATTAAAAGTAATAATACTAGGAGTTTAATGAACGAAACCAAGGAGAAATAAATACCCCAACTCACGGTTCATTCATCCCCATGTTAACACGACCAGTTTAACCTCGACGTTTACTTTATTCGTTTTCAAGATTAATGCCCGTCGGGGATCGAAACGCTCCGATTTTCCTGTCCTATCCCTTAAGAATATTTAATTGAAAAGACGTCCCTTCAAGAAAACCTTTCTAACTAAGCATTCTAGGTTAGCCCATAGATTTAACCCAGTTAAAAGCATTAAACCCTAGGATAGAGAGCAAACAAATTTCCAAGTACACTTAGCGCGACCCGTAAGAATTTGGTCTAATTCACCCTAGTGAATCCACTACTTGTTACCAAGAGTCTCCACATATAACAATTACACGGATTACATGCTTAGACTTAACAGACATATTTAAACAACTAACCTAGATGGCCAATCTAAATCAATTAATTTAAACACGCAAGAAATTGAAACAGATAAATTAAACAATCCCAAAACGAATATCGTAAACGTCTCGAATTAAATAATCACATTAAACATGGGTTCAGAAATTCCCGGAGTTGGGATAAAAGTACTAACTAAAAATTAGAACAAACTTAAAAGAAATTGATCTTCAAAGCTGCTTGCGTCCGTGCCTCCTTCTACCACTGCCGTCTCCAATTTTCTGGAATCAAAAACGTGTTTTTCTTTCTTGATTAAGTGGCATAAATAGTTGGTTCTTGGGCCCACTTCTCTCTCTTTAATTCGGCTCCAAAAGCCCTAATATCCTCTCCATAATTATCCAATCAAGTCTTCCCAAAAATATATCTTGACCAAATCTCTTTCAATTCAAATAGCTTGGACCAAATCTTTTCCAAATCAGATGACCGTGCGCTGGATTCTCTCTTCACAGCTTCTGGAACATGGGTCTGCACTGGGTCGGCCAGTGTGGGCCTTTATCACACAATTGGCCCAACAATTTTTTCGCAAAAATTACCTAAAGACACTTAAAAACAAACAAGCCGATCAAGTGCGGATTTGTTCGATCAAATCACATATAAGTAATCTAATATGTCATTCTGACATAAACGAGCTCAATAAATTGTACTCTATCATATTAAAAACATGCACATTTTACTACCTATCAAATACCCCCACACTTGAACTTTTGCTTGTCCTCAAGTGAAAACACATCAAACGAGCAACAATGGAGAGGCTTAGGAATTCGCTCAGGTCCTTTCAACACACACAACACGTGATATTCAAGCAAAGTAGCAACTCACAAAGCTCCGGACTAAGTTCAATGCAATAAGGAATCATGAATTTTCGAAGGTTTTCACTCAAGTTCCAAGATTATATACAATAGGTCCTCAACTCATTGATTCATTCAGCCCCTCGCCATACTTTGAACCCCTCATCATACATTCCATCTAACTGAGGTAGTTTCGACAAACTCTACAACCTAGTGTACCCCCAATCCCCTTATTTTTCTCAAGGTCTGCAGCACTACTCTACTTTTCGGGTTTTAGCTCTAATTGTTTCCGACTACGAACGTTCGAACCCCCGAAAGTAGGCAGCTGTCTCAGCACCCATTTTTTTCTCTTTTTATTTTGAAACGCAAGACCGCAACTTCACTCCATCGTTAGGTTTTAACTCGCAAAAAGGTTTTTTTTTTTCAAAACGAGCCCCTAAAAATGGGCAACTGTACCGGCCTTTTGTTTTTCACACAATTTTTCAACTACTCCTTTCTCCATACCACAAAAATGTTCCAACCTTAGGGGGTACACTATGCATGCATCATTCATCAAACCACCTAATTAGACTACTTCAAATACAAGGGATCAAAGCACGACTCAGTACTCCACTCATCAATTCACCAATTACTATCATAGACTCAAATGGACTCCCAAATGAAATCTTCAACTATCCACAACCTCCACATGCATTAATCAAAGCAATTTTAACCGGGTCTCCACAAATACCACAACGCTATCCTATCACATATATAAACAACTAACACTCGACTCATCATCGCGACTCATCATCTCCATGCACAACCAAAAATATATATCAATGTCTCTCCCCATTTTAATATATGTTGCTTGTCCACAAGCAACAAAAATAAATATGCACAAGGAAGAAAAGACAAGATAAGAGAAAGAGTATCACCAGATAAACTGGAGAGTGTAGGCGCTACTAGTAATCCACCATTCGCATTCACTTCAAGCACCGGAGAGCCTGCAACAAAATTAAGATAGACACACGAAGAAGACAACCAAAGAGAAATAATAAAAAAAATATTACGAAAATAATAAAAAAAACACAGGCTGCCTCCCGTAGAGCGCTTTTGTTTAACGTCTTTTAGCTCGATGACCAACATCCATTTTTCACGTTATAGGAGTGAGGTAATCCTTTAGATCAAATGTCAACTTATATTGATGAACAAAACTTCCTCCCATCAAGATCCTTTCTTTGCCCTTGAGCCTTCGATTGTTGGCGAGTAGAATTTGCTTCATCGGCTCAAATAGAGTTACATAAACCTCGCTCATCTGAAATACGTCAACTGCCAAATATCCTTTGATGACCTCTTTCACTACTTCTTGGAACCTGCATGAGAATGAAAGTGAATTAGGAGTAATAGGAATTGATTGAGAGAAGAGTACCTCATCTTTCATTCCAGCCAGCTTTTGACACGGGTAATCGAAATACGGGGGCCGCAGATCGCTTTCACATTGGGTAACCCAGTGTCAATCTGTCCAGAAACTTGTTCCTTATTCTCCTTGACCAGAGCTGGCGAGAATGGTTTTTTGACTTCTTCTAACTGCTTTCCACTCCTCAACGTGACAGCGTTCACACTCCTTGGGTTGACGTAGGGCTGGGATGGCAGTTTTCCACTGTTTTGGGCTTCCAAACGACTGACAGCACTAGCAAGTTGACTCATTTGCATCTCCAAATTCTTGACTGTAGAAGTGGTGGTTTGCTGGAGTTGAGTCATGCTCTGCTGCATTTGTTGTTGGAACTGCAAGGACTGGGTGGTGAGAAGTTTGATCAACTCCTCTGTGGATTGCGCGGAGTTTTCCATTGGTGCCTTGACTTGATATTGGCCCCTTTGCTGCTGTGGCCAATTGTTGTCCACTGCTGGAGGATTTTGTTGATTCCCGTACCTAAGATTTGGATGCTCTCTCCAGCCCGGGTTGTACGTATTCGAAAAAAGGTCAAACTTCCGCCCTTGGAAATTTCCAATGACGTTGGCTTGCGCCTCGTTCTGTTCCGTATACTGGGCTGGGACTCCACCTGTTGCAAGTTGTCTCACAAAAGCAATTAGTTCAGTTAATTGATCTTTGAGGGAAGGGTCACTTACTGTTTGTACCAGGGTTGCAGGTGCACCCCTTTGATTGAACTGCTGGGTGTTCGCTGCCATGTTTGAAATCAGCTCTCGGGCTTATTTTATGGTAAGATCAGGGAGAGCCCCTCCACTTGCAGCATCAACCAAACTTCTATTGTTGAGAGTCAACCCTTCATAAAAATATTAGATCAGAAGCTGTTCGAAAATCTGATGTTGTGGACAGCTTGCCACCAGTTGCTTGAAACGCTCCCAATACTCGTAAAGAGTCTTCCCTGTGATCTGCCTGACGCCACAGATGTCTTTTCGTAAACTTGCCACACGAGAGGCTGGGAAGTACTTCTGTAAGAACAATCTCTCCATGTTGACCCAGGTCGTGATACTTGCAGATGGAAGGTAGTAAAGCCACTCTTTTGCTGAATCCTTCAAAGTGAATGGGAACGCCTTTAGTTTCACCTTCTCTTTCGTCACATCTTTCAGTCTCATGTGAGAGCAAACCACATGGAATTCCCTTACGAATTTGTGTGGATCCTCACCTGCATTACCATGAAAAGCAGGCAACAAGTGAATTAAACTAGACTTAAGTTTGAAATCGGTACCCTCAGTAGGATAAACGATGCACAACGACTGCTGCGAAAGCTGTGGGCTTGCCAATTGCTTCAACGTCTGCTCTGCCATATCTTCCTCCTCTGAATCAGACTCATTGTACTCACTTTCAACTGGAAAAGGAAACTATTCGAATAATCTCCTCGCTTCTTTAGCTTGCTTTCTCAAGTCTCGCTCTAAACTAGTAATCTCGGGGCAGAAATAAGAGACCCTTGCTACCCTTCGATCGTGTGAACATAGACTAGAGGAAATCCTGAGGAGAAAACAGAAAAGAGGACGTGAAGCTTAATAAAAGAACGAAAAAAAAGCGACACGAATAAAAATTGCAATTAAAAATACTGAGCAGCGAACTGGGTCACCTAGTGTCACTGGACTGCAGAACTTCTTGCAACTTACGAAAACGAGTTGGAATTTTCCGAGACCAGAAAATACCAACGAAAACACACTAAGGTTCGGAAATATAACAGAGAATAGTGCCCAAATAAATATCTAACAACCGGCACAAAAATAAACTCACCGTTCCCCGGCAACGGAGCCAAAATTTGACCGCACTGTCGAGGTGCGACAAATAAAAATTACCCAAATCTACCCTACTAACTTGTAGTAGTGGAAAGCAAGGGATCGATCCACAGGGAACACGAAATTATAATTGTGCTAGTTGTACGAATTTACGAGGACAAACGCAAAAAGGGAGGGGGGGTTTGGTTTGGATTTTTATAACTACAAGATAAAAAAACAGCGAACTAATAATTAAGATTCAACAATTAAAAGTGATAATACTAGGAGTTTAATGAACGAAACCAAGGAGAAATAAATACCCCAATTCACGGTTCATTCATCCCCCATGTTAACACGACCACTTTAACCTCGACGTTTACTTTATTCATTTTCAAGATTAATGCCCATCGGGGATCAAAACGCTCCGATTTCCCGGTCCTATCCCTTAAGTATATTTAATTAAAAAGACGCCCCTTCAAGAAAACCTTTCTAACTAAGCAGTCTAGGTTAGTCCATAGATTTAATCCAGTTAAAAGCATTAAACCCTAGGGTAGAGAGCAAATAAATTCCCAAGTACACTTAGCACGACCCGTAAGAATCTGGTCTAATTCACCCTAGTGAATCCACTAGTTGTTAAAAGAACAAACTTAAAAGAAATCATCTTCAAAGCTGCTTGCGTCCGTGCCTCCTTCTGCAACTGCCGTCAGTAATTTTCTGGAATCAAAAACGTGTTTTTCTTTCTTGATTAAGTGACATAAATAGTTGGTTCTTGGGCCCACTTCTCTCTCTTTAATTCGGCTTGTTGGTCCCAAAAAAATAATTTAATTTTATGAAAAAGGGGAGGGGGAGAAATGGTGATTTAAAAAATTTTCTTTCTACACGATGTGTTTTGCTTATAATCAAATGCATATGACAAGTAAGAACATAGAACAATAATGAACACAACAAAGTATAGTGGTTCGGAGACTCAAGCTCCTACATCCACTCTCCCTTATCCTAGGGAAATTCCTTCAAACTGGACTTATCTCCCTTCACGGGATTGCCTAAAGATATTTAACGAGCTCTCACTCAAACAGGACTTATCACCCTCCACGGGATTTCTATACAAGCTTTCTGACTGTCTAAAACAGTTTACTCACTTCTTCTCTAGAGCTTTCTGGCTGACTCAACTACAACTTACTAACTCTTTACAACTCCAACAATCACACACAAACTACCTAACAATAGGGTTTGGGTTTGGTTGGTGTCTCCAACTAGGTTGAGATTTTCCCGTACAATTGTTTAGCCTTTATGCTAAGGTTGGGAAAATCTCTCTAAGCTTAGGATATATCGTTGGTTGCTTAGATTGGGTTTAGAACACTCTTGAATATATTTTGGATATCTACAGATTTGTGTTCTATGGTGGGAATGCTTTAAGATATGGCTCTTGGCTTGATAGCATTTTTGTCAGGCTTTTGTCAGGCTTTTTGACCGCCTCTGATTGGTCCACGTCAGCATTCAGGCCTTCTAAAATCAGCATACTTCCTCTCAGGATTTCAGCGTTCTTCCCTTCAGGATTTCAGCAACTTCCTCTCAGGATTTCAGCATACTTTCTCTCAGGATTTCAGCAACTTCCTCTCAGGATTTCAGCATACTTTCTCTCAGGATTTCAGCAACTTCCTCTCAGGATTTCAGCATACTTTCTCTAAGGATTTCAGCATTTCAGGATTTCAGCATACTTTCTCTAAGGATTTCAGCATTTCAGCATCAGGATTTCAGCATTTCAGCATCAGGATTTCAACGTTTCAGCATCAGGATTTTAGCGTTTCAGCATCAGGATTTCAGCGTTCAGGATTCCTCGTTCAGACCATTCTGACATTTAGCGGTATTTGACTTCAGCCTTCTTCCATTCAGGCCACTTTTCCTCAGGCCTATTTTCCATTCAGGCCACTTTTCCTCAGGCCTATTTTCTCAGTAAACTTCAGACCAGTTCCCCCTCAACTTGTTCACTTCCCCCTCAACTTGTTACCTGTAAAAATGAATTTAAATAATACAAGTTGACAAATACAAAATATTTTGGCATAAATAATCAAAACTAAAATATCCAACAATTTCCCCCTTTTTGATAATGATGCCAAAATCATTAAAAAATGCTTCCCAAAAAAAATCTCTTCCCCCTTTTAAAAAAAAAATCTGTTCAGGTGACCACAAGAAAAAAAAAAATTAAAGGGAAACAATAATTATCAAAATCAGTGGTCTTTAGAACACCTGCTCTGATACCAGTTGTTGGTCCCAAAAAATAATTTAATTTTATAAAAACGGGGAGGGGGAGAAATGGTGATTTAAAAAAATTTCTTTCTACACGATGTGTTTTGCTTATAACCAAATGCATATGACAAGTAAGAACATAAAGCAATAAAGAACACAACAAAGTATAGTGGTTCGGAGACTCAAGCTCCTAAATCCACTCTCCCTTATCCTAGGGAAATTCCTTCAAACGGGACTTATCTCCCTCCACGGGATTGCCTACAGATATTTAACGAGCTCTCACTTAAACGGGACTTATCACCCTCCACAGGATTGCCATACAAGCTTTCTGACTGTCTAAAACAGTTTATCACTTATTCTCTAGAGCTTTCTGGCTGACTCAACTGCAGCTTACCAACTCTTTACAACTCCAATAATCACACACAAACTACCTAACAATAGGGTTTGGGTTTGGTTGGTGTCTCCAACTAGGTTGAGATTTTCCCGTACAATTGTTTAGACTTTATGCTAAGGTTGGGAAAATCTCTCTAAGCTTAGGATATATCGTTGGTTGCTTAGATTGGGTTTAGAACACTCTTGAATATATTTTGGATATCTACAGATTTGTGTTCCATGGTGGGAATGCTTTAAGATATGGCTCTTGGCTTGATAGCATTTTTCCACACTTAATTTGATGGAAGATCTTGTATTTATAGTGTGGATTTGAATGTTACCGTTGGAGAAAGTCACATTCAAATCCATAATATTCTGTAATTTCTGCAGCTTTTTGTCAAGCTTTTTGACCGCCTCCGATTGGTCCACGTCAGCATTCAGGCCTTCTGAAATCAGCATACTTCCTCTCAGGATTTCAGCGTTCTTCCCTTCAGGATTTCAGCAACTTCCTCTCAGGATTTCAGCATACTTTCTCTCAGGATTTCAGCAACTTCCTCTGAGGATTTCAACATACTTTCTCTCAGGATTTCAGCATTTCAGCATCAGGATTTCAGCATTTCAACATCAGGATTTCAACGTTTCAGCATCAGAATTTCAGCGTTCAAGATTCCTCGTTCAGGCCATTCTGACATTCAGCAGTATTGGAGTTCAGCTTTCTTCCATTCAGGCCACTTTTCCTCTGGCCTATTTTCCATTCAGGCCACTTTTCCTCAGGCCTATTTTCTAAGTAAACTTCAGACCAGTTCCCCCTCAACTCGTTACCTGTAAAAATGAACTTAAACAATACAAGTTGACAAATACAAAATGTTTTGGCATAAATAATCAAAACTAAAATATCCCAACACGGCTCCAATAGCCCTAATATCCTCTCCATAATTATCCAATCAAATCTTCCCAAAAATATATCTTGACCAAATCTCTTTCAATTCAAATAGCTTGGACCAAATCTTTTCCAAATCAGATGACCGTGCGCTGGATTCTCTCTTCACAGCTTCTGGAACATGGGCCTGCACTGGGTCGGCTAGTGTGGGCCTTTATCACATAATTGGCCCAACAATTTTTCCGCAAAAATTACCTAAAGACACTTAAAAACACACAAGCCGATCAAGTGCGGAATTGTTCGATCAAATCACATATAAGTAATCTAACATGTCATTCTAACATAAACGAGCTCAATAAATTGTACTCTATCATATTAAAAATATGCACATTTTACTACCTATCAACGGGCATAAATATGCATAAATTCAAAATGTACAGGCTTGCTTTTGCCGAACTGAAATATAATGTATTTATTTTGCCAAACAAAAACTTATTGTTTTTTAATTTGCCACCCCCTAAATACCTGCCAAAAAAATATTTTTTCCCAAATAATACAGGATTAAATTCAATTTAATCACAGTTTTGGATATTAACTATATTTAACTTAACCGGTAGTAAAAACCATTCAGCTTGGCGCACAACTCCGCATAGATCCCCATCAGTAATTTCGCTGGACAACCCCCATTGTGCTATGTCGGCAAGTCCCGACACACACAGGCATAAATGAGGCTTCTTAGAAGATTAATTTGCAACAATATTTAAAGTTGGTGATTTATTTACGGTTGACCAATGTTCAAAATTTAATTGAAATTTAATTGAAAAAGGTAATTTAATTTACAATTAAGCCTTCTATTTTTTATATAATGATTGTATTCCCCGTGTTTCATAATCAAGTAAATATTCCAGTTAATCAAGTACAATTTTGTAACATATATGATAATAAAGCAGTAAACTCAAACTCTCATATATAAACCTTTCAACTAATACATAAAAAAACATTTATCTTTTAATACACTCAGGAATTTTAATTTTTTTTTAATTTAATTGCTTTAAAACTAATTTTATTAATTATAGTTTTGACATCATATTTTTTTAAAAAATTTAATTTCATTTAGACCATTTGTTTTTAGTTTTTTATACTATTTTTTGTCAATTATTATTTTTGAAACAATATTAAATTGTTTTAATTTAAATAATATTGTATAAAAAATAATTACATAGTAATAAAAAATATTGTATAATTTTGAAAATAATTATTTTATAAATTAATCATATTTTAAATTATAAACTATGTTATTCTGAATTAATAAACATAAATAAGACTTTAATTCTTAAAAAAAAGTTGGTCATATAATACATAAAAGAAAAAGAAAAACGAAAATAAAAATTCACACGGACCTTGACCTTCTATAGCAGGTAAAAATGATCAATTCCAAAACAGTTGTAAACTTATAGGACCAGATTAAAAAAGTCAAAACTATTGGGACCAATTTCAAAATCGTGACAAGTTACTGGACTATAAAAATTTTAATCCCATTTAATTAACTGACTTCTTTCCATCTTTCCCAAGAAGAATAAATTAATTCAACATTTCACATTCTAATGATTGGGAACTATTCTTTTAATGCAATTTTTCCCCAAGGAGAAGAGTGATTTGACAGCGAATTTATTACATGTTCTCCAATTATACATTCGTCCATGCCTTGGACAATATAAAACGCTGGATGTTTGCAAGATGCAAAACATCCTGAAATCCATACTGCAGCCACTTAATATTAAGTGATCATGGGTGCACAATGGAGTCTGTCTCTACTTATTCTCCTGCTCTTGACTTTTCGTAAGTGTGATCATAGAAATTAGTTTCTCATGATTTTTTGGTAATTAATTATATTTGAAGAATTGTAGGTAGTGAGTAATTTAGTTAATTGTGTATATGCAGAAGAGATGATGCCGAGTGAAGCAGTAATGTGCCCGTCACCTAGCAGGCTCTTCCATGGACCTTGCTTCAGCAGCAGAAACTGCTTAGCAATTTGTGAGAAAGAAGGGTTCAAAATTGGAGAATGCAAAATGTTTAAGTGTGTGTGCGCAAAAGATTGCAAGTCTAGCGGTGGGGAAGAACCAGGCGAGGGCCCACCTGAGGAAGGAGGAAATGAGCCGGGTGATGGCCCTCCTGAGCAGGGAGGCGAACCAGGCCAGGGCCCACCTGAAGAGGGAGGAGATGAACCAGGTGACGGCCCACCAGAACAGGGTGGCGATGATGATGGAGAAGAACCAGTTGTGCCCCCTCCTAAGAAGGCCGGAGGAGGCCATGGGAAACCTCCCGGCCCTCCTGAGCAGGGAGGCGATGATGATGGAGAAGAACCAGTCGCGCACCCTCCTAAGAAGGCCGGAGGAGGCCATGCGAAACCTCCAGCTCATAGCAGAAAATATTTGCTGCCTAGTAACTAAATCATAATTAATATTGGCACATGTTTGACGTTTCAGATAAGTTCAACCAGTAATTTGATCTCCAATGTCATATGTATAGTACACCTGGATATATATTTTTATTAATAAAATTATATATATACATAAATTAATCCTTTGTGAATCAAAGTATTTGAGTTTGCGACTAATTCTCCTGCCGAGTACTAATTGAATCATCGAAATTAGTGTGTGTTATTAATATACATCATTAATTAATAAATGTTATGGGTAACAATTGTTGCTCCCCCACGACAATTGTATATCACTGATTTCGAGCTTCCATTAGCACGAGACATCTTGTTTTCTTAAAATTACGGGATGGACAACTAATGTATGTATCAAGTCGCGGCTGCATAACTATTGTTCTTCAATATTTTTTGTCTTTCGACAATTAATTATAAGCAGTGATGTATTTCGGGGGTTTTTATTCTTGAATCACACCTAAAACCTAATTTTTGTTGCTAACAATGTTTACCCTTTTCCCGTTTAATATTCTTAATCTCCATCCTTTTTTCTTTCATTTTTTATTATTTAATTATGTGTATTTCATTTAATTTCGTATTAAATTGTGCATAATCAGCGCTTAAAATACAAGCCTCGTCGAAATCCCCAATTTAAAATGTCACGTGATCGGCACGCTGGTGGAAAATAAGCTTTCTTTATTTTTTTTAAGGCCCGTAATGTAGGGTGATGCCAATTTAAGTACATTAAGTTCCAGTTTGGAAAACGTATGACATTAAAACTTTATTTTTGGCAAAAGCAGATCATAATTACCACACTTACGTGCCAAATTTGCAAAAACAAAAAAAATATGAGGCTACTTTGTTAAAAGTCAAAAACTTTTGGCCTTAATTTGCAAAACTCAAAACTTACAGGCTTGCTTTTGCTAAGCCAAAATATAATGTCTTACCTTTGTCAAACTAAAACTTATTGTCCTTATATCGCCACCCCCTATATACCTGCCAAAAAAATAGCATTCTTGTAGCAATCGTAACCTTCAAGGATCAAAGATACCATGTTGCCGGAAATAACCCTAAACTGCGATGTTTCATCTGCGTTCCTGTCACGTGCCATTTTAATATTGGAATTCTGACGTGACACGTGTTTTAGGCTCCGAGATGGCACAATTTAATACAATTATAAAAAATATACATCATTAATCAATAAATATTACGGGTAACAACGGTTGCTTCCCCACGACCATAGCATATCACTGATTTCGAGCTTCCATTAGCACGGGACGTCTTGTTTTCTTAAAATTATTGGTTGCATAACTCACCTATGTATCAAGTCGCGTCTGGCCAACTATTCTTCTTCAACAATTTGTGACTTTCGAAAATTTATGAGAACTGATGGATTAGGGGGATTTGTGTCCTTGAATCGCACATATACCCTAATTTTTGTTTCTATGAATGTTTACCCTTTTCCCATTTAATATTCTTAATCTCCGTCTTTTTTTTTTTTTTTTCCTTTTTTTATTAGCAAATTATGACTATTTCATTTAATTGTCATATGTATTAAATTATGTTAACTCAGCGCCTAAAATACAAGACTCGTCGGAATCCCCAATTTAAAATTTCGCGCAATTGCCACGCTGGTGAAACGACATCGTTTTTCATTAATTTCGGCAATGTGGGTCGAAATTGAGCAATTCATGTAATTATGGGACTAAATTATTCCAAAAAATAATTATGGGACCAAATTAAAATAAGGTGATGACTGTTGGTTATTTGTGGTATTCCCCACAAGTGTTATTTTATATATCTCATATGCTCTGAAATACACACACAATGATAAGCTTTTTTTTTAAGCCCGATATGTAGGGAGGAGCCAATTTAAGTATATTAAGTTCCTGTTTGGGAAAAGTAGAAGATTGACTTTATTTTTTGCAAAAGTAGGAGATCGTTTTTTTTTTTTGTGTGATATATGGCAATATAGTTCATTATTCCCACCCTTATGGGCAAACTTTGCGAAAACAAAAAATTGATGGTCCTACTTTATGAAAAGTCAAAATTTACGGGTGACCGCACTGTCGAGGTGTGACAAATAAAAATTACCCAAATCTACCCTACTAACTTGTAGTAGTGGCAAGCAAGGGATCGATCCACAGGGAATGCGAAATTATAATTGTGCTAGTTGTACGAATTTACGAGAACAAACGCAAAGAGGGGGGGGTTAGTTTGGATTTTTATAACTACAAGATAAATAAAACAGCGAACTAATAATTAAGATTCAACAATTAAAAGTAATAATACTAGGAGTTTAATGAACGAAACCAAGGAGAAATAAATACCCCAACACATGGTTCATTCATCCCCCATGTTAAAACGACCAGTTTAACCTCGACGTTTACTTTATTCGTTTTCAAGATTAATGCCCGTCGGGGATCGAAACGCTCAGATTTCTCGGTCCTATCCCTTAAGTATATTTAATTGAAAAGACGTCCCTTCAAGAAAACCTTTCTAACTAAGCAGTCTAGGTTAGCCCATAGATTTAACCCAGTTAAAAGCATTAAACCCTAGGATAGAGAGCAAACAAATTTCCAAGTACACTTAGTGCGACCAGTAAGAATTTGGTCTAATTCACCCTAGTGAATCCACTACTTGTTACCAAGAGTCTCCACATATAACAATTACACGGATTACATGCTTAGACTTAACAGACATATTTAAACAACTAACCTAGATGGCCAATCTAATCAATTAATTTAAACACGCAAGAAGTTGAAACAGATAAATTAAACAATCCCAAAACGAATATCGTAAACGTCTCGAATTAAATAATCACATTAAACATGGGTTCAGAAATTCCCGAAGTTGGGATAAAAGTACTAACTAAAAATTAGAACAAACTTAAAAGAAATCATCTTCAAAGCTGCTTGCGTCCGTGCCTCATTCTACAACTGTCGTCTCCAATTTTCTGGAATCAAAAACGTGTTTTTCTTTCTTGATTAAGTGGCATAAATAGTTGTTCTTGGGCCCACTTCTCTCTCTTTAATTCGGCTCCAATAGCCCTAATATCCTCTCCATAATTATCCAATCAAATCTTCCCAAAAATATATCTTGACCAAATCTCTTTCAATTCAAATAGCTTGGACCAAATCTTTTCCAAATCAGATGACCGTGCGCTGGATTCTCTCTTCACAGCTTCTGGAACATGGGCCTGCACTGGGTCAGCCAGTGTGGGCCTTTATCACATAATTGGCCCAACAATTTTTCCGCAAAAATTACCTAAAGACACTTAAAAACACACAAGCCGATCAAGTGCGGAATTGTTCGATCAAATCACATATAAGTAATCTAACATATCATTCTAACATAAACGAGCTCAATAAATTGTACTCTATCATATTAAAAACATGCATATTTTACTACCTATCAAATACCCCCACACTTGAACTTTTGCTTGTCCTCAAGTAAAAACACATCAAACGAGCAACAATGGAGAGGCCAAGGAATTCGCTCAGGTCCTTTCAACACACACAACATGTGATATTCAAGCAAAGTAGCAACTCACAAAGCTCCGGACTAAGTTCAATGCAATAAGGAATCATGAATTTTCGAAGGTTTTCACTCAAGTTCCAAGATTATAAACAATAGGTCCTCAACTCATTGATTCATTTAGCCCATCGCCATACTTTGACCCCCTCATCATACATTCCATCTAACTGAGGTAGTTTCGACAAACTCTACAACCTAGTGTACCCCCAATCCCCTTATTTTTTTAAAGGTCTGCAGCACCACTGTACTTTTCGGGTTTTAGCTCTAATTGTTTCCGACTACGAACGTTCGAACCCCCGAAAGTAGGCAGCTATCTCAGCACCCATTATTTTCTCTTTTTATTTTGAAACGCAAGACCGCAACTTCACTCCATCGCTAGGTTTTAACTCGCAAAAAGGTTTTTTTTTTTTTGGAAACGAGCCCCTTAAAATGGGCAGCTGTACCGGCCTTTTGTTTTTCACACAATTTTTCAACTACTCCTTTCTCCATACCACAAAAATGTTCCAACCTTAGGGGGTACACTATGCATGCATCATTCATCAAACCACCTAATTAGACTACTTCAAATACAAGGGATCAAAGCACGACTCAGCACTCCATCATCAATTCACCAATTACTATCATAGACTCAAATGGACTCCCTCATGTAATCTTCAACTATCCACAACCTCCACATGAATTAATCAAAGCAATTTTAACCGGGTCTCCACAAATACCACAACGCTATCCTATCACATATATAAACAACTAACACTCGACTCATCATCGCGACTCAACATCTCCATGCACAACCAAAAATATATATCAATGTCTCTCCCCCCACACTTAATATGTTGCTTGTCCACAAGCAACAAAAATAAATATGCACAAGGAAGAAAAGATAAGATAAGAGAAAGAGTATCACCGGATAAACAGGAGAGTGTAGGCGCTACTAGTAATCCACCATTCGCATTCACTTCAAGCACCGGAGAGCCTGCAACAAGTGAATTAAACTAGACTTAAGTTTGAAATCGGTAACCTCAGTAGGATAAACGATGCACAAAGACTGCTGTGAAAGCTGTGGGCTTGCCAATTTCTTCAACGTCTGCTCTGCCATATTTTCCTCCTCGGAATCAGACTCATTGTACTCACTTTCAACTGGAAAAGGAAACGATTCAAATAATCTCCTCGCTTCTTTAGCTTGCTTTCTCAAGTCTCGCTCTAAACTAGTAATCTCGGGGCAGAAATAAGAGACCCTTGCTACCCTTCGATCGTGTGAACATAGACTAGAGGAAATCCCCGAGGAGAAAATGAAAAAGAGGACGTGAAGCTTAATAAAAGAAACAAAAAAAAAAAGCGACACGAATAAAAATTGCAATTAAAAACGCTGAGCAAAGAACTGGGTCACCTAGTGTCACCGATCGCAGAAACTTTCAGAACTTACAAAAATGAGTTGGAATTTTCCGAGACCAGAAAATACCAACGAAAACACACTAAAGTTCGAAATATAACAGAAAATAGTGCCCAAATAAATATCTAACAACCGGCACAAAAATAAAGTCACCGTTCCCCGGCAACGTCGCCAAAATTTGACCGCATTGTCGAGGTGCGACAAATAAAAATTACCCTAATCTACCCTACTAACTTGTAGTAGTGGCAAGCAAGGGATCGATCCACAGGGAACGAGAAATTATAATTGTGCTAGTTGAACGAATTTACTAGGACAAACGCAAAGAGGGGGGGATTTGGTTTGGATTTTTATAACTACAAGATAAATAAAACAGCGAACTAATAATTAAGATTCAATAATTAAAAGTAATAATACTAGGAGTTTAATGAATGAAACCAAGGAGAAATAAATACCCCAACCCACGGTTCATTCATCCCCCATGTTAACACGACCACTCTAACCTCGACGTTTACTTTATTCGTTTTCAAGATTAATGCCCCTCGGGGATCGAAACGCTCCGATTTCCCGGTCCTATCCCTTAAGTATATTTAATTGAAAAGACGCCCCTTCAAAAAAATCTTTCTAACTAAGCAGTCTAGGTTAGTCCATAGATTTAACCCAGTTAAAAGCATTAAACCCTAGGATAGAGAGCAAATAAATTCCCAAGTACACTTAGCAGTGAATCCACTACCAGAAGAATCAATTACGGGTCTAATTCACCCTAGTGAATCCACTAGTTGTTACCAAGAGTCTCCACATATAACAATTACATGGATTACATGCTTAGACTTAACAGGCATATTTAAACAACTAACCTAGATGGCCAATCTAAATCAATTAATTTAAACACGTAAGAAGTTGAAACAGATAAATTAAACAATCCCAAAACTAATATCGTAAATGTCTTTAAAAATTTTCTTAAATAATCACATTAAACATGGATACGTAAATTCCGAGTTGGGATAAAAGTACTAACTAAAAATTAGAAATGCACTTAAAAGAAATCATCTTCAAAGGTGCTTTGCGTCTGCAGTACTCACTTCTTCTCAAGAATCGCCGCCTCCAATTTTCCGAATCAAAAACTTGTTTTTCTTTCTTGATTAAGTGACATAAATAGTTGGTTTCTTAGATTGGGTTTAGAACACTCTTGAATATATTTTGGATATCTACATATTTTTGTTCTATGGTGGAAATGATTTAAGATATGGCTCTTGGCTTAATAGCATTTTTCCACACTTAATTTGATGGAAGATCTAGTATTTATGGTGTGGATTTGAATGTTACCGTTGGAGAAAGTCACATTCAAATCCATACTATTCTGTAATTTCTGCAGCTTTTTGTCAGGATTTTTGACCGCCTCTGATTGGTCCACGTTAGCATTCAGGCCTTCTAAAATCAGCATACTTCCTCTCAGGATTTCAGTGTTCTTCCCTTCAGGATTTCAGCAACTTCCTCTCAGGATTTCAGCATACTTTCTCTCAGGATTTCAGCAACTTCCTCTCAGGATTTCAGCATACTTTCTCTCAGGATTTCAGCATTTCAGCATCAGGATTTCAGCATTTCAGCATCAGGATTTCAGCGTTTCAGCATCAGGATTTCAGCGTTCAGGATTCCTCGTTCAGGCCATTCTGACATTCAGCGGTATTTGACTTCAGCCTTCTTCCATTCAGGCCACTTTTCCTCAGGCCTATTTTCCATTCAGGCCACTTTTCCTCAGGCCTATTTTTCTCGAAGAAACTTGGACCGGTTCCCCCTCAACTTGTTCACTTCCCCCTCAACTTGTTACCTGTAAAAATGAACTTAAACAATACAAGTTGACAAATACAAAATGTTTTGGCATAAATAATCAAAATTAAAATATCCCAACAATTTCCCCCTTTTTGATAATGATGCCAAAACCATTAAAAAATGCTTCCCAAAAAAAATCTCTTCCCCCTTTTTTAAAAAAAATCTGTTCAGGTGACCACAAGAAAAAAAAACTCTTTAAAGGGAAACAATAATTATCAAAATCAGTGGTCTTTAGAACACCTGCTTTGATACCAGTTGTTGGTCCCAAAAAATAATTTAATTTTATAAAAAAAGGGGAGGGGGAGAAATGGTGATTTAAAAAAAATTCTTTCTACACGATGTGTTTTGCTTATAACCAAATGCATATGACAAGTAAGAACATAAAGCAATAAAGAACACAACAAAGTATAGTGGTTCGGAGACTCAAGCTCCTACATCCACTCTCCCTTATCCTAGGGAAATTCCTTCAAACGGGACTTATCTCCCTCCACGGGATTGCCTATAGATATTTAACGAGTTCTCACTTAAACGAGACTTATCACCCTCCACGGGATTGCCATACAAGCTTTCTGACTGTCTAAAACAATTTATCACTTATTCTCTAGAGCTTTCTTGCTGACGCAACTGCAGCTTACCAACTCTTTACAACTCCAACAATCACACACAAACTACCTAACAATAGGGTTTGGGTTTGGTTGGTAGCTCCAACTAGGTTGAGATTTTCCCGTACAATTGTTTAGCCTTTATGCTAAGGTTGGGAAAATCTCTCCAAGCTTAGGATATATCGTTGGTTGCTTATATTGGGTTTAGAACACTCTTGAATATATTTTGGATATCTACAGATTTGTGTTCCATGGTGGAAATGATTTAAGATATGGCTCTTGGCTTGATAGCATTTTTCCACACTTAATTTGATGGAAGATCTTGTATTTATAGTGTGGATTTGAATGTTACCGTTGGAGAAAGTCACATTCAAATCCATAATATTCTGTAATTTCTGCAGCTTTTTGTCAGGTTTTTTGACCGCCTCTGATTGGTCCACGTCAGCATTCAGGCCTTCTGAAATCAGCATACTTCCTCTCAGGATTTCAGTGTTCTTCCCTTCAGGATTTCAGCAACTTCCTCTCAGGATTTCAGCATACTTTCTCTCAGGATTTCAGCAACTTCCTCTCAGGATTTCAGCATACTTTCTCTCAGGATTTTCAGCATTTCAGCATCAGGATTTCAGCATTTCAGCATCAGGATTTCAGCGTTTCAGCATCAGAATTTCAGCGTTCAAGATTCCTCGTTCAGGCCATTCTGACATTCAGCAGTATTGGACTTCAGCCTTCTTCCATTCAGGTCACTTTTCCTCAGGCCTATTTTCAATTCAGGCCACTTTTCCTCAGACCTATTTTTTTAGTAAACTTCAGACCAGTTCCCCCTCAACTTGTTCACTTCCCCCTGAACTTGTTACCTGTAAAAATGAACTTAAACAATACAAGTTGACAAATACAAAATGTTTTGGCATAAATAATCAAAACTAAAATATCCCAACACAGCTCCAATAGCCCTAATATCCTCTCCATAATTATCCAATCAAATCTTCCCAAAAATATATCTTGACCAAATCTCTTTCAATTCAAATAGCTTGGACCAAATCTTTTCCAAATCAGATGACCGTGCGCTGGATTCTCTCTTCACAGCTTATGGAACATGGGCCTGCACTGGGTCGGCCAGTGTGGGCCTTTATCACACAATTGGCCCAACAATTTTTCCGCAAAAATTACCTAAAGACACTTAAAAACACACAAGCCGATCAAGTGCGGAATCGTTCGATCAAATCACATATAAGTAATCTAACATGTCATTCTAACATAAACGAGCTCAATAAATTGTACTCTATCATATTAAAAACATGCACATTTTACTACCTATCAACGGGCATAAATATGCATAAATTCAAAATTTACAGGCTTGCTTTTGCCGAACTGAAATATAATGTATTTATTTTGCCAAACAAAAACTTATTGTTTTTTAATTTGCCACCCCCTGAATACCTGTCAAAAAAATATTTTTTCCCACATAATACAGGATTAAATTCAATTTAATCACAGTTTTGGATATTAACTATATTTAACTTAACCGGTAGTAAAAACCATTCAGCTTGGCGCACAACTCCGCATAAATCCCCATCAGTAATTTCGCTGGACAACCCCCATTGTGCTATGTCGGCAAGTCCCGACACACACAGGCATAAATGAGGCTTCTTAGAAGATTAATTTGCAACAATATTTAAAGTTGGTGATTTATTTACGGTTGACCAATGTTCAAAATTTAATTGAAATTTAATTGAAAAAGGTAATTTAATTTACAATTAAGCCTTCTATTTTTTATATAATGATTGTATTCCCCGTGTTTCATAATTAAGTAAATATTCCAGTTAATCAAGTACAATTTTGTAACATATATGATAATAAAGCAGTAAACTCAAACTCTCAAAAATTTAAACCACATTATTCCGATTCCAACTCATATATAAACCTTTCAACTAATACATAAAAAAACATTTATCTTTTAATACACTCAGAAATTTTATTTATTTTTAATTTAATTGCTTTAAAACTAATATTATTAATTATAGTTTTGACATCATATTTTTTTACAAAATTTAATTTCATTTAGACCATTTGTTTTTAGTTTTTTATACTATTTTTTGTCAATTATTATTTTTGAAACAATATTAAATTGTTTTAATTTAAATAATATTGTATAAAAAATAATTACATAGTAATAAAAAATATTTTATAATTTTGAAAATAATTATTTTATAAATCAATCATATTTTAAATTATAAACTATGTTATTCTGAATTAATAAACATAAATAAGACACTACTACACATTTGAGCATGCACAGCTGCACTTGGACAGCCCTTTTTTCAAACAACTCTCCAAGCTATAGCTTGGAGAGCGGTTTTAATTAAAAAAAAAAAAAAAGAACCGTTGTCCAAGTTTAACACTTAGACAAATGTTGACAAATCACAGTGCAAGGTTAGACAAATGTTTTGAACCGCTGTCCAAGGTAATAGTTTGGACAGCGGTTCCAAACCGTTGTCCAAGTTTTCGGAAAATTTTAATTCAAGGCCAAATCGCGAACCAGACTTCAATTTTTCCCCAAATTAAATCAAGCTAGCGTCTCCTTCCTCTACCCTAATCGAACTCCGTCACTCGTCCTCCCATTCCGCTACCGCCGTCGTCTTCCCATTACCTCTTATATTTCCCCAAATCGCAAACCATGCCCTAGCCTCCTCCTCCCTCTTCCCCAAATCGAACCAGAAGCCCTAGCCGTCGTCTTCCCGCCGTCGTCTTTCTTCTTCTCCCGCTGCGTCATCAGGTAAGAGCCCTAATTTATTTCAAACCAAACCACTAGCATAGTATTAACGTAGAAGTTGATAGCATAACTTGGTGTTTGATAGTATTAACGTAGAAGTTGAGGTTGAGGTTGGTGTTTGATACAAACCACTAGCATAGTATTAACGTAGAAGTTGATAGCATAACTTGGTGTTTGATAGCATAACTTTCCGATTCATTTGAGAATTGAGGTTGGACTAAATTGGTGATAAATTAACGTAGAAGTTTGATTAATTGGCAGTGTACTTGTAATTAATTCGAAATCAAATTTGATCTTAAAATATTGGTGTATATATATTGGTGTTTGATGCACTCAAGGTGTGTAATAGTATGCTTGTGTGAGGATTTAAGCATAAATTAGTGTTAATTTATTAGGATTAATGTTGTTAGTGTTAGAGATGAACAACTTGTTAGAGATGAATATATATATATATTGTGTGGCTTGACTTGATTTTTTATGCTAACTTAGATATGAACAATTGATGCACTCAAGGTGTTTGATAATATGCTTGTGTGAGGATTTAAGCATAAAATTAGGATTAATACATTAGGATATATTTTGGTTATATTAATTTGATGATTTGGTGAATGGATAGTAGTGTGTTGCTTTAGATGATTAATGATGGTACATTAGGTTATATACATTGTTTTGAGATGAAACAAATTCTTAGATACATATGCAATATACAAACCTTAGGTACTACCACATTCTATATGCAAGTTTTATACATTAGGATTGTAATACTTTTAGGTTTAATACTTTTAGGTTTAATACATTAGGATACATTATCTTGAGAAACACTTCATATTGTCTTTTCTATAGGCATCTCTAGTTCTATATGGATCGAAAGTGGGTTCGAGCAGATCGATTATCAGATGAGTATAGTAATGGGGTGAAAGAATTTTGTAATCATGCAATTAGACACTGCACCGACCCTCGGTACATTCCATGTCCGTGTTGGAAATGTATGAATGGAAAAACCGTTAGTGGTCGAGAAAGTCTGTTTGACCACGGTATTGATAAAACATATACCGTTTGGACATATCATGGTGAGAGAGGAGATGGATGTAGCTCAAGCAACCTAGAAACTGACTTTAGGTTTGAAGATACAGTGGATGCGGATATTTTCGATGATGTACCGATTGCTGATACATCAAGTGGGGATGACGATGATCCGCGAGATCACCCTTATATGTGTCGAGAGAAGTTAAGGGATTCTCGCCGGATTACCACTGGGGCCTGTGTGTAAGAAGGCAAGAAAACCGCCACCGTGTTGATATTTTTTTCAACCTAAAAAGCAAATTCACCATTGTCCGATGAGTGCTTCACAAGTATGCCGGAAACAAATTAGTGGTCTATTGCTCGATGGAAATGTCTTTGCTGTTAACACATCAGAAAATTCATGTTTGTCCGGGTGATTGTATCTTATTTCGAAAGGAGTATGCAGACCTCGAGGAATGTCCCAAGTGTGGACTAAAGCGATATAAGAAAAATAAATCTCCTCGAAGGTGATGTGGTACTTTCCAATAATACCAAGATTCGGAGAATGTATAGCAAATACCGTGGATGCTAGAAATTTAAGATGGCATCATGATGATAGGATCAAAGATGGAATGCTAAGACACCTGGCCGATTCACCCCCAAGGAAGACATTCGATGTCGCATCCGAATTTGGCACCAAGCCACGACACTTCAAGTCTTTGCACTCTCAACTGACGGAATAAATCCGTTCGGTATCCAAAGTACCAACCACAGTACATGGCCAGTGATTCTGTTAGTTTATAATCTTTCACACGAGTTATGCAAGAAGCGCACTTACATGATGTTGTCTATGTTGATATCAGGACCCAAACAACCTGGTAACGACATAGATGTATATTTGGCTCCTTTGATAGAGGACTTGAAGCTCATGTGGGATGAGGGTGTCGATGTGTATGATGCTTGTAGAAAGGAGAATTTCAAGTTGAATGTCATGCTGTTTGGAACTATCAATGACTTTCCCGCTTACGGGAATCTATCTGGATATAGTGTGAAAGGGGCCGATGCATGTCCTTGTTGTACCAAGAAGACACATCACATTCGCTTGAGACATTGTAGGAAGACCGTTTATATGGGACATAGGAGGTGGTTGGACCCAACCCATAAGTACAGAACAATGGCCGATGCATTCGATGACACAATTGAGACAGGTGAAGCACCACGTATATTGTCAGGTTCGGATGTATTGAATGAGATGAAGAATATCGACACACAGTACGGAAAGATCTTCGCAAAGAGTGTCCCCACTAGCGGTTGGAAAAAGGAATCAATTTTCTTTCAATTGCCCTATTGGAAAGAGTTGTATGTTAGACACTTCATTGATCTAATGCACGTTGAGAAGAACGTTTGTGCCAGCTTGCTCAACACTCTACTAGCTGATAAGAAGTCCAAGGATGGTTACAATGCAAAAATGGATATGATTGATATGGGAATAAGAGCAGAATTAAAACCTATGCCTAGAGAAAGGGGTCAACCGTTTACCTCCTCGCTTTACACACCTTGTCCAAGAATGAGAGACAAGAGTTACTTCAAATTGCTAAAGGATGTGAAAGTACCAGAGGGTTATTCCTCCAACATACGAGAGACTTATATCAGATGATGGCGTGAGACTGATGAATCTGAAATCGCATGACTATCATGTCATCATGGAGACTTTCTTGCCCATTGCAATACATTCTATCTTGCCTGAAAATGTGCACATAACCATAACAAAGTTATGTTGGTTCTTCATGGCAATGAGTAGCAAGGTCATAGATCCTAGAAAATTGCTTGGTTTTCGTATAGATTGTGGGGACTCTCTCGTGAGCTTGAGATGTATTTCCCCATCATCATTTTTTGATATAATGGTTCACCTAACAGTTCATTTGGTACACGAGACAAGGATGTGTGGTCCTGCTCGTATGCGATGGATGTATGGTGTAGAGAGATATATGAAAGTGCTCAAAGGATATGTGATGAATAAGTCCAGGCCGGAGGGATGCATTGCAGAACGCTGTTTAGTAGAAGAAGCAGTCGAGTATTGGTCTGAATTTATTCCGAATGTCGATGCAATTGGACTTCCGGCCATCTTGCACACCAATAGGATGGATGGTGAAGGCATTACCGGTGGTCAACCTGTAAGTGTTAGCATGGAGGAACTAACACGGATGCACTTGTGCGTACTTCACGACACGGTCGACGTGCTTCCTTTTATTGACCTGCACATGCGATCACTTGCTGAGAGAAATCCCACCCGAGATAGATCATGGATTGAAGTTGAGCACAATCGCACGTTTGTTGACTGGTTCAATGGTTATGTAGCAAATATGTTGTCAAGGGAAACAAAATCAGTGAATGAAAGAGTTAAGTAGTTATCCAGAATGCCTGATAGACATGTGTATTCATACAAGTGTTATCTTAGCAACGGATACACATTTTATACCAGAGATCATGATGCCACAAGTACTATGCAGAATAGTGGAGTGTCCATTACCGCAAACTGTAGTGGATCAATCAAATACTACTTACTTTGGACATATTGTCAACATTTGGGAACTCGACTATGTTGTTCACCGTCAACCAATCTTCGAGTGTAGTTGGGTGAGGATCCCTAACGGGGTCCAAGTTGAAAGTTCTGGGTTCGTACGCGTTGATTTGAAGAATGTGGAATACAGAGATGACCCTTACATAATGGCCAGTCAAGCTCAACAAGTTTTCTATGTCCCCGACCCAATTAATAAGAAATGGTCCATTGTGGTTCTGTCAAACAAATTTAACAATAGTTTCCAGATTAGCGACCATGTCGATGAAGATGTTGACATAATTGATGATCCTTTTCAAAACTTCACTCATTCTGTAACATCTTTCGATGAACCTGCAAATCCACGCCCATACCAGAGAATAATTAGAGATGATGATGATGAATATGTCAATCCGGATCTTGTTAACATTTATGGTCATGAACGAGAAAGGTCAACCAAAAAACGAAAAAGAAAAACTAGTGCTAAAAAGAAATGTAAGACTTTATTGAATGTTGTTTCTTCTGCTATATTAAATGTTTTTTCTTTTGATTTATTAAATAAAGTGAATTGTTAATCAACAGGTTCCGAGGCAACGAGATAATGAACATTGTGAACATTTTGTGTGTTGCTCTATTGAAGACATAATCCGTGCTTCTCTAACGAACATTCCTCTCAATGTAAGTTAATTTATCGATTTATTTAAATTATTATTAATTGAATAAAATTTCATACTATATTGATTGATTCGTTGTTTGCAGTTTGTCTATGAAAGTGAGCTCAATTCTTACTTTAAGAAAAGACTGGAGAAATGAAAAAACGATTGGACGTGCGGGGTACCTTTACAATCCATTCTTATATTCATACGATATTGACTGAACGTTGTTTGAAGTTTTGGTAGCATGTAATTTCTTTTATATATTTGTGATGATATATATTTCATGTTTTTTGTGTATTGGACGTATATATGTTTATGATTGTATGTTTATTTATTTCATGATGTGTATGTTTATTAATTTATTTGATGTTTTGGTATATATATGTGGTATAAGTTTTGGTTTATGGTTTTATTATAGGATTTTTGGTTTATGGTTTATGGTATTGGGCGTATATATAAGTTTTGGTTTATAGTTTTATTATAGGATTTTTAAAATATAAATTAATAATTAAAAAAAAAATATTGGACAGCGGTTTTCAACCGCTGTCTATGTAAAATAATAAACGAATTTAAAAAAATATATATTGACTTAGACAGCGGTTGATAACCGCTGTCCAAGACAAAGGCTTGGACAGCGGTTATCAACCGCTGTCCAAGCTTAAACTTGCAAAGCGGTTAGAAACCGCTGTCCAAGTGCTTCTCTTGGACAGCGGTTTTTTATCAGCTGTCCAAGCTTGGATAGCTGATGCTTGGAGAGCGGTTTTAACCGCTCTCCAAGGTCATTTTTCACAGCTGTCCAAGCCCAAATGTGTATTAATGAGACTTTAATTCTTAAAAAAAAGTTGGCCATATAATACATAAAAGAAAAAGAAAAACGAAAATAAAAATCCACACGGAACTTGACCTTCTATAGCAGGTAAAAATGATCAATTCCAAAACTGTTGTAAACTTATAGGACCAGATTAAAAAAGTCAAAACTATTGGGACCAATTTCAAAATCGTGACAAGTTACTGGACTACAAAAATTTTAATCCCATTTAATTAACTGACATCTTGCCATCTTTTCCAAGAAGAATAAATTAATTCAACATTTCACACTCTAATGATTGGGAACTATTCTTTTAATGCAATTTTTCCCCAAGGAGAAGAGTGATTTGACAGCGAATTTATTACATGTTCTCCAATTATACATTCGTCCATGCCTTGGACAATATAAAACGCTGGATGTTTGCAAGATGCAAAACATCCTGAAATCCATACTGCAGCCACTTAATATTAAGTGATCATGGGTGCACAACGGAGTCTGTCTCTACTTATTCTCCTGCTCTTGACTTTTCGTAAGTGTGATCATAGAAATTAGTTTCTCATGATTTTTTGGTAATTAATTATATTTGAAGAATTGTAGGTGAGAGAATTCCGTCTCATCTAAAAGCTCGAGCTTGTAGAGAGGGTCGGGAATAATCTATTTATTTAATTTCCCTCAACACTCCCCCTCACTGTGGCCGAATTTTTCTGCTCTCTGGAGGAGGCCCAACAGAGTGGACAATTTAAATGGGTGGAGGGCTTCACGAATCGAACCCATAACCTGGCTCTCGATACCATGAGATAATTCCGTCTCATCTAAAAACTCGAGCTTGTAGAGAGGGTCGGGAATAATCTATTTATTTAATTTCCCTCAACAGTAGGTAGTGAGTAATTTAGTTAATTGTGTATATGCAGAAGAGATGATGCCGAGTGAAGCAGTAATGTGCCCGTCACCTAGCAGGCTCTTCCATGGACCTTGCTTCAGCAGCAGAAACTGCTTAGCAATTTGTGAGAAAGAAGGGTTCAAAATTGGAGAATGCAAAATGTTTAAGTGTGTGTGCGCAAAAGATTGCAAGTCTAGCGGTGGGGAAGAACCAGGCGAGGGCCCACCTGAGGAAGGAGGAAATGAGCCGGGTGATGGCCCTCCTGAGCAGGGAGGCGAACCAGGCCAGGGCCCACCTGAAGAGGGAGGAGATGAACCAGGTGACGGCCCACCAGAACAGGGTGGCGATGATGATGGAGAAGAACCAGTTGCGCCCCCTCCTAAGAAGGCCGGAGGAGGCCATGGGAAACCTCCCGGCCCTCCTGAGCAGGGAGGCGATGATGATGGAGAAGAACCAGTCGCGCACCCTCCTAAGAAGGCCGGAGGAGGCCATGCGAAACCTCCAGCTCATAGCAGAAAATATTTGCTGCCTAGTAACTAAATCATAATTAATATTGGCACACGTTTGACGTTTCAGATAAGTTCAACCAGTAATTTGATCTCCAATGTCATATTTATAGTACACCTGGATATATATTTTTATTAATAAAATTATATATATACATAAATTAATCCTTTGTGAATCAAAGTATTTGAGTTTGCGACTAATTCTCCTGCCGAGTACTAATTGAATCATCGAAATTAGTGTGTGTTATTAATATACATCATTAATTAATAAATGTTATGGGTAACAATTGTTGCTCCCCCACGACAATTGCATATCACTGATTTCGAGCTTCCATTAGCACGAGACATCTTGTTTTCTTAAAATTACGGGATGGACAACTAATGTATGTATCAAGTCGCGGCTGCATAACTATTGTTCTTCAATATTTTTTGTCTTTCGACAATTAATTATAAGCAGTGATGTATTTCGGGGGTTTTTATTCTTGAATCACACCTAAAACCTAATTTTTGTTGCTAACAATGTTTACCCTTTTCCCGTTTAATATTCTTAATCTCCATCCTTTTTTCTTTCATTTTTTATTATTTAATTATGTGTATTTCATTTAATTTCGTATTAAATTGTGCATAATCAGCGCTTAAAATACAAGCCTCGTAGAAATCCCCAATTTAAAATGTCACGTGATCGGCACGCTGGTGGAAAATAAGCTTTCTTTATTTTTTTTAAGCCCCGTAATGGAGGGTGATGCCAATTTAAGTACATTAAGTTCCAGTTTGGAAAACGTAGGACATTAAAACTTTATTTTTGGCAAAAGCAGATCATAATTACCACTCTTACGTGCCAAATTTGCAAAAACAAAAAAATTATGAGGCTACTTTTTGAAAAGTCAAAAACTTTTGGCCTTAATTTGCAAAACTCAAAACTTACAGGCTTGCTTTTGCTAAACCGAAATATAATGTCCTACTTTTGTCAAACTAAAACTTATTGTCCTTATATTGCCACCCCTATATACCTGCCAAAAAAATAGCCTTCTGTAGCAATCGTAACCTTCAAGGATCAAAGATGCCATCTTCTCCAAAGGTGTCGCTAACGCAGTCATTGGTCTATAGATTGGACCACTTGATACCCTTCTTTTATTTTTTTAGACTTTTTCCCGGTATTAAATCTCGAATATCTCGTACTTTCCACCTTTTTTGATTTAGTCCCATTACTTATTTTAGAATGATTTAGTTTCGTAATTGCTTGAATTTCTCATTTTCGTCACATGACTATTTTTTAGAATGATCTTGTCCATAACCACTTGAATTGCTTAGTTTTCATCCCATGTTGCCGGAAATAACCCTAAACTACGATGTTTCATCAGCGTTCCTGTCACTTGCCATTTTAATATTGGAATTCTGACATGACACGTGTTTTAGGCTCCGAGATGGCACAATTTAATACAATTATATAAAATATACATCATTAATCAATAAATATTACGGGTAACAACTGTTGCTTCCCCACGACCATAGCATATCACTGATTTCGAGCTTCCATTAGCACGATACGTCTTGTTTTCTTAAAATTATTGGTTGCATAACTCACCTATGTATCAAGTAGCGTCTGGCCAACTATTCTTCTTCAACAATTTGTGAGTTTCGAAAATTTATGAGAACTGATGGATTAGGGGGATTTGTGTCCTTGAATCGCACATATACCCTAATTTTTGTTTCTCTGAATGTTTACCCTTTTCCCATTTAATATTCTTAATCTCCGTCTTTTTTTCTTTTTTTTCCTTTTTTTATTAGCAAATTATGACTATTTCATTTAATTGTCATATGTATTAAATTATGTTAACTCAGCGCCTAAAATACAAGACTCGTCGGAATCCCCAATTTAAAATTTCGCGGAATTGCCACGCTGATGAAACGACATCGTTTTTAATTAATTTCGGTAATGTGAGTCGAAATTGAGCAATTCATGTAATTATGGGTCTAAATTATTCAAAAAAATAATTATTTGACCAAATTAAAATAAGGTGATGACTGTTGGTTATTTGTGTTATTCCCCACAAGTGTTATTTTATATATCTCATATGCTCTGAAATACACACACAATGATAAGCTTTTTTTTTTAAGCCCGATATGTAGGGAGGAGCCAATTTAAGTATATTAAGTTCCTGTTTGTGAAAAGTAGAAGATTGACTTTATTTTTTGCAAAAGTAGGAGATCGTTTTTTTTGTGTGTATGGCAATATAGTTCATTATTCCCACCCTTATGGGCAAACTTTGCGAAAACAAAAAATTGATGGTCCTACTTTATGAAAAGTCAAAATTTACGGGTGACAGCACTGTCGAGGTGCGACAAATAAAAATTACCCAAATCTACCCTACTAACTTGTAGTAGTGGCAAGCAAGGGATCGATCCACAGGGAACGCGAAATTATAAATGTGCTAGTTGTACGAATTTAGGAGGACAAACGCAAAAAGGGGGGTTTTGGTTTGGATTTTTATAACTACAAGATAAATAAAACAGCGAACTAATAACTAAGATTCAACAATTAAAAGTAATAATACTAGGAGTTTAATGAACGAAACCAAGGAGAAATAAATACCCCAACTCACGGTTCATTCTTCCCCCATGTTAACACGACCAGTTTAACCTCGACGTTTACTTTATTCGTTTTCAAGATTAATGCCCATCGAGGATCGAAACGCTCCGATTTCCCGGTCCTATCCCTTAAGTATATTTAATTGAAAAGACATCCCTTCAAGAAAACCTTTCTAACTAAGCAGTCTAGGTTAGCCCATAGATTTAACCCAGTTAAAAGCATTAAACCCTAGGATAGAGAGCAAACAAATTTGCAAGTACACTTAGCGCGACCCATTTAAATTTGGTCTAATTCACCCTAGTGAATCCACTACTTGTTACCAAGAGTCTCCACATATAACAATTACACGGATTACATGCTTAGACTTAACTGACATATTTAAACAACTAACCTAGATGGCCAATCTAAATCAATTAATTTAAACACGCAAGAAGTTGAAACAGATAAATTAAACAATCCCAAAACGAATATCGTAAACGTCTCGAATTAAATAATCACATTAAACATGGGTTCAGAAATTCCCGGAGTTGGGATAAAAGTACTAACTAAAAATTAGAACAAACTTAAAAGAAATCATCTTCAAAGTTGCTTGCGTCCGTACCTCCTTCTACAACTGTCGTCTTCAATTTTCTGGAATCAAAAACGTGTTTTTCTTTCTTGATTAAGTGGCATAAATAGTTGGTTCTTGAGCCCACTTCTCTCTCTTTAATTGGGCTCCAATAGCCCTAATATCCTCTCCATAATTATCCAATCAAATCTTCCCAAAAATATATCTTGACCAAATCTCTTTCAATTCAAATAGCTTGGACCAAATTTTTTTCAAATCAGATGACCGTGCGCTGGATTCTCTCTTCACAGCTTCTGGAACATGGGCCTGCACTGGGTCGGCCAGTGTGGGCCTTTATCACACAATTGGCCCAACAATTTTTCCGCAAAAATTACCTAAAGACATTTAAAAACATACAAGCAGATCAAGTGCGGAATTGTTCGATCAAATCACATATAAGTAATCTAACATGTCATTCTAACATAAACGAGCTCAATAAATTGTACTCTATCATATTAAAAACATGCACATTTTACTACCTATCAAATACCCCCACACTTGAACTTTTGCTTGTCCTCAAGTAAAAACACATCAAACGAGAAACAATGGAGAGGCCAAGGAATTCGCTCAGGTCTTTTCAACACACACAACACGTGATATTCAAGCAAAGTAGCAACTCACAAAGCTCCGGACTAACTTCAATGCAATAAGGAATCATGAATTTTAGAAGGTTTTCACTCAAGTTCCAAGATTATATACAATAGGTCCTCAACTCATTGATTCATTCAGCCCCTCGTCATACTTTGACCCCCTCATCATACATTCCATCTAACTGAGGTAGTTTCGACAAACTCTACAACCTAGTGTACCCCCAATCCCCTTATTTTTCTCAAGGTCTGCAGCACCACTCTACTTTTCGGGTTTTAGCTCTAATAATTTCCGACTACAAACGTTCAAACCCCCGAAAGTAGGCAGCTGTCTCAGCACCCATTTTTTCTCTTTTTATTTTAAAACGCAAGACCGCAACTTCACTCCATAGTTAGGTTTTAACTCGCAAAAAGGTTGTTTTTTTTGGAAACGAGCCCCTAAAAATGGGCAGCTGTACCGGCCTTTTGTTTTTCACACAATTTTTCAACTACTCCTTTCTCCATACCACAAAAATATTCCAACCTTAGGGGGTACACTATGCATGCATCATTCATCAAACCACCTAATTAGACTACTTCAAATACAAGGGATCAAAGCACGACTCAGCACTCCACTCATCAATTCACCAATTACTATCATAGACTCAAATGGACTCCCTCATGAAATCTTCAACTATCCACAACCTCCACATGCATTAATCAAAGCAATTTTAATCGGGTCTCCACAAATACCACAACGCTATCCTATCACATATATAAACAACTAACACTCGACTCATCATCGCGACTCAACATCTCCATGCACAACCAAAAATATATATCAATGTCTCTCCCCCCACACTTAATATGTTGCATGTCTACAAGCAACAAAAATAAATATGCACAAGGAAGAAAAGACAAGATAAGAGAAAGAGTATCACCGGATAAACTGGAGAGTGTAGGCGCTACTAGTAATCCACCATTCGCATTCACTTCATGCACCGGAGAGCCTGCAACAAAATTAAGATAGACACACGAAGAAGACAACCAAAGAGAAATAATAAAAAAAATTACGAAAATAATAAAAAAAAACGGGCTGTCTCCCGTAGAGCGCTTTTGTTTAACGTCTTTAAGCTCGACGACCAACATCCATTTTTCACGTGATAGGAGTGAAGTAATCCTTTCGATCAAATGTCAACTTATATTGACGAACAAAACTTCCTCCCATCAAGATCCTTTCTTTCCCCTTGAGCCTTCGATTGTTGGCGAGTAGAATTTGCTTCATCGGCTCAAATAGAGGTACATAAACCTCACTCATCTGAAATACGTCAACTGCCAAATATCCTTTGATGACCTCTTTCACTACTTCTTGGAACCTGCATGAGAATGAAAGTGAATTAGGAGTAATAGGAATTGATTGAGAGAAGAGTACCTCATCTTTCATTCCAGCAGTTTTGACACTGGGTAATCCATGTGTCGGTTCTGATTTGTTTCACACTAGGTAACCCAAAGGTCAATCATCCGAAAACTTGTTCCTTATTCTCCTTGACCGGAGCTGGCGAGATGGGCATTTTTGACTTCTTCTAACTGCTTTCCACTCCTCAACGTGACAGCGTTCACACTCCTTGGGTTGACGTAGGGCTGGGATGGCAGTTTTCCACTGTTTTGGGCTTCCAAACGACCGACAGCACTAGCAAGTTGACTCATTTGCATCTCTAAATTCTAGACTGTAGAAGTGGTGGTTTGCTGGAGTTGAGTCATGCTCTGCTGCATTTGTTGTTGGAACTGCAAGGACTGGGTGGTGAGAAGTTTGATCAACTCCTCTGTGGATTGCCCGGAGTTTTCCATTGGTGCCTTGACTTGATATTGGCCCCTTTGCTACTGTGGCCAATTGTTGTCCACTGCTGGACGATTCTGCTGATTCCCGTACCTAAGATTTGGATGCTCTCTCCAGCCCGGGTTGTACGTATTCGAAAAAGGGTCAACTTCCGCCCTTGGAAATTTCCAATGGCGTTGGCTTGCGCCTCGTTCTGTTCCGTATACTGGGCTGGGACTCCACCTGTTGCAAGTTGTCTCACAAAAGTAATTAGTTCAGTTAATTGATCTTTGAGGGAAGGGTCACTTACTGTTTGTACCAGGGTTGCAGGTTCACCCCTTTTATTGAACTGTTGGGTGTTCGCTGCCATGTTTGAAATCAGCTCTCGGGCTTATTTTACGGTAAGATCAGGGAGAGCCCCTCCACTTGCAGCATCAACCAAATTTCTATCTTTGAGAGTCAACCCTTCATAAAAATACTGGATCAGAAGTTGTTCGGAAATCTGATGTTGTGGACAACTTGCCATAAGTTGCTTGAAACGCTCCCAATACTCGTAAAGAGTCTCCCCAGTGATCTGCCTGACGCCACAGATGTCTTTTCGCAAACTTGCCACACGAGAGGCTGGGAAGTACTTCTGTAAGAACAATCTCTCCATGTCGACCCAGGTCGTGATACTTGCATATGGAAGGTAGTAAAGCCACTCTTTTGCTGAATCCTTCAAAGCGAATGGGAAGGCCTTTAGCTTCAACTTCTCTTCCGTTACATCTTTCAGTCTCATGTGAGAGCAAACCACATGGAATTCCCTTACGAATTTGTGTGGATCCTCACCTGCATTACCATAAAAAGCAGGCAACAAGTGAATTAAACTAGACTTAAGTTTGAAATCGGTACCCTCAGTAGGATAAACGATGCACAACGACTGCTGTGAAAGTTGTGGGCTTGCCAATTGCTTCAACGTCTGCTCTGCCATATCTTCCTCGTCGGAATCAGACTCATTGTACTCACTTTCAACTGGAAAAGGAAACGATTCGAATAATCTCCTCGCTTCTTTAGCTTGCTTTCTCAAGTCTAACTCTAAACTAGTAATCTCGGGGCAGAAATAAGAGACCCTTGCTATCCTTCGATCGTGTGAACATAGACAAGAGGAAATCCTGAGGAGAAAACAGAAAAGAGGACGTGAAGCTTAATAAAAGAAACGAAAAAAAAAGCGACACGAATAAAAATTGCAATTAAAAACGCTGAGCAGCGAACTGGGTCACCTAGTGTCACTGGACTGCAGAACTTCTTGCAACTTACAAAAACGAGTTGGAATTTTCCGAGACCATAAAATACCAACGAAAACACACTAAAGTTCGAAAACATAACAGAAAATAGTGCCCAAATAAATATGTAACAACCGGCACAAAAATAAACTCACCGTTCCCCGGCAACGGCGCCAAAATTTGACCGCACTGTCGAGGTGCGACAAATAAAAATTACCCAAATCTACCCTACTAATTTGTAGTAGTGGCAAGCAAGGGATCGATCCACAGGGAACGCAAAATTATAATTGTGCTAGTTGTACGAATTTACGAGGACAAACGCAAAGAGGGGGGGAGTTTGGTTTGGATTTTTATAACTACAAGATAAATAAAACAACGAACTAATAATTAAGATTCAACAATTAAAAGTAATAATACTAGGAGTTTAATGAACGAAACCAAGGAGAAATAAATACCCCAACCCACGGTTCATTCATCCCCCATGTTAACACGACCACTTTAACCTCGAGGTTTACTTTATTCGTTTTCAAGATTAATGCCCCTCGGGGATCGAAATGCTCCGATTTCCCGGTCCTATCCCTTAAGTATATTTAATTGAAAAGACGCCCCTTCAAGAAAACCTTTCTAACTAAGCAGTCTATGTTAGTCCATAGATTTAACCCAGTTAAAAGCATTAAACCCTAGGATAGAGAGCAAATAAATTCCCAAGCACTTAGCACGACCCGTAAGAATCTGGTCTAATTCACCCTAGTGAATCCACTAGTTGTTACCAAGAGTCTCCACATATAACAATTACACGGATTACATGCTTAGACTTAACAGGCATATTTAAACAACTAACCTAGATGGCCAATCTAAATCAATTAATTTAAACACGCAAGAAGTTGAAACAGATAAATTAAACAATCCCAAAATGAATATAAATGAACGTCTCTTTAAATTAAATAACCACATTAAACATGGGTACGTAAATTCCCGGAGTTGGGATAAAAGTACTAACTAAAAATTAGAATAAACTTAAAAGAAATCATCTTCAAAGCGCCTTAGCTTGCGTCCTCCTTCCTCATACAATCGCCGTCTCCAATTTTCTGGAATCAAAAACGTGTTTTTCTTTCTTGATTAAGTGACATAAATAGTTGGTTCTTGGGCCCACTTCTCTCTCTTTAATTCGGCTTGTTGGTCCCAAAAAATAATTTAATTTTATAAAAAAAGGGGAGGGGGAGAAATGGTGATTTAAAAAATTTTCTTTCTACACGATGTGTTTTCCTTATAACCAAATGCATATGACAAGTAAGAACATAAAGCAATAAAGAACACAACAAAGTATAGTGGTTCGGAGACTCAAGCTCCTACATCCACTCTCCCTTATCCTAGGGAAATTCCTTCAAACGGGACTTATCCCCCTCCACGGGATTGCCTACAGATGTTTAACGAGTTCTCACTTAAACGGAACTTATCACCCTCCACGGGATTGCCATACAAGCTTTCTGACTGTCTAAAATAGTTTATCACTTATTCTCTAGAGCTTTCTGGCTGACTCAACTGCAGCTTACCAACTCTTTACAACTCCAACAATCACACACAAACTACCTAACAATAGGGTTTGGGTTTGGTTGGTGTCTCCAACTAGGTTTAGATTTTACGTACAATTGTTTAGCCTTTATGCTAAGGTTGGGAAAATCTCTCTAAGCTTAGGATATATTGTTGGTTGCTTAGATTGGGTTTAGAACACTCTTGAATATATTTTGGATATCTACAGATTTGTGTTCCATGGTGGGAATGCTTTAAGATTTGGCTCTTGGCTTGATAGCATTTTTTCACACTTAATTTGATGGAAGATCTTGTATTTATAGTGTGGATTTGAATGTTACCGTTGGAGAAAGTCACATTCAAATTCATAATGTTCTATAATTTCTGCAGCTTTTTGTCAGGTTTTTTGACCGCCTCTGATTGGTCCACGTCAGCATTCAGGCCTTCAGAAATCAGCATACTTCCTCTCAGGATTTCAGTGTTCTTCCCTTCAGTATTTCAGCAACTTCCTCTCAGAATTTCAGCATACTTTCTCTCAGGATTTCAGCAACTTCCTCTCAGGATTTCAGCATACTTTCTCTCAGGATTTCAGCATTTCAGCATCAGGATTTCAGCATTTCAGCATCAGGATTTCAGCGTTTCAGCATCAGAATTTCAGCGTTCAAGATTCCTCGTTCAGGCCATTCTGACATTCAGCAGTATTGGACTTCAACCTTCTTCCATTCTGGCCACTTTTCCTCAGGCCTATTTTCCATTCAGGCCACTTTTCCTCAGGCCTATTTTTTCAGTAAACTTCAGACCAGTTCCCCCTCAACTTGTTCACTTCCCCCTCAACTTATTACCTGTAAAAATGAACTTAAACAATACAAGTTGACAAATACAAAATGTTTTGGCATAAATAATCAAAACTAAAATATCCCAACACGGCTCCAATAGCCCTAATATCCTCTCCATAATTATCCAATCAAATCTTCCCAAAAATATATCTTGACCAAATCTCTTTCAATTCAAATAGCTTGGACCAAATCATTTCCAAATCAGATGACCGTGCGCTGGATTCTCTCTTCACAGCGTCTGGAACATGGGCCTGCACTGGGTCGGCCAGTGTGGGCCTTTATTACACAATCGGCCCAACAATTTTTCCGCAAAAATTACCTAAAGACACTTAAAAACACACAAGCCGATCAAGTGCGGAATTGTTCGATCAAATCACATATAAGTAATCTAACATGTCATCCTAACATAAACGAGCTCAATAAATTTTACTCTATCATATTAAAAACATGCACATTTTACTACCTATTAACGGACATAAATATGCATAAATTCAAAATTTACAGGCTTGCTTTTGCCTAACTGAAATATATTGTATTTATTTTGCCAAACAAAAACTTATTGTTTTTTAATTTGCCACCCCCTAAATACCTGCCAAAAAAATATTTTTTCCCACATAATACAGGATTAAATTCAATTTAATCACAGTTTTGGATATTAACTATATTTAACTTAACCGGTAGTAAAAACCATTCAGCTTGGCGCACAACTCCGCATAGATCCCCATCAGTAATTTCGCTGGACAACCCCCTTTGTGCTATGTCGGCAAGTCCCGACACACACAGGCATAAATGAGGCTTCTTAGAAGATTAATTTGCAACAATATTTAAAGTTGGTGATTTATTTACGGTTGACCAATGATCAAAATTTAATTGAAAAAGGTAATTTAATTTACAATTAAGCCTTCTATTTTTTATATAATGATTGTATTCCCCGTGTTTCATAATCAAGTAAATATTCCAGTTAATCAAGTACAATTTTGTAACATATATGATAATAAAGCAGTAAACTCAAACTCTCAAAAATTTAAATCCACATTATTCCGATTCCAACTCATATATAAACCTTTCAACTAATACATAAAAAAAACATTTATCTTTTAATACACTGAGGAATTTTTTTTTTAATTTAATTGCTTTAAAACTAATTTTATTAATTATAGTTTTGACATCATATTTTTTTACAAAATTTAATTTCATTTAGACCATTTGTTTTTAGGTTTTTATACTATTTTTTGTCAATTATTATTTTTGAAACAATATTAAATTGTTTTAATTTAAATAATATTGTATAAAAAATAATTACATAGTAATAAAAAATATTGTATAATTTTGAAAATAATTATTTTATAAATTAATCATATTTTAAATTATAAACTATGTTATTCTGAATTAATAAACATAAATAAGACTTTAATTCTTAAAAAAAAGTTGGCCATATAATACATAAAAGAAAAACGATAATAAAAATCCACACGGACCTTGACCTTCTATAGCAGGTAAAAATGATCAATTCCAAAACTGTTGTAAACTTATAGGACCAGATTAAAAAAGTCAAAAATATTGTGACCAATTTCAAAATCGTGACAAGTTACTGGACTACAAAAATTTTAATCCCATTTAATTAACTGACTTCTTGCCATCTTTTCCAAGAAGAATAAATTAATTCAACATTTCACTCTCTAATGATTGGGAACTATTCTTTTAATGCAATTTTTCCCCAAGGAGAAGAGTGATTTGACAGCGAATTTATTACATGTTCTCCAATTATACATTCGTCCATGCCTTGGACAATATAAAACTTTGGATGTTTGCAAGATGCAAAACATCCTGAAATCCATACTGCAGCCACTTAATATTAAGTGATCATGGGTGCACAACGGAGTCTGTCTCTACTTATTCTCCTGCTCTTGACTTTTCGTAAGTGTGATCATAGAAATTAGCTTCTCATGATTTTTTGGTAATTAATTATATTTGAAGAATTGTAGGTAGTGAGTAATTTAGTTAATTGTGTATATGCAGAAGAGATGATGCCGAGTGAAGCAGTAATGTGCCCGTCACCTAGCAGGCTCTTCCATGGACCTTGCTTCAGCAGCAGAAACTGCTTAGCAATTTGTGAGAAAGAAGGGTTCAAAATTGGAGAATGCAAAATGTTCAAGTGTGTGTGCGCAAAAGATTGCAAGTCTAGAGGGTGGGGAAGAACCAGGCGAGGGCCCACCTGAGGAAGGAGGAAATGAGCCGGGTGATGGCCCTCCTGAGCAGGGAGGCGAACCAGGCCAGGGCCCACCTGAAGAGGGAGGAGATGAACCAGGTGACGGCCCACCAGAACAGGGTGGCGATGATGATGGAGAAGAACCAGTTGCGCCCCCTCCTAAGGCCGGAGGAGGCCATGGGAAACCTCCCGGCCCTCCTGAGCAGGGAGGCGATGATGATGGAGAAGAACCAGTCGCGCACCCTCCTAAGAAGGCCGGAGGAGGCCATGCGAAACCTCCAGCTCATAGCAGAAAATATTTGCTGCCTAGTAACTAAATCATAATTAATATTGGCACATGTTTGACGTTTCAGATAAGTTCAACCAGTAATTTGATCTCCAATGTCATATGTATAGTACACCTGGATATATATTTTTATTAATAAAATTATATATATACATAAATTAATCCTTTGTGAATCAAAGTATTTGAGTTTGCGACTAATTCTCCTGCCGAGTACTAATTGAATCATCGAAATTAGTGTGTGTTATTAATATACATCATTAATTAATAAATGTTATGGGTAACAATTGTTGCTCCCCCACGACAATTGCATATCACTGATTTCGAGCTTCCATTAGCACGAGACATCTTGTTTTCTTAAAATTACGGGATGGACAACTAATGTATGTATCAAGTCGCGGCTGCATAACTATTGTTCTTCAATAATTTTTGTCTTTCGACAATTAATTATAAGCAGTGATGTATTTCGGGGGTTTTTATTCTTGAATCACACCTAAAACCTAATTTTTGTTTTCCAAGAAGAACAATGTTTACCCTTTTCCCGTTTAATATTCTTAATCTCCATCCTTTTTTCTTTCATTTTTTATTATTTAATTATGTGTATTTCATTTAATTTCGTATTAAATTGTGCATAATCAGCGCTTAAAATACAACCCTCGTCGAAATCCCCAATTTAAAATGTCATGTGATCGGCACGCTGGTGGAAAATAAGATTTCTTTATTTTTTTTAAGGCCCGTAATGTAGGGTGATGTCAATTTAAGTACATTAAGTTCCAGTTTGGAAAACGTAGGACATTAAAACTTTATTTTTGGCAAAAGCAGATCATAATTACCATTCTTACGTGCCAAATTTGCGAAAACAAAAAAATTATGAGGCTACTTTGTGAAAAGTCAAAAACTTTTGGCCTTAATTTGCAAAACTCAAAACTTACAGGCTTGCTTTTGCTAAACCAAAATATAATGTCCTACTTTTGTCAAACTAAAACTTATTGTCCTTATATTGCCACCCCCTATATACCTGCCAAAAAAATAGCCTTCTGTAGTAATCGTAACCTTCAAGGATCAAAGATGCCATCTTCTCCAAAGGTGTCGCTAACGCAGTCATTGGTCTATAGATTGGACCACTTGATGCCCTTCTTTTATTTTTTTAGACTTTTTCCCGGTATTAAATCTCAATATCTCGTACTTTCCACCTTTTTTGATTTAGTCCCATTACTATTTTTAGAATGATTTAGTTTCGTAATTGCTTGAATTTCTCATTTTCGTCACATGACTATTTTTTAGAATGATCTTGTCCATAACCACTTGAATTGCTTAGTTTTCATCCCATGTTGCCGGAAATAACCCTAAACTGCGATGTTTCATCAGCGTTCCTGTCACGTGCCATTTTAATATTGGAATTCTGACATGACACGTGTTTTAGGCTCCGAGATGGCACAATTTAATACAATTATATAAAATATACATCATTAATCAATAAATATTACGGGTAACAACTGTTGCTTCCCCACGACCATAGCATATCACTGATTTTGAGCTTCCATTAGCACGATACGTCTTGTTTTCTTAAAATTATTGGTTGCATAACTCACCTATGTATCAAGTAGCGTCTGGCCAACTATTCTTCTTCAACAATTTGTGAGTTTCGAAAATTTATGAGAACTGATGGATTAGGGGGATTTGTGTCCTTGAATCGCACATATACCCTAATTTTTGTTTCTCTGAATGTTTACCCTTTTCCCATTTAATATTCTTAATCTCCGTCTTTTTTTCTTTTTTTTCCTTTTTTTATTAGCAAATTATGACTATTTCATTTAATTGTCATATGTATTAAATTATGTTAACTCAGCGCCTAAAATACAAGACTCGTCGGAATCCCCAATTTAAAATTTTGCGGAATTGCCACGCTGATGAAACGACATCGTTTTTAATTAATTTCGGCAATGTGAGTCGAAATTGAGCAATTCATGTAATTATGGGACTAAATTATTCAAAAAAATAATTATTTGACCAAATTAAAATAAGGTGATGACTGTTGGTTATTTGTGTTATTCCCCACAAGTGTTATTTTATATATCTCATATGCTCTGAAATACACACACAATGATAAGCTTTTTTTTTTTAAGCCCGATATGTAGGGAGGAGCCAATTTAAGTATATTAAGTTCCTGTTTGGGAAAAGTAGAGGATTGACTTTATTTTTTGCAAAAGTAGGAGATCGATTTTTTTGTGTGTATGGCAATATAGTTCATTATTCCCACCCTTATGGGAAAACTTTGCGAAAACAAAAAATTGATGGTCCTACTTTATGAAAAGTCAAAATTTACGGGTGACCGCACTGTCGAGGTGCGACAAATAAAAATTACCCAAATCTACCCTACTAACTTGTAGTAGTGGCAAGCAAGGGATCGATCCACAGGGAACGCGAAATTATAATTGTGCTAGTTGTACGAATTTACGAGGACAAACGCAAAGAGGGGGGGTTGGTTTGGATTTTTATAACTACAAGATAAATAAAAAAGCGAACTAATAATTAAGATTCAACAATTAAAAGTAATAATACTAGGAGTTTAATGAACGAAACCAAGGAGAAATAAATACCCTAACTCACGGTTCATTCATCCCCCATGTGTTGGGATTATACTGGAAAGTATGCTTTTTACTTTGTATAATCGAAACTGAATTTTCAGACTTATTTACTGAAATAAATAGTTTATCACTGATGCTTTAAATATTATCGAATGTTACATATATTTACTGCATAACTGTTCAATAAATCGTACGTGTTACATTGTAGTTAATTTAGTGATACCAGATCACAGAAGATTAAATTAACAGTCCCTTGTAACTAAAAGTACGCTATTCACGACCTAGATGGAAATGAACAACCCATCGTGAAAGGTTGAAGTGTAAGGCTCAGATTGGCTTGTCTTGACCAAGAGATTACACTAGTGCATGACTGATGCACTGAATAGGACCTACTGGAGGATAAATTCTTCAGAACTGAACAAGGAAGAATTAGACTTCAGTGGTTCGTTATTTCTTAACCTTCGTCCCTTAAATAGGATCACGTGGGATTGGTAACTATTGCTTTGACTTATCATGGGTAGCGAATCAGTGAGATTCAATACTTTTTATCTTGGGCAATATTATTAGTCACATGTGATTGCTAAGATTTAATACGAAGAATCGTGTGCAAGTACGCTTGTTCGATTTGCCCCCTTGGGAGGTTCATAAACTTTATCATACCAAATCTTGCAAGTGGAATTAGTTTCCGGTATGGATAATAATGTTGAACCATTCCTTGACCAAGGATAAAAGATATTAATTAACGGAAAGCTATTTCAGTTGCTAGAATTAATTAATGGGCTAGATAATCTTAAACACGGGAAATAATGACCGGGAGCCATATTGACTGTAATATGGGTTAAGATGGAGAGTGCAATATTAATTATATAGTGGGATTAATTAATATTTATGGGCTTGAATTATATTGTGGCTCAATATTAGATATTCAAGGTCCATTAGAAGGTCCAATCTTAATTCTCCTAAAGGCCCCCTAAGTAGCCCAACATATAGTCCATTAACTGAAAAGGTGATTAAAATAAAATAAATAATGTTGCTTATTTTTCCAATAATATTTCGAAAATTATGGATAAAGTTTGGAGAAAGATTTTCTTTGAATTTTGTTATGGAATGAAGATATGTATTCTTGGAATACAAGATTGTCTCATTAAATTCAAGAAATCTCCCACTTGGTAAATTCATAAGTGTTTTTCGAAAATATGAAAATATAGGGCAAGAAAGATTTTCTTGATTTTCTTGAAAAGATATTATGGAAGATATGTATTTCTTGAAATACAAGAATATCTCATAAATTCAAGAAGATCCAAATCTTGGTTTCTTGCATGCCCTTATTTTCAAAAAAATCCATATATATAGAGTAGGTGGGATTTTTGTGGAATATTATAATTATGGGAAAAAGAATATAAGAGATATATTCAAGATTTCTTAGAGATCAAGAAAAGATTTTCCCACATTATTATATCACTAAATTTCGACCACCTCATGCTCTATAAATAGGGGATGATTGTTTCATTCCCAAGTACAATTCCATGTGCTGGAAAAATTAGTAAATCCACAAAGGTGGTGCAACATATTTATTTTCCTTTTGTTAAATCGTTCACAAGAATCCTTCCACCGGATAGTCGAACGAGGGTTAAGGGAATACTTGGGAAGTCCTTACGGTTAGTCTATTCAAATTATTATTTGTCATCCCAAGAGGTACGCGTTCACGTAAACTCGTAGAGAATTCGCATCGTGGTTTTTCGTGAATTATTATATGCATGATATGTTGTTGGATTATTATTTGAATTAATATAGGATTAATTCATGCTAGTAAAAATTAAATAATTAAATTTGTATTTAAATATTCACCCCGAATAGATCTGTGCAACCTATTTCCCAACACCATGTTAACACGACCAGTTTAACCTCGACGTTTACTTTATTCGTTTTCAAGATTAATGCCCGTCAGGGATCGAAACGCTCCGATTTCCCGGTCCTATCCCTTAAGTATATTTAATTGAAAAGACGTCCCTTCAAGAAAACCTTTCTAACTAAGCAGTCTAGGTTAGCCCATAGATTTAACCCAGTTAAAAGCATTAAACCCTAGGATAGAGAGCAAACAAATTTTCAAGTACACTTAGCGCGACCCGTAAGAATTTGGTCTAATTCACCCTAGTGAATCCACTACTTGTTACCAAGAGTCTCCACATATAACAATTACACGGATTACATGCTTAGACTTAACAGACATATTTAAACAACTAACCTAGATGGTCAATCTAAATCAATTAATTTAAACACGCAAGAAGTTGAAACAGATAAACTAAACAATCCCAAAACGAATATCGTAAACGTCTCGAATTAAATAATCACATTAAACATGGGTTCAGAAATTCCCGGAGTTGGGATAAAAGTACTAACTAAAAATTAGAACAAACTTAAAAGAAATCATCTTCAAAGTTGCTTGCGTCCGTGCCTCCTTCTACAACTGTCGTCTCCAATTTTCTGGAATCAAAAACGTGTTTTTCTTTCTTGATTAAGTGGCATAAATAGTTGGTTCTTGGGCCCACAACTCTCTCTTTAATTCGGCTCCAATAGCCCTAATATCCTCTCCATAATTATCCAATCAAATCTTCCCAAAAATATATCTTGACCAAATCTCTTTCAATTCAAATAGCTTGGACCAAATCTTTTCCAAATCAGATGACCGTGCGCCGGATTCTCTCTTCACAGCTTCTAGAACATGGGCCTGCACTGGGTCGGCCAGTGTGGGCCTTTATCACAAAATTGGCCCAACAATTTTTCCGCAAAAATTACCTAAAGACACTTAAAAACACACAAGACGATCAAGTGCGGAATTGTTCGATCAAATCACATATAAGTGATCTAACATGTCATTCTAACATAAACGAGCTCAATAAATTGTACTATATCATATTAAAAACATGCACATTTTACTACCTATCAAATACCCCACACTTGAACTTTTGCTTGTCCTCAAGTAAAAACACATCAAACGAGCAACGATGGAGAGGCCAAGGAATTCGCTCAGGTCCTTTCAACACACACAACACGTGATATTCAAGCAAAGTAGCAACTCACAAAGCTCCGGACTAAGTTCAATGCAATAAGGAATCATGAATTTTCTAAGGTTTTCACTCAAGTTCCAAGATTATATACAATAGGTCCTCAACTCATTGATTCATTCAGCCCCTCGCCATACTTTGACCCCCTCATCATACATTCCATCTAACTGAGGTAGTTTCGACAAACTCTACAACCTAGTGTATCCCCAATCCCCTTATTTTTCTCAAGGTCTGCAGCACCACTCTACTTTTCGGGTTTTAGCTCTAATTATTTCCAACTATGAACGTTCGAACCCCCGAAAGTAGGCAGCTGTCTCAGCACCCATTTTTTTCTCTTTTTATTTTGAAACGCAAGACCGCAACTTCACTCCATCGTTAGGTTTTAAATCGCAAAAATGTTTTTTTTTTTTTTGGAAACGAGCCCCTAAAAATGGGCAGACCGCCTTTTTTTTTTCACACAATTTTTCAACTACTCCTTTCTCCATACCACAAAAATGTTCCAACCTTAGGGGGTACACTATGCATGCATCATTCATCAAACCACCTAATAAGACTACTTCAAATACAAGGGATCAAAGCACGACTCAGCACTCCACTCATCAATTCACCAATTACTATCATAGACTCAAATGGACTCCATCATGAAATCTTCAACTATCCACAACCTCCACATGCATTAATCAAAGCAATTTTAACCGGGTCTCCACAAATACCACAATGCTATCCTATCACATATATAAATAACTAACACTCGACTCATCATCGCGACTCAACATCTCCATGCACAACCAAAATTATATATCAATGTCTCTCCCCCCACACTTAATATGTTGCTTGTCCACAAGCAACAAAAATAAATATGCACAAGGAAGAAAAGACAAGATAAGAGAAAGAGTATCACCGGATAAACTGGAGAGTGTAGGCGCTACTAGTAATCCACCATTCGCATTCACTTCAAGCACCGGAGAGCCTGCAACAAAATTAAGATAGACACACGAAGAAAACAACCAAAGAGAAATAATAAAAAAAAAAATTACGAAAATAATAAAAAAAACACGGGCTGCCTCCCGTAGAGCGCTTTTGTTTAACGTCTTTTAGCTCGACGGCCAACATCCATTTTTCACGTGATAGGAGTGAAGTAATCCTTTCGATCAAATGTCAACTTATATTGACGAACAAAACTTCCTCCCATCAAGATCCTTTCTTTCCCCTTGAGCCTTCAATTGTTGGCGAGTAGAATTTGCTTCATCGGCTCAAATAGAGGTACATAAACCTCACTCATCTGAAATACGTCAAATCCCAAATATCCTTTGATGACCTCTTTCACTACTTCTTGGAACCTGCATGAGAATGAAAGTGAATTAGGAGTAATAGGTATTGATTGAGAGAAGAGTACCTCATCTTTCATTCCAGCCAGCTTTTGACACACTGGTAATCCAAAGTCGATTTCTGCATTTGCTTTCACACCGGGTAACCCAAAGGTCAATCAGTCGAAAACTTGTTCCTTATTCTCCTTGACCGGAGCTGGTGAGACGGGCTTTTTGACTTCTTCTAACTGCTTTCCACTCCTCAACGTGACAGCGTTCAAACTCCTTGGGTTGACGTAGGGCTGGGATGGCAGTTTTCCACTGTTTTGGGCTTCCAAATTACTGACAGCACTAGCAAGTTGACTCATTTGCATCTCCAAATTCTTGACTGTAGAAGTGGTGGTTTGTTGGAGTTGAGTCATGCTCTGCTGCATTTGTTGTTGGAACTGCAAGGACTGGGTGGTGAGAAGTTTGATCAACTCCTCTGTGGATTGCCCAGAGTTTTCCATTGGTGCCTTGACTTGATATTGGCCCCTTTGCTGCTGTGGCCAATTGTTGTCCACTGCTGGAGGATTCTGCTGATTCCCGTACCTAAGATTTGGATGCTCTCTCCAGCCCGGGTTGTACGTATTCGAAAAAGGGTCAAACTTCCGCCCTTGGAAATTTCCAATGGCGTTGGCTTGCGCCTCGTTCTGTTCCGTATACTGGGTTGGGACTCCACCTATTGCAAGTTGTCTCACAAAAGCAATTAGTTCAGTTAATTGATCTTTGAGGGAAGGGCCACTTACTGTTTGTACCAGGGTTGCAGGTGCACCCCTTTGATTGAACTGCTGGGTGTTCGCTACCATGTTTGAAATCAGCACTCGGGCTTATTTTACGGTAAGATCAGGGAGAGCCCTCCACTTGCAGCATCAACCAAATTTCTATCGTTTAGAGTCAACCCTTCATAAAAATACTGGATCAGAAGCTGTTTGGAAATCTGATGTTGTGGACAGCTTGCCATCAGTTGCTTGAAACGCTCCCAATACTCGTAAAGAGTCTCCCCTGTGATCTGCCTGACGCCACAGATGTCTTTTCGCAAACTTGCCACACGAGAGGCTCGGAAGTACTTTTGTAAGAACAATCTCTCCATGTCGACCCAGGTCGTTATACTTGCAGATGGAAGGTAGTAAAGCCACTCTTTTGCTGAATCCTTCAAAGTGAATGGGAACGCCTTTAGCTTCACCTTCTCTTCCGTCACATCTTTCAGTCTCATGTGAGAGCAAACCACATGGAATTCCCTTACGAATTTGTGTGGATCCTCACCTGCATTACCATGAAAAGCAGGCAACAAGTGAATTAAACTAGACTTAAGTTTGAAATCGGTACCCTCAGTAGGATAAATGATGCACAACGACTGTTGTGAAAGTTGTCGCTTGCCAATTGCTTCAACGTCTGCTCTGCCATATCTTCCTCCTCGGAATCAGACTCATTGTACTCACTTTCAACTGGAAAAGGAAATGATTCGAATAATCTCCTCGCTTCTTTAGCTCGCTTTCTCAAGTTTCGCTCTAAACTAGTAATCTCGGGGTTGAAATACGAGACCCTTGCTACCCTTCGATCGTGTGAACATAGACTAGAGGAAATCCTGAGGAGAAAATAGAAAAGAGGACGTGAAGCTTAATAAAAGAAACGAAAAAAAAAAGCGACACGAATAAAAATTGCAATTAAAAACGCTGAGCAGCGAACTGGGTCACCTAGTTTCACTGGACTGCAGAACTTCTTGCAACTTACGAAAACGAGTTGGAATTTTCCGAGACCAGAAAATACCAACGAAAACACACTAAAGTTCAGAAATATAATAGAAAATAGTGCCTAAATAAATATCTAACAACCGGCACAAAAATAAACTCACCGTTCCCCGGCAACGGCGCCAAAATTTGACCGCACTGTCGAGGTGCGACAAATAAAAATTACCCAAATCTACCCTAGTAACTTGTAGTAGTGGCAAGCAAGGGATCGATCCACAGGGAACGCGAAACTATAATTATGCTAGTTGTACGAATTTAAGAGGACAAACACAAAGAGGGGGGGTTTGGTTTGGATTTTTATAACTACAAGATAAATAAAACAACGAACTAATAATTAAGATTCAACAATTAAAAGTAATAATACTAGGAGTTTAATGAATGAAACCAAAGAGAAATAAATACCCCAACCCACGGTTCATTCATCCCCCATGTTAACACGACCACTTTAACCTCGACGTTTACTTTATTCGTTTTCAAGATTAATGCCCCTCGGGGATCGAAAATTTCCGATTTCCCGGTCCTATCCCTTAAGTATATTTAATTGAAAAAATGCCCCTTCAAGAAAACCTTTCTAACTAAGCAGTCTAGGTTAGTCCATAGATTTAACCCAGTTAAAAGCATTAAACCCTAGGATAGAGAGCAAATAAATTCCCAAGTACACTTAGCACGACCCGTAAGAATCTGGTCTAATTCACCCTAGTGAATCCACTAGTTGTTACCAAGAGTCTCCACATATAACAATTACACGGATTAAATGCTTAGACTTAACAGGCATATTTAAACAACTAACCTAGATGGTCAATCTAAATCAATTAATTTAAACACGCAAGAAGTTGAAACGGATAAATTAAACAATCCCAAACCGAATATCGTAAATGTCTCGAATTAAATAATCACATTAAACATGGGTACAGAAATTCCCGGAGTTAGGATAAAAGTACTAACTAAAAATTAGAACAAACTTAAAAGAAATCATCTTCAAAGCTGCTTGCGTCTGTGCCTCCTTCTGCAACTGCCGTCTCCAATTTTCTGGAATCAAAAACGTGTTTTTCTTTCTTGATTAAGTGACATAAATAGTTGGTTCTTGGGCCCACTTCTCTCTCTTTAATTCGGCTTGTTGGTCCCAAAAAAATAATTTAATTTTATGAAAAAGGGGAGGGGGAGAAATGGTGATTTAAAAAAATTTCTTTCTACACGATGTGTTTTGCTTATAACCAAATGCATATGACAAGTAAGAACATAGAGCAATAATGAACACAACAAAGTATAGTGGTTCGGAGACTCAAGCTCCTACATCCACTCTCCCTTATCCTAGGGAAATTCTTTCAAACGGGACTTATCTCCCTCCACGGGATTGCCTACAGATATTTAACGAGCTCTCACTCAAACGGGACTTATCACCCTCCACGGGATTTCTATACAAGCTTTTTGACTGTCTAAAATAGTTTACTCACTTCTTCTCTAGAGCTTTCTGGCTGACTCAATTGCAGCTTACTAACTCTTTACAACTCCAACAATCCCACACAAACTACCTAACAATAGGGTTTGAGTTTGGTTGGTGTCTCCAACTAGGTTGAGATTTTCCCGTACAATTGTTTAGCCTTTATGCTAAGGTTGGAAAAATCTCTCTAAGCTTAGGATATATCATTGGTTGCTTAGATTGGGTTTAGAACACTCTTGAATATATTTTGGATATCTACAGATTTGTGTTCTATGGTGGGAATGCTTTAAGATATGGCTCTTGGCTTGATAGCATTTTTCCACACTTAATTTGATGGAAGATCTTGTATTTATAGTGTGGATTTGAATGTTACCGTTGGAGAAAGTCACATTCAAATCCATACTATTCTGTAATTTCTGCAGCTTTTTTGTCAGGCTTTTTGACCGCCTCTGATTGGTCCACGTCAGCATTCAGGCCTTCTGAAATCAGCATACTTCCTCTCAGGATTTCAGTGTTCTTCCCTTCAGGATTTCAGCAACTTCCTCTCAGGATTTCAGCATACTTTCTCTCAGGATTTCAGCAACTTCCTCTCAGGATTTCAGCATACTTTCTCTCAGGATTTCAGGATTTCAGCATCAGGATTTCAGCATTTCAAAGATTCAGGATTTCAGCATCAGCGATTTCAGCATCAAAGAATTTCAGCGTTCAAGATTCCTCGTTCAGGCCATTCTGACATTCAGCAGTATTTGACTTCAGCCTTCTTCCATTCAGGCCACTTTTCCTCAGGCCTATTTTCTCAGTAAACTTCAGACCAGTTCCCCCACAACTTTTTCACTTCCCCCTCAACTTGTTACCTGTAAAAATGAACTTAAACAATACAAGTTGACAAATACAAAATGTTTTGGCATAAATAATCAAAACTAAAATATCCCAATAATTTCCCCCTTTTTGATAATGATGCCAAAACCATTAAAAAATGCTTCCCAAAAAAATCTCTTCCCCCTTTTTAAAAAAAAAAAATTGTTCAGGTGACCACAAGAAGAAAAAAAATTCTTTAAAAGGAAACAATAATTATCAAAATCAGTGGTCTTTAGAACACCTGCTCTGATACCAATTCTTGGTCCCAAAAAATAATTTAATTTTATAAAAAAAGGGGAGGGGGAGAAATGGTGATTTAAAAAAATTTCTTTCTACACGATGTGTTTTGCTTATAACCAAATGCATATGACAAGTAAGAACATAAAGCAATAAAGAACACAACAAAGTATAGTGGTTCGGAGACTCAAGCTCCTACATCCACTCTCCCTTATCCTAGGGAAATTCTTTCAAACGGGACTTATCTCCCTCCACGGGATTGCCTACAGATATTTAACGAGTTCTCACTTAAATGGGACTTATCACCCTCCACGGGATTGCCATACAAGCTTTCTGACTGTCTAAAACAGTTTATCCCTTATTCTCTAGAGCTTTCTGGCTGACTCAACTGCAGCTTACCAACTCTTTACAACTCCAACAATCACACTCAAACTACCTAACAATAGGGTTTGGGTTTGGTTGGTGTCTCCAACTAGGTTGAGATTTTACGTACAATTGTTTAGCCTTTATGCTAAGGTTGGGAAAATCTCTCTAAGCTTAGGATATATCGTTGGTTGCTTAGATTGGGTTTAGAACACTCTTGAATATATTTTGGATATCTACAGATTTGTGTTCCATGGTGGGAATGCTTTAAGATATGGCTCTTGGCTTGATAGCATTTTTCCACACTTAATTTGATGGAAGATCTTGTATTTATAGTGTGGATTTGAATATTACCGTTGGAGAAAGTCACATTCAAATCCATAATATTCTGTAATTTCTGCAGCTTTTTGTCAGGTTTTTTGACCGCCTCTGATTGGTCCACGTCAGCATTCAGGCCTTCTGAAATCAGCATACTTCCTCTCAGGATTTCAGTGTTCTTCCCTTCAGGATTTCAGCAACTTCCTCTCAGAATTTCAGCATACTTTCTCTCAGGATTTCAGCAACTTCCTCTCAGGATTTCAGCATACTTTCTCTCAGGATTTCAGCATTTCAGCATCAGGATTTCAGCATTTCAGCATCAGGATTTCAGCGTTTCAGCATCAGAATTTCAGCGTTCAAGATTCCTCGTTCAGGCCATTCTGACATTCAGCAGTATTGACTTCAGCCTTCTTCCATTCAGGCCACTTTTCCTCAGGCCTATTTTCCATTCAGGCCACTTTTCCTCAGGCCTATTTTTTCAGTAAACTTCAGACCAGTTCCCCCTCAACTTGTTCACTTCCCCCTCAACTTGTTACCTGTAAAAATGAACATAAACAATACAAGTTGACAAATACAAAATATTTTGCCATAAATAATCAAAACTAAAATATCCCAACACGGCTCCAATAGCCCTAATATCCTCTCCATAATTATCCAATCAAATCTTCCCAAAAATATATCTTGACCAAATCTCTTTCAATTCAAATAGCTTGGACCAAATCTTTTCCAAATTAGATGACCGTGAGCTGGATTCTCTCTTCACAGCTTCTGGACCCAGTGCGGGCCTTTATCACACAATTGGCCCAACAATTTTTCCGCAAAAATTACCTAAAGACACTTAAAAACACACAAGCCGATCAAGTGCGGAATTGTTCGATCAAATCACATATAAATAATCTAACATGTCATTCTAACATAAACGAGCTCAATAAATTGTACTCTATCATATTAAAAATATGCACATTTTACTACCTATCAACGGGCATAAATATGCATAAATTCAAAATTTACAGGCTTGCTTTTGCCGAACTGAAATATAATGTATTTATTTTGCCAAACAAAACTTATTGTTTTTTAATTTTCCACCCCCTAAATACCTGCCAAAAAAATATTTTTTCCCACATAATACAGGATTAAATTCAATTTAATCACAGTTTTGGATATTAACTATATTTAACTTAACCGGTAGTAAAAACCATTCAGCTTGGCGCACAACTCCGCATAGATCCCCATCAGTAATTTCGCTGGATAACCCCCATTGTGCTATGTCGGCAAGTCCCGACACACACAGGCATAAATGAGGCTTCTTAGAAGATTAATTTGCAACAATATTTAAAGTTGGTGATTTATTTACGGTTGACCAATGTTCAAAATTTAATTGAAATTTAATTGAAAAAGGTAATTTAATTTACAATTAAGCCTTCTATTTTTTATATAATGATTGTATTCCCCGTGTTTCATAACCAAGTAAATATTCCAGTTAATCAAGTACAATTTTGTAACATATATGATAATAAAGCAGTAAACTCAAACTCTCAAAAATTTAAATCCCCATTATTCCGATTCCAACTCATATATAAACCTTTCAACTAATACATAAAAAAACATTTATCTTTAAATACACTCAGGAATTTTATTTTATTTTTAATTTAATTGCTTTAAAACTAATTTTATTAATTATAGTTTTGACATCATATTTTTTTACAAAATTTAATTTCATTTAGACCATTTGTTTTTAGTTTTTTATACTATTTTTTGTCAATTATTATTTTTGAAAAATATTAAATTGTTTTAATTTAAATAATACTGTATAAAAAATAATTACATAGTAATAAAAAATATTGTATAATTTTGAAAATAATTATTTTATAAATTAATCATATTTTAAATTATAAACTGTGTTACTTTGAATTAATAAACATAAATAAGACTTTAATTCTTAAAAAAAAGTTGGCCATATAATACATAAAAGAAAAAGAAAAACGAAAATAAAAATCCACACGGACCATGACCTTCTATAGCAGGTAAAAATCATCAATTCCAAAACTGTTGTAAACTTATAGGACCAGATTAAAAAAGTCAAAACTATTGGGACCAATTTCAAAATCGTGACAAGTTACTGGACTACAAAAATTTTAATCCCATTTAATTAACTGACTTCTTGCCATCTTTCCAAGAAGAATAAATTAATTCAACATTTCACACTCTAATGATTGGGAACTAATCTTTTAATGCAATTTTTCACCAAGGAGAAGAGTGATTTGACAGCGAATTTATTACATGTTCTCCAATTATACATTCGTCCATGCCTTGGACAATATAAAACGCTGGATGTTTGCAAGATGCAAAACATCCTGAAATCCATACTGCAGCCACTTAATGTTAAGTGATCATGGGTGCACAACGGAGTCTGTCTCTACTTATTCTCCTGCTCTTGACTTTTCGTAAGTGTGATCATAGAAATTAGTTTCTCATGATTTTTTGGAAATTAATTATATTTGAAGAATTGTAGGTAGTGAGTAATTTAGTTAATTGTGCATATGCAGAAGAGATGATGCCGAGTGAAGCAGTAATGTGCCCGTCACCTAGCAGGCTCTTCCATGGACCTTGCTTCAGCAGCAGAAACTGCTTAGCAATTTGTGAGAAAGAAGGGTTCAAAATTGGAGAATGCAAAATGTTTAAGTGTGTGTGCGCAAAAGATTGCAAGTCTAGCGGTGGGGAAGAACCAGGCGAGGGCCCACCTGAGGAAGGAGGAAATGAGCCGGGTGATGGCCCTCCTGAGCAGGGAGGCGAACCAGGCCAGGGCCCACCTGAAGAGGGAGGAGATGAACCAGGTGACGGCCCACCAGAACAGGGTGGCGATGATGATGGAGAGGAACCAGTTGCGCCCCCTCCTAAGAAGGCCGGAGGAGGCCATGGGAAACCTCCCGGCCCTCCTGAGCAGGGAGGCGATGATGATGGAGAAGAACCAGTCGCGCACCCTCCTAAGAAGGCCGGAGGAGGCCATGCGAAACCTCCAGCTCATAGCAGAAAATATTTGTTGCCTAGTAACTAAATCATAATTAATATTGGCACATGATTGACGTTTCAGATAAGTTCAACCAGTAATTTGATCTCCAATGTCATATGTATAGTACACCTGGATATATATTTTTATTAATAAAATTATATATATACATAAATTAATCCTTTGTGAATCAAAGTATTTGAGTTTGCGACTAATTCTCCTGCCGAGTACTAATTGAATCATCGAAATTAGTGTGTGTTATTAATATACATCATTAATTAATAAATGTTATGGGTAACAATTGTTGCTCCCCCACGACAATTGCATATCACTGATTTCGAGCTTCCATTAGCACGAGACATCTTGTTTTCTTAAAATTACAGGATGGACAACTAATATATGTATCAAGTCGCGGCTTCGTAACTATTGTTCTTCAACAATTTTTGTCTTTCGACAATTAATTTTGAGCAGTGATGTATTTCGGGGGGTTTTATTCTTGAATCACACCTAAAACCTAATTTTTGTTGCTAACAATGTTTACCCTTTTCCCGTTTAATATTCTTAATCTCCATCCTTTTTTTTTCATTTTTTATTATTTAATTATGTGTATTTCATTTAATTTCGTATTAAATTTTGCATATTTTTCGCCTAAAATACAAGCCTCGTCCAAATCCCCAATTTAAAATGTCACGTGATTGGCACGCTGGTGAAAAATAAGCTTTCTTTATTTTTTTTATGGCCCGTAATGTAGGGTGATGCCAATTTAAGTACATTAAGTTCCAGTTTGGAAAAAGTAGGACATTAAAATATTATTTTTTTTGCAAAAGCAGGAGATCATAATTAGCACTCTTACGTGCCAAATTTGCGAAAACAAAAAATTTATGGGGCTACTTTGTGAAAAGTCAAAAACTTTTGGGCTTAATTTGCAAAACTCAAAACTTACAGGCTTGCTTTTGCTAAACCGAAATATAATGCCCTACTTTTGTCAAACTAAAACTTATTGTCCTTATATTGTCACCCCCTATATACCTGCCCAAAAAAATAGCCTTCTGCAGTAATCGTAACCTTCAAGGATCAAAGATGCCATCTTCTCCAAAGGTGTCGCTAACGCATTCATTGGTCTATAGATTGGACCACTTGATGCCCTTCTTTTTATGTTTAAACTTTTTCCTGGTATTAAATCCCGAATATCTCGTACTTTCCACCTTTTTTGATTTAGTCTCATTACTATTTTTAGAATGATTTAGTCTCGTAATTGCTTGAATTTCTCATTTTCGTCGCATGACTATTTTTTAGAATGATCTAGTCCATATCTGTTAATATTGATGATCAAGTCCATCAGATGGGGGTTCGTGAGCACTCTAATTCTCTCATTGCTAGAGTTCTTTTGAAAGCTACGGTTGAGCCCATGCCTTCAGCAGAGCTCCGTTCAGCCATTAATGAAGTTTGGGATATACCAGGTGGGTGGCAATTCCTGCCCATGGGAAGAGGCTTTTATAATATTCACATGGCTAATTATCTTGAAAGGGAGCGCATTCTCACACGTCGTATTTGGCCATTCAAGTTTGGCACGGTCAAGTTGCAACGTTGGACCCCGGAGTTCAATCCGTACAAGTTCAACTCCCCTATTGTCAATGTTTGGGTCCGTATATATGAGCTACCTCCAGAATATTTTTATGAACCCTTTGTTCGAGCTCTTGCATCGGCTCTCGGTCCAGTGGTTGCTATAGATGAACGAACCAGGAGTCGCAAAATGCTGCATTATGCGAGAGTACTCGTGGAACTTGATTTGCGGAAAGAAAAGGAATCATTTCTCATGTATGAACGTTCGGGACATTGTGCAATAGTCTCCTTAGGCTATGAAAACCATCTAAGCTTCTGCACTTCCTGTGAATCTGTCGGTCATTTATCCTCGGATTGCCAGCGATCCTTGGAGGCTGGACGTCGGCCTCCTGCTCAATCGAAAACTGGCCCGACCAAGGCCAAGCAATCTTCTAAAGAATGGGTCCAAAAGGCCTTCCCTCCAGCATCTTCTGCCCCGATTCAGACACTTCCTGAAGGTACTTTGCTAGTTTCTACTACAGCTGCTCCTACTGACCTAGGTCTGTCCTCCCCTGCTGCTCGTTCCGAGCCTATATCCACCGTGTTGTCGCCTCTTGTCACCACTCGTTCTCCTACTCTTGAGACCGCTGCCCTTTCTTTGCATGGGACCCCAACCACATCTTATGTAGCTGCTCGTACATCCCCCAATGTTGATGAGGATGGTTTTGAACGGGTTACTCGTAGAAAATCCGTGTCTCCTACGACCTCTCCTTGCCCTCCACCTGCCATTTCCAATGCTTTCACTGCTCTTACACCGTCTGCTCACCCTAGGGAGGGTGACACTGCTTCGGACTCAGATCATGAGGTCGAGGACTACCCTAATGACCCCCTACCACCTGAGGCAGTCTCTTATATCACCAAGAGAAAAGGAAATCGCCCCAAGCGTGGTGCTAAATCATCTCAGGCACATGGCCCATATAACACTCGCAGTAGGGTTGCAGTTTCCATTGCCTCGTCTATTGCTGCTGCGTCCTCCAACACTCTTTTCCAGATCAATGATTCTCGTCTGGGTTCAATAGGTATGTCTCATTACAGCTCTTGGGCCGATCAATGTGAAGATGACACGATCCCGCCGATGCACGGGTCATATTTAGGTGATTAATGATTTGTCTTACTTGGAATGCATGTGGGTGGGGTAACGAACAGACTGGTCGCATACTTGATCATCTTTGTGTTACTCACAATCCTGACTGGGTTGCAATTTTTAAGCCCAAGATTCTTGTTAGTAAGCTGCCTCGCCGCTTCTTCTCGAAACTTCGTCTTTCTTTCTTTGCTGAGAATCACAGAGAGGCTATGAAGCCTAACATTTGGGTCCTCTGTCGTCCTCATCTTGCCTCTACTGCGACTGTTATTGCCACGACTGATCAATTTGTTGCTGTCTGGGTGGTTGATTCTGTTCTAGTGTTTGTCCATGCCAAAAATTCCGTCATTCTGCGTCACACTCTCTGGCTCGACCTTCTTAATATACCGCATGCGGCGGTATGTATTATGGGGGACTTTAATGTCATCCTTGGCGCCCACGAGTGCTCATCGGGGGTGCTCTCTCTCACTTCCCCGACTGAGGAGTTTCGAGAGTTTATCTCTGCTGGTGACCTTTTAGACATCGAATCTATTGGTCCTCGCTTTGTCTACGCGATGGAATTCTGGTATCGTCGCTGCTCGGCTTGATTGTGCCTTGGCCACTCATGCTTTTCTTGATCTTTGGGTGGACATCGAGTTGTTGGCCCTTCCTTTGCTTAGTTCGGATCATCGTCCCATCCGCCTTCGGACTTCCGTGGGATCTCCTCCCCGTCCCGGCGTCCTTTCGGTTTCAAGACATGTGGACCCTTCATGAAGCTTTTGTTCCCCTCGCTTCATCGATTTGGGTACTTCCCGACCCTGGTGATCCTGCTCACGCTTTTCTTGTCAAGCTCAGTTCTTTAAAGGCCGTCTTTTATCATGTGGAATCGCCAGGTTTTTTCGCAATATCTTTGGGGAGATTCAACATGCCATCGCTGACCTTGATGCTATTCAGAGAGCCATTGCTAACGAGGGTGACAAAGATGCTCTCTTTGATCGGGAGATGGAGCATATTAGCAAGGTTAATGATCTTCTTGCACGCCGCCATTTATTTCTTGCTCGTAAAAACTTTCGCAGTGGGTTTCGTGGATGGGGATCGTAATTCATCTTTCTTCCATCGCCACATCGGGCCAAGAAGTCTCGAGCCTCCATATCTGCCGTGCGGTGTTGGCAATAAATTCGCTATTGTTGCTTCGACATTGGCGGACATTGTGGATTACCATGAGCTACTCTTCAGGAGGACTCCACTCTTCTTCAGACTATTCTATTCTTGATGCCTTTCATTGGCCTCTTGTCACGTTCCCACCAAAATATGTCTCTTCATGACCATCCCCTATGGAGGAAGTTCATGACGCCGTTTTTGGCTCGACCCTTCCAGCTCCCCCGCCCCTATGGTTTTGGGGGGCTATTTATATCGTAAGTCTTTGGGATATGATTTCGAGATGTCTTTGTCGCTATCTCATCATTTTTTACTTCATTATTCTGTCCCTGGTTTGAACTCCGGTTTAGTTACTCTCATCCCGAAGGTCGCGGATTCGATCGTGGTTACTGGACTTCCGCCGATTGTAATGGGTAATTTCATCTATAAGGTCTATACCAAGATCATCGCTACTAGACTTGGTGGGTTCATCGGGACTATTGCCAAAGGCTCTCGGTTTGGGTTTATTTCGGTCACGGATTCACACTTGCATTGCTCTTGCTTGTGAGATGATTAATAGTCTCAACATGGGCAGTACGGTATTATAGCTAATGAAGATTGACATTGCCAAGGCCTTTGATACCATATCTTGGGGTTTTCTTCTTCATGTGCTTCGTTGCATGGGCTTCTCTTCCATTCATTGGCATGGTCTATAGTATTCTTCATTCGCATGCCTTTCTATCTTGGTTAATGGTACCTCACATGGTTATTTCTCCCGCTCTCGGGGTTCGTCGTGGGATCCGCTTATCTCCCTTTCTTTTTTGCCTTCTTTCAAGAAGCTTCGATTCGCTGGTTTGACCACAAAGTGTTGCTACCTCTCGCCTTACGGTCCACCGCACTCTCCCTCGCATCTTCTTTTTAATGATATAATATGGTTTTTCTCGAGGCCACTTTCGAGCCAATGGCCGCTATATTCGCAGCTTCTTGATGATTACGGTCGAATTTTCGGTCAAGTTTACATCCTTGAAGTCTGGATTTTCTATGGTGCTAAAGTGACTGATCGCATGAAGAGTTACATTAGTCATTGCACTTCTATTTCTACTGGTTCCCTTCCTTTCACATATCTTGGTATTCCCATATTTGAGGGCTCTCCAAACGGTAGTCATCTTATGGTCGTATGGACCCTCGGTTAATCGAAGTTTTCCAGGTGGACGGGCAATTCCTTATCTCTTGTTTGGTAGACGTTGTCTCATCAATAGTGTTATCACGAGCTCTCCGTTCACACTATGATGGTCTACAAAAACCTAAGCAGTTGTTGCATAAAATTGAGACGGCTATTCGCAACTTCCTCTGGACTGGCGATATTTCGAAGAAGGGCTTCTATAATGTGGATTGGGCTCGCTGCTGCGCTTCTACTGCCGAGGGTGGCTGTTGGGAGATGAATTTAATAAAAGATTATATGATTTTGATTAAGATCCCAAAACCCCTGAGTATGACATGTTCAGTAATGATCTTGATAGATGAGTCGATTCGGCTTTTAGAGTATTCAGATGTTATCCGCAAAATGTATAAATCAGATATAGTTCAGATAGGTTCTCAAGACTCAAGAACTCAAGATAAGTTCAAGATATCAAGTTTCAAAGATGAAACTCAAGTCTCAAGACTCAAGATGAAATCGAGATATCAAGACTCAAGATTGAAACCGAGAATCAAGACTCAAAGATGAAGACTCAAGATATCACCAAGATAAATCAAGACTCGAAGACTCAAGACTCAAGACTCAAGACCTCAAGACTCGTAAGACTCAAGACGCAAGATCAAGACCGAGTATTTGAAGATCAAGAATATCGAAGCACAAGAATTATCAAGACTCAAGAATGTATCAATGCTCAAGATGAACCTCAATGTTCCGAGGCAATCAATATATCTATCCAAGGATGCAATATCGAGAGAAACGCGATACCTTAGAAAGTTAGATATTGCCAAGACATTCAAATGCGCATAAGAGGAACTAAGTCGAAGTGTTGTTAAGGTTATATCAAACTCGTGAGTTTGTAAACCAAAAGAGCCGCTGAAAGGTGTCTACCTTTTACTAGAGACAAAAGTCAAAAAGAGGAAGACGACATCATGACTATACCGACAATCGACAAAGGACAGTCAAAAAAAGATGTCGATGTAATGAAAAGTTCCAGATCGCAAAAAGTGAAGACCGGCTACATGAAAGGCTATTGCCTAAAAACGTGTTAGGGAGTTTCAAACCCTAAATATAGCCGTTTCTCACACACCATAAGAGGGAACTCACGGGTTATCTCTCCAACGGATAGTTTTCAAGAGTAACCTTGGTGTATGCCTATAAATACGGGTGACCCTCTACATCGTAAGGTTACGGGAAATTTATACGCAAACTCAAGAGCTCAAACTTATTCTTGCAAAAGTTAAAGCACTCAAATACCTTGAATTTCCCAAGTGCTTCTATATTGAAGAGAGCTCACTTTACTAAGCCTAGCTTGATAAGATTTATCCAAAGCTTAGTCGAGATATCCTAACCCTTTGCATTGTGCTTCATTGTAAAGGATATCTCATCCTAGTTGGAAACCAACCAAGAAACCCCAAACCCTTGAGAAGGTAGTTGGAGTGTGTTTGTTGGTGATTAGAGTTGTAAAGAGTTAGTAAACTACGAGTAGTCGAAAAACTCTAGAGGAGAAGTTAGTAAGCTACAGGGTAGTCCGAAAGCTTGTGTGTAATTGAGTAAGTAAACTACGGAGGTAGTCGTAAAAACTAAAGGTCGGGTTGAGTAAGTAAACTACGGGAGTAGTCGTAAAACTCGTACGAAAGTTGAGTAAGTAAACTACGAGGTAGTCCGAAAGCTCGGTTGATAGTGAATTTCTCTGAAGAGTCAGGGAGAGTGGATGTAGGAGCTTGAGTCTCTGAACCACTATAACTGCTGTGTTCTTTATTGCTTTCCTTATCTGTGCTTAACTGCTGCATTGACTCGATTTTGAAAGCATACTTTTCACTAATATTCGGGCTTGGAATCAATCCAATCGGTTGCATAAGTGAATCACAGCCTAATCACTATTTCATAAGGGGAAGGTTTTTCAAAGAAAGCTTAAAACGAGTATAAACTAAGGACCAACCATTCAAGACGATCGAAAGTAGCTAGAACAGATAGTTACCAAACCAACTCTCTTCTCGAGGATTCAAGAAGTTAGTTATCCGATCCAAGCAACTCAGATCTCTCGACACTCGTGACTCCGGTTGGGATTATCTCGAGGTATCCGAAAGCAACCAGATCACCGCCTCAAGAGACTTTGACTCGTGAGCGATCCGTGCTTCTCGTAACCTAATCTTCGTGATTGTCTCCGACCCAAGCCGACCTCGAAGAAAAAAAGTTTTAAAATCATCAACACGTGTATTCCCCCATACACGCAGTAAGACTCGCTTTCACCGACCAACAAGTGGTATCGAAAGCAAAGGGTTCAACTTGACCACTCACCGTGGTTGACCAAAGTTTTATTTTCAAAAATACTTGTGGTCTATCTGAACTGATCTTATTTGTGAAATTTTTTTTTTTTTTCAAAAGATCAGAAAAATGTCTTCAAAAAAACTTCCCATGTTCTCAGTAGAGAACTATGATCTATGGAGACTGAGAATGCAGGACAACCTATATTCCAAACATGAGCGTATGTGGAGAGTGGTTTCTCAAGGACCATTCAAATTTACCGTGGTGAATCCCAGAGGAACTGAAGATGAGAGAATTGATCCTAGAGCAGAATTCCTAAGTCCGATGACCAACTAACTCCCTGAGGAGAGAAAGTTAGTCAATCTAGACTACATTGCAAAAGACACACTATACAAAGATAATTGATGATGGTGTGATGGGAATGATCTCTCACTGTAATACTGCTAAAGAGATATGGGATACACTAGCTGTTATGTGCCAAGGCACAGATCATATAAAAGAAAACAAACTTTCAGTGGCAATTGGAAAGTTTGACAGTTTTGAAATGGATGATGGTGAATCAATAGACAAATTGGAAGTCAGATTCACTAGCATCATGAATGATCTAAATGCACTTGGAAAGAAATATCCACAAAGAGAAGTGGCATTGAAAATTCTTAGAGGTCTTTCTAAGAAATGGGATATTCATGCAATGGGTGATTGAAAACACCAAGAACATTAGTTCAATGCCATACCAACAAGTCTTCTCTGAACTGAAAGCCTATGAATTTGTAATTGATAAGAAATCCAAAAAGGCTGACAGCAAAGATGATTCTTCATCAAGTAAAAATGTGGCTTTAAAAGCAAAAGATAAAACCTGTAAAACTAAAGAGTCTGAGAACCCCCATGCCAAACATCAGGATGAGCTTGAGGAAAAGCTAGCACTGATGGCAAGGAGGTTTGACAGACTTAATAGTAGATTTGGAAAATACAAAAAAGCTTTTACAGAACCACAGTACCGTAAAGAAACCCGAGGACGATCAACCGAGAAGAAGAAGGACTGAAAAGTCAAGGATCTTCATCCGCAAAGAAGGACTCCAAGTCCAAAGAAGAAAATGATCGATGATGATGCCAACAGATGCTATAATTGTCGAAGAAAGGTCACTTCCAAAGATGATTGTCCGTAGTTGAGTGCTAAGGAGAGAAGAGAAAGACAAGCTAAAAAGAGACCGTAAGTTCTCAAGCAAAAAGGCCATGGTTGCGAGAAGAAGAACACTCAAGAGGAATCTAGCTCTTCGGATGAGATATTCTCGACAAAGGAAAGTGATGACATCCGTCCGATGGCCATTGAGGAGGTAAACTCTTCGTCTCTTGTTGTTCCTACACTACACTAGCACAAGAGTTTTCAAGTTCCACCGAAAAAAATCATTTTGACCGATGGATTCTTTTGAGAATCTGGCGAAGGACTATGCTTTGCTTTTGCAAGGATCTCGTAAATAAAAACTCAAGAGCGTAATAAGGAACCGAATGTCAAAATATAAAATGGAAAGACTCTAGCAAAACCGAAATCACTTCTCAATTTATGGGAGCTACCGATGAATCGGATGTTCAAAGTACAACTCTCGAGAAAAGAAAAGTTGATAGAGACCCTAACCAAAAGCTAGAGAAATCCACCAAGAAATTCAAATAATCGTAACTAAGTTCAATGACCTCTCTCGGAAGCATGAAACTCTACAGAATCGCGGAGGATAGTGCACGTAAGAAGTTAACTCTATTGAATAATGCATCTAAAGTAATAGATGAAATTCGTGAGTTACCAGAGATCTCGCCACTATAAAATCTGGATTGGGATACATTCCAGGGGAACCTCACAAGGTCATCCGAATGTCGCATCAAGTAGCAAGAAGACAATCTTTGTTAAATCAAATGGCACCTACACTTCAAACTCAAGAAATGCCCAAGGTTGTAGACAAGGAAAAAGGACCTATGGTTTCAAAAAACCAATGATCAAAGTTAAAAGCCCAAACCTCGTGTGAAGGCTAGAAAACCCGAAAGGGGCTTGGAAAATTTCGTGCAAGTACTTCAAAGCCTCGTGCTAAGAATGCAAACTTGAAAGGATCTACATCGAACCATCGAGGAATCTTCGTAAGAGAAACACTCAAAGAGATATTCTCAATCAAGACACCAAGTCCTCAAAGATAATCGAAGACCCATATTTCAAAGACAGCAACCTAAACCCCACGTGCCTAAGGGTAAAGGTTACCCGAACCCAAGTCAACAAAGATTCGCACCAACAAGACATAAGCCAAAGCAATGGAACAAAAGGCTTGAACCAAAGAAGAATTCAAAAGCACATGTTCATGCTAAGGCCAACACTATACACGAAACCGCTAAGGCATCCAGAGTAGTAAAAATGCATGTAGATGTTTATGGAAGATGATCGCCCACTCTAAAGTGATTAGAGTTGTTAGGCGATTTGGATCCCTAAAGGTACAAACTAACCTTGTAGGACCCTACACAAATTGGGTACCTAAGAATTAAATTGTTTTTCGGAGGAAAACAAGGGCACCGAATCGACTAAAGATCACATGGCAATCGATGAGCAGAGATGAAAAAAGCCTCGATATATGGTATCTTGACAAAGGATGTTCAAGACATATGACAGATACAAGAAGATACTCAAGGACTATGTTGAACAAAGAGGCCCACATATCACTTTTGGAGATAACTCCAAGGATGATCAAGGATATGGAACTTTGGAAATCGACTCGACCATATCCATGGTGTTTCATATGTATCCGGATTGAAGCATAACTTGCTTTCAATTAGCCAATTTCGCGGATAAAGGTTTTAATGTTGAGTTCTCTAAGAACTTATGTTTTGTGAAAGATGATACATCACGTAAAAAGTACTACCGACCGGGTACAAGAAAAGGGAATGTGTATCTTGGTCGATTGGAGTTCAACTCCTAAAGATACATGTTTAGTTGCTAAAAGTTCCACAGATACCAGTTGGTTATGGCATAAAAGAATGAATCACCTAAATTTCAAAACCCCGAACAAGCTTGCAAGATTAGCTCTTGTAAGAGGGTTACCTAACGGGGTGTTCAAGAAGGAACATATTTGTGATGCATGCCGTAAAGGCAAAAACAGATAAGAGCATCATTTAAAAGTAAAGTTGAGGTTTCTAACGAAAGAATACTTCGCCATTTCATATGGATCTTTTTGGTCCTATAACACCGTGAGCACTAATGGCGTGAAATACACATTGGTAGTAGTTGATGACTACTCGAGATATACTTTGGTCATATTCTTACTCAAGAAGAAAGAGACTCGATAAAGTCGCCAGAGTTAATGAAAAGGCTCAAGATTGAGAAAAAATCGAGTGTGGTCAAAATCGATCCGACAAAGGAACCGAATTTATAAATCATATTATATCCGATTATTGTGCAAAGAAATGGAATTTCTCATGAAACATCACCGCAAGGACCCTCAACAAAATGGTGTTGTTGAAAGAAGGAACAGGACTCAAAGAAGTTCGCAAGGACAATGATAGTTAAGTTTATATTCCTAAAAGATTTTGGGGTCAAGTCAGCCAACACCGCATGCTACTCACGAATAGATCCATGCCGACCAAGAATCAAGGCAAAACACCTTATGAGCTTTGGAATGAAAGGAAGCCTCTTGTTTCTTTTCTTTTCGTGTTTTGGTTGCAAGTGTTTCATACACAATAATGGTAAAGATCAGTTGAAAACTTTTGATAGTAAAGTCGATGAAGGAATATTCTTAGATATTCTCAAGTCAAGAAAAGCTTTCAGAGTTTACAACCAGTAGGACTTTTATTGTGGAGGAAACACCTCATGTTGTTTTTGATGAAACTATTTGTGTTCGTAAGAAACAGAACATGATGCAGATGAACCGACTAAGAGGATCACCAGATTAAGCCCGAAACAAAAAGATAAATCATCCAATCGAACCGTAAAAAAGAAGAAGTCGGCCACTATCTATGACCGGAGGACTCGACTCAGATAAAGAAGTTCAGGATGGAAATCGATGGTGAGACTCGGAAAACCAACACTCAAAGGTGACCAATCAATGCAGACACTAGTTCGGACTCGGGTATGTGATGCCAATGAAGATGTGGTCACAAATGAGGCAAATTCTCAATCTATCAACCAAAGGGGAACAAATGTCTCCGATAATGTTCTCAATAGAATTTCCCGAGGAAGATGATTCACTTTCTCCTTTTCGCTTTTCCCCCGAGTTTGTCGATTTAATCGAACCTAACATTTTAAATGTTGAGGATACTATTGAAGGGGGAACATCAAGAAGGAAATGGTTAGATAGTCATCCTACAAGTCGATTGTGGGTGATCTAACCAAGGTGTTAAGACAAGAAGGTTCCATGGTGAGAGTGCACTATTCGCTACTTCCTATCGAGAAAGAACTCCACCGAGATTAATGAAGCTCTACAAGATTCTTATTGATTATCGCTATGCAAGATGAAATGAATCAATTCTCAAGGAATGAAGTATGGGAGTTGGTAGATGGACCTCGAAAGGCACAATGTCATTGGAACCAAGTGGGTTTTCAAGAATAAAAGAGATGAAAACAACAACATTGTAAGAAACAAGGCAAGGCTAGTTGCACAAGGTTATTCCCAAGAAGAAGGCTTGGATTATGATGAAACCTTTGCACCTCGCTTGCAAGACTAGAAGCCATCGATTGTTTCTTGCATATGCTGCCCACATGAAGTTCATACCTATCAAATGGATGTGAAAAGTGCATTTCTGAACGGTGTGCTAAAAGAAGAGGTTTATGTGGAACAACCTCCTGGCTTCCAATAGAATGACCAAGTTTACAGGCTCAGAAAAGCCTTGTATGGTCTCAAGCAAGCACCCAGAGCATGGTATGATACTCTTTTCGCTTTCTTCTCGACCATGGTTTTGTCAAAGGAACTGCTGATAGAACTCGCTCAGATAGAGGATGGGGAAGATATCTTCTTGTTTCAGATATATGTTGATGACATCATTTTGATCTCCAAACCATCACCGTGGTGAAAAGTTTTCAACACCGATGAAAGGCAAGTTTGAGATGTCAATGATGGGAGAGATGAATTTCTTTCTAGGTCTTCAAGTGAAACAATCAAAGGAAGGAATATTCATCAACCGTGCAAAGTACACCGTAGATCCGATTGCTAAATATGGTGTACAGATTGCAACTCGCTTAGATTCCTATGAATACTAACTACAAGATGGATCCCGATTCGTAAGCAAATCGCTGAATCATACCGATTATAGAGGAATCATTGATCATTGCTCTATCTCACAAAGAAGTAGGCCGATATAACATTTGTTGTTGGGATATGTGCAAGATACCAAGCTAATCCTAAGACTAGTCACATGGAGGTCGCCAAAAAGATAATGAGATATCTTAAGGGCACAAAGTGAATAGAGGATTATGGTATCCAAATGATGATAACCTTGAATTAACCGGGTTACTCGATGTCGACTATGGAGGTTGCAGAATTGATGAAAAGTCCACAACAGAACTTGTCAATTTCTAGGAAGCAAACCGATATCTTGGTTTTCAAAGAAAATGCACCTCGGAGTAAACCAAGATTATCAAGTTTAATACATGGTCGCAGAAGTCAGGCCGGTTTTATTCTTTGCTCGCATAACAATTAAGGGATTATAAAGTTGTGGCCAATGAAGTACCAATATTTTGTGACAATAATAGTGCCATTGCTATTTCACAAAATCCGAATTGCACACCGATGCAAGCATGTGGATATCGACATCACTTCATCGGAGATCATGTCGAGAAAAAGGACATAAGGATGGAGAAAATTCATACCGATAGACAAAGAGTCGATATCTTGACTAAACCTTTGGTTGAATCAAGATTTCGTGAACTTTCAATTGAATTAGGGATGTTAGAACCAGTGTATAAAAGTAAATCCGAAAATTGAAGATTTTCGATGCATGAAGCTTTCTCGTAACTCTACCGAGAAACTCAGATAAAATGGAAATATCGAATCGAGTCTCGTGAAACTCGATTTATCAAGGTCAAGATCAAGAAGATGTCAACCATTTCAAGATTTCAAGATATAATCGACATTTTATCAAGGTCAAGATTAAAGAAGACCGATAGAGGGAAATTAGTCCAAAGAGGTAATGACTCATGTGACCCATTTATTGCTTAAGTAAAACTCAAGAATCATTCGCAATATAAATACAAAACACCGAGGAATGTTTTTAGGCGGATCGCTTTAAATTCAAGAAGGACAATAAATATTTAATGCTCGCCACATTATTGACCAATGAGGATATTTTGGCGGCTTACTTTTTCGGAGATCGTTGGTTCATATACCCGAATAATCGAGATTAATCTCAACCGCTGCTTTTCACCTAACCAACACGATTCTCCACGATCTTGAAGCTATTTATACCTCTTTAAGCCATTCAAGCCAAAATTTTATCAAACCCTTCGCTCCCAAATACTCAGAATTAAAATCCCTTTGCCCGTAAATCGCAAAACCCTAAAGCGTCACATTCTTCAATCATATTCTAAAATGGCCCCAACCGTATTCGAGAGATTAGCCATAACCAATAAGCCATGGTACGAGTTCATTGTCTCACTTGAAAGCACAACCAACTCAAAGCCGTAAGAGGAGGCTCGTGATATGATCCGATCAAGCAAAACTCACCCATCTAGTCGCAAGTTTACCGCATCAGAGTTCGCAAAAGAGGTAATAGAATTCATCCGCAATTTGAAAATAGATGAAGAAGATTGTATGCACTCTTCGATTATCAGATCTCATCTAGAGCACTCATCAAAATACGCCGATTTTGAGAGGAGATGTACATTGTTCCTAAAAATCAATGATGTGTTTGAGCTATGTGATAGAGGAGAGGATCCCGCGATGTATATGTCGGAGAGAGAGCAGAGTACCTAGATAGGATTGCCGAGAATCCGTGAAGTTTGAGGCAACTTTGCACAAGAAGAACCTAAAAGCCACAATATCGCAGGCCGATGGATATTGTGAGCAAGAGCGCCATGAGTCTTCATGGGGAGTTTTGAGCAGATTAGTACCCAAGCTCAGATTGATGGCGGCGATCGAGGCATCTCCCACCACCGACTTCAACCGGCTGAAATTCTTAGTCCGGATGGTGTCGAGCAAGCCAAGATCATAAAAAGAGTCAATGGGGAAATCACGATGAAAGGCAAGATCCACCATGCCACCAAAATTGCCTATATTTTGAGAGATGTTCAGAGAGGATGAGGATATCTTCGCCAATTCAACCCCATTCCCTAAATCCAAAATTCTCTTCAAGCCCATCACCAGGAAGAAGAAGAGCCATTCGAGGGAAAAGAGAAAAGAAGGTAGAATCACCTTCGGGTCATTCGAGAAAGAGACCCAACAAACCAGGGGGAAGGTTCTTTGAGGCAAAAAATGGAGCAAGGAGCAAAACCGATGAGGCAGAAGAACCTCGCCCCAAAGCGCAGAAGATTGGTGGTTCTCACCGACGGCGGTAGCAAAGATTCCGAGGAGAGAGACAACCCGAGGGCCAAACCGCTCGAGAGTTCACCATTACAAGTGCTGGCTCAAAGTTATCTTAAGAACACAGATCGATCGAGGAGCGTGTCTTCTCCGAGGTGCTCGAGACATCACTACCTCGATAAAATTTCTCAGAAATTTTTAAAGGAGCTCAGACCTCGTAGATGCCTACCTCAGATGTGCAGTGCTCGGATCAAGAGCTACCAAAGTCGATCTCAAGATGTGCGTGCAGCTCGACCGACGAGCTAACTCGACTCATATCGAGGAAATGCCACCAGCCCTCGTAACCCACTCGATGCAAACCGAGGACCTCAATGCACAAGCTTCAGATACTAATGAGGCTCAGAGCAAAATGTACTCGATGAGCTCCCGAAAGGACCCATCGCTGATCCCTTAGCCGGGCTTCTATCGAACCGTAGAGCCCGAGATGGAAGAAGGGCGAGGTCAAGAAGGCGAGTGGAGGAGCAAGGGGGAACGGTTCATCCTTGACCGACACTCCCGAGCTCAAATTTCATACCCCGATCTACAAGATATATTCTTCGATTAAGGACGACATTGTATATCCTCAATCGACTCTTCCCGAGATGCTTGATATTGCCAAGATTCGAGGGGGAAGACCGTGGAATGAGGAGACAAATTCCCCCGACCGACTTCTCGGGTTCGGTAAGAACAAAGCTCAGATGAAAAATTCCGATTTTGATGAGCCGGTTCGTATGGAAGCTAGCCGAGAAGAAAGCAATCGAGGTTGTTGCCCGAGCAATGGAGACAAATCCAAAGATGGAGATGGGGACCAACAGTGGAGATGATGAGGATCGGGCCTCAAAATGTAAAAAGAGACTTCATTGTTTATCAACCTCAGATCGAAGCTAGCACTCTTCAGTACCTTTTGGCACTATTAATAATTATGCCAGAGTTAAAAAAGTACTATCTTTAATTTCAAAATGTCCGATAATCGACCGAGGCTCAATTGAGACCGGAGCTCGTGGATGAAGCCGAGCTCAGATGATCAAACAAAGATGTAAGGTGCGTATATCACGAGATTGATCTCACTCCCGCTATGGAGAAACTTGAGAAGATTGAGCCAATGTCGATCAAACTTACTCGATGGAAGCAACGCTGGCAATCAAGCTCGTATACAATGGAAGGATTTAGCCATTCTTCGAATCGGTGCAGATACAAAACACTCGACCACTCGATGACCTCCATGGAAGAAAAGCTAAATGAAAAGTTCGAGGAGTCAACGCAGAAAGTTAAGTGCCAAATGAAACAAAAGCACCGTGAGAGTCGAATCAATTTCTAGAGGTGAAACTGACAGAGAAAAATGAGGTGCTGATCAAATCTGCTGTTGAGGAAATGAGCTCAGTGCTCATGACCAAGATGACAGAGATGCTTAAAGATGCACTCTCCGCCGGTTTGCCCACATATCTCGAAGAACTGCTCGCGTGGCTAAGAACCACATTAGAGAATGGAAGATGAGCAAGATCACCTAGCATGAGAGATCCACAGGTGAGCAAAGAACAAAAGATCACATGGACACAGCTTCTCTCCGCACTTCTTCCAAACTACGGTGCCAAGAAGGGGGAAAGGGAAGGTGCAGACCTCAGGAAGTTCATGGCACGTACTTTGGAAAAGAAGGCTCAGAAAGATGCTGAAATGTACAATCTAGCCCAAGCCTTTAAAGAAGTCTGTGCTACTGAGAAGTTAAAATTTGCTCAAGTAGAGAAGCCCTCGCCTACATTCGAAGTTTCGAGCAAAACCAAGCTTGAGGTTGCAAGAGAGAAACCGAAAAGAAACTAAGGTTGGAACAAGCCAGCCGGTCTTTGAATCGCCTATGAAGAGGAAAGCCTTGGGCGTTGTTCAACCCAGTAAGTTAGCGTCTGGAAGGCTTCTAAGCCAATCCAGAGAAAGTTGGTTCTGGATGATGAAGATGCAGAGGAATCTGAGTCTCAACCTCAGAAAAAAGTCTTCAACACCAGAGAGGCTCTGATGACACTCCAAAAAGAACAAGCTAAGAAAGTCTGGCTTGGGCCTCGTGAACCTCTCGTGATCGTAAAGAAGATAGACGAAGAGCGTAGAAAGGAGTGACTTTAGGAAGTTTATGAGCAAGAGGAAGGAAACATCGAAAGCGCTGAAGTGGGTCTCCATGTTGATAAATGGATGCCCATTAAACTCAACGACATACGGGGAAGAAGTGAAGAGAACCTTCGTTCAATTATGATGTTCTCGTGGAATGGAGAGGGAAGGCTCGCACTGTAACTAAGCTTTCATTGAATATCTTCTCACCTTTTATCCAAAGTATCTACAAAGTCGATTAACCTTGCGGATGAAGGTGGAGTACAGATAGTAGCCCCCGATCCATATTCCTATCCTCCTCCGAGACTTGGTAATGGTTTGGTAAATGAAAAGGCCATTACGCAAGAAATTGCTCAAGACTGTTGGTCGGGCATTGGGCCTAATCGAAACAAATCCGAGACATCATCGTGGAAAGAAATGAGTCAAGAAGAGATTCTTCGAATGTTTGATCCGAAAGTGCCCACCGATGAAGTCGAAAATGAAGCAAACAGAGCGTAAGACCAAGAGCCGAATCAAGACTAAAGACCAAGACTCGTAAGATTTTGTATTCTTTAATTTTTGTCTTTTTGATTTTGTTTGATAAACTCATTGTAATCAGAATGGTACACTTATCATCAATGAAGATTTATCATTATGCTCAAAAGATAATATCTCATTATCTTATTTTACATGTCTTTATATTTGATATGCCCGACATCGTTGTTTGGTGATGAAATTGTTGGGAGATTCATTGTTTGAAGTAATTGTTGAGAGACATAACCAATCTTGTAATAGGATAAACCAAACCCGGGTATAGGTTATATGTCCGTAATAAGATAAGTTTTGGCATCATCAAAAAGGGGAAATTGTTGGGAGATGAATTTAATAAAAGATTATATGATTTTGATTAAGATCCCAAAACCCCCGAGTATGACATGTTCAAGAATGATCTTGATAGATGAGTCGATTCAGCTTTTAGAGTATTCGTGATGTTATCTCAAAAAATGTATAGTCGCCAGATATAGTTCAGATAGGTTCTCAAGACTCAAGAACTCAAGATATGTTTCAAGATACCGTTTTCAAAGATGAAACTCAAGTCTCAAGACTCAAGATGAAATCGAGATATCAAGACTCAAGATGGAAACCGAGAACCAAGACTCAAAGATGAAGACTCAAGATATCACCAAGATAAATCAAGACTCAAGACTCGTAAGACTCAAGACTCAAGACCAAGACTCAAAGACTCAAGACGCAAGATCAAGATCGAGTATTTGAAGATCAAGAATATCGAAAGCACAAAGAATTATCAAGACTCAAGAATGTATCAATGCTCAAGATGAACCCGAATGTTCCGAGGCAATCAATATATCTATCCAAGGATGCAATATCGAGAGAAACGCGATACCTTAGAAAGTTAGATATTGCCAAGACATTCAAATGCGCATAAGAGGAACTAAGTCAAGTGTTGTTAAGGTTATATCAAACTCGAGTTTGTAACCAAAAGAGCCGCTCAAAGGTGTCTACCTTTTTTACCGGAGACAAAAGTCAAAAAGAGGAAGACGACATCGCACCATAATCGACAATCGACAAAGACAAAGTCAAATAAAAAAGATGTCGATGTACGAAAAGTTCCAGATCGCAAAAAAGTGAAGACCGCACATGAAAGGCTATTGCCTAAAAACGTGTTAGGGGTTTCAAACCCTAAATATAGCCGTTTCTCACACACCATAAGAGGGAACTCACGGCTATCTCTCCAACGGATAGTTTTCAAGAGTAACCTTGGTGTATGCCTATAAATACTTGGTGACCCTCTACATCGTAAGGTTACGGAAATTTATACGCAACTCAAGAGCTCAAACTTATTCTTGCAAAAAGTTAAAGCACTCAAATACCTTGAATTCTCAAGTGCTTCTATATTGAAGAGAGCTCACTTTACTAAGCCTAGCTTGATAAGATTTATCCAAAGCTTAGTCGAGATATCCTAACCCTTTGCATTGTGCTTCATTGTAAAGGATATCTCATCCTAGTTGAAAACCAACCAAGAAACCCCAAACCCTTGAGAAGGTAGTTGGAGTGTGTTTGTTGGTGAGTAGAGTTGTAAAGAGTTAGTAAACCACGCGGAGTAGTCGAAAACTCTAGAGGAGAAGTTAGTAAGCCACAGGGGTAGTCCTAAAAGCTTGTGTGTGATTGAGTAAGTAAACTACGGAGGTAGTCGAAAACTCAAGGTCGGGTTGAGTAAGTAAACTACGTGAGTAGTCGAAAAACTCAGGTACGAAGTTGAGTAAGTAAACCACGAGGTAGTCCAAAGCTCGGTTGATAGTGAATTTCTCCAAGAGTCGGGGAGAGGGATGTAGGAGCTTGAGTCTCTCGAACCACTATAATCGCCGTGTTCTTTATTGCTTTCCTTATCTGTGGCTTAATCGCTGCATTGACTTTCGATTTTGAAAGCATACTTTTTCACTAATATTCAGTTGAATCAATCCAATTGAAGTTGCATAAGTGAATCACAGCCTAATCACTATTTCATAAGGGGAAGGTTTTTCAAAGAAAGCTTAAAACGAGTATAAACTAAGGACCAACCATTCAAGACGATCGAGTAGCTAGAACAGATAGTTACCAAACCGAACTCTCTTAGAGGATTCAAGAAGTTAGTTATCCGATCCAAGCAACTCAGGATCTCTCGACACTCGGGACTCGGTTGGGATTATCCGAGGTATCCGAAAGCTCGGGATCACTGTCTCAGTAGACTTTGACTCAGAGCGATCTGTGCTTCTCGTAACCTAATCTTCGTGATTGTCCCACCCAAGTGACCTCGGAAGAAAAAAAAGTTTTAAAATCAATGAACACGTGTATTCCCCCCCACACGTGTAAGACTCGTTTTCACCGACCAACAAGTGGTATCGAGGCAAAGGTTCAACTTGACCACTACCGTGTTGACCAAAGTTTTATTTTCAAAAATACTTGTGGTCTATCTGAACTGATCTTATTTGCTGGAAATTTTTTCTTTTCAAAAGATCAGAAAAATGTCTTCAAAAAAACATCCCATGTTCTCAGTAGAGAACTATGATCTATGGAGACTGAGAATGCAGGCACATCTGTATTCCAAACATGAGCGTATGTGGAGAGTGGTTTCTCAAGGACCATTCAAATTTCTTCGGGTGAATCCCCAGAGGAATGAAGATGAGAGAATTGATCCTAGAGCAGAATTTCCTAAGTCCGATGACCAACTAACTCCCCGAGGAGAAAAGTTAGTCAATCTAGACTACATTGCAAAAGACACACTATACAAAGACAATTGATGATGGTGTGATGGGAATGATCTCTCACTATAATAATCTTGCTAAAGAGATATGGGATACACTAGTTGTTATGTGTGCAAGGCACGATCATATAAAAAGAAAACAAACTTTCGGGCAATTGGAAAGTTTGACAGGTTTTTGAAAATGGATGATGGTGAATCAATAGACAAATTGGAAGTCAGATTCACTAGCATCATGAATGATCTAAATGCACTTGGAAAGAAATATCCACAAAGAGAAGTGGCATTGAAAATTCTTAGAGGTCTTTCTAAGAAATGGGATATTCATGCAAAGGGTGATTGAAAACACCAAGAACATTAGTTCAATGCCATACCAACAAGTCTTCTCTCGAAATTTGAAGCCTATGAATTTGTAATTGATAAGAAATCCAAAAAGGTCGACAAAGAAAGATGATTCTTCATCAAGTAAAAATGTGGCTTTAAAAGCCAAAGATAAAACCTGTAAAACTAAAGAGTCTGAGAACCCCCATGCCAAACATCAGGATGAGCTTGAGGAAAAGCTAGCACTGATGGCAAGGAGGTTTGACAGACTTAATAATAGATTTGGAAAATACAAAAGCTTTTACAGAACCACAAAATACCGAGAAGAAACCCGAGGACAGATCAACCGAGAAGAAGAAGGACACGAAAAGTCAAGGATCTTCATCCGTAAAAGAAGGACTCAAGTCCAAAGAAGAAAATGATCGGGATGATGATGCCAACAGATGCTATAATTGTCGAAGAAAGGTCACTTCCAAAGATGATTGTCCAGAGTTGAGTGCTAAGGAGAGAAGAGAAAGACAAGCTAAAAGAGACCAGAAGTTCTCAAGCAAAAAGGTCATGGTTGCAGAGAAGAAGAACACTCAAAGAGGAATCTAGCTCTTCAGATGAGATATTCTCGAGACAAAGAAAGTGATGACATCCAATCGATGGCCATTGAGGAGGTAAACTCTTCTCTTCTTGTTGTTGCTCCTACACTAGCACAAGAGTTTTCAAGTTCCACCGAAAATAAATCATTTTGACTTTGATGGATTCTTTTGAGAATCATTGAAGGACTATCTTTGTTTTGCAAGGACTACTAAATAAAACTCAAGAGCGTATAAGGCGAATCTTTCAAAATCTAAAATGGAAAGACTCTAGCAAAACTAAAATCACTTCTCAATTTATGGGAGCTACTGATGAACTGGATGTTCTGAAAGTACAACTCTCAGAGAAAGAAAAGTTGATAGAGACCCTAACTGAAAAGCTAGAGAAATCCACTGAAGAAATTCAGCTAATCAGAACTAAGTTCAATGACCTCTCTGAGAAGCATGAAACTCTACAGAACTGTGAGGATAGTGCACAGAAGAAGTTAACTCTATTGAATAATGCATCTAAAGTAATAGATGAAATTCAGAGTTACCAGAGATCTGCCACTATAAAATCTGGATTGGGATACATTCCAGGGGGAACCTCACAAGGTCATCTGAATGCTGCATCAAGTAGCAAGAAGACAATCTTTGTTAAATCAGTGGCACCTACACTTCAAACTGAAGAAATGCCCAAGGTTGTAGACAAGGGAAAAGGACCTATGGTTTCAGTAAAACTGAATGATCAGGTTAGAAAGCCCAAACCTCAGGTGAAGGCTAGAAAACCTGAGCAGTCAGTTGGAAAATTTCAGGCAAGTACTTCAAAGCCTCAGGCTAAGAATGCAAACTTGAAAGGATCTACATTGAACCATCAGAGGAATCTTCAGAAGAGAAACACTCAGCAGAGTTATTCTCAACTGAAGACACCAAGTCCTCAGTATACTGAAAGACCCATATTTCAGTACAGGCAACCTAAACCCCACGTGCCTAAGGGTAAAGGTTACCTGAACCCAAGTCAACAAAGATTCAGACCAGCTGCACATAAGCCAAAGCAATGGAACAAAAGGCTTGAACCAAAGAAGAATTCAAAAGCCCATGTTCATGCTAAGGCCAAAGACTCATACATGTGAAACCGCTAAGGCATCCAGAGTAGTAAATGTGTATGTAGATGTTTATGGAAGACAGATCAACCACTCTAAAGTGATTAGAGTTGTTAGGCAGATTTGATCCCTAAAGGTACAAGCTAACCTTGTAGGACCCTACACAAATTGGGTACCTAAGAATTAAATTGTTTTTCAGGAGGAAAACAAGGGCACTGAACTGACTAAAGATCACATGGCACTGATGAGCAGAGATGAAAAAGCTCCTGATATATGGTATCTTGACAAAGGGATTTTCAAGACATATGACAGATATAAGAAGATACTCAATGGACTATGTTGAACAAAAGAGGCCCACGTGATCACTTTTTGGAGATAACTCCAAGGGATGATCAAGGATATGGAACTTTGGAAATCAACTCAGTTCATATCCATGGTGTTTCATATGTATCTGGATTGAAGCATAACTTGCTTTCAATTAGCCAATTCTGTGATAAAGGTTTTAATGTTGAGTTCTCTAAGAACTTATGTTTTGTGAAAGATGATACATCACAGAAAGTACTACTGACTGGTACAAGAAAAGGGAATGTGTATCTTGCTGATTGGAGTTCAACTCCTAAAGATACATGTTTAGTTGCTAAAAGTTCCACAGATACCAGTTGGTTATGGCATAAAAGAATGAATCACCTAAATTTCAAAACCCTGAACAAGCTTGCAAGATTAGCTCTTGTAAGAGGGTTACCTAACGAAGTGTTCAGTAAGGAACATATTTGTGATGCGTGCCAGAAAGGCAAACAGATAAGAGCATCATTTAAAAGTAAAGTTGAGGTTTCTACTGAAAGGAATACTTCAGTTATTTCATATGGATCTTTTTGGTCCTATAACACCTGTGAGCACTAATGGCGGAAATACACATTGGTAGTAGTTGATGACTACTCGAGATATACTTGGGTCATATTCTTACTCAAGAAGAAAGAGACTCCAGATAAAGCTGCCAGAGTTACTGAAAAGGCTCGGTATTGAGAAAAATCGAGTGTGGTCAAAATCGATCCGACAAAGGAAACTGAATTTATAAATCATATTATATCTGATTATTGTGCAGCAAATGGAATTTCTCATGAAACATCACCGTAAGGACCCCTCAACAAAATGGTGTTCTTTGAAAAGAAGGAAACAGGACTCTGAAAAGAAGGCTGCAAGGACAATGATAAATGAAGTCGATATTCCTAAAAGATTTTGAAATTTGCCAACACTGCATGCTACTCACAGAATAGATCCATGCTGACCAAGAATCAAGGCAAAACACCTTATGAGCTTTGGAATGAAAGGAAGCCTCTTGTTTCTTTCTTTCGTGTGTTTGTTTGCAAGTGTTTCATACACAATAATGGTAAAGATCAGGTTGAAAACTTTTGATAGTAAAAGTTCGATGAAGGAATATTCTTAGGATATTCTCAAGTCAATAAAGCTTTCGAGTTTACAAAATCAGAGGGACTCTTATTGTGGAGGAAACACCTCATGTTGTTTTTTGATGAAACTATTTGTGTTCGGAAGAAACAGAACATGATGCAGATGAACCGACTAAGAGGATCACCAGATTAAGCCCGAAACAAAAGATAAATCATCCAATCGAACTGAAAAGAAGAAATCGATCACTATCTATGACTGGAGTGACTCAGACTCAGATAAAGAAGTTCAGGATGGAAATCAGGATGGTGAGACTCAGGAAAACCAACACTCCAAAGGTGACCAATCTGAACAGACACTAGTTCAGACTCAGGTATGTGATGCCAATGAAGATGTGGTCACAGCTGAGGCAAATTCTGAATCTATCAACCAAAGGGGAACAAATGTCTCTGACAATGTTCTGAATAGAATTTCCCCTGAGGAAGATGATTCACTTTCTCCTTTTCTGTTGTTCCCTGAGTTTGCTGATTTAACTGAACCTAACATTTTAAATGTTGAGGATACTATTGAAGGGGGAACATCAAGAAGGAAATGGTTAGATAGTCATCCTACAAGTCAGATTGTGGGTGATCTAACTGAAGGTGTTAAGACAAGAAGGTTCCATGGTGAGAGTGCACTATTCTGCTGCTTCCTATCAGAGAAAGAACCTGCTGAGATTAATGAAGCTCTACAAGATTCTTATTGGATTACTGCTATGCAAGATGAGCTGAATCAATTCTCAAGGAATGAAGTATGGGAGTTGGTAGATAGACCTGAAAGGCACAATGTCATTGGAACCAAGTGGGTTTTCAAGAATAAAAGAGATGAAAACAACAACATTGTAAGAAACAAGGCAAGACTAGTTGCACAAGGTTATTCCCAAGAAGAAGGCTTGGATTATGATGAAACCTTTGCACTTGTTGCAAGACTAGAAGCCATCAGATTGTTTCTTGCATATGCTGCCCACATGAAGTTCACAGTCTATCAAATGGATGTGAAAAGTGCATTTTTGAACGGTGTGCTTAAAGAAGAGGTTTATGTGGAACAACCTCCTGGCTTCAAACAGAATGACCAAGTTTACAGGGCTCGAAAAAGCCTTGTATGGTCTCAAGCAAGCACCCAGAGCATGGTATGATACTCTTTCTCAGTTTCTTACTGACCATGGTTTTGTCAAAGGAACTGTTGATAGAACTCTGTTCAGGATAGAGGATGGGGAAGATATCTTACTGGTTCAGATATATGTTGATGACATCATTTTTGGATCTCCAAACCATCAGCTGTGTGAAAAGTTTTCAACACTGATGAAAGGCAAGTTTGAGATGTCAATGATGGGAGAGATGAATTTCATTCTAGGTCTTCAAGTGAAAACAATCAAAGGAAGGAATATTCATCAACCGTGCAAAATACATCGAGATCCGATTGCCAAATATGGTGTATGCAACCGCAACTTCGGTTAGGATTCCTATGAATACTAACTACAAGATGGATCCTGATTCGAAAACAAATCGGTGAATCATATCGATTATAGAGAATCATTGGATCATTGCTCTATCTCACGCCAAGTAGGCCGGATATAACATTTGTTTGTTGGGATATGTGCAAGATACCAAGCTAATCCTAAGACTAGTCACATGGAGGTCGCCAAAAAGATACTTGAGATATCTTAAGGGCACAAAGAATAGAGGATTATGGTATCCAAATGATGATAACCTTGAATTAACCGGTTACTCGATCTTGACTATGGAGGTTGCAGAATTGATGAAAAGTCCACAACAGAACTTGTCAATTTCTAGGAAGCAAATGATATCTTGGTTTTCAAAGAAATGACCTCGTGCAACCAAAGACTATCGAAATTTGAATACATGGTCTGCAGGAAGTCATTGCGTTTCGATTCTTTGGCTCGCACAACAATTAAGGGATTATAAAGTTGTGGCCAATGAAGTACCAATATTTTGTGACAATAATAGTGCCATTGCTATTTCACAAAATCCCAGATTGCACACACCAGATGCAAGCATGTGGATATCGACATCACTTCATCGGAGATCATGTCGAGAAAAAGGACATAAGGATGGAGAAAATTCATCTTGATAGACAAAAGAGTGATATCTTGACTAAACCTTTGGTTGAATCAAGATTTCGAGAACTTTCAAATGAATTAGGGATGTTAGAACCAGGTGTATAAAGTAAATCAAAATTGAAGATTTTCGGATGCATGAAACTTTCTCGAGAACTCTATTGAGAAACTTCGGGGATAAAATGGAAATCTTGAATCGAGTCTCGAGAAACTCAGTTCTTGAAGGTCGAGACTCGATAACATCTTCGAACCATTTCGAAGATTTCGATATTATCTTGACATTTTATCAAGGTCGATTACTCGATAAGACCGATAGAGGAAATTAGTCTCGAGAGGTAATGACTCATGTGACCCATTTATTGCTTAAGTAAAACTTCGGTAATCATTCGCAATAAATACAAAACACCGAGGAATGTTTTTATGGATCGTTTTAAATTTCGAAGAAGGACAATGATCATTTAATGCTCTGCCACATTATTGACCAATGAGGATATTTTGGCGGCTTACTTTTTCGGAGATCGTTTGGTTCATATACCCGAATAATCGAGATTAATCTCAACCGTTGCTTTTCACCTAACCAACACGATTCTCCACGATCTTGAAGCTATTTATACCTCTTTAAGCCATTCAAGCCAAAATTTTATCAAACCCTTCGTTCCCAAATACTCAGAACTAAAATCCCTTTGCCCGTAAATCGCAAAAACCTAAAAAGTCGTCACATTCTTCAATCATATTCTAAAATGGCCCCAACCGTATTCGAGAGATTAGCCATAACCAATAAGCCATGGTACGAGTTCATTGTCTCACTTGAAAGCACAACCAACTCAAAGCCGTAAGAAGAGAGGCTCTGCATATGATCCGATCAAGCTAAACTTCACCCATCTAATCATGTTTACCCGCACCGGAGTTCGCAAAAAAAGGTAATCGAATTCATCCGCAATTTGAAAATAGATGAAGAAGATTGTATGCACTCTTCGATTACCATATCTCATCTAGAGCACTTTCATCAAAATACGCCGATTTTGAGAGGGAGATGTACATTGTTCCTAAAAATGAATGATGTGTTTTGAGCTATGTGATAGAGGAGAGGATCCCGCGATGTATATGTCGGCAGAGAGCGGGGAGTATAGGATTCTGAGAATCATGTGAAGTTTGAGGCAACTTTGCACAAGAAGCACCTAAAAGCCACAATATCGTGTCTTGATGGATATTGTGAGCAAAGAGCGTCATGAGTCTTCTGCGGGAGTTTTGAAAGCGATTAGTACCCCAAGCTCAGATTGATGGCGGCGATCGAGGCATCTCCCCACCACCGACTTCAACCGCTGAAATTCTTAGTCCGGATGGTGCCGAACAAGCCAAGATCATAAAAAGAGTCAATGGGAAATCACGATGAAAGGCAAGATCCACCATGCCACCAAAATTGCCTATATTTTGGAGATGTGCGAGAGGAGGAGGATATCTTCGCCAATTCAACCCCATTCCCAAATCGAAATTCTCTTCAAGCCCATTTCTTTGTGAAGAAGGCGGAGCCATTCGAGGGAAAAGAGAAAAGAAGGTAGAATCACCTTCTGCGGTCGCCGAGAAAAGAGACCCAACAAACCAGGGGAAGGTTACATTGGAGGCAAAAATGGAGCAAGGAGCAAAACTGATGAGGCAGAAGAACCTCGCCCAAAGCGCAGAAGATCGGGGGTTCTCACCCCACGGCTGTAGCAAAGGATTCCGAGAGAGACAACCCGAGGGGCCAAATCGCTTTCAGTAGTTCACCATTACAAGTGTCCGCCTGTGTTATCTTAAGAACACAGGATCGATCGAGGAGCAGCCTTCTCTCGAGGTGCTCGAGACATCACTTTACCAGAGTAAAATTTCAGAAATTTTTGTGCGAGCTCAGACTTTAGATGCTCTACCGGGACAGTGGTGCTCAGATCAAGAGCCAGCTCAGAGTCGACCAAGATGTGCAGTTTCGGGGATCGACGAGAGCTAACCTCAGACTATATCGAGGAAATGCCAACAAAGTTCTCGTAACCCACTCGATGCAAATCGAGGATATGAATGCACAAGCTTCAGATATTAATAACAGGCTCAGAGTAAAATGTACTGGATGAGCCCCGAGTGACCCATCGCTTGATCCCTTAGTCAAGCTTCTATCGAATTATTAAATTTTATTTGAAAGGTTTCCTAATTATTTTTTTGTTTAATGAAGTTCCAAAACTATTGATTTTTGTTCCAGCGATCCTTCTTGACGGATTTTTAACTAATCTAACGGAATCATTAAGTAAAACAATGATCAATATTGACAATTTTGATAATGATGATGTGTGTATTTACTTAACGGTTCTGTTAGACGATTAAAAAAAATAGTCAAGAACGAATGCGTGAAACAAAAATTAATAGTTTAGGGATTTCATTAAATAAAAAAATAGTTTAAGGACCTTTCGAAACAAAAATTAATAGTTCAAGGGTTTCTTAAAATAATTTAGAAACCTTTTGAAATAAAAAATAATAGTTTAGAAACTTAAAAATATATTTTGCCAAAAGAAAATGAAAAATAAAAAAGGATGAAAATTAAGAAAAGGCATGCATGATATTTATTGTGGAGTAGGTGCGATCTAGTATGTGTACACCATTTCAATATCATGGGCCATCCCATGATGAAGGATAAAGAACCTTATCCCTAAAATATCATTTGCAACATGCATCATCAATTTAGCTTTCTTATAATGCATGATTCTTTGAATCATGGTGATTTATGCAGAGATGGTTGCATGACATAGATCTCATGGAATCTAATTTTAGTCTACCCAATGGCGGAGCCAGGAATTGTGCCGAGGGGCTCAACTTATAATATACTGCAATTTAAATGTACTTTCGAATTATATATATATATATATATATATATATATATATATATATATATAAATTTATTTGGACTAAATATCTTTATATTAACTGAGTCAAATACATTTAATATGTATATTAAAATATGAATTATACATATTTCTTTCTCTTCATCTTCCTTACCCAAAGAAAAATAAGAAAATTTACATAGAAAAAAAAAATACACTTTGAAATTAACCAAAACTTCCAAATCTTAACATGTTAAAAATAAATAATTATAAATATATATAAAAAAAAATTAGTGGGGCCAGGGGCCAAGTGACTTATTGATTTTTAATTTTAGTAGTTATTGAATTATTTTATTTTCGAATATTTTTAGTAAAAGTTACTAAAAAAATGCACACTTGTTAAGTCTGTCATACGTAAGAATCAACAAATACCGTGAGAAAAATAAATCACAATAAACGAGTCCTGTACGAATAAAGCAATATAGAAGGCAATTATTTCTGACTTTTTTTCTTATAACAAATATACTGGCTGATAATTAATATTTTAAATATCGATGGCTGACCATTCAAAAAGCGCCACACATATTAATAATGGTTAATAAAAAATTGTAAGAGACAGGCATGAAATGAGATACAACCAGGGACAGATCTAGGAGTTAATAATAGAGTGTGCTATGAAACAAAAAAGTTTAGGCTATATATTCCTTTTTTTTTATCGAAGATTCGTGCTCCATTAAATGTTGTGAAAAAATAAATAAACTACTTATATATACTACATAGTTATCACGAGAAAAAAACAAACACTAAATGAACAATATATGTATTTAATAATCAATAAAATAAATAATAACAACAAAATTAATTTATAAAAACACCTATACATATAATCAGTAAAACTTGATTCTAACCTTGAAAATTGAGAAGAAATGATAAACACCAATAGAAAAAAAGGCACTAATTAATTGCTCACGCCTGTTTTTTTGTCGATAAACCTTCTCGGCTGTTCTCAATAAAATTTTAGAATGAAAAAGGACTTTGAGCTTTTTTGGATAAATCACGGGACATGAATCAAAAGGTGGGGCATGTTATTCTTATTCCTCTTAGTGTAGGTAGAAACCATGAGATTTTAAGGGATTTGAATCCTCTCTATTTCTTTTTTTTATTATTTTTGTAAATTTCGGAGAGAGAAAAACATAATGCAAGAGTCTCACACTTTATATTTTTTTATATTAATTTATTCTGTGTCTTTCTCTCTCCGAAATTTACAAGAAATTTACACAAGGAAATGAAGATGATCCAAATCCGATTTTAAGCGAGGTTTTAATTTAGGGTGGGTTAATTTATTTAATTGGGTTGGGCTGGTGTACTATTTCTACATAACACACAAATATATTTGTAGCGGGGGGGGGGGGGGCATGCTCCTCCTCTCGATACAACTTGACATAAAATAACACCATTTTATTTTAAAGTATAAAAGCGACAATGTCCAAATTATGTCCCGTCTCACAGTTAGACCATCCCGCATAAACGTGCCTATATTATATTTATTGTAGATTTATTTATATTAAAGTTTTGGGAGAGTACGTGGGCTAGCACCGAGTCTCTTAAAAGTAGATTCCCTAGATTGTATCATTTGAGTGCGTCGAGGGAGGCGTCAGTCAGTGAGATGGGGGTGTGGGAAAATGGGTCTTGGAGTTGTGATTTGAAATGGAATAGGACATTATTTGACCTGCGATACACTTGCTATTAATGATCTTAAATGCTAGATCAACAGGTTTTTTCTGAAAGAGAACGAGGAGGACACTTGGAAATGTAAGGCATCCACAGATGATCAATTCAAGACGAAGAGGGCATACGACATTCTTTGCAGCTCGAATGCTCCGACACAACTAAGCAACGGTGTCCATTCGGTCTTACGGCAGAATTTGGAGCAAGATTTCTCCCATCAAAATATCGGTTATGGCATGACGTCTACTACAAGATCGGTTACCCACTAGATCCAACCTCGCAAACCGAAATATTCTATCTACAAACAGTAATGTACACTGCCCTTTTTGCAATTTGGTTCTAGAGACAGCTAGGCATCTCTTCCTTGAGTGCAACGTGTCGTGCGCCATTTGGTATGCTTGCTATAATTGGTTTGGCTTATCGGTGGTTGGCCATTATCAAATCTCAAGGCACTTTCTCTCTCACTCCGGACTACTACTTGGCAAGAAAGGTACTACTTTTGCAATTAGCTTCTGGATTTGTGTTTGTATGGATTATTTGGAAAGGAAGAATAAACTGATTTTTTAAGACAAAAGTTTCGAAATGGTAAAGGCGATTGAAGAATTTAAGGGCAGATTTTAGAATTGGTGCTCGACGAAATACCCTTCTTTTTGTAATTATAATTTTATTGATTGGCTAGAAAATCTGTGAGGAGATTTAGAAAATCACCGTTGAATGTGGTCATGAGAAATCTGCTATTAATAATACGAGATTACAATTATACAACAGAAAGCCCAATTAACGGGAGATATACATGGAAAATACATCAAAGAATATATACTAAAAAATACACGGTCAAACTAATTATCATTAGTCCTATTACCCCCCGTCAAGCGCTGCGTGGGATGAAGGCAAAATCAAAGCTTGGAACGTAGAAACTCGAAGGCCGGGTGCGGTAAACTCTTGGTGAAAATATCAGCTAACTAAAGATTGGACGGGACAAAACGAGTAGCTAGCTTACCCGAGGAGACAAGTTCTCGAACAAAGTGATAGTCCAGATCGATATGCTTGGCCCTCTTGTGAGCCACGGGATTCTGACTCAAGAAGATGGCGCTCTTGTTATCACACAAGAGAACGGGCCGTGAGGTGGGTAGCGCCCGAAGCTCATGAAGTAAGTTTGTGACCCAAACCAATTATGCTGCTGCATTTGCCATAGCACGATACTCGGACTCACAACTAGATCGGGCTACAGTTGGTTGTTTCTTGGCACTCCAAGAAACGAGATTTCCCTCAATGAAGATAGAGTACCCATAGGTAGAATGACGGGTCTCAACAGCTAGCCCAGTCAGCATCGGAGTAACCCAAAATAGAAAATTCAGAATGTCGTCTGAATGATAGTCCATAATGCACAGTGCCCTTTATATAACGGAGAATTCGCTTCACAGCTAAAAAATGGTCATCAGTAGGCGAGTGAAGGAATTGACTAACCGAGTTGACTGCATAGGATAGATCAGGGCGTGTAATGGTCAAATATTGGAGAGCCCCAACAAGAGACCGATACAAGGTAGGATCACGGAACGGATAACCGTCACTAAGGAGAGATTCTCTAGCTACCAAGGGAGTCGAAACAGGCTTAGCATCCAATAACTCTGCACGCTCAAAAATATAATGTGTATACTTTGCCTGTCCCACAAACAAACCATCGGACGTATACGAGACTTCAAGCCCAAGAAAGTAATTAAGGCGACCAAGGTCCTTAATGGCGAACTCACAATGAGTACGAGAGATGAAATTTTGCAGTAAAGTGGAGTCATTGCCTGTAATAATAATGTCATCCACATACAGTAATAGATAAATGATGGAAGTACCTCTGTGGAAATGAAAGAGCGACGAATCACACCGACTCTGAAGAAAGCCAAGGCTAGAGAGATACGTGCTAAACCTCTGGAACCAGGCAAGATGGGCTTGACAAAGACCATATAAAGCTTTCTTCAGCTTACAAACATGATCGGGATATCTGGGATCCACAAAGCCAGGGGGTTTTGCCATAAAAACGGGTTTGTCAAGAATACCATTGAGGAAGGCATTCTTGACGTCAAGCTGATGAAGAGGCCAATTGTGCTGAACAGCGAGGGCTATGATAATCCGGACAGTAGCAGCTTTGACAACCGGACTAAATGTGTGATGAAAATCCGTGCCAGGAATCTGAGTGAAGCCCTGAGCAACCAATCGGGCCTTGTGACGCTCAATTGAACCATCAGCATGAAACTTTTCCCGGAAAACCCATTTCGAACCAACAATGTTTGTGCCAGGGGGGCGAGGCACCAAGTCCCAAGTATGATTCGAACGAAGGGCATCAATTTTTTCTTGCATGGCTGCAAGCCATTCAGGATGTTTGGCAGCAGACTTGAAGCCACGAGGCTCAGATGTGGCAACAAGAGCAGAGAGAAGAGCAGTGGAAGCTAAATCAACGGGGTAGCGAGGCTTGAAGACACCAACACGAGCTCTTGTGACCATAGGATGAGGCTGCACGGCAGGTGCCACATGAGGCTGGACTGCCGGAGCTGGACTGGGTGGATGCGCCTCGGCTGGGGCCGGGCCGGGCGCATCAACAGGCTGGACAGGATTAGGTGGCCCAGTAGCGGGCGACTGGGCTGGTGCAGCTGCAGGCTGGAACTCAACAAGGTCGTCCAGTGCAGGGAGCAGGCGGATGGGCGCAAGCGCATGCGGCAGTGCGCGGATGGGCGTAGAGGAAGGCCGGGCGGGTGTAGTGCCTGGCGACGTGCAGTGTGTTGCATCCAAAAAGGAGAAAGTTTCCAAATCTGAAACCTGAGACTCGGACAGAGCTAGAGAGAAAGGAAAACATTGCTCATCAAATTGAGCATGACAAGTAACAAATACTCGCAAAGAATCTGAATCAAAGCACCGAAAACCTTTGTAGATGCTTCTATACCCCAAGAAGATACATGGACGACTTCGGGGTTCCAATTTGTTGGCTGCATAATCATGAAGATATGGAAACACACGACACCCAAAAGGTTTAAAATTTTCATAATTCGGAGCATATCCAAACAGAAGTTGAAACGGAGAGATATCATGTAGAGCCGAGGAAGGTAGCCTGTTGATCACAAAGACAGCTGTTGCAAACGCATCAAACCAAAGAGAAACAAGGGCATGAGCATGAAATAACATAGATAAAACCATTTCAGAAATGTGACGATGCTTACGTTCTGCCCTACCATTTTGTTGTGGTGTGTAAGGGCATGAAAGCCGATGATGAATGCCATTCAAGTTCATAAGATCCCGAACTCGAGAGTTCACAAATTCAGTTCCACCATCACTCTGAAAAATCTTGATTTTATGAGAGAACTGAGTGCAGACAAATGTATGGAAGCGAACTAATATGTCATAAAACTCAGATTTGGCACGTAATGGGTAAATCCATGTTTGAAATCAGCTCTCGGGCTTATTTTACGGTAAGATCAGGGAGAGCCCCTCCACTTGCAGCATCAACCAAACTTCTATCGTTGAGAGTCAACCCTTCATAAAAATACTAGATCAGAAGTTGTTCGGAAATCTGATGTTGTGGACAGCTTGCCACCAGTTGCTTGAAACGCTCCCAGTACTCGTAAAGAGTCTCCCCTGTGATCTGTCTGACGCCACAGATGTCTTTTCGCAAACTTGCCACACGAGAGGCTGGGAAGTACTTCTGTAAGAACAATCTCTCCATGTCGACCCAGGTCGTGATACTTGCAGATGGAAGGTAGTAAAGCCACTCTTTTGCTGAATCCTTCAAAGCGAATGGGAACGCCTTTAGCTTCACCTTCTCTTCCGTCACATCTTTCAGTCTCATGTGAGAGCAAACCACATGGAATTCCCTTACGAATTTGTGTGGATCCTCACCTGCATTACCATGAAAAGCAGGCAACAAGTGAATTAAACTAGACATAAGTTTGAAATCGGTACCCTCAGTAGGATAAACGATGCACAAAGACTGCTGCGAAAGTTGTGGGCTTGCCAATTGCTTCAACGTCTACTCTGCCATATCTTCCTCCTCGGAATCAGACTCATTGTACTCACTTTCAACTGGAAAAGGAAACGATTCGAATAATCTCCTCGCTTCTTTAGCTTGCTTTCTCAAGTCTCGCTCTAAACTAGTAATCTCGGGGCAGAAATAAGAGACCCTTGCTACCCTTCGATCGTGTGAACATAGACTAGAGGAAATCCTGAGGAGAAAACAGAAAAGAGGACGTGAAGCTTAATAAAAGAAACGAAAAAAAAAGCGACACGAATAAAAATTGCAATTAAAAACGCTGAGCAGCGAACTGGGTCACCTAGTGTCACTGGACTGCAGAACTTCTTGCAACTTACGAAAACGAGTTGGAATTTTCCGAGACCAGAAAATACCTATGAAAACACACTAAAGTTCGGAAATATAACAGAAAATAGTGCCCAAATAAATATCTAACAACCGGCACAAAAATAAACTCACCGTTCCCCGGCAACGGCGCCAAAATTTTACCGCACTGTCTAGGTGCGACAAATAAAAATTACCCAAATCTACCCTACTAACTTGTAGTAGTGGCAAGCAAGGGATCGATCCACAGAGAACGCAAAATTATAATTGAGCTAGTTGTACGAATTTACGAGGACAAACGCAAAGAGGGGGGTTTGGTTTGGATTTTTATAACTACAAGATAAATAAAACAGCGAACTAATAATTAAGATTCAACAATTAAAAGTAATAATACTAGGAGTTTAATGAACGAAACCAAGGAGAAATAAATACCCCAACTCACGGTTCATTCATCCCCCATGTTAACACGACCACTTTAACATCGACGTTTACTTTATTCGTTTTCAAGATTAATGCCCCTCGGGGATCAAAACGCTCCGATTTCCCGGTCCTATCCCTTAAGTATATTTTATTGAAAAGACGCCCCTTCAAGAAAACCTTTCTAACTAAGCAGTCTAGGTTAGTCCATAGATTTAACCCAGTTAAAAGCATTAAACCCTAGGATAGAGAGCAAATAAATTCCCAAGTACACTTAGCACGACCCGTAAGAATCTGGTCTAATTCACCCTAGTGAATCCACTAGTTGTTACCAAGAGTCTCCACATATAACAATTACACGGATTACATGCTTAGACTTAACAGGCACATTTAAACAACTAACCTAGATGGTCAATCTAAATCAATTAATTTAAACACGCAAGAAGTTGAAACAGATAAATTAAACAATCCCAAAACGAATATCGTAAACGTCTCGAGTTAAATAATCACATTAAACATGGGTACAGAAATTCCCGGAGTTGGGATAAAAGTACTAACTAAAAATTAGAACAAACTTAAAAGAAATCATCTTCAAAGCTGCTTGCGTCTGTGCCTCCTTCTGCAACTGCCGTCTCCAATTTTCTGGAATCAAAAACGTGTTTTTCTTTCTTGATTAAGTGACATAAATAGTTGGTTCTTGGGCCCACTTCTCTCTCTTTAATTCGGCTTGTTGGTCCCAAAAAAATAATTTAATTTTATGAAAAAGGGGAGGGGGAGAAATGGTGATTTAAAAAATTTTCTTTCTACACGATGTGTTTTGCTTATAACCAAATGCATATGACAAGTAAGAACATAGAGCAATAATGAACACAACAAAGTATAGTGGTTCGGAGACTCAAGCTCCTACATCCACTCTCACTTATCCTAGGGAAATTCCTTCAAACGGAACTTATCTCCCTTCACGGGATTGCCTACAGATATTTAATGAGCTCTCACTCAAACGGGACTTATCACCCTCCACGGGATTTCTATACAAGCTTTCTGACTGTCTAAAACAGTTTACTCACTTCTTCTCTAGAGCTTTCTGGCTGACTCAACTGCAGCTTACTAACTCTTTACAAATCCAACAATCACACACAAACTACCTAACAATAGGGTTTGGGTTTGGTTGGTGTCTCCAACTAGGTTGAGATTTTCCCGTACAATTGTTTAGCCTTTATGCTAAGGTTGGGAAAATCTCTCTAAGCTTAGGATATATCATTGGTTGCTTAGATTGGGTTTAGAACACTCTTGAATATATTTTGGATATCTACAGATTTGTGTTCTATGGTGGGAATGCTTTAAGATATGGCTCTTGGCTTGATAGCATTTTTCCACACTTAATTTGATGGAAGATCTTGAATTTATAGCGTGGATTTGAATGTTACCGTTGGAGAAAGTCACATTCAAATCCATACTATTCTGTAATTTCTGCAGCTTTTTGTCAGGCTTTTTGACCACCTCTGATTGGTCCACGTCAGTATTCAGGCCTTCTGAAATCAGCATACATCCTCTCAGGATTTCAGCGTTCTTCCCTTCAGGATTTCAGCAACTTCCTCTCAGGATTTCAGCATACTTTCTCTTAGGATTTGAGCAACTTCCTCTCAGGATTTCAGCATACTTTCTCTCAGGATTTCAGCAACTTCCTCTCAGGATTTCAGCATACTTTCTCTCAGGATTTCAGCGTTTCAGCATTAGGATTTCAGCGTTTCAGCATCAGGATTTCAGCGTTTCGGCTTCAGAATTTCAGTGTTCAGGATTCCTCGTTTAGGCCATTCTGACATTCAGCGGTATTTGACTTCAGCCTTCTTCCATTCAGGTCACTTTTCCTCAGGCCTATTTTCCATTCTGGCCTATTTTCTCAGTAAACTTCATACCAGTTCCCCCTCAACTTGTTCACTTCCCCCTCAACTTGTTACCTGTAAAAATGAATTTAAACAATACAAGTTGACAAATACAAAATGTTTTGGCATAAATAATCAAAACTAAAATATCCCAACAATTTCCCCCTTTTTGATAATGATGCCAAAACCATTAAAAAATGCTTCCCAAAAAAAATCTCTTCCCCCTTTTTTAAAAAAAAAATATGTTCAGGTGACCACAAGAAAAAAAAAATTCTTTAAAGGGAAACAATAATTATCAAAATCAGTGGTCTTTAGAACACCTGCTCTGATACCAGTTGTTGGTCCCAAAAAATAATTTAATTTTATAAAAAAAAGGGAGGGGGAGAAATGGTGATTTAAAAAAATTCTTTCTACACGATGTGTTTTGCTTATAACCAAATGCATATGACAAGTAAGAACATAAAGCAATAAAGAACACAACAAAGCATAGTGGTTCGGAGACTCAAGATCCTACATCCACTCTCCCTTATCCTAGGGAAATTCCTTCAAACGGGACTTATCTCCCTCCACGGGATTGCCTATAGATATTTAACGAGCTCTCACTTAAACGGGACTTATCACCCTCCACGGGATTGCCATACAAGCTTTCTGACTGTCTAAAACAGTTTATCACTTATTCTCTAGAGCTTTCTGGCTGACTCAACTGCAGCTTACCAACTCTTTACAACTCCAACAATCACACACAAACTACCTAATAATAGGGTTTGGGTTTGGTTGGTGTCTCCAACTAGGTTGAGATTTTTCCGTACAACAGTTTAGCCTTTATGCTAAGGTTGGGAAAATCTCTCTAAGCTTAGGATATATCGTTGGTTGCTTAGATTGGGTTTAGAACACTCTTGAATATATTTTGGATATCTACAGATTTGTGTTCCATGGTGGGAATGCTTTAAGATATGGCTCTTGGCTTGATAGCATTTTTCAAATCTTAATTTGATGGAAGATCTTGTATTTATAGTGTGGATTTGAATGTTACCGTTGGAGAAAATCACATTCAAATCCATAATATTCTGTAATTTCTGCAGCTTTTTGTCAGGCTTTTTGACCGCCTCTGATTGGTCCACGTCAGCATTTAGGCCTTCTGAAATCAGCATACTTTCTCTCAGGATTTCAGCGTTCTTCCCTTCAGGATTTCAGCAACTTCCTCTCAGGATTTCAGCATACTTTCTCTCAGGATTTCAGCAACTTCCTATCAGGATTTCAGCATACTTTCTCTCAGGATTTCAGCATTTCAGCATCAGGATTTCAGCGTTTCAGCATCAGAATTTCAGCGTTCAAGATTCCTCGTTCAGGACATTCTGACATTCAACAGTATTGGACTTCAGCCTTCTTCCATTCAGGCCACTTTTCCTCAGGCCTATTTTCCATTCAGGCCACTTTTCCTCAGGCCTATTTTCTCAGTAAACTTCAGACCAGTTCCCCCTCAACTTGTTACCTGTAAAAATGAACCTAAACAATACAAGTTGACAAATACAAAATGTTTTGGCATAAATAATCAAAACTAAAATATCACAACACGACTCCAATAGCCCAAATATCCTCTCCATAATTATCCAATCAAATCATCCCAAAAATATATCTTGACCAAATCTCTTTCAATTCAAATAGCTTAGACCAAATCTTTTCCAAATCGATGACCGTATTTGGATTCTCTCTTCACAAACATGGAACATGGGCTCCTTTGGAGTCGGTCGGCCCGGTGTGGGCCTTTATCACACAATTGGCCCAACAATTTTTCCGCAAAAATACCTAAAGACACTTAAAAACACACAAGCCCGATCAAGTCTTGGATTGTTCGATCAAATCACATATAAGTAATCTAACATGTCATTCTAACATAAACGAGCTCAATAAATTGTACTCTATCATATTAAAAACATGCACATTTTACTACCTATCAAGGGGCATAAATATGCATAAATATGCATAAATTCAAAATTTACAGGCTTGCTTTTGCCGAACTGAAATATAATGTATTTATTTTGCCAAACAAAAACTTATTGTTTTTTAATTTGCCACCCCCTAAATACCTGCCAAAAAAATATTTTTTTCCCACATAATACAGGATTAAATTCAATTTAATCACAGTTTTGGATATTAACTATATTTAACTTAACCGGTAGTAAAAACCATTCAGCTTGGCGCACAACTCCGCATAGATCCCCATCAGTAATTTCGCTGGACAACCCCCATTGTGCTATGTCGGCAAGTCCCGACACACACAGGCATAAATGAGGCTTCTTAGAAGATTAATTTGCAACAATATTTAAAGTTGGTGATTTATTTATGGTTGACCAATGTTCAAATTTTAATTGAAATTTAATATAAAAAGGTAATTTAATTTACAATTAAGCCTTCTATTTTTTATATAATGATTGTATTCCCCGTGCTTCATAATCAAGTAAATATTCCAGTTAATCAAGTACAATTTTGTAACATATATGGTAATAAAGCAGTAAACTCAAACTCTCAAAAATTTAAATCTACATTATTCCGATTCCAACTCATATATAAACCTTTCAACTAATACATAAAAAAAACATTTATCTTTTAATACACTGAGGAATTTTATTTTATTTTTAATTTAATTGCTTTAAAACTAATTTTATTAATTATAGTTTTGACATCATATTTTTTTACAAAATTTAATTTCATTTAGACCATTTGTTTTTAGTTTTTTATACTATTTTTTGTCAATTATTATTTTTGAAACAATATTAAATTGTTTTAATTTAAATAACATTGTATAAAAAATAATTACATAGTAATAAAAAATATTGTATAATTTTGAGATTAATTATTTTATAAATTAATCATATTTTAAATTATAAACTGTGTTATTCTGAATTAATAAACATAAATAAGACTTTAATTCTTAAAAAAAAGTTGGCCATATAATACATAAAAGAAAAAGAAAAACAAAAATAAAAATCCACACAGACCTTGACCTTCTATAGCAGGTAAAAATCATCAATTCCAAAACTGTTGTAAACTTATAGGACCAGATTAAAAAAGTCAAAACTATTGGGACCAATTTCAAAATCGTGACAAGTTACTGTACTACAAAAATTTTAATCCCATTTAATTAACTGACTTCTTGCCATCTTTTCCAAGAAGAATAAATTAATTCAACATTTCACACTCTAATGATTGGGAACTATTCTTTTAATGCAATTTTTCCCCAAGGAGAAGAGTGATTTGACAGCGAATTTATTACATGTTCTCCAATTATACATTCGTCCATGCCTTGGACAATATAAAACGCTGGATGTTTGCAAGATGCAAAACATCCTGAAATCCATACTGCAGCCACTTAATATTAAGTGATCATGGGTGCACAACGGAGTCTGTCTCTACTTATTCTCCTGCTCTTGACTTTTCGTAAGTGTGATCATAGAAATTAGTTTCTCATGATTTTTTGGTAATTAATTATATTTGAAGAATTGTAGGTAGTGAGTAATTTAGTTAATTGTGTATATGCAGAAGAGATGATGCCGAGTGAAGCAGTAATGTGCCCGTCACCTAGCAGGCTCTTCCATGGACCTTGCTTCAGCAGCAGAAACTGCTTAGCAATTTGTGAGAAAGAAGGGTTCAAAATTGGAGAATGCAAAATGTTTAAGTGTGTGTGCGCAAAAGATTGCAAGTCTAGCGGTGGGGAAGAACCAGGCGAGGGCCCACCTGAGGAAGGAGGAAATGAGCCGGGTGATGGCCCTCCTGAGCAGGGAGGCGAACCAGGCCAGGGCCCACCTGAAGAGGGAGGAGATGAACCAGGTGACGGCCCACCAGAACAGGGTGGCGATGATGATGGAGAAGAACCAGTTGCGCCCCCTCCTAAGAAGGCCGGAGGAGGCCATGGGAAACCACCCGGCCCTCCTGAGCAGGGAGGCGATGATGATGGAGAAGAACCAGTCGCGCACCCTCCTAAGAAGGCCGGAGGAGGCCATGCGAAACCTCCAGCTCATAGCAGAAAATATTTGCTGCCTAGTAACTAAATCATAATTAATATTGGCACATGTTTGACGTTTCAGATAAGTTCAACCAGTAATTTGATCTCCAATGTCATATGTATAGTACACCTGGATATATATTTTTATTAATAAAGTTATATATATACATAAATTAATCCTTTGTGAATCAAAGTATTTGAGTTTGCGACTAATTCTCCTGCCGAGTAATAATTGAATCATCGAAATTAGTGTGTGTTATTAATATACATCATTAATTAATAAATGTTATGGGTAACAATTGTTGCTCCCCCACGACAATTGCATATCACTGATTTCGAGCTTCCATTAGCACGAGACATTTTGTTTTCTTAAAATTACGGGATGGACAACTAATGTATGTATCAAGTCGCGGTTGCATAACTATTGTTCTTCAATAATTTTTGTCTTTCGACAATTAATTATAAGCAGTGATGTATTTCGGGGGTTTTTATTCTTGAATCACACCTAAAACCTAATTTTTGTTGCTAACAATGTTTACCCTTTTCCCGTTTAATATTCTTTATCTCCATCCTTTTTTCTTTCATTTTTTATTATTTAATTATGTGTATTTCATTTAATTTCGTATTAAATTGTGCATAATCAGCGCTTAAAATACAACCCTCGTCGAAATCCCCAATTTAAAATGTCACGTGATCGGCACGCTGGTGGAAAATAAGCTTTCTTAATTATTTTTAAGGCCAGTAATGTAGGGTGATGCCAATTTAAGTACATTAAGTTCCAGTTTGGAAAACGTAGGACATTAAAACTTTATTTTTGGCAAAAGCAGATCATAATTACCACTCTTACGTGCCAAATTTGCAAAACCAAAAAAATTATGAGGCTACTTTGTGAAAAGTCAAAAACTTTTGGCCTTAATTTGCAAAACTCAAAACATACAGGCTTGCTTTTGCTAAACCGAAATATAATGTCCTACTTTTGTCAAACTAAAACTTATTGTCCTTATATTGCCACCCCCTATATACCTGCCAAAAAGATAGCCTTCGGTAGTAATCGTAACCTTCAAGGATCAAAGATGCCATCTTCTCCAAAGGTGTCACTAACGCAGTCATTGGTCTATAGATTGGACCACTTGATGCCCTTCTTTTATTTTTTTAGACTTTTTCCCGGTTAATACTCGAATATCTCGTACTTTCCACCTTTTTTGATTTAGTCTCATTACTATTTTTAGAATGATTTAGTTTAGTAATTGCTTGAATTTCTCATTTTCGTCACATGACTATTTTTTAGAATGATCTTGTCCATAACCACTTGAATTTCTTAGTTTTCATCCCATGTTGCCGGAAATAACCCTAAACTGCGATGTTTCATCAGCGTTCCTGTCACGTGCCATTTTAATATTGGAATTCTGACGTGACACGTGTTTTAGGCTCCGAGATGGCACAATTTAATACAATTATATAAAATATACATCATTAATCAATAAATATTACGGGTAACAACGGTTGCTTCCCCATGACCATAGCATATCACTGATTTCGAGCTTCCATTAGCACGAGACGTCTTGTTTTCTTAAAATTATTGGTTGCATAACTCACCTATGTATCAAGTCGCGTCTGGCCAACTATTCTTCTTCAACTATTTGTGACTTTCGAAAATTTATGAGAATTGATGGATTAGGGGGATTTGTGTCCTTGAATCGCACATATACCCTAATTTTTGTTTCTATGAATGTTTACCCTTTTCCCATTTAATATTCTTAATCTCCGTCTTTTTTTCTTTTTTTTTCTTTTTTTATTAGCAAATTATGACTATTTCATTTAATTGTCATATGTATTAAATTATGTTAACTCAGCGCCTAAAATACAAGACTAGTCGGAATCCCCAATTTAAAATTTCGCGCAATTGCCACGCTGGTGAAACGACATCGTTTTTCATTAATTTCGGCAATGTGGGTCGAAATTGAGCAATTCATGTAATTATGGGACTAAATTATTCAAAAAAATAATTATGGGACCAAATAAAAATAAGGTGATGACTGTTGGTTATTTGTGGTATTCCCCACAAGTGTTATTTTATATATCTCATATGCTCTGAAATACACACACAATGATAAGCTTTTTTTTTTTTAAGCCCGATATGTAGGGAGGAGCCAATTTAAGTATATTAAGTTCCTGTTTGGGAAAAGTAGAGGATTGACTTTATTTTTTGCAAAAGTAGGAGATCGTTTTTTTTTTGTGTATGGCAATATAGTTCATTATTCCCACCCTTATGGGTAAACTTTGCGAAAACAAAAAATTAATGGTCCTACTTTATGAAAAGTCAAAATTTACGGGTGACCGCACTGTCGAGGTGCGACAAATAAAAATTACCCAAATCTACCCTACTAACTTGTAGTAGTGGCAAGCAAGGGATCGATCCACAGGGAACGCGAAATTATAATTGTGCTAGTTGTACGAATTTACGAGGACAAACGCAAAGAGGGGGGGGTTGGTTTGGAATTTTATAACTACAAGATACATAAAAAAGCGAACTAATAATTAAGATTCAACAATTAAAAATAATAATACTAGGAGTTTAATGAACGAAACCAAGGAGAAATAAATACCCAACTCATGGTTCATTCATCCCCCATGTTAACACGACCAGTTTAACCTCGACGTTTACTTTATCCGTTTTCAAGATTAATGCCCGTCGGGGATCGAAACGCTCCGATTTCCCGGTCCTATCCCTTAAGTATATTTAATTGAAAAGACGTCCCTTCAAGAAAACCTTTCTAACTAAGCAGTCTAGGTTAGCCCATAGATTTAACCCAGTTAAAAGCATTAAACCCTAGGATAGAGAGCAAACAAATTTCCAAGTACACTTAGCGCGACCCGTAAGAATTTGGTCTAATTCACCCTTGTGAATCCACTACTTGTTACCAAGAGTCTCCACATATAACAATTACAGGACCAAATCAAAATCAGATTTTTCATTACATGCTTAGACTTAACAGACATATTTAAACAACTAACCTAGATGGTCAATCTAAATCAATTAATTTAAACAAGTAAGAAGTTGAAACAGATAAATTAAACAATCCCAAAACGAATATCGTAAACGTCTCGAATTAAATAATCACATTAAACATGGGTTCAGAAATTCCCGGAGTTGGGATAAAAGTACTAACTAAAAATTAGAACAAACTTAAAAGAAATCATCTTCAAAGCTGCTTGCGTCCGTGCCTCCTTCTACAACTGCCGTCTCCAATTTTCTGGAATCAAAAACGTGTTTTTCTTTCTTGATTAAGTGGCATAAATAGATGGTTGTTGGGCCCACTTCTCTCTCTTTAATTCGGCTCCAATAGCCCTAATATCCTCTCCATAATTATCCAATCAAATCTTCCCAAAAATATATCTTGACCAAATCTCTTTCAATTCAAATAGCTTGGACCAAATCTTTTCCAAATCAGATGACCGTGCGCTGGATTCTCTCTTCACAATTCAGACGAACATGGGCCTTTGGACTGGTCGGCCCAAAGGGCCTGGGCCTTTATCACACAATTGGCCCAACAATTTTTCCGCAAAACTTACCTAAAGACACTTAAAAACACACAAGCCAACCAAGTGCGGAATTGTTCGATCAAATCACATATAAGTAATCTAACATGTCATTCTAACATAAACGAGCTCAATAAATTGTACTCTATCATATTAAAAACATGCACATTTTACTACCTATCAAATACCCCCACACTTGAACTTTTGCTTGTCCTCAAGTAAAAACACATCAAACGAGCAACAATGGAGAGGCCAAGGAATTCGCTCAGGTCCTTTCAACACACACAACACGTGATATTCAAGCAAAGTAGCAACTCACAAAGCTCCGGACTAAGTTCAATGCAATAAGGAATCGTGAATTTTTGAAGGTTTTCACTCAAGTTCCAAGATTATATACAATAGGTCCTCAACTCATTGATTCATTCTGCCCCTCGCCATACTTTGACCCCCTCATCATACATTCCATCTAACTGAGGTAGTTTCGACAAACTCTACAACCTAGTGTACCCCCAATCCCCTTATTTTTCTCAAGGTCTGCAGCACCACTCTACTTTTCGGGTTTTAGCTCTAATTGTTTCCAACTACGAACACTCGAACCCCCGAAAGTAGGCAGCTGTCTCAGCACCCATTTTTTTCTCTTTTTATTTTGAAATGCAAGACCGCAACTTCACTCCATCGTTAGGTTTTAACTAGCAAAAAGGTTTTTTTTTTTTAAACGAGCCCCTAAAAATGGGCAGCTGTACCGGCCTTTTGTTTTTCACACAATTTTTCAACTACTCCTTTCTCCATACCACAAAAATGTTCCAACCTTAGGGGGTACACTATGCATGCATCATTCATCAAACCACCTAATTAGAATACTTCAAATACAAGGGATCAAAGCACGACTCAGCACTCCACTCATCAATTCACCGATTACTATCATAGACTCAAATGGACTCCCTCATGAAATCTTCAACTATCCACAACCTCCACATGCATTAATCAAAGAAATTTTAACCGGGTCTCCACAAATACCACAACGCTATCCTATCACATATATAAACAACTAACACTCGACTCATCATCGCGACTCAACATCTCCATGCACAACCAAAAATATATATCAATGTCTTTCCCCCCACACTTAATATGTTGCTTGTCCACAAGCAACAAAAATAAATATGCACAAGGAAGAAAAGACAAGATAAGAGAAAGAGTATCACCGGATAAACTGGAGAGTGTAGGCGCTACTAGTAATCCACCATTCGCATTCACTTCAAGCACCGGAGAGCCTGCAACAAAATTAAGATAGACACACGAAGAAGACAACCAAAGAGAAATAATAAAAAAAAAATACGAAAATAATAAAAAAAAACACGGGCTGCCTCCCGTAGAGCGCTTTTGTTTAACATCTTTTAGCTCGACGACCAACATCCATTTTTCACGTGATAGGAGTGAAGTAATCCTTTCGATCAAATGTCAACTTATATTGACGAACAAAACTTCCTCCCATCAAGATCCTTTCTTTCCCCTTGAGCCTTCGATTGTTGGCAAGTAGAATTTGCTTCATCGGCTCAAATAGAGGTACATAAACCTCACTCATCTGAAATATGTCAACTGCCAAATATCCTTTGATGACCTCTTTCACTACTTCTTCGAACCTTCATGAGAATGAAAGTGAATTAGGAGTAATAGGAATTGATTGAGAGAAGAGTACCTCATCTTTCATTCCAGCAGTTTTGACACTGGGTAATCCAGTGTCAGTTTCTGCAGACTGTTTCACACTGGGTAACCCAGTGTCAATCTGTCCAGAAACTTGTTCCTTATTCTCCTTGACCGGAGCTGGCGAGACGGGCTTTTTTGACTTCTTCTAACTGCTTTCCACTCCTCAACGTGACAGCGTTCACACTCCTTGGGTTGACGTAGGGCTGGGATGGCAGTTTTCCACTGTTTTGGGCTTCCAAACGATTGACAGCACTTGCAAGTTGACTCATTTGCATCTCCAAATTCTTGACTGTAGAAGTTGTGGTTTGCTGGAGTTGAGTCATGCTCTCCTGCATTTGTTGTTGGAACTGGAAGGACTGGGTGGTGAGAAGTTTGATCAACTCCTCTGTGGATTGCCCAGAGTTTTCCATTGGTGCCTTGACTTGATATTGGCCCCTTTGCTGCTGTGGCCAATTGTTGTCCACTGCTGGAGGATTCTGCTGATTCCCGTACCTAAGATTTGGATGCTCTCTCCAGCCCGGGTTGTACGTATTCGAAAAAGGGTCAAACTTCTGCCCTTGGAAATTTCCAATGGCGTTGGCTTGCGCCACGTTCTGTTCCGTATACTGGGCTGGGACTCCACCTGTTGCAAGTTGTCTCACAAAAGCAATTAGTTCAGTTAATTGATCTTTGAAAGAAGGGTCACTTACTGTTTGTACCAGGGTTGCAGGTGCACCCCTTTGATTGAATTGCTGGGTGTTCGCTGCCATGTTTGAAATCAGCTCTCGGGCTTATTTTACGGTAAGATCAGGGAGAGCCCCTCCACTTGCAGCATCAACCAAACTTCTATCGTCCAAATCCCCAATTTAAAATGTCACGTGATTGGCACGCTGGTGAAAAATAAGCTTTCTTTATTTTTTTTTTGGCCCGTAATGTAGGGTGATGCCAATTTAAGTACATTAAGTTCCAGTTTGGAAAAAGTAGGACATTAAAATATTATTTTTTTTGCAAAAGCAGGAGATCATAATTACCACTCTTACGTGCCAAATTTGCGAAAACAAAAAATTTATGGGGCTACTTTGTGAAAAGTCAAAAACTTTTGGCCTTAATTTGCAAAACTCAAAACTTACAGGCTTGCTTTTGCTAAACCGAAATATAATGCCCTACTTTTGTCAAACTAAAACTTATTGTCCTTATATTGCCACCCCCTATATACCTGCCCAAAAAAATAGCCTTCTGCAGTAATCGTAACCTTCAAGGATCAAAGATGCCATCTTCTCCAAAGGTGTCGCTAACGCATTCATTGGTCTATAGATTGGACCACTTGATGCCCTTCTTTTTATGTTTAAACTTTTTCCTGGTATTAAATCCCGAATATCTCGTACTTTCCACCTTTTTTGATTTAGTCTCATTACTATTTTTAGAATGATTTAGTCTCGTAATTGCTTGAATTTCTCATTTTCGTCGCATGACTATTTTTTAGAATGATCTAGTCCATATCTGTTAATATTGATGATTAAGTCCATCAGATGGGGGTTCGTGAGCACTCTAATTCTCTCATTGCTAGAGTTCTTTTGAAAGCTACGGTTGAGCCCATGCCTTCAGCAGAGCTCCGTTCAGCCATTAATGAAGTTTGGGATATACCAGGTGGGTGGCAATTCCTGCCCATGGGAAGAGGCTTTTATAATATTCACATGGCTAATTATCTTGAAAGGGAGCGCATTCTCACACGTCGTATTTGGCCATTCAAGTTTGGCACGGTCAAGTTGCAACGTTGGACCCCGGAGTTCAATCCGTACAAGTTCAACTCCCCTATTGTCAATGTTTGGGTCCGTATATATGAGCTACCTCCAGAATATTTTTATGAACCCTTTGTTCGAGCTCTTGCATCGGCTCTCGGTCCAGTGGTTGCTATAGATGAACGAACCAGGAGTCGCAAAATGCTGCATTATGCGAGAGTCCTCGTGGAACTTGATTTGCGGAAAGAAAAGGAATCATTTCTCATGTATGAACGTTCGGGACATTGTGCAATAGTCTTCTTAGGCTATGAAAACCATCTAAGCTTCTGCACTTCCTGTGAATCTGTTGGTCATTTATCCTCGGATTGCCAGCGATCCTTGGAGGCTGGACGTCGGCCTCCGGCTCAATCGAAAACTGGCCCGACCAAGGCCAAGCAATCTTCTAAAGAATGGGTCCAAAAGGCCTTCCCTCCAGCATCTTCTGCCCCGATTCAGACACTTCCTGAAGGTACTTTGCTAGTTTCTACTACAGCTGCTCCTACTGACCTAGGTCTGTCCTCCCCTGCTGCTCGTTCCGAGCCTATATCCACCGTGTTGTCGCCTTTTGTCACCACTCGTTCTCCTACTCTTGAGACCGCTGCCCTTTCTTTGCATGGGACCCCAACCACATCTTATGTAGCTGCTCGTACATCCCCCAATGTTGATGAGGATGGTTTTTAACGGGTTACTCGTAGAAAATCCGTGTCTCCTACGACCTCTCCTTGCCCTCCACCTGCCATTTCCAATGCTTTCACTGCTCTTACACCGTCTGCTCACCCTAGGAGGGTGACACTGCTTCGACTCAGATCATGAGGTCGAGGACTACCCCTAATGACCCCCTACCACCTGAGGCAGTCTCTTATATCACCAAGAGAAAAGGAAATCGCCCCAAGCGTGGTGCTAAATCATCTCAGGCACATGGCCCATATAACACTCGCAGTAGGGTTGCAGTTTCCATTGCCTCGTCTATTGCTGCTGCGTCCTCCAACACTCTTTTTCCAGATCAATGATTCTCGTCTGGGTTCAATAGGTATGTCTCATTACAGCTCTTGGGCCGATCAATGTGAAGATGACACGATCCCGCCGATGCACGGGTCATATTTAGGTGATTAATGATTTGTCTTACTTGGAATGCATGTGGGTGGGGTAACGAACAGACTGGTCGCATACTTGATCATCTTTGTGTTACTCACAATCCTGACTGGGTTGCAATTTTTAAGCCCAAGATTCTTGTTAGTAAGCTGCCTCGCCGCTTCTTCTCGAAACTTCGTCTTTCTTTCTTTGCTGAGAATCACAGAGAGGCTATGAAGCCTAACATTTGGGTCCTCTGTCGTCCTCATCTTGCCTCTACTGCGACTGTTATTGCCACGACTGATCAATTTGTTGCTGTCTGGGTGGTTGATTCTGTTCTAGTGTTTGTCCATGCCAAAAATTCCGTCATTCTGCGTCACACTCTCTGGCTCGACCTTCTTAATATACCGCATGCGGCGGTATGTATTATGGGGGACTTTAATGTCATCCTTGGCGCCCACGAGTGCTCATCGGGGGTGCTCTCTCTCACTTCCCCGACTGAGGAGTTTCGAGAGTTTATCTCTGCTGGTGACCTTTTAGACATCGAATCTATTGGTCCTCGCTTTACTTGGTCTACGCGATGGAATTCTGGTATCGTCGCTGCTCGGCTTGATTGTGCCTTGGCCACTCATGCTTTTCTTGATCTTTGGGTGGACATCGAGTTGTTGGCCCTTCCTTTGCTTAGTTCGGATCATCGTCCCATCCGTCTTCGGACTTCCGTGGGATCTCCTCCTGTCCCGCGTCCTTTCCGGTTTCAAGACATGTGGACCCTTCATGAAGCTTTTGTTCCCCTCGTTCATCAGATTTGGGTACTTCCGACCCCTGGTGATCCCGTTCACGCTTTTCTTGTCAAGCTCAGGCTCCTTAAAGGCCGTCTTATCATGTGGAATCAGCAGGTTTTTCGCAATATCTTTGGGGAGATTCAACATGCCACTGCTGACCTTGATGCTATTCAGAGAGCCATTGCTAACGAGGGTGACAGTGATGCTCTCTTTGATCGGGAGATGGAGCATATTAGCAAGGTTAATGATCTTCTTGCACGTCGCCATTTATTTCTTGCTCAGAAAAACTTTCTGCAGTGGTTTCAGGATGGGGATCGTAATTCATCTTTCTTCCATCAGTTACATCGGGCCAAGAAGTCTCGGGCCTCCATATCTGCTGTGCAGGTTGGCAATAAATTCGTTATTGTTGCTTCTGACATTGGCCAGCACATTGTGGATTACCATGAGCTACTCTTCAAGGAGGACTCCACTCTTCTTCAGGACTATTCTATTCTTGATGCCTTTCATTGGCCTACTGTCACAGCCCACCAAAATATGTCTCTTACAGCCATCCCCTCTATGGAGGAAGTTCATGACGCTGTCTTTGGCCTGGACCCTTCCAGCTCCCCGGGCCCCTATGGTTTTGGGGGCTATTTATATCAGAAGTGCTGGGATATGATTTCTGAGGATGTCTTTGCTGCTATCTCTCATCTTTTTACTTCATTGGCTTTGCCGTCTGGTTTGAACTCCAGTTTAGTTACTCTCATCCCGAAGGTCGCGGATTCGATCAGGGTTACGGACTTCCGGCCGATTGTAATGGGTAATTTCATCTATAAGGTCTATACCAAGATCATCGCTACTAGACTTGGTGGGTTCATCGGGACTATTGCCAGTGGCTCTCAGTTTGGGTTTATTTCTGGTCGCCGGATTCACACTTGCATTGCTCTTGCTTGTGAGATGATTAATAGTCTCAACATGGGCAGGTACGGTATTATAGCGCTGAAGATTGACATTGCCAAGGCCTTTGATACCATATCTTGGGGTTTTCTTCTTCATGTGCTTCGTTGCATGGGCTTCTCTTCCAGATTCATTGGCATGGTCTATAGTATTCTTCATTCGGCATGCCTTTCTATCTTGGTTAATGGTACCTCGCATGGTTATTTCTCCTGCTCTCGGGGGGTTCGTCAGGGGGATCCGCTATCTCCCCTTCTTTTTTGCCTTGCTGAAGAAGCTCTGATTCGTTGGTTTGACCACAGTGTTGCTACCTCTCGTCTTACGGTCCACCGCACTCTCCCTCGGCATCTTCTTTGTGCTGATGATATAATGTTTTTTCTCGAGGCCACTCGGGCCAATGGCCGTCATATTCGGCAGCTTCTTGATGATTACGGTCGAATTTCGGGTCAAGTTTACAGTCCTTCGAAGTCCTGGATTTTCTATGGTGCTAAAGTGACTGATCGCATGAAGAGTTACATTAGTCATTGCACTTCTATTTCTACTGGTTCCCTTCCTTTCACATATCTTGGTATTCCCATATTTGAGGGCTCTCCAAACGGTAGTCATCTTATGGTCGTGGCTGACTCGGTTAATCAGAAGTTTTCCAGGTGGACGGGCAATTCCTTATCTCTTGCTGGTAGACGTTGTCTCATCAATAGTGTTATCACGAGCTCTCTGGTTCACACTATGATGGTCTACAAATGGCCTAAGCAGTTGTTGCATAAAATTGAGACGGCTATTCGCAACTTCCTCTGGACTGGCGATATTTCGAAGAAGGGCTTCTATAATGTGGATTGGGCTCGCTGCTGCGCTCCTACTGCCGAGGGTGGCCTTTGCATCCGTTCGATCAGACTTGTGAACACTTCCTTCATATGTAAGCTGACTTGGGACACCATTACCTCCATCGATGACACCTCGCGTCTGCTTTGGGACCGTTACTTCACGAAGGATGACACGCCTCAGAATTTCCAGCGCCGGTCTTCTATCTGGACGGCTCTTCATGCTCATGCTAGGAGGATTGATGAGGGTTCTTACTGGTTTATTGGGAAACACTCGAAGGTCAAGTTCTAGACGGATAATTGGTTGGGCTTCGTTTGGCTAACCGCGTTACTTTGCCTCCGGACTTCTTCAAAGACTTTTGCGCCCTTTGTTGGGGACTATCTTATTGAGGGGGTTTGGTACTTCACTAGCTATTTCATTACGCCCACCCGACTTGGTTATGGATATCTTGCAGACTCGATACACGAGATGGATCAACGGATTTGACGGATTCCGCCATCGGTACTCTTACCTCGAGGCAGGCTTATGACCTTCTCCGCTCCCCTCTTCTTCCCGGAAGTCTTGGGCTCCCTGACTTTGGGCGCCTTTCATCCCTCCCCTACGTAGTACCACTGTCTGGCGTGCCATTTGGAATAAGTTGCCTACCTCCGATGTGGTTTCTCGTATTTTAGCTATTTCGGGCCCTACGATATGCCCCCTTTGCCTTCGTGCACCCGAGTCTCGAGGAGCACATCCTCTCCGGAATCTTGGGTTTTACTCGTTCTCATCTCTATTTTATTTCGATATCTTCTAGATTTAGCTTTGCTTTGATAGGGGCTTCTCTAGCTTGGTTTTATAGGCTCAGCAGGTGACCCGGACTAAGCAGATCAAGAATCTCTGGCGCCTCGCCTTCATCACCACGGTTTGGGCCATTTGGAAGACTCGGTGTACGGCTATTTTTGATGATGTTTGTCCCTCTCATCATGGTTGTATGGTCCTTATTCTTGAACTTCTTCGTGAGATTCAGCACTTCAAAATTGGGACTATGAATGGCATTGATGATTTACTTGTTTGTAGGAGACTTCGGTTCATCACGTCACCAAACCCCCTTGACGACTATGATGGTTCGTTGGAGGCCGCCTCCTCCGGTGCTTCAAAATTTGAACGTGGATGGCAATGTCTTGATCTTGGGTAGCATTTTTGCGGTTATGTTGTCCTAATTCGAGAGGGTCGTTTTGTTCTTTGCTTTTTAGGTCACTCTTGGGAGTGGTATTTCTTTGAAGGTGGAGATTCTTGTGGGTATGCATGGTGTTGTTTTTGCTCGGGCGAGGATGGACTAACATTTGGATGGAGATTGATTGTGAGCTTGCTGTCAAAGTTCTTACTTGCAGTGGGCGGGATATACCATGGAGGCTCAAAGCCAGCTGGCCGAAGTATGCCGAGGCCAGGTCCAATGTTACCCTCACAGTTTCCCACATTCATAGGGAGGGGAATTCCATTGCTGATTTCCTTGCCAAATTACACTATGATAATGTTTGGATCGGGGGTTGTCCCAATTTTCTTTGTTATAAGCTTTATTCTGATATGAATAAGGACTACTTTTGTATCTCTAAGTAGTCCCTGTTTAGAGGAGTTTCCCTTTCTCCCTTCGACCAGGGGTTTTGCCCCAAGGGGGGTTTTACCCTGGCAAGGTGTTTAGTGGGGCTCCGGCCTCTGGTACGATCTGTGTACTTATGGCTCTAGGTTTTTTCTTTTTTCTTTTAGGTATTGTTTATTTGCCACTTGAATTGCTTAGTTTTCGTCCCATGTTGCCGAAAATAACCCTAAACGGCGATGTTTCATCAGTGTTCCTGTCACATGCCATTTTAATATTGGAATTCTGACGTGACACGTGTTTTAGGCTCCGAGCTGGCACAATTTAATACAAATATATAAAATATACATCATTAATCAATAAATATTACGGGTAACAACGGTTGCTTCCCCACGATCATAGCATATCACTGATTTCGAGCTTCCATTAGCACGAGACATCTTGTTTTCTTAAAATTACGGGATGGACAACTAATGTATGTGTCAAGTCCTAGCTGATTAACTATTTTTCTTCAATAATTTTTTTCTTTCGACAGTTTATGAGAAGTGATGGATTTGGTGGGGGGTTGTTCTTGAATCACATCTAAAACCTAATTATTGTTTCTAAGAATGTTTACCCTTTTCCTGTTTAATATTCTTAATCTCCATCTTTTTTTTTCTTTTTTGTTAATTAATTATGTGTATTTCATTTAATTTCGTAATAAATTGTGCATACTCAAATACCTAAAATACAAGCCTCGCGCCGAATCCCCAATTTAAAATGTCACGTGATTGGCACGCTGGTGGAAAATAAGCTTTCTTTTTTTTTTTATGGCCCGTAATGTATGGGGATGCCAATTTAAGTACATTAAGTTCCAGTTTGGAAAAAGTAGGACATTAAAACTTTATTTTTAGCAAAAGTAGGAGATCATAATTATAATTACCACTCTTACGTGCCAAATTTGTGAAAACCAAAAATTTATGGGGCTACTTTGTGAAAAGTCAAAAACTTTTGGCCTTAATTTGCAAAACTCAAAACTTACAGACTTGCTTTTGCTTTAACCAAAATATAATGTCCTACTTTTGTCAAACTAAAACGTATTGTCCTTATATTGTCACCCCCTATATACCTGCCTAAAAAATAGCCTTCTGCAGTAATTGTAACCTTCAACGATCAAAGATGTCATCTTCTCCAAAGGCGTCTATAACGCAGTGATTGGTCGGTAGATTGGACCATTTGATGCCCTTATTTTTTTGTTTTTAGACTTTTTCCCAATATTAAATCCCAAATGTCTCATACTTTCCACCTTTTTATTTAGTGCCATTACTATTTTCAGAATGATTTAGTTCCGTAATTGCTTGAATTGCTCAGTTTTGTCACATAAATATTTTTTAGAATGATCTAGTCCAGAACCACTTGAATTGCTTAATTAGTTTTTGTCCCATGTTGCCGCAAATAACCCAAAACGGTGATGTTTCATCACCTTTCCTGTCACATGCATTTTTAATATTGGGATTCAAGCGAAATACATGATTTAGGCGACGAGTTGGCACAATTTAATACAATTATATAAAATATACATCATTAATCAATAAATATTACGGGTAACAACAGTTACTTCCCCACGACCATACCATATCACTGATTTCGAGCTTCCATTAGCACGACACATTTAGTTTTAGCATATCACTTATTTTGAGCTTCCATTAGCACGAGACATCTCGTTTTCTCAAAATTGTGAGATGGACAACTTATGAATGTATCAAATCGTGGCTAGGCAAATTGTTCTTCAACAATTTGGGGTTTGTGTTCTTGAATCACACCTAAACCCTAATTTTGTGTGCTAAGAATGTCTACCCTTTTCCCATTTAAATATTCTTAATCTCCTTTTTTTTTATAAATTTATTATGTGTTTTTCACTTAATTTCCATATGTATAAAATTGTGCCAACTCATGAGCCCCTAAACTACAAGCCTCGCTCAAATCCCCAATTTAAAATGGCACGTGATTGGCACGCTGGTGAAAAATATTGTTTTGGGTTATTTCCGGAAACATTGGAAGAAGTTGAGCAATTCAAGTAATTATGAGACTAAATTATTCCCAAAAATAGTTTTGGGACTAAATAAAAAGAAGGTGATGAATGTTGGTTATTTGTGGTATTTTTCAGAAGAGTTAGTTTATATATCTCATATGCTCTGGACTACACACACAATGGTGGACAATAAGCTTTCTTTATTTTTTTTAAGGACGTAACATAGGGGGATGCCAATTTAGGTATATTAAGTTACTGTTTTGGAAAAGTAGGACATTAACTTTATTTTTGGCAAAATTAGGAGATCATTTTTTTTATTTTTGTATAATGCTTGTATTCTCCGTGTTTCATAATAAAGTTAATATTCTAGTTAATTAGTGTTGTTCTTACTCATTATCATTTTAATTAACTGACTGCTTGCCATCTTTACCAAGAAGAATATGTAATTACAGATTAACATTTAATTCAACATTCCACTCTCTAATGATAGGAAACTATTCTTTTAATTCAATTTTTCCCCACGGGAAATTAGATTTCACCGCAAATTTAATAAATGTTATCCAATTATACATTCGTCCATGCCTTGGACAATATAAAACGCTGGATGTTTGCAAGATGCAAAACATCCTGAAATTATTCCATACAGCCACTTAACATTAAGTGATCATGGGTGCACAACGGAGTCTGTCTCTACTTATTCTCCTGCTCTTGACTTTTCGTAAGTGTGATAGTAATTAGTTTCTTATGATTTTCGGCAATTAACTAATTTAATTTGTGTATATGCAGAAGAGATGATGCCGAGTGAAGCGGTAGTTTGCAAGTCACCTAGCAGGCTCTTCCACGGACCTTGCCTCAGCAGCAAAAAAACTGCTTAGCAATTTGTGAGAAAGACGGGTTCAAAACTGGAGGATGCATAATGTTAAAGTGTGTGTGCGCAAAAAATTGCAAGTCTGGTGGAGGTAGTGGTGGGCAAGAACCAGGCGCGGGCCCACCTGGGCAGGGAGGAGATGAACCAGGCGCTGGCCCACCTGAGCAAGGAGGCGGAGGAGAAGAACCAGGTGAGGGCCCACCTGAACAGGGTGGCAGTGATGGAGAAGAACCTGTTGCGCATACGAAACCTCCAGCTCGTAGCAGAAAATATTTGCTGCCTAGTAACTAAATCATAACTAATTTTGGTCATGTTTGAAGTTTCAAATAAGTTCAACAAGTAATCCACTTGGGTTTGTAATAATTTTTTGTCAATACAGCTCTATAAAAATTAACTCCTCGTGAATCAAATTATTTGAGTGTTATTGAATCAACGGAATTAGTGTGCTATTGAACTCTTCGAATATTTATCATTCTTATAGCATACACTGGGGTGGGGGGTGCAGGGGCGGATCCACCATAGAACAAAGGGTACACTTGCATCCCCAAAATATGAAAAACTGCAATTATATATATATATGATCTCTATTCTCTGGAATTGTTTGAGCTGAATTTTGTTTTGCTCAAGGCCAAATTTATATGTTCTATATTTCCGGGCTATATTTTGCAAGTGAATACAAAATATTATGAAAATCCAATAATCCCCTCGTCATTTTATATTAAAAATATATATTCAATCCCTACAGTCACCAGCATCTGCCGCCGTCACTTACTTATCCGGTCAAAAAATATATCCATAATCATCATATATTTTTTTGGCAAAAATAAGTTGAAATTAATAAATTTCAATTCTGGGTAAAAAAAAAATGGGGGAGAAGAGAGTTACCTGATTATCTCGATATCCGGGGAAGAAAGAGAGCAGTGGCGTGAGAGGTGGTCGATGGTGGATGGCTTGGCGGGCGGCAGCCGCCGATTGAAGAAGAAACTGGAGAATGAAGGAGAGAGAAGATTAGGATTTTTAACCGGCCCTTTTATTTGTTTTTTTTTCAGTCCAAATTATTTATCAATTTTTTTTTTTGGGGCTTTCATTTTTCTTTTATAAAATACAATTAATATGTTTTTTTTTTTTTAAGTTTTAAGTGTACTCCAATTTTTAGAATGTTATTTTAGAAGGTTTCTAAAAAATTAGATTCAATGAATCAAGTGTAGTTATAATATCATCTCCTCTGTCAAAATAAATAAATAAATAAATTATAATATCATCTCAATACTATATATTTTAGTATCGATCTCTAAAATTTTAAATATTAAGTAATTAATACTATTTTCGATCTAAATTTATTTATCCATTTGCTTTTAACACGATTTTTAATGTGAGAATTATTTATTAGTATTTAAAGTGATAAGGTGGTTTTTGGTTAGAGGTATTGTAGTATTTTCTGCTTTTATTATTATAGTAAATTATTTTTTGTGGGTAAAAGTAATGAAATGAGATGTAATTTAGATAGATAGTTGAAAAAAAATGTACTTACTTTATTCTCTTTTATGGAAAGGGGTAAACAAGTTTGAGACATATCTTTTGGAGAAAATGAGTAAAAAAGTTTGAGAAATATCTTTTGAAAAAAATTAATAAACAAGTTTGGGACAGAGTTAATACTATTTAAATTATATTTGTATTCTCAAATTAAATATCCTGAATCCGCCCCTGGGGGTTGGTTAGGTAGGGCAGTGGTATAGATTTAATCTTTTTAATTATTGGTGTTATCATAATTATGTATGATTAATATTTCAGTTATATTCTTAATACTCCTCCGTCCGATCTTGTTTACACGACATCGTGGTCAAAGTTTAAGAAAAAGTGATAGAGTGTTGGGGTAAAAAGAGTTATTTATTAGTATTTTATGTGATAAATGAAAAAGTATCGAGGTAGAAAGAGTTGTTTATTAGTATTTTATATGATAAAGTATAAAGAAGGTATTTTCATTTAAGGAAATGAGTAACAAGATTAGGACGCCAAAATGGAAATAGTGTAAACAAGATCGGAGACGAGGGAGTATCAAATAATTTGTGGGTTTTAATTTATTTTGTTAATTTATTTTCTACATTTTAATTGTTATTTGAACTATATATATTCATATTTATTATTTATAAGTTTTTTATTTTTATATTTTTTATAATCATACATGTTTTTTTTAATTATTTTCTCATTTTATTAATAATTTCTAAACTTAATTTTGATTTTGTACTAATTTTAATAGTTAAATAGCTAAGGTGAAGTTAATTTGATGCTAAATGTGGAGATGATTTGGCATTGATTTGGTGTTCAAATAGGCATACACAATTTTTGGGATTTAAACAAAAATCGTCCCATAACTTTGAACCTTTATTGAAATGGTCCCATAATTATCAACTTTTTCCAATTTAATTCCACATGTATTCAATTTGATTCAATTTAGTTCCAAACCGCCTTGAGGAGGTCGCTCAAAATTGCTCAAAACGACGCGTCGTTTTGGACACGATTTTTACATATTTCGGTCCAAAATTGGGGCCGTGTAGGACATGTGATGAGAACCGCGATCGAAAAACACAAATAATACATAAAGAACGATAATAATTGTTGTCCCCAACTCAGGTTGGCAAGAAACAATTAGGTTTTGACAAAGTTGCCAAGGTTTTTTTTATTAATTTTCTGCTTAAAAAACAAAGAAAAACGTCCTAAGTGTTTATAGAACAAAAACAGGACCAAATCTGCCCAAAAAATGACTAAATCTCACCCTAAATCTATAAGTGATATACTTGAACGAAAATTAAAGGACAAAAACGAAATCTAGCCTATAAAATAAATAAAAATAGCAAAGATATGATAATCTTGATCTTCCATGTGAATCTTGCCAAATCTTGGAATAAATCTTGAAAAATTTTGCCCATTAACTTTAGTTGCAAAAGTAGGACAATTCCTTGCCATATAATCTTGCACGTATTATTGGGTCCAAAAACCCTTGTTCGCATCAACATGCTCTCAAAAAGACGTCGTTTTGGGCAGTTTTGAGCGATCTCGAGCGATTTGGGACTAAATTGGATCAAATTGAATACATATGGGACTAAATTGAAAAGGTTGATAATTATGGGACAATTTCAATAAAGGTGCAAAGTTATGTGACTATTTTAGTTTAATTCCCCACAATTTTGAATTTCAAGCCAAAATTGGTCTAAAGTGAAACAATGTGAAATTTAATGTCCTACAATGACAAAAAAAAAATCAAAATCAAAACAATAATGTTATCCAAGACACACAATTCTGCCACCAAACGTATTATTTGTGTCATTGCACACTTAAATCGTATGACGATAATGTATCAACAAGGCAATAAACAACCTAAAACAAACCAAAAACAGAAGCGAAACAGAAAAAGAAAAACACAAAAAAATAGACAAAGTGTAGTATGAAAATTTTCATACATGAAAAAACTTTAATTTACAACCAAATTCTGTAATTGGTGAAGGTAAGACAAAATTGAGTGGTTCGTGGTTCACTCGGCCCAAGTGATTCATGGTTCACCCGACCCGAATAGGTCATAATTTAGGGTTCATTATTTAGTGTTTAGGGTGTAGATGGTTGATTTATCGCAATTTTATAGATTTTCATACATGAAAATTTTCACACTAGACCTACTCAAAAAATAAACCAGAATCACGTAAGTAAATCCCACAAAAGGGAATAAACCGCAATAAACGTAGTAAATCTCACATCTAGGAACCCCGGAGGAGGGGGGTTGCATTAGCAGCGCTGCTGAAGAAGATGACATAGTTGATTCTTGAAGGTTTCGAATACTGCAGAAGGCTATTTTTATTGAGCAGAAAACATGAATCTGCAGAAGGTGGCACTAGAAACTTGATGCAGCAATAATATATTCTAAATATTTTATTTTTATTATTAAATATTTGTGATTTATAATTTATTTGTTAAGTTTTTCTAGATTTTAATTGTTATTTGGATCACTTTCAATATTTACAATTTTATAAGATTTATTTTTATATACTATTTTTTTAATTATATATATGTTTTTTTTTCAGATATTATTAATAGTATTTAAACTTAAATTAATAGTTAAATAACTGAGGTGGAGCTAATTTGTCGCTAAGGTGGAGATGATTAAGTAGTTAGTACTAGCTTGAGTCTACAAAGGAATTGGGATCAAATCAGACCACAATTTTGAATTTCGGGCAAAATTGGTCTGAATTGACGCAATTTAAGATTTAATGTCCTACGTCTACGTAAGTTAAAATTTAAGAAAGAAACATGTCCTTAAATTCCCTCCCTAATGTTAGTGTCCTAAAAAATTAATCCCATCTTAATTGCTAATCTTAACTCAGCTCGTCTCATATTTACCAAGTAAAATCCGCGACGAAGATATAGAATTTATGAAAGAACCCATTGTCCATTGACATTTACTTCATTCATTCCATTATAATAGGTGGGAGTTATTTAATGCAGTTTTTCCCCATCCAAAAATAGTTTCATGACGAATTTAAAACTTGTTCTCGAATTACGCATTCTTCCCACGCCTTTAACAATATAAAACTAAATGGAATGTTAACGCAAACAGGCAACAAATCTCAACATTATAAGTGATCATGGCTGCACAATTATTGAGTCTCTCCGTGCTTCTTCTCCTGCTCTTCTGACTTTCCGTAAGTAGTCGGGATTTAAATCAAATTCGTCCCATAATTTTTCACCTTTATTGAAATGGTCCCGTAATTATCAACCTTTTATTTAGTCTCACACGTATTCAATTTGTTCCAATTTAGTCCTAGGCCGTCGGAGATCGACCAAAAACACCCAAAACGACATTGTTTTCCCTAATTATCGCGACTAAAACGACATCATTTTGGGTGTTTCTGATCGATCTCCGGCTATTTGGGGCTAAATTGGAACAAATTGAATACTTATCGGACTAAATTGAAAATGTTGATTGTTACTGAACCATTTCAATAAAGGTGAAAAATTATAGGACAAATTTTGTTTAAATCCCTAAGTAGTCTAATACTTTTAAAAGATTTTCTTGTATACATCGGAACAGTCGTGTTGACTAGTTTTGTTTTGTGAATATGCAGAAGAGACGATGCCAAATGAAGCAGCATTAGTGTGCTCGGAACCCAGCGTACTGTTCAAAGGACTTTGCGTAGAAAAACAAGAGCTGCTCAATATTTTGTCTGGCACAGGGTTACTTATTTGGAGAATGCAGTGGCTTTAAGTGTGAATGCGCTAAACTATGTGACAATGGTGGAGACAGGGACGGAGACGGAGACGGAGATGGAGAAGGAGAAGATCCCGTGCGGACCCCTCCCGTGCACCGAGGCCGTGGAGGCAATGATGAGGAATTTGCTGTTCATAGCACAAATTAAATCCTTTCTTGAGAATAACAACTAAGTTATATATAACTATACATATTTTTCTAATAAGTTCAAATTAATTGGCTATGAAACTGGTTAATTTGATCTCTCATCTATAATCCAGCAATTTGGCTAGATTTGCAATTAAACTTGATGCTTTATCTATAGAAGGTTATATATATATTGACTTGTTACCATTTGATCTTGAAATGCATGCATTAAAATTTGTTTAATTAATTAGAGGTTAAAACTTGGAATAAATGAAAGAGAAAGCAATGCGACAACAGATGTGGATGATTGCGCAAATCACAATGTGTGAATTCCATCAATTAATCAACACACCAAATTGTTCTGATCTGTTTTGATAAAAATCAACATAATTTGTTCTATTTGTTTTTATTTTATTTTTGGAAATGAAGTGCTAGTCACTAGTGCGTATATATATGCACATGCCAATTCGGATTTCGGACTAATTAACTATGTGAAGGAAAAGTTCAATCTATGGACGTGCTACGTTGTACAAAAAGTTCACTGAATACTTTAATATTGAATATATAAGTCCTGCAAGACAAAAACTTGAATGCACGCGCGTGCACTTTTTTTATAATACATATTAGCATGTACTACGTCCCCAACATTACTTGAACACTTGTCTTATTTGGACGCCTCAACATTACTTGAACATTCTCAAAGTGGAAACAAGCATAATATTAATACACTCACAGCACCATTATTTTATTCCACTCAAACCCACTAAACCTACTTTACTTGGTTTATGGTGTCATTTTCAGTGTTCAAGTTCTCTCGATGAGAATCTGCGATCGAAAACACAAATAATACGCAGAATCTAACGATAATAATTGTTGTCCCAACTCAAAGTTGACAAGAAACAATTAAGGTTTTGACAAAGTTGCCAAAGGGTTTTATTTATTTCATAACGTGACAAAACAAAGAATGATAACCTATAACTATTTATAAGACAAAAAGGATCAAAACTAACCCTAAAAGGACCCATCTTGATCGCAAATCCCTATTTAATCAAATATAGGACCAAATCTAAACAAAAAGGACTAATTCTAGGAATTAAATATTAAACTAAACGACAATTATAAAATAATAAACCTAAAACAGAATAACAATAAATCTAATATAATCTTGCAAAGTTCTTGTCAAATCTTGGACACTATCTTTGGAAATCTCTTGATGCCCAATCGTCTTGCCGCCTCCCCTCTTTCTTAAGGCCCACTCCCAAACTTATAGGCCTCGTCTAGGCCAATTTCCTTGTTTGCATCATCCTCATGGGACGGAGGGAGTATATAATAGGGATAAATTATTTTTTAAGACACTATTTTGGAATTTAAAATTGGTTCTTTTTGTTTTTGATAACTTTCGTTATACGATTCGAGGACCGCTAATTTGGGGGACCTGCATTGCGAACCCAAATATCCACTAGGGGGGCCACTTCAAGTCAAAACAATGTTTTACATGTATGGATTGACTCCATCTCAAGAATTGATCAAATCTTAGGCGTTTCGAACCTTGGACCTAAATAGGAGCATACTCTTAAGTCACACGTCTACACAACTAGGCCAACCCTTGGGGTTCTTTAAATATGTTCTAGTTCCGAATTTTGCATATCTGTTTTAAAAAACCACCATTACAACATTTAATATAAAATTGTAATTAATTTTCAAACATGATTTTATATAAACTTAATTTTATAGATTAAGCATCAAGTTTATTACAAATCTTGCCAACTTTATCAGAGATATCTAAGCTTGTAATGAACATAGCAGCAAGTTGAAATATGCATGTTGTAGAATGAAGAATTAGTTGTTAAGCAAATATATTCTGCTATGAACGGGAGGTTTGGCAACGCCTCCTCCTGCCTTCTTAGGAGGGTGCGCAACTGCAACTGGTTCTTCTCCATCATCATCGCCTCCCTGCCCGGGTGGGCCAGGTTCTTCTCCATCATCATCTCCTCCTTGCCCGGGTGGGACAGGTTTTTCTCCATCATCATCTCCTCCCTGCCCGGTGCGCCAGGTTCTTCTCCATCATCGGGTGGGCTGTCACCTGGACTTCCACCAGACTTACAATCTTTTTGCACACACACTTCAACCTTTTGCATTCTCCAGATAAGAAACCCTCTTTTCTCAAAATTGCTAAGCAGTTTTTGCTGCTAAAGCAAAGTCCATGGAAGGTTTTGCTAGGTGCCTTGCACAGTGCTGCTTCACTCGGCATCATCTCTTCTGCAAATGCAAAAACAATTAATATTAGTCTGTCAATACAATTAATTAACTGTTCAGATACAATATATATTTATATATAGAAATTAATCTTAAGAAACTTACGAAAAGTCAAGAGCAGGAGAAGAAACAGAGAAAGGCTCCGGAATTGTTCACCCATGATCACTTGTTAATTGAGAAGTTGTATGAATGATTTGCAACTTGCAAGCATCAAGGCTTTTATATCGCTCAAGACATGGGAAGAATGCATAACCGGGAAACAAGTATTTAATTTGCTATCAAATTATTTCTGCATGGCCAAAAAACTGCATTAAAAAAAATAGCTCCCAATGATAACAGACTGGATTGTTAAATTAAATGTGGATGGGTTTACATATAAACCCTATATCTCAATCCAAATATTTAATTTACTTACTTGATGAAGAACGCACCTAAGATGCAATAGTTAGTAACAATAAGTAAATGATATAGCATCGAATCATAAAGAAAGAAAGAAATTTAAATGAAAGAATAGAGGTATTTTTTTATGGTGGATTAATCAAAATGCGAGTTAATATCAAGAATCATCATGGGAGTAGTAAACCATTACCATTTAATTTAACAATCCACTCTCTCATCACTAGGGGGGCTATTTTAAAATGTAGTTTGTTCCCAATGGAGATATAGTTTGACAGCGAAATAAATACTTGTTCTCAAATTATCCATTCTTTACATGACTTGAACAATATAAAATTGTGGATGTTGAGCTGCATAATTTGAGAACTTAGGGTTGTCTCCCTTCTGCAATGATTTGATAAAATTGTTGAATTGAAGAGAATCAGATTGAATATGCCAAATCTCGATGCAAGAAAAAATATGTGTTGTGCTAAATTCCAGCGATTCCCTCGGCGAAAAGAATTGGTGATCTTTGGATTTCTTAGACTAAATTACTTGACTTTACGTTTTAAACTCTCATATTTTTTTTCAATTAACCTTTTTTTTGAAAAATGTATTGTAATTAATTATGAATTGTTTGTTAGTTTTATTTTTTATTTTTGTTTTTAGGTTCATTTAGTTAATTAAGTGTGTGTTTGTTTTTGTTTAATTGGTGATTACTTACTTATCAAAGATGCCATGTCGTGCCCAAATCAGCATTTCAGCCAGAGAACTACCTAAATTTAAAGTGCACGCGCCCAGGCATGAGAAGAAATGACATCGTTCTAGGTTCAATAGAAATTTAGGACTAAAATTGTACAATTCATGAAAAAATTGGGACTAATTTCGATTAAAACTTTTTTGGGACCATTTTGAAAAAGGTAAAAAATTATGGAACTATTTTTTATTCTACTTAAAACATAATCCCCAAGTTACTGGCCTAAAATAACATTATTCCCAGAGATTAGCTCCAAGTGATATCTAGATGTATTTGTTATCTCGTGTTTGTTGTTGTGCATTATTAGATGGGATAAGAAAGCAGATTTCAATGTTGTCCCTCCTTCACTTTTAAAAAAAAATATAGTAGTATATAGAAATTAGAGTATTGTAGTAAATTGGTTGAAAAAAGTAGAAATTAGATTGTCCCGTACATGAGGTATTAATTAATACCCGGGGAGTGGTGAGATTTTTTTGAAATCACGAATTGCTTGCTGGGATTTGATAATACCTTTAAAAGGGACAGATTCTTTTTGTTAGCTTTTCAATATGCATCTCTTTTTTTTGCCCTTAGACTTTTTCAACTCACAAATATACATTTTTGTGATCATTCTACCCCTCTCTTTAATCTCATCTCTATTCCATTTTATCCTTTAATCCCATTCCATCCAAACATGATCCAGACCCGGACCCGGAGCTCTGAACCCGAACCCTGAACCCTGAGCCCGAACCCTAAACCCTAAACCCTGAGCCCGAACCCTAAACCCAGAACCATGAACCATAAACCCTGAATTATGAACCCGAACATTGAACCCGAACCATGAAATATGAACCATGAACCATGAACCCTGAACTATGAACCATGAACCCGAACCATGAACCATATATTATGAACCATGAACCATGTATTATGAACCCTGAACATGAACCCGAACCCTGAACATGAACCATGAACAAATTTTGGGCCGGGTTCGGGTCCAGGTCTTGTTTGGAAGTTGAGAGTTGGAATATGTGGTGGAATTGGGATGGGATTATGGGATGGGATCAAGGGGGAGGGGTAAATGGTCACAAAAGAGCACAAATGTAGGTTGAAAAAGTCTTAGGGCAAAAAGAGAAATGCAAGTTCAAAAATTGCATTTTTGCGAATTTTCTCTTAAAAATGTATATGTATATCGATTTGGACTTTAAAACGGGTCAACGTTATTGTTCAAATATGCAGATTGTGCAACTTTAAAACATGCCTTATCCCCATGGCAAATATGTCCTAAAAGTAAATCCTGATAAATATGCAGATTGTGCAACTCTGTTAAAAAAAAATAATTATAAAGAGACTTTGACCATTTTTAGTTAATGAAAATAAATTTATGAAAGAAGGCAAAGCAAATGGAAGGAACAAGAGCAATCTAACTTTGTATCTACAAACATCTTTACCTATCAATTAATTATATCTACAAACATCTTTACCTATCAACATTAATAATTAGTGATATGTCTTCAATCCAATGTCTCTGTATCAAATCTCCTCAGAAAATAGAAATTTTCATTAATTAATTTTAAATAGCGAGGCCTATATATAGGCCAGCATGAAGCATTAAGTCTCCACACTAAATTTTGTTGCAATTAATTAATTAAGCATGGCCAAGATGTTGTACTCTCTAGTGGTTTTGATGCTGCATCTCCTAATCTCAAGTAAGTTGTATTTATTTCGGGATTCATTTTTTTTTAGGACAATATCTTATGGGGTGTAGCAAAATTAAGACACTATTTTTATGGGTAAAACTAGGACATTATCTTTATGATCTTGCAAACTAGAGCATTGTCTTTTAAGTTGGGAAAATTTTAGGCCAAATTTCACCAAATGCGTGCTTGGGTTCCAACGTGATTTGGCCTAAATTGCCTAATTTAAAAAGTAGTTTCCTGGTTTTAATGTCCTAAAAATTAAGTTTCCCCTTCATCAACTTTCAACCCAAATTTCAAGTATAAGACATATGTCACTGATTTAATAAAATTCCAACTAATTAATTATCAGATAATGAAGTGATGCGTGTCGAAGCAGAAGTGTGTGAGTCACCAAGCGAGATATTCCATGGACTTTGCTTTTCCGACGCCAACTGCGGCAAGATATGCAGTCAAGAAGGTTTCATTTCGGGGCATTGCAAGGGCATAAAACTACGATGCATATGCTTTAAAGATTGTGGTGATCCAACAAAACCTCCCAAAGTAAACCCACCTATAACTCCTCCAACCGGCGGTTGTCCTAATCCTCCTGCAGGTGGCTGTCCCAAACCCCCTGTCGTACCTGTTCCTAAACCTCCAACGGGTTGCCCTAATCCTCCGAGTGGCCCGGGTTACCATCCCCCAACAGGGTGCCATAATCCTCCAAGTGGTTGTCCCAAACCTGCTGGTGGCTGTTAAAAAGGTTGATCAGAAGGATGACACGCCTCAGAATTTCCAGCGCCGGTCTTCTATCTGGACGGCTCTTCATGCTCATGCTAGGAGGATTGATGAGGGTTCTTACTGGTTTATTGGGAAACACTCGAAGGTCAAGTTCTAGACGGATAATTGGTTGGGCTTCTGTTTGGCTAACCGCATTACTTTGCCTCCGGACTTCTTACAGCACTTTGACTGCACTGTTGGGGACTATCTTATTGAGGGGGTTTGGTACTTCACTAGCTATTTCATTACGGCCCACCTGGACTTGGTTATGGATATCTTGCAGACTCCGATACACGAGATGGATCAACGGATTTGACCGGATTCTGCCACTGGTACTCTTACCTCGAGACGGGCTTATGACCTTCTCCGCTCCCCTCTTCTTCGGAAGTCTTGGGCTCCCTGACTTTGGGCGCCTTTCATCCCTCCCCTACGTAGTACCACTGTCTGGCGTGCCATTTGGAATAAGTTGCCTACCTCCGATGTGGTTTCTCGTATTTTAGCTATTTCGGGCCCTACGATATGCCCCCTTTGCCTTCGTGCACCTGAGTCTCAGGAGCACATCCTCACGGAATGCAGGTTTACTCGTTCTCATCTCACTTCTATTTCTGATATCTTCGGTATTTAGCTTTGCTTTGATAGGGGCTTCTCTAGCTTGGTTTTATAGGCTCAGCAGGTGACCCGGACTAAGCAGATCAAGAATCTCTGGCGCCTCGCCTTCATCACCACGGTTTGGGCCATTTGGAAGACTCGGTGTACGGCTATTTTTGATGATGTTTGTCCCTCTCATCATGGTTGTATGGTCCTTATTCTTGAACTTCTTCGTGAGATTCAGCACTTCAAAATTGGGACTATGAATGGCATTGATGATTTACTTGTTTGTAGGAGACTTCGGGTTCCCGCTGTCCTGAAACCCCCCTTGACGACTATGATGGTTCGTTGGAGGCCGCCGCCTCCGGGGTGCTACAAGCTGAACGTGGATGGCAGTGCTGATGCGGGTAGCATTTTTGCGGGTTATGTTGTCCGGAATTCGAGAGGGCTGTTTGTTGCTGCTTTTTCGGTCACTCTTGGGAGTGGTATTTCTTTGAAGGTGGAGATTCTTGTGGGTATGCATGGTGTTGTTTTTGCTCGGGCCAGGGGATGGACTAACATTTGGATGGAGATTGATTGTGAGCTTGCTGTCAAAGTTCTTACTTGCAGTGGGCGGGATATACCATGGAGGCTCAAAGCCAGCTGGCCGAAGTATGCCGAGGCCAGGTCCAATGTTACCCTCACAGTTTCCCACATTCATAGGGAGGGGAATTCCATTGCTGATTTCCTTGCCAAATTACACTATGATAATGTTTGGATCGGGGGTTGTCCCAATTTTCTTTGTTATAAGCTTTATTCTGATATGAATAAGGACTACTTTTGTATCTCTAAGTAGTCCCTGTTTAGAGGAGTTTCCCTTTCTCCCTTCGACCAGGGGTTTTGCCCCAAGGGGGGTTTTACCCTGGCAAGGTGTTTAGTGGGGCTCCGGCCTCTGGTACGATCTGTGTACTTATGGCTCTAGGTTTTTTCTTTTTTCTTTTAGGTATTGTTTATTTGCCACTTGAATTGCTTAGTTTTCGTCCCATGTTGCCGAAAATAACCCTAAACGGCGATGTTTCATCAGTGTTCCTGTCACATGCCATTTTAATATTGGAATTCTGACGTGACACGTGTTTTAGGCTCCGAGCTGGCACAATTTAATACAAATATATAAAATATACATCATTAATCAATAAATATTACGGGTAACAACGGTTGCTTCCCCACGATCATAGCATATCACTGATTTCGAGCTTCCATTAGCACGAGACATCTTGTTTTCTTAAAATTACGGGATGGACAACTAATGTATGTGTCAAGTCCTAGCTGATTAACTATTTTTCTTCAATAATTTTTTTCTTTCGACGGGTTTATGAGAAGTGATGGATTTGGTGGGGGTTGTTCTTGAATCACATCTAAAACCTAATTATTGTTTCTAAGAATGTTTACCCTTTTCCTGTTTAATATTCTTAATCTCCATCTTTTTTTTTCTTTTTTGTTAATTAATTATGTGTATTTCATTTAATTTCGTAATAAATTGTGCATACTCAAATACCTAAAATACAAGCCTCGCCGGAATCCCCAATTTAAAATGTCACGTGATTGGCACGCTGGTGGGAAAATAAGCTTTTTTATTTTTTTTTTATGGCCCGTAATGTATGGGGATGCCAATTTAAGTACATTAAGTTCGGTTTGGAAAAAGTAGGACATTAAAACTTTATTTTTTAGCAAAAAGTAGGAGATCATAATTATAATTACCACTCTTACGTGCCAAATTTGTGAAAACCAAAAATTTATGGGGCTACTTTGTGAAAAGTCAAAAACTTTTGGCCTTAATTTGCAAAACTCAAAACTTACAGACTTGCTTTTGCTTTAACCAAAATATAATGTCCTACTTTTGTCAAACTAAAACGTATTGTCCTTATATTGTCACCCCTATATACCTGCCTAAAAAATAGCCTTCTGCAGTAATTGTAACCTTCAACGATCAAAGATGTCATCTTCTCCAAAGGCGTCTATAACGCAGTTGATTGGTCGATAGATTGGACCATTTGATGCCCTTATTTTTTTGTTTTAGACTTTTCCCAATATTAAATCCCAAATGTCTCATACTTTCCACCTTTTTATTTAGTGCCATTACTATTTTCAGAATGATTTAGTTCCGTAAATTGCTTGAATTGCTCAGTTTTGTCACATAAATATTTTTTAGAATGATCTAGTCCAGAACCACTTGAATTGCTTAATTAGTTTTTGTCCCATGTTGCCAAAATAACCCAAAAAACGGTGATGTTTCATCACCTTTCCTGTCACATGCATTTTTTAATATTGGGATTCAAGCGAAATACATGATTTAGGCGCATTTAGTTGGCACAATTTAATACAATTATATAAAATATACATCATTAATCAATAAATATTACGGGTAACAACAGTTACTTCCCCACGACCATACCATATCACTGATTTCGAGCTTCCATTAGCACGACACATTTAGTTTTAGCATATCACTTATTTTGAGCTTCCATTAGCACGAGACATCTCGTTTTCTCAAAATTGTGAGATGGACAACTTATGAATGTATCAAATCGTGGCTAGGCAAATTGTTCTTCAACAATTTGGGGTTTGTGTTCTTGAATCACACCTAAACCCTAATTTTGTGTGCTAAGAATGTCTACCCTTTTCCCATTTAAATATTCTTAATCTCCTTTTTTTTTATAAATTTATTATGTGTTTTTCACTTAATTTCCATATGTATAAAATTGTGCCAACTCATGAGCCCCTAAACTACAAGCCTCGCTCAAATCCCCAATTTAAAATGGCACGTGATTGGCACGCTGGTGAAAAATATTGTTTTGGGTTATTTCCGGAAACATTGGAAGAAGTTGAGCAATTCAAGTAATTATGAGACTAAATTATTCCCAAAAAATAGTTTTGGGACTAAATAAAAAAGAAGGTGATGAATGTTGGTTATTTGTGGTATTTTTCAGAAGAGTTAGTTTATATATCTCATATGCTCTGGACTACACACACAATGGTGGACAATAAGCTTTTTTATTTTTTTAAGGACGTAACATAGGGGATGCCAATTTAGGTATATTAAGTTACTGTTTTTTGGAAAAGTAGGACATTAACTTTATTTTTGGCAAAATTAGGAGATCATTTTTTTATTTTTGTATAATGCTTGTATTCTCCGTGTTTCATAATAAAGTTAATATTCTAGTTAATTAGTGTTGTTCTTACTCATTATCATTTTAATTAACTGACTGCTTGCCATCTTTACCAAGAAGAATATGTAATTACAGATTAACATTTAATTCAACATTCCACTCTCTAATGATAGGAAACTATTCTTTTAATTCAATTTTTTCCCCACGGGAAATTAGATTTCACCGCAAATTTAATAAATGTTATCCAATTATACATTCGTCCATGCCTTGGACAATATAAAACGCTGGATGTTTGCAAGATGCAAAACATCCTGAAATTATTCCATACAGCCACTTAACATTAAGTGATCATGGGTGCACAACGGAGTCTGTCTCTACTTATTCTCCTGCTCTTGACTTTTCGTAAGTGTGATAGTAATTAGTTTCTTATGATTTTCGCAATTAACTAATTTAATTTGTGTATATGCAGAAGAGATGATGCCGAGTGAAGCGGTAGTTTGCAAGTCACCTAGCAGGCTCTTCCACGGACCTTGCCTCAGCAGCAAAAAACTGCTTAGCAATTTGTGAGAAAGACGGGTTCAAAACTGGAGGATGCATAATGTTAAAGTGTGTGTGCGCAAAAAATTGCAAGTCTGGTGGAGGTAGTGGTGGGCAAGAACCAGGCGCGGGCCCACCTGGGCAGGGAGGAGATGAACCAGGCGCTGGCCCACCTGAGCAAGGAGGCGGAGGAGAAGAACCAGGTGAGGGCCCACCTGAACAGGGGTGGCAGTGATGGAGAAGAACCTGTTGCGCATACGAAACCTCCAGCTCATAGCAGAAAATATTTGCTGCCTAGTAACTAAATCATAACTAATTTTGGTCATGTTTGAAGTTTCAAATAAGTTCAACAAGTAATCCACTTGGGTTTGTAATAATTTTTTGTCAATACAGCTCTATAAAAATTAACTCCTCGTGAATCAAATTATTTGAGTGTTATTGAATCAACGGAATTAGTGTGCTATTGAACTCTTTGAATATTTATCATTCTTATAGCATACACTGGGGTGGGGGTGCAGGGGCGGATCCACCATAGAACAAAGGGTACACTTGCATCCCCAAAATATGAAAAACTGCAATTATATATATATATGATCTCTATTCTCTGGAATTGTTTGAGCTGAATTTTGTTTTGCTCAAGGCCAAATTTATATGTTCTATATTTCCGGCTATATTTTGCAAGTGAATACAAAATATTATGAAAATCCAATAATCCCTCGTCATTTTATATTAAAAATATATATTCAATCCCTTACAAATCACCGGCATCATTCCGCCGTCACTTACTTATCCGGTCAAAAAAAAAATATATCCATAATCATCATATATTTTTTTTTTAAAAAAATAAGTTGAAATTAATAAATTTCAGTGCTGGGTAAAAAAAAAAATGGGGGAGAAGAGAGTTACCCGATTATCGATATCTCGGGAAGAAAGAGAGCAGGTGGCGTGAGAGGTGGTCGATGGTGGATGGCTTGGCGGGCGCACCCGCCGAAGAAGAAACCGGAGAATGAAGGAGAGAGAAGATTAGGATTTTTTTAACTGCCCCTTTATTTGTTTTTTTTTCAAATCCAAATTTATTTATCAATTTTTTTGGGGCTTTCATTTTTCTTTTATAAAAAATACAATTAATATGTTTTTTTTTTTTTTAAGTTTTAAGTGTACTCAATTTTTAGAATGTTATTTTAGAAGGTTTCTAAAAAATTAGATTCAATGAATCAAGTGTAGTTATAATATCATCTCCTCTTGTCAAAAAATAAAAATAAAAAATTATAATATCATCTCAATGCTATATATTTTAGTATCGATCTCTAAATTTTAAATATTAAGTAATTAATACTACTTTAGCTTCTAAATTTATTTATCCATTTGCTTTTAAAGACGAGTTTTAATGTGAGAATTATTTATTAGTATTTAAAGTGATAAAGTGGTTTTGGTTAGAGGTATTGTAGTATTTTTACTCTTTATTATTAAAGTAAATTACTTTTTGTGGGTAAAAGTAATGTAATGAAATGAGATGTAATTCAGATGGATAGTTAAAAAAGATGTAGTTACTTTATTCTCTTTTTTATGGAAAGGGTAAACAAGTTTGAGATATATCTTTTTGGAGAAAATGGGTAAAAAAATTGAGACATATCTTTTGGAGAAAATGGGTAAACAAGTTTGGGACATAGTGAATACTATTTAAATTATAATCGATCCCCAAATTGAATATCCTGAATCCGCCCCTGGGGTTGGTTAGGTAGGGCAAAGGGTATAGATTTAATCTTTTTTAATTATTGGTGTTATCATAATTATGTATGATTAATATTTCAGTTATATTCTTAATACTCCTCCGTCCCGATCTTGTTTACGATTCTTGTGTGGTCGTCAAGTTTAAGAAAAGTGATAGAGTGTTGGGGTAAAAAGAGTTATTTATTAGTATTTTATGTGATAAATGAAAAAGTATCGAGGTAGAAAAAGAGTTGTTTATTAGTATTTTATATGATAAAGTATAAAGAAGGTATTTTCATTTAAGGAAATGAGTAACAAGATTAGGGCGCCAAAATGGAAATAGTGTAAACAAGATCGGAGACAGAGGAGTATCAAATAATTTGTGGGTTTTAATTTATTTTGTTAATTTATTTTCTACATTTTAATTGTTATTTGAACTATATATATTCATATTTATTATTTATAAGTTTTTTATTTTTATATTTTTTATAATCATACATGTTTTTTTAATTATTTTCTGATTTTATTAATAATTTCTAAACTTAATTTTGATTTTGTACTAATTTTAATAGTTAAATAGCTAAGGTGAAGTTAATTTGATGCTAAATGTGGAGATGATTTGGCATTGATTTGGTGTTCAAATAGGCATACACAATTTTTGGGATTTAAACAAAAATCGTCCCATAACTTTGAACCTTTATTGAAATGGTCCCATAATTATCAACTTTTCCAATTTAATTCCACATGTATTCAATTTGATTCAATTTAGTTCCAAACCGCCTGAGGAGGTCGCTCAAAATTGCTCAAAACGACGTCGTTTTGGACACGTATTTTACATATTTCGGTCAAAATTGGGGCCGCGTGTAGGACATGTGATGAGAACCGCGATCGCAAAACACAAATAATACGCAAAGAACGATAATAATTGTTGTCCCAACTCAGGTTGGCAAGAAACAATTAGGTTTTGACAAAGTTGCCAAGGTTTTTTTTATTAATTTTCTGCTTAAAAAACAAAGAAAAACGTCCTAAGTGTTTATAGAACAAAAACAGGACCAAATCTGCCCAAAAAATGACTAAATCTCACCCTAAATCTATAAGTGATATACTTGAACGAAAATTAAAGGACAAAAACGAAATCTAGCCTATAAAATAAATAAAAATAGCAAAGATATGATAATCTTGATCTTCCATGTGAATCTTGCCAAATCTTGGAATAAATCTTGAAAAATTTTGCCCATTAACTTTAGTTGCAAAAGTAGGACAATTCCTTGCCATATAATCTTGCACGTATTATTGGGTCCAAAACCCTTGTTCGCATCAACATGCTCTCAAAAAGACGCGTCGTTTTGGGCAGTTTTGAAGCGATCTCGAGCGATTTGGGACTAAATTGGATCAAATTGAATACATATGGGACTAAATTGAAAAGGTTGATAATTATGGGACAATTTCAATAAAGGTGCAAAGTTATGTGACTATTTTAGTTTAATTCCCCCACAATTTTGAATTTCAAGCCAAAATTGGTCTAAAGTGAAACAATGTGAAATTTAATGTCCTACAATGACAAAAAAAAATCAAAATCAAAACAATAATGTTATCCAAGACACACAATTCTGCCACCAAACGTATTATTTGTGTCATTGCACACTTAAATCGTATGACGATAATGTATCAACAAGGCAATAAACAACCTAAAACAAACCAAAAAAACAGAAGCGAAACAGAAAAAGAAAAACACAAAAAATAGACAAAGTGTAGTATGAAAATTTTCATACATGAAAAAACTTTAATTTACAACCAAATTCTGTAATTGGTGAAGGTAAGACAAAATTGAGTGGTTAAGTGGTTCACTCGCCCAAGTGATTCATGGTTCACCCGAATCGAATAGGTCATAATTTAGGGTTCATTATTTAGTGTTTAGGGTGTAGATGGTTGATTTATCGCAATTTATAGATTTTCATACATGAAAATTTTCACACTAGACCTACTCAAAAAAATAAACCAGAATCACGTAAGTAAATCCCACAAAAGGGAATAAACCGCAATAAACGTAGTAAATCTCACATCTAGGAACCCCGGAGGAGGGGGTTGCATTAGCAGCTGCTGAAGAAGATGACATAGTTGATTCTTGAAGGTTTCGAATACTGCAGAAGGCTATTTTTATTGAGCAGAAAACATGAATCTGCAGAAGGTGGCACTAGAAACTTGATGCAGCAATAATATATTCTAAATATTTTATTTTTATTATTAAATATTTGTGATTTATAATTTATTTGTTAAGTTTTTCTAGATTTTAATTGTTATTTGGATCACTTTCAATATTTACAATTTTATAAGATTTATTTTTATATACTATTTTTTTTAATTATATATATGTTTTTTTTTTTCAGATATTATTAATAGTATTTAAACTTAAATTAATAGTTAAATAACTGAGGTGGAGCTAATTTGTCGCTAAGGTGGAGATGATTAAGTAGTTAGTACTAGCTTGAGTCTACAAAGGAATTGGGATCAAATCAGACCACAATTTTGAATTTCGGGCAAAAATTGGTCTGAATTGACGCAATTTAAGATTTAATGTCCTACGTCTACGTAAGTTAAAATTTAAGAAAGAAACATGTCCTTAAATTCCTCCCTAATGTTAGTGTCCTAAAAAAAATTAATCCCATCTTAATTGCTAATCTTAACTCAGCTCGTCTCATATTTACCAAGTAAAATCCATGACGAAGATATAGAATTTATGAAAGAACCCATTGTCCATTGACATTTACTTCATTCATTCCATTATAATAGGTGGGAGTTATTTAATGCAGTTTTTCCCATCCAAAAATAGTTTCATGACGAATTTAAAACTTGTTCTCGAATTACGCATTCTTCCCACGCCTTTAACAATATAAAACTAAATGGAATGTTAACGCAAACAGGCAACAAATCTCAACATTATAAGTGATCATGGCTGCACAATTATTGAGTCTCTCCGTACTTCTTCTCCTGCTCTTGACTTTCCGTAAGTAGTCGATTTAAATCAAATTCGTCCCATAATTTTTCACCTTTTATTGAAATGGTCCGTAATTATCAACCTTTTATTTAGTCTCACCGTATTCAATTTGTTCCAATTTAGTCCTAGGCCGTTTGAGATGGACCAAAAAACACCCAAAAAACGACATTGTTTTCCCTAATTATCGCGACTAAAAACGACATCATTTTTTTGGGTGTTTCTGATCGATCTCCGCTATTTGGGGCTAAATTGGAACAAATTGAATACTTATCGACTAAATTGAAAATGTTGATTGTTACTTGAACCATTTCAATAAAGGTGAAAAATTATAGGACAAATTTTGTTTAAATCCTAAGTAGTCTAATACTTTCGCAAGATTTTCTTGTATACATCGGAACAGTCGTGTTGACTAGTTTTGTTTTGTGAATATGCAGAAGAGACGATGCCAAATGAAGCAGCATTAGTGTGCTCGGAACCCAGCGTACTGTTCAAAGGACTTTGCGTAGAAAACAAGAGCTGCTCAATATTTTGTCTGGCACAGGGTTACTTATTTGGAGAATGCAGTGGCTTTAAGTGTGAATGCGCTAAACTATGTGACAATGGTGGAGACAGGGACGGAGACGGAGACGGAGATGGAGAAGGAGAAGATCCCCGTGCGGACCCTCCCGTGCACCGAGGCCGTGGAGGCAATGATGAGGAATTTGCTGTTCATAGCACAAATTAAATCCTTTCTTGAGAATAACAACTAAGTTATATATAACTATACATATTTTTCTAATAAGTTCAAATTAATTGGCTATGAAACTGGTTAATTTGATCTCTCATCTATAATCCAGCAATTTGGCTAGATTTGCAATTAAACTTGATGCTTTATCTATAGAAGGTTATATATATATTGACTTGTTACCATTTGATCTTGAAATGCATGCATTAAAATTTGTTTAATTAATTAGAGGTTAAAACTTGGAATAAATGAAAGAGAAAGCAATGCGACAACAGATGTGGATGATTGCGCAAATCACAATGTGTGAATTCCATCAATTAATCAACACACCAAATTGTTCTGATCTGTTTTGATAAAAATCAACATAATTTGTTCTATTTGTTTTTATTTTATTTTGGAAATGAAGTGCTAGTCACTAGTGCGTATATATATGCACATGCCAATTCGGATTTCGGACTAATTAACTATGTGAAGGAAAAGTTCAATCTATGGACGTGCTACGTTGTACAAAAGTTCACTGAATACTTTAATATTGAATATATAAGTCCTGCAAGACAAAAACTTGAATGCACGCGCGTGCACTCTTTTTTTATAATACATATTAGCATGTACTACGTCCCCAACATTACTTGAACACTTGTCTTATTTGGACGTCTCAACATTACTTGAACATTCTCAAAGTGGAAACAAGCATAATATTAATACACTCACAGCACCATTATTTTATTCCACTCAAACCCACTAAACCTACTTTACTTGGTTTGCGTGTCATTTTCAGTGTTCAAGTTCTCTGATGAGAATCTATCGATAAAACAAATAATACGCAAATCGAACGATAATAATTGTTGTCCCAACTCAAAGGTTGACAAGAAACAATTAAGGTTTTGACAAAGTTGCCAAAGGGTTTTTATTTATTTCATAACGTGACAAAACAAAGAATGATAACCTATAACTATTTATAAGACAAAAGGATCAAAACTAACCCTAAAAGGACCCATCTTGATCGCAAATCCCTATTTAATCAAATATAGGACCAAATCTAAACAAAAAGGACTAATTCTAGGAATTAAATATTAAACTAAACGACAATTATAAAATAATAAACCTAAAAACAGAATAACAATAAATCTAATATAATCTTGCAAAGTTCTTGTCAAATCTTGGACACTATCTTTGGAAATCTCTTGATGCCCAATCGTCTTGCCGCCCTCCCCTCTTTCTTGCCCCACTCCCAAACTTATAGGCCTCGTCTAGGCCAATTTCCTTGTTTGCATCATCCTCATGGGACGGAGGGAGTATATAATAGGGATAAATTATTTTTAAGACACTATTTTGGAATTTAAAATTGGTTCTTTTTGTTTTTGATAACTTCGTATAATGATTCGAGGACCGGCTAATTTGGGGGACCGTGCGAACCCAGCGTCCACTAGGGGGGCCACTTCAAGTCAAAACAATGTTTTTACATGTATGGATTGACTCCATCTCAAGAATTGATCAAATCTTAGGCGTTTGAACCTTGGACCTAAATAGGAGCATACTCTTAAGTCACACGCCTACACAACTAGGCCAACCCTTGGGGTTCTTTAAATATGTTCTAGTTCAATTTTGCATATCTGTTTTAAAAAACCACCATTACAACATTTAATATAAAATTGTAATTAATTTTCAAACATGATTTTATATAAACTTAATTTTATAGATTAAGCATCAAGTTTATTACAAATCTTGCCAACTTTATCAGAGATATCTAAGCTTGTAATGAACATAGCAGCAAGTTGAAATATGCATGTTGTAGAATGAAGAATTAGTTGTTAAGCAAATATATTCTGCTATGAACGGGAGGTTTGGCAACGCCTCCTCCTGCCTTCTTAGGAGGGTGCGCAACTGCAACTGGTTCTTCTCCATCATCATCGCCTCCCTGCCCGGGTGGGCCAGGTTCTTCTCCATCATCATCTCCTCCTTGCCCGGGTGGGACAGGTTTTTCTCCATCATCATCTCCTCCTGCCCGGTCGCCAGGTTCTTCTCCATCATCGGGTGGGCTGTCACCTGGACTTCCACCAGACTTACAATCTTTTGCGCACACACACTTCAACCTTTTGCATTCTCCAGATAAGAAACCCTCTTTCTCACAAATTGCTAAGCAGTTTTTGCTGCTAAAGCAAAGTCCATGGAAGGTTTTGCTAGGTGCCTTGCACAGTGCTGCTTCACTCGGCATCATCTCTTCTGCAAATGCAAAAACAATTAATATTAGTCTGTCAATACAATTAATTAACTGTTCAGATACAATATATATTTATATATAGAAATTAATCTTAAGAAACTTACGAAAAGTCAAGAGCAGGAGAAGAAACAGAGAAAGGCTCGAATTGTTCACCCATGATCACTTGTTAATTGAGAAGTTGTATGAATGATTTGCAACTTGCAAGCATCAAGGCTTTTATATCGCTCAAGACATGGGAAGAATGCATAACCGGGAAACAAGTATTTAATTTGCTATCAAATTATTTCTGCATGGCCAAAAAACTGCATTAAAAAATAGCTCCCAATGATAACAGACTGGATTGTTAAATTAAATGTGGATGGGTTTACATATAAACCCTATATCTCAATCCAAATATTTAATTTACTTACTTGATGAAGAACGCACCTAAGATGCAATAGTTAGTAACAATAAGTAAATGATATAGCATCGAATCATAAAGAAAGAAAGAAATTTAAATGAAAGAATAGAGGTATTTTTTTTATGGTGGATTAATCAAAATGCGAGTTAATATCAAGAATCATCATGGGAGTAGTAAACCATTACCATTTAATTTAACAATCCACTCTCTCATCACTAGGGGGGCTATTTTAAAATGTAGTTTGTTCCCAATGGAGATATAGTTTGACAGCGAAATAAATACTTGTTCTCAAATTATCCATTCTTTACATGACTTGAACAATATAAAATTGTGGATGTTGAGCTGCATAATTTGAGAACTTAGGGTTGTCTCCCTTCTGCAATGATTTGATAAAATTGTTGAATTGAAGAGAATCAGATTGGAATATGCCAAATCTCGATGCAAGAAAAATATGTGTTGTGCTAAATTCCAGCGATTCCCTCGGCGAAAGAATTGGTGATCTTTGGATTTCTTAGACTAAATTACTTCGACTTTTACGTTTTAAACTCTCATATTTTTTTTTCAATTAACCTTTTTTTGAAAATGTATTGTAATTAATTATGAATTGTTTGTTAGTTTTATTTTTATTTTTGTTTTTAGGTTCATTTAGTTAATTAAGTGTGTGTTTGTTTTTGTTTAATTGGTGATTACTTACTTATCAAAGCATGCCATGTCGTGCCCAAATAGCATTTCAGCGAGAACTACCTAAATTTAAAGTGCACGCGCCAAAGGCATGAGAAGAAATGACATCGTTCTAGGTTCATGAGAAATTTAGGGGCGAAAATTGTACAGATTCATGAAAAAATTGGGACTAATTTAAGTGATTAAAACTTTTTTGGGACCATTTTGAAAAAGGTAAAAAATTATGGAACTATTTTTTATTCTACTTAAAACATAATCCCCAAGTTACTGGCCTAAAATAACATTATTCCCAGAGATTAGCTCCAAGTGATATCTAGATGTATTTGTTATCTCGTGTTTGTTGTTGTGCATTATTAGATGGGATAAGAAAGCAGATTTCAATGTTGTCCCTCCTTCACTTTTAAAAAAATATAGTAGTATATAGAAATTAGAGTATTGTAGTAAATTGGTTGAAAAAAAGTAGAAATTAGATTGTCCCGTACATGAGGTATTAATTAATACCCGGGGGAGTGGTGAGATTTTTTTGAAATCACGAATTGCTTTACTGGGATTTGATAATACCTTTAAAAAGGACAGATTCTTTTTTTTGTTCGTTTTCAATATGCATCTCTTTTTTGCCCTTAGACTTTTTTCAACTCACAAATATACATTTTGTGATCATTCTACCCTCCTCCTTAATCTCATCCCTATTCCATTTCATTCTTTAATACCATTCAATCCAAACATGATCCAGACCCGGACCCGGAGCTCTGAACCCGAACCCTGAACCCTGAGCCCGAACCCTAAACCCTGAACCCTGAGCCCGAACCCTAAACCCAGAACCATGAACCATAAACCCTGAATTATGAACCCGAACATTGAACCCGAACCATGAAATATGAACCATGAACCATGAACCTTAACTATGAACCATGAACCCGAACCATGAACCATATATTATGAACCATGAACCATGTATTATGAACCCTGAACATGAACCCGAACCCTGAACATGAACCATGAACAAATTTTGGGCCGGGTTCGGGTCCAGGTCTTGTTTGGAAGTTGAGAGTTGGAATATGTGGTGGAATTGGGATGGGATTATGGGATGGGATCAAGGGGAGGGTAAATGGTCACAAAAAGAGCACAAATGTAGGTTGAAAAAGTCTTAGGGCAAATAAGAGAGATGCAAGTTCAAAAATTGCATTTTTGCTTAATTTTCTCTTAAAAATGTATATGTATATCGATTTGGACTTTAAAACGGGTCAACGTTATTGTTCAAATATGCAGATTGTGCAACTTTAAAACATGCCTTATCCCCATGGCAAATATGTCCTAAAAGTAAATCCTGATAAATATGCAGATTGTGCAACTCTGTTAAAAAAAATAATTATAAAGAGACTTTGACCATTTTAGTTAATGAAAATAAATTTATGAAAGAAGGCAAAGCAAATGGAAGGAACAAGAGCAATCTAACTTTGTATCTACAAACATCTTTACCTATCAATTAATTATATCTACAAACATCTTTACCTATCAACATTAATAATTAGTGATATGTCTTCAATCCAATGTCTCTGTATCAAATCTCCTCAGAAAATAGAAATTTTCATTAATTAATTTTAAATAGCGAGGCCTATATATAGGCCAGCATGAAGCATTAAGTCTCCACACTAAATTTTGTTGCAATTAATTAATTAAGCATGGCCAAGATGTTGTACTCTCTAGTGGTTTTGATGCTGCATCTCCTAATCTCAAGTAAGTTGTATTTATTTGAGGGATTCATTTTTTTTGGACAATATCTTATGGGGTGTAGCAAAATTAAGACACTATTTTTTATGGGTAAAACTAGGACATTATCTTTATGATCTTGCAAACTAGAGCATTGTCTTTTAAGTTGGGAAAATTTTAGGCCAAATTTCACCAAATGCGTGCTTGGGTTCCAACGTGATTTGGCCTAAATTGCCTAATTTAAAAAGTAGTTTCCTGGTTTTAATGTCCTAAAAATTAAGTTTCCCCTTCATCAACTTTCAACCCAAATTTCAAGTATAAGACATATGTCACTGATTTAATAAAATTCCAACTAATTAATTATCAGATAATGAAGTGATGCGTGTCGAAGCAGAAGTGTGTGAGTCACCAAGCGAGATATTCCATGGACTTTGCTTTTCCGACGCCAACTGCGGCAAGATATGCAGTCAAGAAGGTTTCATTTCGGGGCATTGCAAGGGCATAAAACTACGATGCATATGCTTTAAAGATTGTGGTGATCCAACAAAACCTCCCAAAGTAAACCCACCTATAACTCCTCCAACCGGCGGTTGTCCTAATCCTCCTGCAGGTGGCTGTCCCAAACCCCTGTCGTACCTGTTCCTAAACCTCCAACGGGTTGCCCTAATCCTCCGAGTGGCCGGGTTACCATCCCCAACAGGGTGCCATAATCCTCCAAGTGGTTGTCCCAAACCTGCTGGTGGCTGTTAAAAAGGTTGATCAGAAGGATGACACGCCTCAGAATTTCCAGCGCCGGTCTTCTATCTGGACGGCTCTTCATGCTCATGCTAGGAGGATTGATGAGGGTTCTTACTGGTTTATTGGGAAACACTCGAAGGTCAAGTTCTAGACGGATAATTGGTTGGGCTTGTTTGGCTAACCCGCATTACTTTGCCTCCGGACTTCTTACAGCACTTTGACTGCACTGTTGGGGACTATCTTATTGAGGGGTTTGGTACTTCACTAGCTATTTCATTCTGCCCACCTGGACTTGGTTATGGATATCTTGCAGACTCCGATACGAGATGGATCAACGGTTTGACCCGGATTCTGCCACTGGTACTCTTACCTCGAGGCGGGCTTATGACCTTCTCCGCTCCCCTCTTCTTCGAAGTCTTGGGCTCCCCTGACTTTGGGCGCCTTTCATCCCTCCCCTACGTAGTACCACTGTCTGGCGTGCCATTTGGAATAAGTTGCCTACCTCCGATGTGGTTTCTCGTATTTTAGCTATTTCGGGCCCCACGATATGCCCCTTTGCCTTCGTGCACCTGAGTCTCGAGGAGCACATCCTCACGGAATCTTGAGTTTACTCGTTCTCATCTCACTTCTATTTACGATATCTTGATATTTAGCTTTGCTTTGATAGGGGCTTCTCTAGCTTGGTTTTATAGGCTCGTGTGACCCGGACTAAGCATCAAGAATCTCTGGCGCCGCCTTCATCACCACGCAGTTTGGGCCATTTGGAAGACTCCGATTATGCGGCTATTTTTGATGATGTTTGTCCCTCTCATCATGGTTGTATGGTCCTTATTCTTGAACTTCTTCGTGAGATTCAAAGACTTCAAAATTGGGACTATGAATGGCATTGATGATTTACTTGTTTGTAGGAGACTTGGGTTCCTCATCCCTCAAACCCCTTGACGACTATGATGGTTCGTTGGAGGCCGCCATTCTCCGGTGCTCTGTCGAACGTGGATGGCGATCTTGATCTTGGGTAGCATTTTTGCGGGTTATGTTGTCCTGAATTCGAGAGGGCTGTTTGTTGCTGCTTTTTCGGTCACTCTTGGGAGTGGTATTTCTTTGAAGGTGGAGATTCTTGTGGGTATGCATGGTGTTGTTTTTGCTCGGGCGGGGGATGGACTAACATTTGGATGGAGATTGATTGTGAGCTTGTTTGTCAAAGTTCTTACTTGCGTGGGCGGATATACCATGGAGGCTCAAAGCCACCGGGGCAAGTATCCGAGGCCAGTCCAATGTTACCCTCACGGTTTCCCACATTCATAGGGAGGGAATTCCATTGTCGATTTCCTTGCCAAATTACACTATGATAATGTTTGGATCGGGGTTGTCCCAATTTTCTTTGTTATAAGCTTTATTCGATATGAATAAGGACTACTTTTGTATCTCTAAGTAGTCCCCTGTTTAGAGGAGTTTCCTTTCTCCCTTCGACGGGGGTTTTGCCCCAAGGGGGGTTTTTACCCCGCAAGGTGTTTAGTGGGGTCTCGCCTCTGTACGATCTGTGGTACTTATGGCTCTAGGTTTTTCTTTTTTTTTTTAGGTATTGTTTATTTGCCACTTGAATTGCTTAGTTTTTAGGTCCCCATGTTGCGAAAAATAACCCTAAACGACGATGTTTCATCAGTGTTCTGTCACATGCCATTTTAATATTGGAATTCTCGACGTGACACGTGTTTTTAGGCTCGAAATGGCACAATTTAATACAAATATATAAAATATACATCATTAATCAATAAATATTACGGGTAACAACGGTTGCTTCCCCCACGATCATAGCATATCACTGATTTCGAGCTTCCATTAGCACGAGACATCTTGTTTTCTTAAAAGTATGGGTTGGACAACTAAAGTATGTGTCAAGTCCTAGCCGATTAACTATTTTTCTTCAATAATTTTTTTTCTTTTCGACAGTTTATGAGAAGTGATGGATTTGGTGGGGGGTTGTTCTTGAATCACATCTAAAACCTAATTATTGTTTCTAAGAATGTTTACCCTTTTCCTGTTTAATATTCTTAATCTCCATCTTTTTTTTCTTTTTGTTAATTAATTATGTGTATTTCATTTAATTTAAGTAATAAATTGTGCATACTCAAATACTTAAAATACAAGCCTCGTCGGAATCCCCAATTTAAAATGTCACGTGATTGGCACGCTGGTGGAAAATAAGCTTTTTTTTTTTTTTTATGGCCCGTAATGTATGGGGATGCCAATTTAAGTACATTAAGTTCCAGTTTGGAAAAAAGTAGGACATTAAAACTTTATTTTTAGCAAAAAGTAGGAGATCATAATTATAATTACCACTTTACGTACCAAATTTGTGAAAACCAAAAATTTATGGGGCTACTTTGTGAAAAGTCAAAAACTTTTTGGCCTTAATTTGCAAAACTCAAAACTTACAGACTTGCTTTTGCTTTTAACCAAAATATAATGTCCTACTTTTGTCAAACTAAAACGTATTGTCCTTATATTGTCACCCCCTATATACCTGCCTAAAAAATAGCCTTCTGCAGTAATTGTAACCTTCAACGATCAAAGATGTCATCTTCTCCAAAGGCGTCTATAACGCAGTGATTGGTCGGTAGATTGGACCATTTGATGCCCTTATTTTTTTGTTTTAGACTTTTTCCCAATATTAAATCCCAAATGTCTCATACTTTCCACCTTTTTATTTAGTGCCATTACTATTTTCAGAATGATTTAGTTCCGTAATTGCTTGAATTGCTCAGTTTTGTCACATAAATATTTTTTAGAATGATCTAGTCGAACCACTTGAATTGCTTAATTAGTTTTTGTCCCATGTTGCCTCAAATAACCCAAAACGGTGATGTTTCATCACCTTTCCTGTCACATGCATTTTTAATATTGGGATTCAAGCGAAATACATGATTTAGGCGACGAGTTGGCACAATTTAATACAATTATATAAAATATACATCATTAATCAATAAATATTACGGGTAACAACAGTTACTTCCCCACGACCATACCATATCACTGATTTTAGCTTCCATTAGCACGACACATTTAGTTTTAGCATATCACTTATTTTGAGCTTCCATTAGCACGAGACATCTCGTTTTCTCAAAATTGTGAGATGGACAACTTATGAATGTATCAAATCGTGGCTAGGCAAATTGTTCTTCAACAATTTGGGGTTTGTGTTCTTGAATCACACCTAAACCCTAATTTTGTGTGCTAAGAATGTCTACCCTTTTCCCATTTAAATATTCTTAATCTCCTTTTTTTATAAATTTATTATGTGTTTTTTCACTTAATTTCCATATGTATAAAATTGTGCCAACTCATGAGCCCCTAAACTACAAGCCTCGCTCAAATCCCCAATTTAAAATGGCACGTGATTGGCACGCCTGGTGAAAAATATTGTTTTTGGGTTATTTCGGAAACATTGGAAGAAGTTGAGCAATTCAAGTAATTATGAGATTAAATTATTCCCAAAAATAGTTTTGGGACTAAATAAAAAGAAGGTGATGAATGTTGGTTATTTGTGGTATTTTTCAGAAGAGTTAGTTTATATGTCTCATATGCTCTGGACTACACACACAATGGTGGACAATAAGCTTTCTTTATTTTTTTTAAGGACGTAACATAGGGGATGCCAATTTAGGTATATTAAGTTACTGTTTTGGAAAAAGTAGGACATTAACTTTATTTTGGCAAAATTAGGAGATCATTTTTTTTTTTTTGTATAATGCTTGTATTCTCCGTGTTTCATAATAAAGTTAATATTCTAGTTAATTAGTGTTGTTCTTACTCATTATCATTTTAATTAACTGACTGCTTGCCATCTTTACCAAGAAGAATATGTAATTACAGATTAACATTTAATTCAACATTCCACTCTCTAATGATAGGAAACTATTCTTTTAATTCAATTTTTCCCCACGGGAAATTAGATTTCACCGCAAATTTAATAAATGTTATCCAATTATACATTCGTCCATGCCTTGGACAATATAAAACGCTGGATGTTTGCAAGATGCAAAACATCCTGAAATTATTCCATACAGCCACTTAACATTAAGTGATCATGGGTGCACAACGGAGTCTGTCTCTACTTATTCTCCTGCTCTTGACTTTTCGTAAGTGTGATAGTAATTAGTTTCTTATGATTTTCGCAATTAACTAATTTAATTTGTGTATATGCAGAAGAGATGATGCCGAGTGAAGCGGTAGTTTGCAAGTCACCTAGCAGGCTCTTCCACGGACCTTGCCTCAGCAGCAAAAACTGCTTAGCAATTTGTGAGAAAGACGGGTTCAAAACTGGAGGATGCATAATGTTAAAGTGTGTGTGCGCAAAAAATTGCAAGTCTGGTGGAGGTAGTGGTGGGCAAGAACCAGGCGCGGGCCCACCTGGGCAGGGAGGAGATGAACCAGGCGCTGGCCCACCTGAGCAAGGAGGCGGAGGAGAAGAACCAGGTGAGGGCCCACCTGAACAGGGTGGCAGTGATGGAGAAGAACCTGTTGCGCATACTGAACCTCCAGCTCGTAGCAGAAAATATTTGCTGCCTAGTAACTAAATCATAACTAATTTTGGTCATGTTTGAAGTTTCAAATAAGTTCAACAAGTAATCCACTTGGGTTTGTAATAATTTTTTGTCAATACAGCTCTATAAAAATTAACTCCTCGTGAATCAAATTATTTGAGTGTTATTGAATCAACGGAATTAGTGTGCTATTGAACTCTTCAATATTTATCATTCTTATAGCATACACTGGGGTGGGGGGTGCAGGGGCGGATCCACCATAGAACAAAGGGTACACTTGCATCCCCAAAATATGAAAAAACTGCAATTATATATATATATGATCTCTATTCTCTGGAATTGTTTGAGCTGAATTTTGTTTTGCTCAAGGCCAAATTTATATGTTCTATATTTCCGGCTATATTTTGCAAGTGAATACAAAATATTATGAAAATCCAATAATCCCTCGCTATTTTATATTAAAAATATATATTCAATCCCCTCACAAATCCAACCAAAGATTCCGCCGTCACTTACTTATCCGGTCAAAAAATATATCCATAATCATCATATATTTTTTTGCAAAAAATAAGTTGAAATTAATAAATTTCAGTGCGGGTAAAAAAAAAATGGGAGAAGAGAGTTACCTGATTATCTCGATATCCTGGGAAGAAAGAGACCGTGGGGCGGAGAGGTGGTCGATGGTGGATGGCTTGGCGACATGTGCCGATTGAAGAAGAAACTGGAGAATGAAGGAGAGAGAAGATTAGGATTTTTTAACCGCCCTTTTATTTGTTTTTTTTTTCAGTCCAGCCCATTTATCAATTTTTTTTTGGGCTTTCATTTTTCTTTTTTATAAAATACAATTAATATGTTTTTTTTTTTTAAGTTTTAAGTGTACTCCAATTTTTAGAATGTTATTTTAGAAGGTTTCTAAAAAAATTAGATTCAATGAATCGAGTGTAATTATAATATCATCTCATCTGTCAAAATAAAATAAAATAATTATAACATCATCTCAATACTATATATTTTAGTATCGATCTCTAAAATTTTAAATATTAAATAATTAATACTACTTTCATTCTAAACTCATTTATCTCTTTGCTTTTAGCACGAGTTTTAATGTGAGAATTATTAATTAAGTATTTAAAGTGAAAAAGTATTTTTTTGGTTTGAGGTATTGTATTATTTTTTACTTTATTATTAAAGCAAAAGATTTTTTATGGATAAAAGTAATGAAATGAAATGAGATGTAATTCAATGGATAGTTAAAAAGATGTAGTTACTTTATTCTCTTTTTATGGAAAGGGTAAAACAAGTTTGAGATATATCTTTTTTGGAGAAAATGGGTAAAAAATTGAGACATATCTTTTGGAGAAAAAGGGCAAATAAGTTTGGGACAAAGTGATTACTATTTAAATTATAATCGTACCCCGAAATTGAATATCCCGAATCCGCCTCAGGGTTGGTTAGGTAGGGCAAAGGTATAGATTTAATCTTTTAATTATTGGTGTTATCATAATTATGTATGATTAATATTTCAGTTATATTCTTAATACTCCCTCCGTCCGGATCTTGTTTACACGATTACTGTGTGGTCGAAGTTTAAGAAAAAGTGATAGAGTGTTGGGGTAAAAAGAGTTATTTATTAGTATTTTATGTGATAAATGAAAAAGTATCGAGGTAGAAAGAGTTGTTTATTAGTATTTTATATGATAAAGTATAAAGAAGGTATTTTCATTTAAGGAAATGAGTAACAAGATTAGGACGCCAAAATGGAAATAGTGTAAACAAGATCGGGACAGAGGGAGTATCAAATAATTTGTGGGTTTTAATTTATTTTGTTAATTTATTTTCTACATTTTAATTGTTATTTGAACTATATATATTCATATTTATTATTTATAAGTTTTTTATTTTTATATTTTTTATAATCATACATGTTTTTTTAATTATTTTCTGATTTTATTAATAATTTCTAAACTTAATTTTGATTTTGTACTAATTTTAATAGTTAAATAGCTAAGGTGAAGTTAATTTGATGCTAAATGTGGAGATGATTTGGCATTGATTTGGTGTTCAAATAGGCATACACAATTTTTGGGATTTAAACAAAAATCGTCCCATAACTTTGAACCTTTATTGAAATGGTCCCATAATTATCAACTTTTCCAATTTAATTCCACATGTATTCAATTTGATTCAATTTAGTTCCAAACCGCCTGAGGAGGTCGCTCAAAATTGCTCAAAACGACGCTCGTTTTTGGACACGATTTTTACATATTTCGGTCAAAATTGGGGCCGCGTAGGACATGTGATGAGAACCGCGATCGTAAAACACAAATAATACGCAAAGAACGATAATAATTGTTGTCCCAACTCAGGTTGGCAAGAAACAATTAGGTTTTGACAAAGTTGCCAAGGTTTTTTTTATTAATTTTCTGCTTAAAAAACAAAGAAAAACGTCCTAAGTGTTTATAGAACAAAAACAGGACCAAATCTGCCCAAAAAATGACTAAATCTCACCCTAAATCTATAAGTGATATACTTGAACGAAAATTAAAGGACAAAAAACGAAATCTAGCCTATAAAATAAATAAAAATAGCAAAGATATGATAATCTTGATCTTCCATGTGAATCTTGCCAAATCTTGGAATAAATCTTGAAAAATTTTGCCCATTAACTTTAGTTGCAAAAGTAGGACAATTCCTTGCCATATAATCTTGCACGTATTATTGGGTCCAAAAACCCTTGTTCGCATCAACATGCTCTCAAAAAGACGTCGTTTTGGGCAGTTTTTGAGCGATCTCGAAGCGATTTGGGACTAAATTGGATCAAATTGAATACATATGGGACTAAATTGAAAAAGGTTGATAATTATGGGACAATTTCAATAAAGGTGCAAAGTTATGTGACTATTTTAGTTTAATTCCCCACAATTTTGAATTTCAAGCCAAAATTGGTCTAAAGTGAAACAATGTGAAATTTAATGTCCTACAATGACAAAAAAAAAATCAAAATCAAAACAATAATGTTATCCAAGACACACAATTCTGCCACCAAACGTATTATTTGTGTCATTGCACACTTAAATCGTATGACGATAATGTATCAACAAGGCAATAAACAACCTAAAACAAACCAAAAACAGAAGCGAAACAGAAAAAAGAAAAACACAAAAAAATAGACAAAGTGTAGTATGAAAATTTTCATACATGAAAAAACTTTAATTTACAACCAAATTCTGTAATTGGTGAAGGTAAGACAAAATTGAGTGGTTCGTGGTTCACTCGGCCCAAGTGATTCATGGTTCACCCGACCCGAATAGGTCATAATTTAGGGTTCATTATTTAGTGTTTAGGGTGTAGATGGTTGATTTATCGCAATTTTATAGATTTTCATACATGAAAATTTTTCACACTAGACCTACTCAAAAAATAAACCAGAATCACGTAAGTAAATCCCACAAAAGGGAATAAACCGCAATAAACGTAGTAAATCTCACATCTAGGAACCCCGGAGGAGGGGGGTTGCATTAGCAGCGCTGCTGAAGAAGATGACATAGTTGATTCTTGAAGGTTTCGAATACTGCAGAAGGCTATTTTTATTGAGCAGAAAACATGAATCTGCAGAAGGTGGCACTAGAAACTTGATGCAGCAATAATATATTCTAAATATTTTATTTTTATTATTAAATATTTGTGATTTATAATTTATTTGTTAAGTTTTTCTAGATTTTAATTGTTATTTGGATCACTTTCAATATTTACAATTTTATAAGATTTATTTTTATATACTATTTTTTTAATTATATATATGTTTTTTTTCAGATATTATTAATAGTATTTAAACTTAAATTAATAGTTAAATAACTGAGGTGGAGCTAATTTGTCGCTAAGGTGGAGATGATTAAGTAGTTAGTACTAGCTTGGAGTCTACAAAGGAATTGGGATCAAATCAGACCACAATTTTGAATTTCAGGCAAAAATTGGTCTGAATTGACGCAATTTAAGATTTAATGTCCTACGTCTACGTAAGTTAAAATTTAAGAAAGAAACATGTCCTTAAATTCCCTCCCTAATGTTAGTGTCCTAAAAAATTAATCCCATCTTAATTGCTAATCTTAACTCAGCTCGTCTCATATTTACCAAGTAAAATCCGCGACGAAGATATAGAATTTATGAAAGAACCCATTGTCCATTGACATTTACTTCATTCATTCCATTATAATAGGTGGGAGTTATTTAATGCAGTTTTTCCCCATCCAAAAAATAGTTTCATGACGAATTTAAAACTTGTTCTCGAATTACGCATTCTTCCCACGCCTTTAACAATATAAAACTAAATGGAATGTTAACGCAAACAGGCAACAAATCTCAACATTATAAGTGATCATGGCTGCACAATTATTGAGTCTCTCCGTACTTCTTCTCCTGCTCTTGACTTTCCGTAAGTAGTCGGATTTAAATCAAATTAGTCATAATTTTTCACCTTTATTGAAATGGTCCGTAATTATCAACCTTTTATTTAGTCTCTTTTATTCAATTTGTTCCAATTTAGTCCTAAAACGTGGAGATCGACCAAAAAACACCCAAAACGACATTGTTTTCCCTAATTATCGCGACTAAAAATCGACATCATTTTTTTTGGGTGTTTCTGATCGATCTCCGCTATTTGGGGCTAAATTGGAACAAATTGAATACTTATCGGACTAAATTGAAAATGTTGATTGTTATTGAACCATTTCAATAAAGGTGAAAAATTATAGGACAAATTTTTGTTTAAATCCCTAAGTAGTCTAATACTTTCGCAAGATTTTCTTGTATACATCGGAACAGTCGTGTTGACTAGTTTTGTTTTGTGAATATGCAGAAGAGACGATGCCAAATGAAGCAGCATTAGTGTGCTCGGAACCCAGCGTACTGTTCAAAGGACTTTGCGTAGAAAACAAGAGCTGCTCAATATTTTGTCTGGCACAGGGTTACTTATTTGGAGAATGCAGTGGCTTTTAAGTGTGAATGCGCTAAACTATGTGACAATGGTGGAGACAGGGACGGAGACGGAGACGGAGATGGAGAAGGAGAAGATCCTCGTCGCGGACCCTCCGTGCACCGAGGCCGTGGAGGCAATGATGAGGAATTTGCTGTTCATAGCACAAATTAAATCCTTTCTTGAGAATAACAACTAAGTTATATATAACTATACATATTTTTTTCTAATAAGTTCAAATTAATTGGCTATGAAACTGGTTAATTTGATCTCTCATCTATAATCCAGCAATTTGGCTAGATTTGCAATTAAACTTGATGCTTTATCTATAGAAGGTTATATATATATTGACTTGTTACCATTTGATCTTGAAATGCATGCATTAAAATTTGTTTAATTAATTAGAGGTTAAAACTTGGAATAAATGAAAGAGAAAGCAATGCGACAACAGATGTGGATGATTGCGCAAATCACAATGTGTGAATTCCATCAATTAATCAACACACCAAATTGTTCTGATCTGTTTTGATAAAAATCAACATAATTTGTTCTATTTGTTTTTATTTTATTTTGGAAATGAAGTGCTAGTCACTAGTGCGTATATATATGCACATGCCAATTCGGATTTCGGACTAATTAACTATGTGAAGGAAAAGTTCAATCTATGGACGTGCTACGTTGTACAAAAAAGTTCACTGAATACTTTAATATTGAATATATAAGTCCTGCAAGACAAAAAACTTGAATGCACGCGCGTGCACTTTTTTTATAATACATATTAGCATGTACTACGTCCCAACATTACTTGAACACTTGTCTTATTTGGATCGTCTCAACATTACTTGAACATTCTCAAAGTGGAAACAAGCATAATATTAATACACTCACAGCACCATTATTTTATTCCACTCAAACCCACTAAACCTACTTTACTTGGTTTTTGCGTGTCATTTTCAGTGTTCAAGTTCTCACGATGAGAATCAAGGATCGCAAAACACAAAAATACGCAGAATTTAACGATAATAATTGTTGTCCCAACTCGGGTTGACAAGAAACAATTAAGGTTTTGACAAAGTTGCCAAAGGGTTTTTATTTATTTCATAACGTGACAAAACAAAGAATGATAACCTATAACTATTTATAAGACAAAAAGGATCAAAACTAACCCTAAAAGGACCCATCTTGATCGCAAATCCCTATTTAATCAAATATAGGACCAAATCTAAACAAAAAGGACTAATTCTAGGAATTAAATATTAAACTAAACGACAATTATAAAATAATAAACCTAAAACAGAATAACAATAAATCTAATATAATCTTGCAAAGTTCTTGTCAAATCTTGGACACTATCTTTGGAAATCTCTTGATGCCCAATCGTCTTGCCGCCCTCCCCTCTTTCTTGCGGCCCACTCCCAAACTTATAGGCCTCGTCTAGGCCAATTTCCTTGTTTGCATCATCCTCATGGGACGGAGGGAGTATATAATAGGGATAAATTATTTTTTAAGACACTATTTTGGAATTTAAAATTGGTTCTTTTTGTTTTTGATAACTCGGTATACGATTCGAGGACCGGCTAATTTGGGGGACCGTACCAGAACCCAGCGTCCACTAGGGGGGGCCACTTCAAGTCAAAACAATGTTTTACATGTATGGATTGACTCCATCTCAAGAATTGATCAAATCTTAGGCGTTTCGAACCTTGGACCTAAATAGGAGCATACTCTTAAGTCACACGTCTACACAACTAGGCCAACCCTTGGGGTTCTTTAAATATGTTCTAGTTCCGAATTTTGCATATCTGTTTTAAAAAACCACCATTACAACATTTAATATAAAATTGTAATTAATTTTCAAACATGATTTTATATAAACTTAATTTTATAGATTAAGCATCAAGTTTATTACAAATCTTGCCAACTTTATCAGAGATATCTAAGCTTGTAATGAACATAGCAGCAAGTTGAAATATGCATGTTGTAGAATGAAGAATTAGTTGTTAAGCAAATATATTCTGCTATGAACGGGAGGTTTGGCAACGCCTCCTCCTGCCTTCTTAGGAGGGTGCGCAACTGCAACTGGTTCTTCTCCATCATCATCGCCTCCCTGCCCGGGTGGGCCAGGTTCTTCTCCATCATCATCTCCTCCTTGCCCGGGTGGGACAGGTTTTTCTCCATCATCATCTCCTCCCTGCCCGGTCGCCAGGTTCTTCTCCATCATCGGGTGGGCTGTCACCTGGACTTCCACCAGACTTACAATCTTTTTTGCACACACTTCAACCTTTTGCATTCTCCAGATAAGAAACCCTCTTTCTCACAAATTGCTAAGCAGTTTTTTTGCTGCTAAAGCAAAGTCCATGGAAGGTTTTGCTAGGTGCCTTGCACAGTGCTGCTTCACTCGGCATCATCTCTTCTGCAAATGCAAAAACAATTAATATTAGTCTGTCAATACAATTAATTAACTGTTCAGATACAATATATATTTATATATAGAAATTAATCTTAAGAAACTTACGAAAAGTCAAGAGCAGGAGAAGAAACAGAGAAAGGCTCCGGAATTGTTCACCCATGATCACTTGTTAATTGAGAAGTTGTATGAATGATTTGCAACTTGCAAGCATCAAGGCTTTTATATCGCTCAAGACATGGGAAGAATGCATAACCGGGAAACAAGTATTTAATTTGCTATCAAATTATTTCTGCATGGCCAAAAAACTGCATTAAAAAAATAGCTCCCAATGATAACAGACTGGATTGTTAAATTAAATGTGGATGGGTTTACATATAAACCCCTATATCTCAATCCAAATATTTAATTTACTTACTTGATGAAGAACGCACCTAAGATGCAATAGTTAGTAACAATAAGTAAAATGATATAGCATCGAATCATAAAGAAAGAAAGAAATTTAAATGAAAGAATAGAGGTATTTTTTTTATGGTGGATTAATCAAAAATGCGAGTTAATATCAAGAATCATCATGGGAGTAGTAAACCATTACCATTTAATTTAACAATCCACTCTCTCATCACTAGGGGGCTATTTTAAAATGTAGTTTGTTCCCCAATGGAGATATAGTTTGACAGCGAAATAAATACTTGTTCTCAAATTATCCATTCTTTACATGACTTGAACAATATAAAATTGTGGATGTTGAGCTGCATAATTTGAGAACTTAGGGTTGTCTCCCTTCTGCAATGATTTGATAAAATTGTTGAATTGAAGAGAATCAGATTGGAATATGCCAAATCTCGATGCAAGAAAAATATGTGTTGTGCTAAATTCCAGCGATTCCCTCGGCGAAAGAATTGGTGATCTTTGGATTTCTTAGACTAAATTACTTCGACTTTACGTTTTAAACTCTCATATTTTTTTTCAATTAACCTTTTTTGAAAAATGTATTGTAATTAATTATGAATTGTTTGTTAGTTTTATTTTTATTTTTGTTTTTAGGTTCATTTAGTTAATTAAGTGTGTGTTTGTTTTTGTTTAATTGGTGATTACTTACTTATCAGCATGCCATGTCGTGCCCAGTCAGCATTTCAGCCAGAACTACCTAAATTTAAAGTGCACGCGCCAGTGCATGAGAAGAAATGACATCGTTCTAGGTTCAGTAGAAATTTAGGACGAAAATTGTACAGTTCGCGAAAAATTGGGACTAATTTCGTGATTAAAACTTTTTTGGGACCATTTTGAAAAAGGTAAAAAATTATGGAACTATTTTTTATTCTACTTAAAACATAATCCCCAAGTTACTGGCCTAAAATAACATTATTCCCAGAGATTAGCTCCAAGTGATATCTAGATGTATTTGTTATCTCGTGTTTGTTGTTGTGCATTATTAGATGGGATAAGAAAGCAGATTTCAATGTTGTCCCTCCTTCACTTTTAAAAAAATATAGTAGTATATAGAAATTAGAGTATTGTAGTAAATTGGTTGAAAAAAAGTAGAAATTAGATTGTCCCGTACATGAGGTATTAATTAATACCCGGGGGAGTGGTGAGATTTTTTGAAATCACGAATTGCTTGCTGGGATTTGATAATACCTTTAAAAAGGGACAGATTCTTTTTTTTGGATTTTTCAATATGCATCTCTTTTTTTGCCCTTAGACTTTTTCAACTCACAAATATACATTTTTGTGATCATTCTACCCCTCTTTAATCTCATCTCTATTCCATTTTATCCTTTAATCCCATTCCATCCAAACATGATCCGGACCGGACCCGGAGCTCAACCCGAACCCCTAACCCCGAGTCCGAACCCTAAACCCTCGAACCCCGAGCAGAACCTAAACCCCGAACCATGAACCATAAACCCCTGAATTATGAACCCTAACATTGAACCCGAACCATGAAATATGAACCATGAACCATGAACCCTGAACTATGAACCATGAACCCGAACCATGAACCATATATTATGAACCATGAACCATGTATTATGAACCACTGAACATGAACCCCGAACCTGAACATGAACCATGAACAAATTTTGGGCGGGTTCGGGTCCAAAGTCTTGTTTGGAAGTTGAGAGTTGGAATATGTGGTGGAATTGGGATGGGATTATGGGATGGGATCAAGGGGAGGGGTAAATGGTCACAAAAGAGCACAAATGTAGGTTGAAAAAAAGTCTTAGGGCAAAAAGAAAATGCAAGTTCAAAAATTGCATTTTTGCGAATTTTCTCTTAAAAATGTATATGTATATCGATTTGGACTTTAAAACGGGTCAACGTTATTGTTCAAATATGCAGATTGTGCAACTTTAAAACATGCCTTATCCCCATGGCAAATATGTCCTAAAAGTAAATCCTGATAAATATGCAGATTGTGCAACTCTGTTAAAAAATAATTATAAAAGAGACTTTGACCATTTTAGTTAATGAAAATAAATTTATGAAAAGAAGGCAAAGCAAATGGAAGGAACAAGAGCAATCTAACTTTGTATCTACAAACATCTTTACCTATCAATTAATTATATCTACAAACATCTTTACCTATCAACATTAATAATTAGTGATATGTCTTCAATCCAATGTCTCTGTATCAAATCTCCTCAGAAAATAGAAATTTTCATTAATTAATTTTAAATAGCGAGGCCTATATATAGGCCAGCATGAAGCATTAAGTCTCCACACTAAATTTTGTTGCAATTAATTAATTAAGCATGGCCAAGATGTTGTACTCTCTAGTGGTTTTGATGCTGCATCTCCTAATCTCAAGTAAGTTGTATTTATTTCGGGATTCATTTTTTAGGACAATATCTTATGGGGTGTAGCAAAATTAAGACACTATTTTTATGGGTAAAACTAGGACATTATCTTTATGATCTTGCAAACTAGAGCATTGTCTTTTAAGTTGGGAAAATTTTAGGCCAAATTTCACCAAATGCGTGCTTGGGTTCCAACGTGATTTGGCCTAAATTGCCTAATTTAAAAAGTAGTTTCCTGGTTTTAATGTCCTAAAAATTAAGTTTCCCCTTCATCAACTTTCAACCCAAATTTCAAGTATAAGACATATGTCACTGATTTAATAAAATTCCAACTAATTAATTATCAGATAATGAAGTGATGCGTGTCGAAGCAGAAGTGTGAGTCACCAAGCGAGATATTCCATGGACTTTTGCTTTTCCGACGCCAACTGCGGCAAGATATGCAGTCAAGAAGGTTTCATTTCGGGGCATTGCAAGGGCATAAAACTACGATGCATATGCTTTAAAGATTGTGGTGATCCAACAAAACCTCCCAAAGTAAACCCACCTATAACTCCTCCAACCGGCGGTTGTCCTAATCCTCCTGCAGGTGGCTGTCCCAAACCCCCTGTCGTACCTGTTCCTAAACCTCCAACGGGTTTGCCCTAATCCTCCGAGTGGCCCGGGTTACCATCCCCCAACAGGGTGCCATAATCCTCCAAGTGGTTGTCCCAAACCTGCTGGTGGCTGTTAAAAAGGTTGATCAGAAGGATGACACGCCTCAGAATTTCCAGCGCCGGTCTTCTATCTGGACGGCTCTTCATGCTCATGCTAGGAGGATTGATGAGGGTTCTTACTGGTTTATTGGGAAACACTCGAAGGTCAAGTTCTAGACGGATAATTGGTTGGGCTTCTGTTTGGCTAACCGTGATTACTTTGCCTCCGGACTTCTTACAGCACTTTGACTGCACTGTTGTTGGGGACTATCTTATTGAGGGGTTTGGTACTTCACTAGCTATTTCATTACGGCCCACCTGGACTTGGTTATGGATATCTTGCAGACTCCGATACACGAGATGGATCAACGGATTTGACCGGATTCTGCCACTGGTACTCTTACCTCGAGACGGGCTTATGACCTTCTCCGCTCCCCTCTTCTTGAAGTCTTGGGCTCCACGACTTTGGGCGCCTTTCATCCCTCCCCCACGTAGTACCACTGTCTGGCGTGCCATTTGGAATAAGTTGCCTACCTCCGATGTTTTTTTTTTAGATTTTAGCTATTTCGGCCCTACGATATGCCCCTTTGCCTTCGTGGCACCTGAGTCTCGGAGCACATCCTCCTGGAATGCAGTTTTACTCGTTCTCATCTCACTTCTATTTAAATATCTTCGGTATTTAGCTTTGCTTTGATAGGGGCTTCTCTAGCTTGGTTTTATAGGCTCGTGGGGACCCGGACTAAGCAGATCAAGAATCTCTCTGGCGCCTCCCTTCATCACCTTTGGGCCATTTGGAAGACTCGATTATGCGGCTATTTTTGATGATGTTTGTCCCTCTCATCATGGTTGTATGGTCCTTATTCTTGAACTTCTTCGTGAGATTCAAAGACTTCAAAATTGGGACTATGAATGGCATTGATGATTTACTTGTTTGTAGGAGACTTGGGTTCCGCTGTCCTGAAACCCCTTGACGACTATGATGGTTCGTTGGAGGCCAGCCCTCCTCGGTGTAAAATTGAACGTGGGATGGCAAGTCTTGATGCTGGGTAGCATTTTTTGGGGTTATGTTGTCCTAATTGAGAGGGCATTTGTTGTTGTTTTTTTTCGGTCACTCTTGGGAGTGGTATTTCTTTGAAGGTGGAGATTCTTGTGGGTATGCATGGTGTTGTTTTTGCTCGGGCCAGGGGATGGACTAACATTTGGATGGAGATTGATTGTGAGCTTGCTGTCAAAGTTCTTACTTGCAGTGGGCGGGATATACCATGGAGGCTCAAAGCCACCGGGCAAGTATCTTGGGGCAGTCCAATGTTACCCTCACAGTTTCCCACATTCATAGGGAGGGGAATTCCATTGCTGATTTCCTTGCCAAATTACACTATGATAATGTTTGGATCGGGGGTTGTCCCAATTTTCTTTGTTATAAGCTTTATTCTGATATGAATAAGGACTACTTTTGTATCTCTAAGTAGTCCCTGTTTAGAGGAGTTTCCCTTTCTCCCTTCGACCAGGGGTTTTGCCCCAAGGGGGGTTTTACCCTGGCAAGGTGTTTAGTGGGGCTCCGGCCTCTGGTACGATCTGTGTACTTATGGCTCTAGGTTTTTCTTTTTCTTTTAGGTATTGTTTATTTGCCACTTGAATTGCTTAGTTTTTGTCCATGTTGCCGAAAATAACCCTAAACGGGCGATGTTTCATCGTTTCTGTCACATGCCATTTTAATATTGGAATTCTGACGTGACACGTGTTTTAGGCTCCGAGCTGGCACAATTTAATACAAATATATAAAATATACATCATTAATCAATAAATATTACGGGTAACAACGGTTGCTTCCCCACGATCATAGCATATCACTGATTTCGAGCTTCCATTAGCACGAGACATCTTGTTTTCTTAAAATTACGGGATGGACAACTAATGTATGTGTCAAGTCCTAGTGATTAACTATTTTTCTTCAATAATTTTTTTTCTTTTCGACAGTTTTATGAGAAGTGATGGATTTGGTGGGGGGTTGTTCTTGAATCACATCTAAAACCTAATTATTGTTTCTAAGAATGTTTACCCTTTTCCTGTTTAATATTCTTAATCTCCATCTTTTTTTTTCTTTTTTGTTAATTAATTATGTGTATTTCATTTAATTTCGTAATAAATTGTGCATACTCAAATACCTAAAATACAAGCCTCGTTTAATCCCCAATTTAAAATGTCACGTGATTGGCACGCTTTGGTGGAAAATAAGCTTTTTTATTTTTTTATGGCCCGTAATGTATGGGGATGCCAATTTAAGTACATTAAGTTCGGTTTGGAAAAAGTAGGACATTAAAACTTTATTTTTAGCAAAAGTAGGAGATCATAATTATAATTACCACTCTTACGTACAAATTTGTGAAAACCAAAAATTTATGGGGCTACTTTGTGAAAAAGTCAAAAACTTTTGGCCTTTAATTTGCAAAACTCAAAACTTACAGACTTGCTTTTGCTTTAACCAAAATATAATGTCCTACTTTTGTCAAACTAAAACGTATTGTCCTTATATTGTCACCCCCTATATACCTGCCTAAAAAAATAGCCTTCTGCAAGAATTGTAACCTTCAACGATCAAAGATGTCATCTTCTCCAAAAGGCGCCTATAACGCAGTTGATTGGTCGGTGGATTGGACCATTTGATGCCCTTATTTTTTGTTTTAGACTTTTTCCCAATATTAAATCCCAAATGTCTCATACTTTCCACCTTTTTATTTAGTGCCATTACTATTTTCAGAATGATTTAGTTCCGTAATTGCTTGAATTGCTCCAGTTTTGTCACATAAATATTTTTTAGAATGATCTAGTCCAGAACCACTTGAATTGCTTAATTAGTTTTTGTCCCATGTTGCCGCAAATAACCCAAAACGGTGATGTTTCATCACCTTTCCTGTCACATGCATTTTTAATATTGGGATTCAAGCGAAATACATGATTTAGGCGACGAGTTGGCACAATTTAATACAATTATATAAAATATACATCATTAATCAATAAATATTACGGGTAACAACAGTTACTTCCCCACGACCATACCATATCACTGATTTCGAGCTTCCATTAGCACGACACATTTAGTTTTAGCATATCACTTATTTTGAGCTTCCATTAGCACGAGACATCTCGCTTTTCTCAAAATTGTGAGATGGACAACTTATGAATGTATCAAATCGTGGCTAGGCAAATTGTTCTTCAACAATTTGGGGTTTGTGTTCTTGAATCACACCTAAACCCTAATTTTGTGTGCTAAGAATGTCTACCCTTTTCCCATTTAAATATTCTTAATCTCCTTTTTTTTTATAAATTTATTATGTGTTTTTCACTTAATTTCCATATGTATAAAATTGTGCCAACTCATGAGCCCCTAAACTACAAGCCTCGCTCAAATCCCCAATTTAAAATGGCACGTGATTGGCACGCTGGTGAAAAAATATTGTTTTGGGTTATTTCCGAAACATTGGAAGAAGTTGAGCAATTCAAGTAATTATGAGACTAAATTATTCCCAAAAATAGTTTTGGGACTAAATAAAAAGAAGGTGATGAATGTTGGTTATTTGTGGTATTTTTCAGAAGAGTTAGTTTATATGTCTCATATGCTCTGGACTACACACACAATGGTGGACAATAAGCTTTCTTTATTTTTTTTAAGGACGTAACATAGGGGGATGCCAATTTAGGTATATTAAGTTACTGTTTTGGAAAAGTAGGACATTAACTTTATTTTTGGCAAAATTAGGAGATCATTTTTTTATTTTTGTATAATGCTTGTATTCTCCGTGTTTCATAATAAAGTTAATATTCTAGTTAATTAGTGTTGTTCTTACTCATTATCATTTTAATTAACTGACTGCTTGCCATCTTTACCAAGAAGAATATGTAATTACAGATTAACATTTAATTCAACATTCCACTCTCTAATGATAGGAAACTATTCTTTTAATTCAATTTTTCCCCACGGGAAATTAGATTTCACCGCAAATTTAATAAATGTTATCCAATTATACATTCGTCCATGCCTTGGACAATATAAAACGCTGGATGTTTGCAAGATGCAAAACATCCTGAAATTATTCCATACAGCCACTTAACATTAAGTGATCATGGGTGCACAACGGAGTCTGTCTCTACTTATTCTCCTGCTCTTGACTTTTCGTAAGTGTGATAGTAATTAGTTTCTTATGATTTTCGGCAATTAACTAATTTAATTTGTGTATATGCAGAAGAGATGATGCCGAGTGAAGCGGTAGTTTGCAAGTCACCTAGCAGGCTCTTCCACGGACCTTGCCTCAGCAGCAAAAACTGCTTAGCAATTTGTGAGAAAGACGGGTTCAAAACTGGAGGATGCATAATGTTAAAGTGTGTGTGCGCAAAAATTGCAAGTCTGGTGGAGGTAGTGGTGGGCAAGAACCAGGCGCGGGCCCACCTGGGCAGGGAGGAGATGAACCAGGCGCTGGCCCACCTGAGCAAGGAGGCGGAGGAGAAGAACCAGGTGAGGGCCCACCTGAACAGGGTGGCAGTGATGGAGAAGAACCTGTTATGCATAATGAAACCTCCAGCTCGTAGCAGAAAATATTTGCTGCCTAGTAACTAAATCATAACTAATTTTGGTCATGTTTGAAGTTTCAAATAAGTTCAACAAGTAATCCACTTGGGTTTGTAATAATTTTTTGTCAATACAGCTCTATAAAAAATTAACTCCTCGTGAATCAAATTATTTGAGTGTTATTGAATCAACGGAATTAGTGTGCTATTGAACTCTTCAATATTTATCATTCTTATAGCATACACTGGGGTGGGGGGGTGCAGGGCGGATCCACCATAGAACAAAGGGTACACTTGCATCCCCAAAATATGAAAAACTGCAATTATATATATATATGATCTCTATTCTCTGAATTGTTTGAGCTGAATTTTGTTTTGCTCAAGGCCAAATTTATATGTTCTATATTTCCGGCTATATTTTGCAAGTGAATACAAAATATTATGAAAATCCAATAATCCCCTCGCTATTTTATATTAAAAATATATATTCAATCCCTCATCAAATCACCAAAGATCTTGCCTCACTTACTTATCCGGGTCAAAAAATATATCCATAATCATCATATATTTTTTTGGCAAAAATAAGTTGAAATTAATAAATTTCAATGCAGGTAAAAAAAAAAAATGAGAAGAGAGTTACCCGATTATCCTATATCCGGGGAAGAAAGAGACCAGTGGCGTGAGAGGTGGTCGATGGTGGATGGCTTGGCGGGCGGCAGTACCGATTGAAGAAGAAATCGAGAATGAAGGAGAGAGAAGATTAGGATTTTTTAACCGCCCCTTTATTTGTTTTTTTCAGTCCAGCCCATTTATCAATTTTTTTTGGGGCTTTCATTTTTCTTTTATAAAATACAATTAATATGTTTTTTTTTTTTTTAAGTTTTAAGTGTACTCCAATTTTTAGAATGTTATTTTAGAAGGTTTCTAAAAAATTAGATTCAATGAATTAAATGTAGTTATAATATCATCTCCTCTGTAAAAAAAAAAATTATAATATCATCTCAATGCTATATATTTTAGTATCGATCTCTGAAATTTTAAATATTAAGTAATTAATACTACTTTCGTTCTAAATTTATTTATCCATTTGCTTTTAGCACGAGTTTTAATGTGAGAATTATTTATTAGTATTTAAAGTGATAAAGTGGTTTTTGGTTAGAGGTATTGTAGTATTTTCTGCTTTATTATTAAAGTAAATTACTTTTTGTGGGTAAAAGTAATGTAATGAAATGAGATGTAATTCAGATGGATAGTTAAAAAAGATGTAGTTACTTTATTCTCTTTTATGGAAAGGGGTAAACAAGTTTGAGATATATCTTTTGGAGAAAATGGGTAAAAAAAATTGAGACATATCTTTTGGAGAAAATGGGTAAACAAGTTTGGGACATAGTGAATACTATTTAAATTATAATCGTATCCCCAAATTGAATATCCTGAATCCGCCCCTGGGGGTTGGTTAGGTAGGGCAGTGGTATAGATTTAATCTTTTTAATTATTGGTGTTATCATAATTATGTATGATTAATATTTCAGTTATATTCTTAATACTCCCTCCGTCCGGATCTTGTTTACACGATTACTGTGTGGTCGAAGTTTAAGAAAAAGTGATAGAGTGTTGGGGTAAAAAGAGTTATTTATTAGTATTTTATGTGATAAATGAAAAAGTATCGAGGTAGAAAGAGTTGTTTATTAGTATTTTATATGATAAAGTATAAAGAAGGTATTTTCATTTAAGGAAATGAGTAACAAGATTAGGACGCCAAAATGGAAATAGTGTAAACAAGATCGAAGACCCGAGGGAGTATCAAATAATTTGTGGGTTTTAATTTATTTTGTTAATTTATTTTCTACATTTTAATTGTTATTTGAACTATATATATTCATATTTATTATTTATAAGTTTTTTTATTTTTATATTTTTTATAATCATACATGTTTTTTTTAATTATTTTCCGATTTTATTAATAATTTCTAAAACTTAATTTTGATTTTGTACTAATTTTTAATAGTTAAATAGCTAAGGTGAAGTTAATTTGATGCTAAATGTGGAGATGATTTGGCATTGATTTGGTGTTCAAATAGGCATACACAATTTTTGGGATTTAAACAAAAATCGTCCCATAACTTTGAACCTTTATTGAAATGGTCCCATAATTATCAACTTTTCCAATTTAATTCCACATGTATTCAATTTGATTCAATTTAGTTCCAAACCGCCTGAGGAGGTCGCTCAAAATTGCTCAAAACGACGTCGTTTTGGACACGATTTTACATATTTCGTCAAAATTGGGGCGTGTAGGACATGTGATGAGAACCGCGATCGCAAAAACACAAATAATACATAAAAAGAACGATAATAATTGTTGTCCCAACTCAGGTTGGCAAGAAACAATTAGGTTTTGACAAAGTTGCCAAGGTTTTTTTATTAATTTTCTGCTTAAAAACAAAGAAAAACGTCCTAAGTGTTTATAGAACAAAAACAGACCAAATCTGCCCAAAAAATGACTAAATCTCACCCTAAATCTATAAGTGATATACTTGAACGAAAATTAAAGGACAAAAAACGAAATCTAGCCTATAAAATAAATAAAAATAGCAAAGATATGATAATCTTGATCTTCCATGTGAATCTTGCCAAATCTTGAATAAATCTTGAAAAAATTTTGCCCATTAACTTTAGTTGCAAAAGTAGGACAATTCCTTGCCATATAATCTTGCACGTATTATTGGGTCCAAAAACCCTTGTTCGCATCAACATGCTCTCAAAAAGACGTCGTTTTGGGCAGTTTTGAGCGATCTCGAGCGATTTGGGACTAAATTGGATCAAATTGAATACATATGGGACTAAATTGAAAAGGTTGATAATTATGGGACAATTTCAATAAAGGTGCAAAGTTATGTGACTATTTTAGTTTAATTCCCCACAATTTTGAATTTCAAGCCAAAATTGGTCTAAAGTGAAACAATGTGAAATTTAATGTCCTACAATGACAAAAAAAAAATCAAAATCAAAACAATAATGTTATCCAAGACACACAATTCTGCCACCAAACGTATTATTTGTGTCATTGCACACTTAAATCGTATGACGATAATGTATCAACAAGGCAATAAACAACCTAAAACAAACCAAAAACAGAAGCGAAACAGAAAAAAGAAAAAACACAAAAAATAGACAAAGTGTAGTATGAAAATTTTCATACATGAAAAAACTTTAATTTACAACCAAATTCTGTAATTGGTGAAGGTAAGACAAAATTGAGTGGTTCGTGGTTCACTCGGCCCAAGTGATTCATGGTTCACCCGACCCGAATAGGTCATAATTTAGGTTCATTATTTAGTGTTTAGGGTGTAGATGGTTGATTTATCGCAATTTTATAGATTTTCATACATGAAAATTTTCACACTAGACCTACTCAAAAAAATAAACCAGAATCACGTAAGTAAATCCCACAAAAGGAATAAACCGCAATAAACGTAGTAAATCTCACATCTAGGAACCCCGGAGGAGGGGGGTTGCATTAGCAGCGCTGCTGAAGAAGATGACATAGTTGATTCTTGAAGGTTTCGAATACTGCAGAAGGCTATTTTTATTGAGCAGAAAACATGAATCTGCAGAAGGTGGCACTAGAAACTTGATGCAGCAATAATATATTCTAAATATTTTATTTTTATTATTAAATATTTGTGATTTATAATTTATTTGTTAAGTTTTTCTAGATTTTAATTGTTATTTGGATCACTTTCAATATTTACAATTTTATAAGATTTATTTTTATATACTATTTTTTTAATTATATATATGTTTTTTTTTCAGATATTATTAATAGTATTTAAACTTAAATTAATAGTTAAATAACTGAGGTGGAGCTAATTTGTCGCTAAGGTGGAGATGATTAAGTAGTTAGTACTAGCTTGGAGTCTACAAAGGAATTGGGATCAAATCAGACCACAATTTTGAATTTCGGGCAAAAATTGGTCTGAATTGACGCAATTTAAGATTTAATGTCCTACGTCTACGTAAGTTAAAATTTAAGAAAGAAACATGTCCTTAAATTCCCCTCCCTAATGTTAGTGTCCTAAAAAAATTAATCCCATCTTAATTGCTAATCTTAACTCAGCTCGTCTCATATTTACCAAGTAAAATCCGCGACGAAGATATAGAATTTATGAAAGAACCCATTGTCCATTGACATTTACTTCATTCATTCCATTATAATAGGTGGGAGTTATTTAATGCAGTTTTTCCCCATCCAAAAAATAGTTTCATGACGAATTTAAAACTTGTTCTCGAATTACGCATTCTTCCCACGCCTTTAACAATATAAAACTAAATGGAATGTTAACGCAAACAGGCAACAAATCTCAACATTATAAGTGATCATGGCTGCACAATTATTGAGTCTCTCCGTACTTCTTCTCCTGCTCTTGACTTTCCGTAAGTAGTCGGGATTTAAATCAAATTCGTCCCATAATTTTTCACCTTTATTGAAATGGTCCGTAATTATCAACCTTTTATTTAGTCTCCTGCGTATTCAATTTGTTCCAATTTAGTCCTAGGCAGTTGAGATCGACCAAAAAACACCCAAAAGCGACATTGTTTTCCCTAATTATCGCGACTAAAACGACATCATTTTGGGTGTTTCTGATCGATCTCCGGCTATTTGGGGCTAAATTGGAACAAATTGAATACTTATCGGACTAAATTGAAAATGTTGATTGTTACTGAACCATTTCAATAAAGGTGAAAAATTATAGGACAAATTTTGTTTAAATCCCTAAGTAGTCTAATACTTTCGCAAAGATTTTCTTGTATACATCGGAACAGTCGTGTTGACTAGTTTTGTTTTGTGAATATGCAGAAGAGACGATGCCAAATGAAGCAGCATTAGTGTGCTCGGAACCCAGCGTACTGTTCAAAGGACTTTGCGTAGAAAACAAGAGCTGCTCAATATTTTGTCTGGCACAGGGTTACTTATTTGGAGAATGCAGTGGCTTTAAGTGTGAATGCGCTAAACTATGTGACAATGGTGGAGACAGGGACGGAGACGGAGACGGAGATGGAGAAGGAGAAGATCCCCGTGCGGACCCTCCCGTGCACCGAGGCCGTGGAGGCAATGATGAGGAATTTGCTGTTCATAGCACAAATTAAATCCTTTCTTGAGAATAACAACTAAGTTATATATAACTATACATATTTTTCTAATAAGTTCAAATTAATTGGCTATGAAACTGGTTAATTTGATCTCTCATCTATAATCCAGCAATTTGGCTAGATTTGCAATTAAACTTGATGCTTTATCTATAGAAGGTTATATATATATTGACTTGTTACCATTTGATCTTGAAATGCATGCATTAAAATTTGTTTAATTAATTAGAGGTTAAAACTTGGAATAAATGAAAGAGAAAGCAATGCGACAACAGATGTGGATGATTGCGCAAATCACAATGTGTGAATTCCATCAATTAATCAACACACCAAATTGTTCTGATCTGTTTTGATAAAAATCAACATAATTTGTTCTATTTGTTTTTATTTTATTTTGGAAATGAAGTGCTAGTCACTAGTGCGTATATATATGCACATGCCAATTCGGATTTCGGACTAATTAACTATGTGAAGGAAAAGTTCAATCTATGGACGTGCTACGTTGTACAAAAGTTCACTGAATACTTTAATATTGAATATATAAGTCCTGCAAGACAAAAACTTGAATGCACGCGCGCACTCTTTTTTTATAATACATATTAGCATGTACTACGTCCCAACATTACTTGAACACTTGTCTTATTTGGACGTCTCAACATTACTTGAACATTCTCAAAGTGGAAACAAGCATAATATTAATACACTCACAGCACCATTATTTTATTCCACTCAAACCCACTAAACCTACTTTACTTGGTTTTATGTGTCATTTTCAATGTTCAAGTTCTCTTCGATGAGAATCGCGATCGCAAAAACACAAATAATACATAATTAAACGATAATAATTGTTGTCCCAACTCAAAGTTGACAAGAAACAATTAAGGTTTTGACAAAGTTGCCAAAGGGTTTTTATTTATTTCATAACGTGACAAAACAAAGAATGATAACCTATAACTATTTATAAGACAAAAAGGATCAAAACTAACCCTAAAAGGACCCATCTTGATCGCAAATCCCTATTTAATCAAATATAGGACCAAATCTAAACAAAAAGGACTAATTCTAGGAATTAAATATTAAACTAAACGACAATTATAAAATAATAAACCTAAAAACAGAATAACAATAAATCTAATATAATCTTGCAAAGTTCTTGTCAAATCTTGGACACTATCTTTGGAAATCTCTTGATGCCCAATCGTCTTGCCGCCCTCCTCTTTCTTGCGGCCCACTCCCAAACTTATAGGCCTCGTCTAGGCCAATTTCCTTGTTTGCATCATCCTCATGGGACGGAGGGAGTATATAATAGGGATAAATTATTTTTTAAGACACTATTTTGGAATTTAAAATTGGTTCTTTTTGTTTTTGATAACTTTCGGTATACGATTCGAGGACCGGCTAATTTGGGGACTGTTGCGAACCCAAATATTCCACTAGGGGGCCACTTCAAGTCAAAACAATGTTTTACATGTATGGATTGACTCCATCTCAAGAATTGATCAAATCTTAGGCGTTTGAACCTTGGACCTAAATAGGAGCATACTCTTAAGTCACACGCCTACACAACTAGGCCAACCCTTGGGGTTCTTTAAATATGTTCTAGTTCGAATTTTGCATATCTGTTTTAAAAACCACCATTACAACATTTAATATAAAATTGTAATTAATTTTCAAACATGATTTTATATAAACTTAATTTTATAGATTAAGCATCAAGTTTATTACAAATCTTGCCAACTTTATCAGAGATATCTAAGCTTGTAATGAACATAGCAGCAAGTTGAAATATGCATGTTGTAGAATGAAGAATTAGTTGTTAAGCAAATATATTCTGCTATGAACGGGAGGTTTGGCAACGCCTCCTCCTGCCTTCTTAGGAGGGTGCGCAACTGCAACTGGTTCTTCTCCATCATCATCGCCTCCCTGCCCGGTGGGCCAGGTTCTTCTCCATCATCATCTCCTCCTTGCCCGGGTGGGACAGGTTTTTCTCCATCATCATCTCCTCCCTGCCCGGGTGCGCCAGGTTCTTCTCCATCATCGGGTGGGCTGTCACCTGGACTTCCACCAGACTTACAATCTTTTGCGCACACACACTTCAACCTTTTGCATTCTCCAGATAAGAAACCCTCTTTCTCTGAAATTGCTAAGCAGTTTTTGCTGCTAAAGCAAAGTCCATGGAAGGTTTTGCTAGGTGCCTTGCACAGTGCTGCTTCACTCGGCATCATCTCTTCTGCAAATGCAAAAACAATTAATATTAGTCTGTCAATACAATTAATTAACTGTTCAGATACAATATATATTTATATATAGAAATTAATCTTAAGAAACTTACGAAAAGTCAAGAGCAGGAGAAGAAACAGAGAAAGGCTCCGGAATTGTTCACCCATGATCACTTGTTAATTGAGAAGTTGTATGAATGATTTGCAACTTGCAAGCATCAAGGCTTTTATATCGCTCAAGACATGGGAAGAATGCATAACCGGGAAACAAGTATTTAATTTGCTATCAAATTATTTCTGCATGGCCAAAAAACTGCATTAAAAAATAGCTCCCAATGATAACAGACTGGATTGTTAAATTAAATGTGGATGGGTTTACATATAAACCCTATATCTCAATCCAAATATTTAATTTACTTACTTGATGAAGAACGCACCTAAGATGCAATAGTTAGTAACAATAAGTAAATGATATAGCATCGAATCATAAAGAAAGAAAGAAATTTAAATGAAAGAATAGAGGTATTTTTTATGGTGGATTAATCAAAATGCGAGTTAATATCAAGAATCATCATGGGAGTAGTAAACCATTACCATTTAATTTAACAATCCACTCTCTCATCACTAGGGGGGCTATTTTAAAATGTAGTTTGTTCCCAATGGAGATATAGTTTGACAGCGAAATAAATACTTGTTCTCAAATTATCCATTCTTTACATGACTTGAACAATATAAAATTGTGGATGTTGAGCTGCATAATTTGAGAACTTAGGGTTGTCTCCCTTCTGCAATGATTTGATAAAATTGTTGAATTGAAGAGAATCAGATTGAATATGCCAAATCTCGATGCAAGAAAAATAATATGTGTTGTGCTAAATTCCAGCGATTCCCCTCGGCGAAAAGAATTGGTGATCTTTGGATTTCTTAGACTAAATTACTTGACTTTTACGTTTTAAACTCTCATATTTTTTTTTCAATTAACCTTTTTTTTGAAAAAATGTATTGTAATTAATTATGAATTGTTTGTTAGTTTTATTTTTATTTTTTTTTTTTAGGTTCATTTAGTTAATTAAGTGTGTGTTTGTTTTTGTTTAATTGGTGATTACTTACTTATCAGCATGCCATGTCGTGCTTGATCAAGCATTTCAGCCAGAAACTACCTAAATTTAAAGTGCACGCGCTTGATTGCATGAGAAGAAATGACATCGTTCTAGGTTCAAGAGAAATTTAGGGCGAAAATTGTACGATTCATGAAAAAATTGGGACTAATTTCGTGATTAAAACTTTTTTGGGACCATTTTGAAAAAGGTAAAAAATTATGGAACTATTTTTTATTCTACTTAAAACATAATCCCCAAGTTACTGGCCTAAAATAACATTATTCCCAGAGATTAGCTCCAAGTGATATCTAGATGTATTTGTTATCTCGTGTTTGTTGTTGTGCATTATTAGATGGGATAAGAAAGCAGATTTCAATGTTGTCCCTCCTTCACTTTTAAAAAAATATAGTAGTATATAGAAATTAGAGTATTGTAGTAAATTGGTTGAAAAAAAGTAGAAATTAGATTGTCCCGTACATGAGGTATTAATTAATACCCGGGGGAGTGGTGAGATTTTTTGAAATCACGAATTGCTTGCTGGGATTTGATAATACCTTTAAAAAGGGGACAGATTCTTTTTTGTTCGTTTTCAATATGCATCTCTCTTTTTTGCCCTTAGACTTTTTCAACTCACAAATATACATTTTTGTGATCATTCTACCCCTCTCTTTAATCTCATCTCTATTCCATTTTATCCTTTAATCCCATTCCATCCAAACATGATCCAGACCCGGACCCGGAGCTCTGAACCCGAACCCTGAACCCTGAGCCCGAACCCTAAACCCTGAACCCTGAGCCCGAACCCTAAACCCAGAACCATGAACCATAAACCCTGAATTATGAACCCGAACATTGAACCCGAACCATGAAATATGAACCATGAACCATGAACCCTGAACTATGAACCATGAACCCGAACCATGAACCATATATTATGAACCATGAACCATGTATTATGAACCCTGAACATGAACCCGAACCCTGAACATGAACCATGAACAAATTTTGGGCGGGTTAAGGTCCAGTCTTGTTTGGAAGTTGAGAGTTGGAATATGTGGTGGAATTGGGATGGGATTATGGGATGGGATCAAGGGGGAGGGGTAAATGGTCACAAAAGAGCACAAATGTAGGTTGAAAAAGTCTTAGGGCAAAAAGAGAAATGCAAGTTCAAAAATTGCATTTTTGCGAATTTTCTCTTAAAAATGTATATGTATATCGATTTGGACTTTAAAACGGGTCAACGTTATTGTTCAAATATGCAGATTGTGCAACTTTAAAACATGCCTTATCCCCATGGCAAATATGTCCTAAAAGTAAATCCTGATAAATATGCAGATTGTGCAACTCTGTTAAAAAATAATTATAAAGAGACTTTGACCATTTTTAGTTAATGAAAATAAATTTATGAAAGAAGGCAAAGCAAATGGAAGGAACAAGAGCAATCTAACTTTGTATCTACAAACATCTTTACCTATCAATTAATTATATCTACAAACATCTTTACCTATCAACATTAATAATTAGTGATATGTCTTCAATCCAATGTCTCTGTATCAAATCTCCTCAGAAAATAGAAATTTTCATTAATTAATTTTAAATAGCGAGGCCTATATATAGGCCAGCATGAAGCATTAAGTCTCCACACTAAATTTTGTTGCAATTAATTAATTAAGCATGGCCAAGATGTTGTACTCTCTAGTGGTTTTGATGCTGCATCTCCTAATCTCAAGTAAGTTGTATTTATTTCGGGATTCATTTTTTTAGGACAATATCTTATATGGGTGTAGCAAAATTAAGACACTATTTTTATGGGTAAAACTAGGACATTATCTTTATGATCTTGCAAACTAGAGCATTGTCTTTTAAGTTGGGAAAATTTTTAGGCCAAATTTCACCAAATGCGTGCTTGGGTTCCAACGTGATTTGGCCTAAATTGCCTAATTTAAAAAGTAGTTTCCTGGTTTTAATGTCCTAAAATTAAGTTTCCCATCATCAACTTTCAACCCAAATTTCAAGTATAAGACATATGTCACTGATTTAATAAAATTCCAACTAATTAATTATCAGATAATGAAGTGATGCGTGTCGAAGCAGAAGTGTGTGAGTCACCAAGCGAGATATTCCATGGACTTTGCTTTTCCGGCGCCAACTGCGGCAAGATATGCAGTCAAGAAGGTTTCATTTCGGGGCATTGCAAGGGCATAAAACTACGATGCATATGCTTTAAAAGATTGTGGTGATCCAACAAAACCTCCCAAAGTAAACCCACCTATAACTCCTCCAACCGGCGGTTGTCCTAATCCTCCTGCAGGTGGCTGTCCCAAACCCCCTGTCGTACCTGTTCCTAAACCTCCAACGGGTTGCCCTAATCCTCCGAGTGGCCCGGGTTACCATCCCCCAACAGGGTGCCATAATCCTCCAAGTGGTTGTCCCAAACCTGCTGGTGGCTGTTAAAAAGGTTGATCAGAAGGATGACACGCCTCAGAATTTCCAGCGCCGGTCTTCTATCTGGACGGCTCTTCATGCTCATGCTAGGAGGATTGATGAGGGTTCTTACTGGTTTATTGGGAAACACTTTCGAAGGTCAAGTTCTAGACGGATAATTGGTTGGGCTTCTGTTTGGCTAACTGCATTACTTTGCCTCCGGACTTCTTACAGCACTTTGACTGCACTGTTGGGGACTATCTTATTGAGGGGTTTGGTACTTCACTAGCTATTTCATTCGCCCACCTGGACTTGGTTATGGATATCTTGCGGACCGATACACCTAGATGGATCAACGGATTTGACGGATTCTGCCACTGGTACTCTTACCTCGAGACGGGCTTATGACCTTCTCCGCTCCCTCTTCTTCGAAGTCTTGGGCTCCCTGACTTTGGGCGCCTTTCATCCCTCCCCTCACGTAGTACCACTTGTCTGGCGTGCCATTTGGAATAAGTTGCCTACCTCCGATGTTTTTTTTCGTATTTTAGCTATTTAAGCCCCTCGATATGCCCCCCTTTGCCTTCGTGCACTGAAGTCTCGTGAGCACATCCTCACTGAATGCAAGTTTACTCGTTCTCATCTCACTTCTATTTCGATATCTTGATTATTTAGCTTTGCTTTGATAGGGCTTCTCTATCTTGGTTTTATAGGCTCAGCAGGTGACCCGGACTAAGCAGATCAAGAATCTCTGGCGCCTCGCCTTCATCACCACGGTTTGGGCCATTTGGAAGACTCGGTGTACGGCTATTTTTGATGATGTTTGTCCCTCTCATCATGGTTGTATGGTCCTTATTCTTGAACTTCTTCGTGAGATTCAAAGACTTCAAAATTGGGACTATGAATGGCATTGATGATTTACTTGTTTGTAGGAGACTTGGGTTCCCCCTCACCCAAACCCCCCTTGACGACTATGATGGTTCGTTGGAGGCCGCCTCGGTGCTAAAGCTAACGACGTGGATGGCGATCTTGATCACGGGTAGCATTTTTGCGGGTTATGTTGTCCGGAATTCGAGAGGGCTGTTTGTTGCTGCTTTTTCGGTCACTCTTGGGAGTGGTATTTCTTTGAAGGTGGAGATTCTTGTGGGTATGCATGGTGTTGTTTTTTTGCTCGGGCGGGATGGACTAACATTTTGGATGGAGATTGATTGTGAGCTTGCTGTCAAAGTTCTTACTTGCAGTGGGCGGGATATACCATGGAGGCTCAAAGCCACCGGCCGGAAGTATCTGAGGCCAGTCCAATGTTACCCTCACGGTTTCCCACATTCATAGGGAGGGAATTCCATTCTTGATTTCCTTGCCAAATTACACTATGATAATGTTTGGATCGGGGGTTGTCCCAATTTTCTTTGTTATAAGCTTTATTCTGATATGAATAAGGACTACTTTTGTATCTCTAAGTAGTCCCTGTTTAGAGGAGTTTCCCTTTCTCCCTTCGACCAGGGGTTTTGCCCCAAGGGGGGTTTTACCCTGGCAAGGTGTTTAGTGGGGCTCCGGCCTCTGGTACGATCTGTGTACTTATGGCTCTAGGTTTTTTCTTTTTTCTTTTAGGTATTGTTTATTTGCCACTTGAATTGCTTAGTTTTCGTCCCATGTTGCCGAAAATAACCCTAAACGGCGATGTTTCATCAGTGTTCCTGTCACATGCCATTTTAATATTGGAATTCTGACGTGACACGTGTTTTAGGCTCCGAGCTGGCACAATTTAATACAAATATATAAAATATACATCATTAATCAATAAATATTACGGGTAACAACGGTTGCTTCCCCACGATCATAGCATATCACTGATTTCGAGCTTCCATTAGCACGAGACATCTTGTTTTCTTAAAATTACGGGATGGACAACTAATGTATGTGTCAAGTCCTAGCTGATTAACTATTTTTCTTCAATAATTTTTTTCTTTCGACAGTTTATGAGAAGTGATGGATTTGGTGGGGGGTTGTTCTTGAATCACATCTAAAACCTAATTATTGTTTCTAAGAATGTTTACCCTTTTCCTGTTTAATATTCTTAATCTCCATCTTTTTTTTTCTTTTTTGTTAATTAATTATGTGTATTTCATTTAATTTCGTAATAAATTGTGCATACTCAGCGCCTAAAATACAAGCCTCGTCGGAATCCCCAATTTAAAATGTCACGTGATTGGCACGCTGGTGGAAAATAAGCTTTCTTTATTTTTTTATGGCCCGTAATGTATGGGGATGCCAATTTAAGTACATTAAGTTCCAGTTTGGAAAAAGTAGGACATTAAAACTTTATTTTTAGCAAAAGTAGGAGATCATAATTATAATTACCACTCTTACGTGCCAAATTTGTGAAAACCAAAAATTTATGGGGCTACTTTGTGAAAAGTCAAAAACTTTTGGCCTTAATTTGCAAAACTCAAAACTTACAGACTTGCTTTTGCTTTAACCAAAATATAATGTCCTACTTTTGTCAAACTAAAACGTATTGTCCTTATATTGTCACCCCCTATATACCTGCCTAAAAAATAGCCTTCTGCAGTAATTGTAACCTTCAACGATCAAAGATGTCATCTTCTCCAAAGGCGTCTATAACGCAGTGATTGGTCGGTAGATTGGACCATTTGATGCCCTTATTTTTTTGTTTTAGACTTTTTCCCAATATTAAATCCCAAATGTCTCATACTTTCCACCTTTTTATTTAGTGCCATTACTATTTTCAGAATGATTTAGTTCCGTAATTGCTTGAATTGCTCAGTTTTGTCACATAAATATTTTTTAGAATGATCTAGTCCAGAACCACTTGAATTGCTTAATTAGTTTTTGTCCCATGTTGCCGCAAATAACCCAAAACGGTGATGTTTCATCACCTTTCCTGTCACATGCATTTTTAATATTGGGATTCAAGCGAAATACATGATTTAGGCGACGAGTTGGCACAATTTAATACAATTATATAAAATATACATCATTAATCAATAAATATTACGGGTAACAACAGTTACTTCCCCACGACCATACCATATCACTGATTTCGAGCTTCCATTAGCACGACACATTTAGTTTTAGCATATCACTTATTTTGAGCTTCCATTAGCACGAGACATCTCGCTTTTCTCAAAATTGTGAGATGGACAACTTATGAATGTATCAAATCGTGGCTAGGCAAATTGTTCTTCAACAATTTGGGGTTTGTGTTCTTGAATCACACCTAAACCCTAATTTTGTGTGCTAAGAATGTCTACCCTTTTCCCATTTAAATATTCTTAATCTCCTTCTTTTTTTTTATAAATTTATTATGTGTTTTTCACTTAATTTCCATATGTATAAAATTGTGCCAACTCATGAGCCCCTAAACTACAAGCCTCGCTCAAATCCCCAATTTAAAATGGCACGTGATTGGCACGCTGGTGAAAAATATTGTTTTGGGTTATTTCCGGAAACATTGGAAGAAGTTGAGCAATTCAAGTAATTATGAGACTAAATTATTCCCAAAAATAGTTTTGGGACTAAATAAAAAGAAGGTGATGAATGTTGGTTATTTGTGGTATTTTTCAGAAGAGTTAGTTTATATATCTCATATGCTCTGGACTACACACACAATGGTGGACAATAAGCTTTTTTTTTTTTTTTTTAAAGGACGTAACATAGGGGGATGCCAATTTAGGTATATTAAGTTACTGTTTTGGAAAAGTAGGACATTAACTTTATTTTTGGCAAAATTAGGAGATCATTTTTTTTTTTTTGTATAATGCTTGTATTCTCCGTGTTTCATAATAAAGTTAATATTCTAGTTAATTAGTGTTGTTCTTACTCATTATCATTTTAATTAACTGACTGCTTGCCATCTTTACCAAGAAGAATATGTAATTACAGATTAACATTTAATTCAACATTCCACTCTCTAATGATAGGAAACTATTCTTTTAATTCAATTTTTCCCCACGGGAAATTAGATTTCACCGCAAATTTAATAAATGTTATCCAATTATACATTCGTCCATGCCTTGGACAATATAAAACGCTGGATGTTTGCAAGATGCAAAACATCCTGAAATTATTCCATACAGCCACTTAACATTAAGTGATCATGGGTGCACAACGGAGTCTGTCTCTACTTATTCTCCTGCTCTTGACTTTTCGTAAGTGTGATAGTAATTAGTTTCTTATGATTTTCGGCAATTAACTAATTTAATTTGTGTATATGCAGAAGAGATGATGCCGAGTGAAGCGGTAGTTTGCAAGTCACCTAGCAGGCTCTTCCACGGACCTTGCCTCAGCAGCAAAAACTGCTTAGCAATTTGTGAGAAAGACGGGTTCAAAACTGGAGGATGCATAATGTTAAAGTGTGTGTGCGCAAAAAATTGCAAGTCTGGTGGAGGTAGTGGTGGGCAAGAACCAGGCGCGGGCCCACCTGGGCAGGGAGGAGATGAACCAGGCGCTGGCCCACCTGAGCAAGGAGGCGGAGGAGAAGAACCAGGTGAGGGCCCACCTGAACAGGGTGGCAGTGATGGAGAAGAACCTGTTGCGCATACGAAACCTCCAGCTCGTAGCAGAAAATATTTGCTGCCTAGTAACTAAATCATAACTAATTTTGGTCATGTTTGAAGTTTCAAATAAGTTCAACAAGTAATCCACTTGGGTTTGTAATAATTTTTTGTCAATACAGCTCTATAAAAATTAACTCCTCGTGAATCAAATTATTTGAGTGTTATTGAATCAACGGAATTAGTGTGCTATTGAACTCTTTGAATATTTATCATTCTTATAGCATACACTGGGGTGGGGGGTGCAGGGGCGGATCCACCATAGAACAAAGGGTACACTTGCATCCCCAAAATATGAAAAACTGCAATTATATATATATATGATCTCTATTCTCTGGAATTGTTTGAGCTGAATTTTGTTTTGCTCAAGGCCAAATTTATATGTTCTATATTTCCGGGCTATATTTTGCAAGTGAATACAAAATATTATGAAAATCCAATAATCCCCTCGTCATTTTATATTAAAAATATATATTCAATCCCTACAGTCACCAGCATCTGCCGCCGTCACTTACTTATCCGGTCAAAAAATATATCCATAATCATCATATATTTTTTTGGCAAAAATAAGTTGAAATTAATAAATTTCAATTCTGGGTAAAAAAAAAAATGGGGGAGAAGAGAGTTACCTGATTATCTGATATCTGGGGAAGAAAGAGAGCAGGTGGCGTGAGAGGTGGTCAGATGGTGGATGGCTTGGCGGGCGGCATAAATTTTTGAAGAAGAAACTGGAGAATGAAGGGAGAGAGAAGATTAGGATTTTTTAACCGGCCCCTTTATTTGTTTTTTTCAGTCCAGCCCATTTATCAATTTTTTTTGGGGCTTTCATTTTTCTTTTATAAAATACAATTAATATGTTTTTTTTTTTTTTAAGTTTTAAGTGTACTCCAATTTTTAGAATGTTATTTTAGAAGGTTTCTAAAAAATTAGATTCAATGAATCAAGTGTAGTTATAATATCATCTCCTCATCAAAAAATAAAAATAAAAAATTATAATATCATCTCAATGCTATATATTTTAGTATCGATCTCTGAAATTTTAAATATTAAGTAATTAATACTACTTTCGTTCTAAATTTATTTATCCATTTGCTTTTAGCACGAGTTTTAATGTGAGAATTATTTATTAGTATTTAAAGTGATAAAGTGGTTTTTTTAGTTAGAGGTATTGTAGTATTTTTACGCTTTTATTATTAAAGTAAATTACTTTTTGTGGGTAAAAGTAATGTAATGAAATGAGATGTAATTCAGATGGATAGTTAAAAAAGATGTAGTTACTTTATTCTCTTTTATGGAAAGGGGTAAACAAGTTTGAGATATATCTTTTGGAGAAAATGGGTAAAAAAAATTGAGACATATCTTTTGGAGAAAATGGGTAAACAAGTTTGGGACATAGTGAATACTATTTAAATTATAATCGTATCCCCAAATTGAATATCCTGAATCCGCCCCTGGGGGTTGGTTAGGTAGGGCAGTGGTATAGATTTAATCTTTTTAATTATTGGTGTTATCATAATTATGTATGATTAATATTTCAGTTATATTCTTAATACTCCCTCCGTCCCGATCTTGTTTACACGATTACTGTGTGGTCGAAGTTTAAGAAAAAGTGATAGAGTGTTGGGGTAGAAAGAGTTATTTATTAGTATTTTATGTGATAAATGATAAAGTATCGAGGTAGAAAGAGTTGTTTATTAGTATTTTATATGATAAAGTATAAAGAAGGTATTTTCATTTAAGGAAATGAGTAACAAGATTAGGACGCCAAAATGGAAATAGTGTAAACAAGATCGGGACAGAGGGAGTATCAAATAATTTGTGGGTTTTAATTTATTTTGTTAATTTATTTTCTACATTTTAATTGTTATTTGAACTATATATATTCATATTTATTATTTATAAGTTTTTTATTTTTATATTTTTTATAATCATACATGTTTTTTTAATTATTTTCTGATTTTATTAATAATTTCTAAACTTAATTTTGATTTTGTACTAATTTTAATAGTTAAATAGCTAAGGTGAAGTTAATTTGATGCTAAATGTGGAGATGATTTGGCATTGATTTGGTGTTCAAATAGGCATACACAATTTTTTGGGATTTAAACAAAAATCGTCCCCATAACTTTGAACCTTTATTGAAATGGTCCCATAATTATCAACTTTTCCAATTTAATTCCACATGTATTCAATTTGATTCAATTTAGTTCCAAACCGCCTGAGGAGGTCGCTCAAAATTGCTCAAAACGACGTCGTTTTGGACACGTATTTTACATATTTCGGTCAAAATTGGGGCCGCGTGTAGGACATGTGATGAGAACCGCGATCGCAAAACACAAATAATACGCAAAGAACGATAATAATTGTTGTCCCAACTCAGGTTGGCAAGAAACAATTAGGTTTTGACAAAGTTGCCAAGGGTTTTTTATTAATTTTCTGCTTAAAAAACAAAGAAAAACGTCCTAAGTGTTTATAGAACAAAAACAGGACCAAATCTGCCCAAAAAAATGACTAAATCTCACCCTAAATCTATAAGTGATATACTTGAACGAAAATTAAAGGACAAAAACGAAATCTAGCCTATAAAATAAATAAAAATAGCAAAGATATGATAATCTTGATCTTCCATGTGAATCTTGCCAAATCTTGGAATAAATCTTGAAAAATTTTGCCCATTAACTTTAGTTGCAAAAGTAGGACAATTCCTTGCCATATAATCTTGCACGTATTATTGGGTCCAAAAACCCTTGTTCGCATCAACATGCTCTCAAAAAGACGTCGTTTTGGGCAGTTTTGAGCGATCTCGAAGCGTTTGGGACTAAATTGGATCAAATTGAATACATATGGGACTAAATTGAAAAGGTTGATAATTATGGGACAATTTCAATAAAGGTGCAAAGTTATGTGACTATTTTAGTTTAATTCCCCACAATTTTGAATTTCAAGCCAAAATTGGTCTAAAGTGAAACAATGTGAAATTTAATGTCCTACAATGACAAAAAAAAAATCAAAATCAAAACAATAATGTTATCCAAGACACACAATTCTGCCACCAAACGTATTATTTGTGTCATTGCACACTTAAATCGTATGACGATAATGTATCAACAAGGCAATAAACAACCTAAAACAAACCAAAAACAGAAGCGAAACAGAAAAAAAAAACACAAAAAAAATAGACAAAGTGTAGTATGAAAATTTTCATACATGAAAAAAACTTTAATTTACAACCAAATTCTGTAATTGGTGAAGGTAAGACAAAATTGAGTGGTTAAGTGGTTCACTCGCCCAAGTGATTCATGGTTCACCCGACCGAATAGGTCATAATTTAGGGTTCATTATTTAGTGTTTAGGGTGTAGATGGTTGATTTATCGCAATTTTATAGATTTTCATACATGAAAATTTTCACACTAGACCTACTCAAAAAAATAAACCAGAATCACGTAAGTAAATCCCACAAAAGGAATAAACCGCAATAAACGTAGTAAATCTCACATCTAGGAACCCCGGAGGAGGGGGGTTGCATTAGCAGCGCTGCTGAAGAAGATGACATAGTTGATTCTTGAAGGTTTCGAATACTGCAGAAGGCTATTTTTATTGAGCAGAAAACATGAATCTGCAGAAGGTGGCACTAGAAACTTGATGCAGCAATAATATATTCTAAATATTTTATTTTTATTATTAAATATTTGTGATTTATAATTTATTTGTTAAGTTTTTCTAGATTTTAATTGTTATTTGGATCACTTTCAATATTTACAATTTTATAAGATTTATTTTTATATACTATTTTTTTAATTATATATATGTTTTTTTTTCAGATATTATTAATAGTATTTAAACTTAAATTAATAGTTAAATAACTGAGGTGGAGCTAATTTGTCGCTAAGGTGGAGATGATTAAGTAGTTAGTACTAGCTTGGAGTCTACAAAGGAATTGGGATCAAATCAGACCACAATTTTGAATTTCGGGCAAAAATTGGTCTGAATTGACGCAATTTAAGATTTAATGTCCTACGTCTACGTAAGTTAAAATTTAAGAAAGAAACATGTCCTTAAATTCCCCTCCCTAATGTTAGTGTCCTAAAAAAATTAATCCCATCTTAATTGCTAATCTTAACTCAGCTCGTCTCATATTTACCAAGTAAAATCCGCGACGAAGATATAGAATTTATGAAAGAACCCATTGTCCATTGACATTTACTTCATTCATTCCATTATAATAGGTGGGAGTTATTTAATGCAGTTTTTCCCCATCCAAAAAATAGTTTCATGACGAATTTAAAACTTGTTCTCGAATTACGCATTCTTCCCACGCCTTTAACAATATAAAACTAAATGGAATGTTAACGCAAACAGGCAACAAATCTCAACATTATAAGTGATCATGGCTGCACAATTATTGAGTCTCTCCGTACTTCTTCTCCTGCTCTTGACTTTCCGTAAGTAGTCGGGATTTAAATCAAATTCGTCCCATAATTTTTCACCTTTATTGAAATGGTCCCGTAATTATCAACCTTTTATTTAGTCTCACACGTATTCAATTTGTTCCAATTTAGTCCTAGGCCGTCGGAGATCGACCAAAAACACCCAAAACGACATTGTTTTCCCTAATTATCGCGACTAAAACGACATCATTTTGGGTGTTTCTGATCGATCTCCGGCTATTTGGGGCTAAATTGGAACAAATTGAATACTTATCGGACTAAATTGAAAATGTTGATTGTTACTGAACCATTTCAATAAAGGTGAAAAATTATAGGACAAATTTTGTTTAAATCCCTAAGTAGTCTAATACTTTCGCAAGATTTTCTTGTATACATCGGAACAGTCGTGTTGACTAGTTTTGTTTTGTGAATATGCAGAAGAGACGATGCCAAATGAAGCAGCATTAGTGTGCTCGGAACCCAGCGTACTGTTCAAAGGACTTTGCGTAGAAAACAAGAGCTGCTCAATATTTTGTCTGGCACAGGGTTACTTATTTGGAGAATGCAGTGGCTTTAAGTGTGAATGCGCTAAACTATGTGACAATGGTGGAGACAGGGACGGAGACGGAGACGGAGATGGAGAAGGAGAAGATCCCCGTGCGGACCCTCCCGTGCACCGAGGCCGTGGAGGCAATGATGAGGAATTTGCTGTTCATAGCACAAATTAAATCCTTTCTTGAGAATAACAACTAAGTTATATATAACTATACATATTTTTCTAATAAGTTCAAATTAATTGGCTATGAAACTGGTTAATTTGATCTCTCATCTATAATCCAGCAATTTGGCTAGATTTGCAATTAAACTTGATGCTTTATCTATAGAAGGTTATATATATATTGACTTGTTACCATTTGATCTTGAAATGCATGCATTAAAATTTGTTTAATTAATTAGAGGTTAAAACTTGGAATAAATGAAAGAGAAAGCAATGCGACAACAGATGTGGATGATTGCGCAAATCACAATGTGTGAATTCCATCAATTAATCAACACACCAAATTGTTCTGATCTGTTTTGATAAAAATCAACATAATTTGTTCTATTTGTTTTTATTTTATTTTGGAAATGAAGTGCTAGTCACTAGTGCGTATATATATGCACATGCCAATTCGGATTTCGGACTAATTAACTATGTGAAGGAAAAGTTCAATCTATGGACGTGCTACGTTGTACAAAAGTTCACTGAATACTTTAATATTGAATATATAAGTCCTGCAAGACAAAAACTTGAATGCACGCGCGTGCACTCTTTTTTTATAATACATATTAGCATGTACTACGTCCCAACATTACTTGAACACTTGTCTTATTTGGACGTCTCAACATTACTTGAACATTCTCAAAGTGGAAACAAGCATAATATTAATACACTCACAGCACCATTATTTTATTCCACTCAAACCCACTAAACCTACTTTACTTGGTTTGCGTGTCATTTTCAGTGTTCAAGTTCTCTGATGAGAACTGCGATCGCAAAACACAAATAATACGCAACGAACGATAATAATTGTCCCCCAACTCAGGTTGACAAGAAACAATTAAGGTTTTGACAAAGTTGCCAAAGGGTTTTTATTTATTTCATAACGTGACAAAACAAAGAATGATAACCTATAACTATTTATAAGACAAAAAGGATCAAAACTAACCCTAAAAGGACCCATCTTGATCGCAAATCCCTATTTAATCAAATATAGGACCAAATCTAAACAAAAAGGACTAATTCTAGGAATTAAATATTAAACTAAACGACAATTATAAAATAATAAACCTAAAACAGAATAACAATAAATCTAATATAATCTTGCAAAGTTCTTGTCAAATCTTGGACACTATCTTTGGAAATCTCTTGATGCCCAATCGTCTTGCCGCCCTCCCCTCTTTCTTGCGCCCACTCCCAAACTTATAGGCCTCGCTCTAGGCCAATTTCCTTGTTTGCATCATCCTCATGGGACGGAGGGAGTATATAATAGGATAAATTATTTTTTAAGACACTATTTTGGAATTTAAAATTGGTTCTTTTTGTTTTTGATAACTTCGTTATACGATTCGAGGACCGGCTAATTTGGGGGACCGTGCGAACCCAACCAAAGCCACTAGGGGGGCCACTTCAAGTCAAAACAATGTTTTACATGTATGGATTGACTCCATCTCAAGAATTGATCAAATCTTAGGCGTTTGAACCTTGGACCTAAATAGGAGCATACTCTTAAGTCACACGCCTACACAACTAGGCCAACCCTTGGGGTTCTTTAAATATGTTCTAGTTCAATTTTGCATATCTGTTTTAAAAACCACCATTACAACATTTAATATAAAATTGTAATTAATTTTCAAACATGATTTTATATAAACTTAATTTTATAGATTAAGCATCAAGTTTATTACAAATCTTGCCAACTTTATCAGAGATATCTAAGCTTGTAATGAACATAGCAGCAAGTTGAAATATGCATGTTGTAGAATGAAGAATTAGTTGTTAAGCAAATATATTCTGCTATGAACGGAGGTTTGGCAACGCCTCCTCCTGCCTTCTTAGGAGGGTGCGCAACTGCAACTGGTTCTTCTCCATCATCATCGCCTCCCTGCCCGGGTGGGCCAGGTTCTTCTCCATCATCATCTCCTCCTTGCCCGGGTGGGACAGGTTTTTCTCCATCATCATCTCCTCCCCTGCCCGGGCGCCCAGGTTCTTCTCCATCATCGGGTGGGCTGTCACCTGGACTTCCACCAGACTTACAATCTTTTGCGCACACACACTTCAACCTTTTGCATTCTCCAGATAAGAAACCCTCTTTCTCACAAATTGCTAAGCAGTTTTTTGCTGCTAAAGCAAAGTCCATGGAAGGTTTTGCTAGGTGCCTTGCACAGTGCTGCTTCACTCGGCATCATCTCTTCTGCAAATGCAAAAACAATTAATATTAGTCTGTCAATACAATTAATTAACTGTTCAGATACAATATATATTTATATATAGAAATTAATCTTAAGAAACTTACGAAAAGTCAAGAGCAGGAGAAGAAACAGAGAAAGGCTCCGGAATTGTTCACCCATGATCACTTGTTAATTGAGAAGTTGTATGAATGATTTGCAACTTGCAAGCATCAAGGCTTTTATATCGCTCAAGACATGGGAAGAATGCATAACCGGGAAACAAGTATTTAATTTGCTATCAAATTATTTCTGCATGGCCAAAAAACTGCATTAAAAAATAGCTCCCAATGATAACAGACTGGATTGTTAAATTAAATGTGGATGGGTTTACATATAAACCCTATATCTCAATCCAAATATTTAATTTACTTACTTGATGAAGAACGCACCTAAGATGCAATAGTTAGTAACAATAAGTAAATGATATAGCATCGAATCATAAAGAAAGAAAGAAATTTAAATGAAAGAATAGAGGTATTTTTTTATGGTGGATTAATCAAAATGCGAGTTAATATCAAGAATCATCATGGGAGTAGTAAACCATTACCATTTAATTTAACAATCCACTCTCTCATCACTAGGGGGGCTATTTTAAAATGTAGTTTGTTCCCAATGGAGATATAGTTTGACAGCGAAATAAATACTTGTTCTCAAATTATCCATTCTTTACATGACTTGAACAATATAAAATTGTGGATGTTGAGCTGCATAATTTGAGAACTTAGGGTTGTCTCCCTTCTGCAATGATTTGATAAAATTGTTGAATTGAAGAGAATCAGATTGGAATATGCCAAATCTCGATGCAAGAAAAATATGTGTTGTGCTAAATTCCAGCGATTCCCTCGGCGAAAGAATTGGTGATCTTTGGATTTCTTAGACTAAATTACTTCGACTTTACGTTTTAAACTCTCATATTTTTTTTCAATTAACCTTTTTTGAAAAATGTATTGTAATTAATTATGAATTGTTTGTTAGTTTTATTTTTATTTTTGTTTTTAGGTTCATTTAGTTAATTAAGTGTGTGTTTGTTTTTGTTTAATTGGTGATTACTTACTTATCAAAGATGCCATGTCGTGCCCAGTCAGCATTTCAGCCAGAACTACCTAAATTTAAAGTGCACGCGCCAAAGGCATGAGAAGAAATGACATCGTTCTAGGTTCAAGAGAAATTTAGGACTAAAAATTGTATGCGATTCATGAAAAAATTGGGACTAATTTCATGATTAAAACTTTTTGGGACCATTTTGAAAAAGGTAAAAAATTATGGAACTATTTTTTATTCTACTTAAAACATAATCCCCAAGTTACTGGCCTAAAATAACATTATTCCCAGAGATTAGCTCCAAGTGATATCTAGATGTATTTGTTATCTCGTGTTTGTTGTTGTGCATTATTAGATGGGATAAGAAAGCAGATTTCAATGTTGTCCCTCCTTCACTTTTAAAAAAATATAGTAGTATATAGAAATTAGAGTATTGTAGTAAATTGGTTGAAAAAAAGTAGAAATTAGATTGTCCCGTACATGAGGTATTAATTAATACCCGGGGGAGTGGTGAGATTTTTTGAAATCACGAATTGCTTGCTGGGATTTGATAATACCTTTAAAAAGGGGACAGATTCTTTTTTGTTCGTTTTCAATATGCATCTCTCTTTTTTGCCCTTAGACTTTTTCAACTCACAAATATACATTTTTGTGATCATTCTACCCCTCTCTTTAATCTCATCTCTATTCCATTTTATCCTTTAATCCCATTCCATCCAAACATGATCCAGACCCGGACCCGGAGCTCTGAACCCGAACCCTGAACCCTGAGCCCGAACCCTAAACCCTGAACCCTGAGCCCGAACCCTAAACCCCCCATGAACCATAAACCCGAATTATGAACCCAACATTGAACCCGAACCATGAAATATGAACCATGAACCATGAACCCTGAACTATGAACCATGAACCCAACCATGAACCATATATTATGAACCATGAACCATGTATTATGAACCACTAACATGAACCCAACCCCGAACATGAACCATGAACAAATTTTGGGCCGGGTTCGGGTCCAGGTCTTGTTTGGAAGTTGAGAGTTGGAATATGTGGTGGAATTGGGATGGGATTATGGGATGGGATCAAGGGGGAGGGGTAAATGGTCACAAAAGAGCACAAATGTAGGTTGAAAAAGTCTTAGGGCAAAAAGAGAAATGCAAGTTCAAAAATTGCATTTTTTAATTTTCTCTTAAAAATGTATATGTATATCGATTTGGACTTTAAAACGGGTCAACGTTATTGTTCAAATATGCAGATTGTGCAACTTTAAAACATGCCTTATCCCCATGGCAAATATGTCCTAAAAGTAAATCCTGATAAATATGCAGATTGTGCAACTCTGTTAAAAAATAATTATAAAGAGACTTTGACCATTTTTAGTTAATGAAAATAAATTTATGAAAGAAGGCAAAGCAAATGGAAGGAACAAGAGCAATCTAACTTTGTATCTACAAACATCTTTACCTATCAATTAATTATATCTACAAACATCTTTACCTATCAACATTAATAATTAGTGATATGTCTTCAATCCAATGTCTCTGTATCAAATCTCCTCAGAAAATAGAAATTTTCATTAATTAATTTTAAAATAGCGAGGCCTATATATAGGCCAGCATGAAGCATTAAGTCTCCACACTAAATTTTGTTGCAATTAATTAATTAAGCATGGCCAAGATGTTGTACTCTCTAGTGGTTTTGATGCTGCATCTCCTAATCTCAAGTAAGTTGTATTTATTTCGGGATTCATTTTTTTTACAATATCTTATGGGGTGTAGCAAAATTAAGACACTATTTTTATGGGTAAAACTAGGACATTATCTTTATGATCTTGCAAACTAGAGCATTGTCTTTTAAGTTGGGAAAATTTTAGGCCAAATTTCACCAAATGCGTGCTTGGGTTCCAACGTGATTTGGCCTAAATTGCCTAATTTAAAAAGTAGTTTCCTGGTTTTAATGTCCTAAAAATTAAGTTTCCCCTTCATCAACTTTCAACCCAAATTTCAAGTATAAGACATATGTCACTGATTTAATAAAATTCCAACTAATTAATTATCAGATAATGAAGTGATGCGTGTCGAAGCAGAAGTGTGTGAGTCACCAAGCGAGATATTCCATGGACTTTGCTTTTCCGACGCCAACTGCGGCAAGATATGCAGTCAAGAAGGTTTCATTTCGGGGCATTGCAAGGGCATAAAACTACGATGCATATGCTTTAAAGATTGTGGTGATCCAACAAAACCTCCCAAAGTAAACCCACCTATAACTCCTCCAACCGGCGGTTGTCCTAATCCTCCTGCAGGTGGCTGTCCCAAACCCCCTGTCGTACCTGTTCCTAAACCTCCAACGGGTTGCCCTAATCCTCCGAGTGGCCGGGTTACCATCCCCAACAGGGTGCCATAATCCTCCAAGTGGTTGTCCCAAACCTGCTGGTGGCTGTTAAAAAGGTTGATCAGAAGGATGACACGCCTCAGAATTTCCAGCGCCGGTCTTCTATCTGGACGGCTCTTCATGCTCATGCTAGGAGGATTGATGAGGGTTCTTACTGGTTTATTGGGAAACACTCGAAGGTCAAGTTCTAGACGGATAATTGGTTGGGCTTCTGTTTGGCTAACCGCATTACTTTGCCTCCGGACTTCTTACAGCACTTTGACTGCACTGTTGGGGACTATCTTATTGAGGGGGTTTGGTACTTCACTAGCTATTTCATTACGGCCCACCTGGACTTGGTTATGGATATCTTGCAGACTCCGATACGAGATGGATCAACGGATTTGACCGGATTCTGCCACTGGTACTCTTACCTCGAGACGGGCTTATGACCTTCTCCGCTCCCCTCTTCTTCAGAAGTCTTGGGCTCCCCGACTTTGGGCGCCTTTCATCCCTCCCCCCCGAGTAGTACCACCGTGGGCGTGCCATTTGGAATAAGTTGCCTACCTCCGATGTTTTTTTTTTCGTATTTTAGCTATTTCGGCCCCACGATATGCCCCCTTTGCCTTCGTTGAAGTCTCAGAGAGCACATCCTCACGGAATGCTTGAGTTTACTCGTTCTCATCTCACTTCTATTTCGATATCTTGATTATTTAGCTTTGCTTTGATAGGGGCTTCTCTAGCTTGGTTTTATAGGCTCAGCAGGTGACCCGGACTAAGCAGATCAAGAATCTCTGGCGCCTCGCCTTCATCACCACGGTTTGGGCCATTTGGAAGACTCGGTGTACGGCTATTTTTGATGATGTTTGTCCCTCTCATCATGGTTGTATGGTCCTTATTCTTGAACTTCTTCGTGAGATTCAGCACTTCAAAATTGGGACTATGAATGGCATTGATGATTTACTTGTTTGTAGGAGACTTCGGGTTCCCGCTGTCCTGAAACCCCCCTTGACGACTATGATGGTTCGTTGGAGGCCGCCGCCTCCGGGGTGCTACAAGCTGAACGTGGATGGCAAATCTTGATCTTGGTAGCATTTTTGCGGGTTATGTTGTCCGGAATTCGAGAGGGCTGTTTGTTGCTGCTTTTTCGGTCACTCTTGGGAGTGGTATTTCTTTGAAGGTGGAGATTCTTGTGGGTATGCATGGTGTTGTTTTTGCTCGGGCCAGGGGATGGACTAACATTTGGATGGAGATTGATTGTGAGCTTGCTGTCAAAGTTCTTACTTGCAGTGGGCGGGATATACCATGGAGGCTCAAAGCCAGCTGGCCGAAGTATGCCGAGGCCAGGTCCAATGTTACCCTCACAGTTTCCCACATTCATAGGGAGGGGAATTCCATTGCTGATTTCCTTGCCAAATTACACTATGATAATGTTTGGATCGGGGGTTGTCCCAATTTTCTTTGTTATAAGCTTTATTCTGATATGAATAAGGACTACTTTTGTATCTCTAAGTAGTCCCTGTTTAGAGGAGTTTCCCTTTCTCCCTTCGACCAGGGGTTTTGCCCCAAGGGGGGTTTTACCCTGGCAAGGTGTTTAGTGGGGCTCCGGCCTCTGGTACGATCTGTGTACTTATGGCTCTAGGTTTTTTCTTTTTTCTTTTAGGTATTGTTTATTTGCCACTTGAATTGCTTAGTTTTCGTCCCATGTTGCCGAAAATAACCCTAAACGGCGATGTTTCATCAGTGTTCCTGTCACATGCCATTTTAATATTGGAATTCTGACGTGACACGTGTTTTAGGCTCCGAGCTGGCACAATTTAATACAAATATATAAAATATACATCATTAATCAATAAATATTACGGGTAACAACGGTTGCTTCCCCACGATCATAGCATATCACTGATTTCGAGCTTCCATTAGCACGAGACATCTTGTTTTCTTAAAATTACGGGATGGACAACTAATGTATGTGTCAAGTCCTAGGCCGATTAACTATTTTTCTTCAATAATTTTTTTTTTTTCGACAGTTTATGAGAAGTGATGGATTTGGTGGGGGTTGTTCTTGAATCACATCTAAAACCTAATTATTGTTTCTAAGAATGTTTACCCTTTTCCTGTTTAATATTCTTAATCTCCATCTTTTTTTTTTTTTTTTGTTAATTAATTATGTGTATTTCATTTAATTTAAGTAATAAATTGTGCATACTCAAATACTTAAAATACAAGCCTCGTCGAATCCCCAATTTAAAATGTCACGTGATTGGCACGCTGGTGGAAAATAAGCTTTCTTTATTTTTTTATGGCCCGTAATGTATGGGGATGCCAATTTAAGTACATTAAGTTCCAGTTTGGAAAAAGTAGGACATTAAAACTTTATTTTTAGCAAAAGTAGGAGATCATAATTATAATTACCACTCTTACGTGCCAAATTTGTGAAAACCAAAAATTTATGGGGCTACTTTGTGAAAAGTCAAAAACTTTTGGCCTTAATTTGCAAAACTCAAAACTTACAGACTTGCTTTTGCTTTAACCAAAATATAATGTCCTACTTTTGTCAAACTAAAACGTATTGTCCTTATATTGTCACCCCCTATATACCTGCCTAAAAAATAGCCTTCTGCAGTAATTGTAACCTTCAACGATCAAAGATGTCATCTTCTCCAAAGGCGTCTATAACGCAGTGATTGGTCGGTAGATTGGACCATTTGATGCCCTTATTTTTTTGTTTTAGACTTTTTCCCAATATTAAATCCCAAATGTCTCATACTTTCCACCTTTTTATTTAGTGCCATTACTATTTTCAGAATGATTTAGTTCCGTAATTGCTTGAATTGCTCAGTTTTGTCACATAAATATTTTTTAGAATGATCTAGTCCAGAACCACTTGAATTGCTTAATTAGTTTTTGTCCCATGTTGCCGCAAATAACCCAAAAACGGTGATGTTTCATCACCTTTCCTGTCACATGCATTTTTAATATTGGGATTCAAGCGAAATACATGATTTAGGCGATTTAGTTGGCACAATTTAATACAATTATATAAAATATACATCATTAATCAATAAATATTACGGGTAACAACAGTTACTTCCCCACGACCATACCATATCACTGATTTCGAGCTTCCATTAGCACGACACATTTAGTTTTAGCATATCACTTATTTTGAGCTTCCATTAGCACGAGACATCTCGTTTTCTCAAAATTGTGAGATGGACAACTTATGAATGTATCAAATCGTGGCTAGGCAAATTGTTCTTCAACAATTTGGGGTTTGTGTTCTTGAATCACACCTAAACCCTAATTTTGTGTGCTAAGAATGTCTACCCTTTTCCCATTTAAATATTCTTAATCTCCTTTTTTTTATAAATTTATTATGTGTTTTTTTCACTTAATTTCCATATGTATAAAATTGTGCCAACTCATGAGCCCCTAAACTACAAGCCTCGCTCAAATCCCCAATTTAAAATGGCACGTGATTGGCACGCTGGTGAAAAATATTGTTTTGGGTTATTTCCGGAAACATTGGAAGAAGTTGAGCAATTCAAGTAATTATGAGACTAAATTATTCCCAAAAATAGTTTTGGGACTAAATAAAAAGAAGGTGATGAATGTTGGTTATTTGTGGTATTTTTCAGAAGAGTTAGTTTATATATCTCATATGCTCTGGACTACACACACAATGGTGGACAATAAGCTTTCTTTTTTTTTTTTTTAAGGACGTAACATAGGGGATGCCAATTTAGGTATATTAAGTTACTGTTTTGGAAAAGTAGGACATTAACTTTATTTTTGGCAAAATTAGGAGATCATTTTTTTATTTTTGTATAATGCTTGTATTCTCCGTGTTTCATAATAAAGTTAATATTCTAGTTAATTAGTGTTGTTCTTACTCATTATCATTTTAATTAACTGACTGCTTGCCATCTTTACCAAGAAGAATATGTAATTACAGATTAACATTTAATTCAACATTCCACTCTCTAATGATAGGAAACTATTCTTTTAATTCAATTTTTCCCCACGGGAAATTAGATTTCACCGCAAATTTAATAAATGTTATCCAATTATACATTCGTCCATGCCTTGGACAATATAAAACGCTGGATGTTTGCAAGATGCAAAACATCCTGAAATTATTCCATACAGCCACTTAACATTAAGTGATCATGGGTGCACAACGGAGTCTGTCTCTACTTATTCTCCTGCTCTTGACTTTTCGTAAGTGTGATAGTAATTAGTTTCTTATGATTTTCGGCAATTAACTAATTTAATTTGTGTATATGCAGAAGAGATGATGCCGAGTGAAGCGGTAGTTTGCAAGTCACCTAGCAGGCTCTTCCACGGACCTTGCCTCAGCAGCAAAAAACTGCTTAGCAATTTGTGAGAAAAGACGGGTTCAAAACTGGAGGATGCATAATGTTAAAGTGTGTGTGCGCAAAAATTGCAAGTCTGGTGGAGGTAGTGGTGGGCAAGAACCAGGCGCGGGCCCACCTGGGCAGGGAGGAGATGAACCAGGCGCTGGCCCACCTGAGCAAGGAGGCGGAGGAGAAGAACCAGGTGAGGGCCCACCTGAACAGGGTGGCAGTGATGGAGAAGAACCTGTTGCGCATACGAAACCTCCAGCTCGTAGCAGAAAATATTTGCTGCCTAGTAACTAAATCATAACTAATTTTGGTCATGTTTGAAGTTTCAAATAAGTTCAACAAGTAATCCACTTGGGTTTGTAATAATTTTTTGTCAATACAGCTCTATAAAAATTAACTCCTCGTGAATCAAATTATTTGAGTGTTATTGAATCAACGGAATTAGTGTGCTATTGAACTCTTCGAATATTTATCATTCTTATAGCATACACTGGGGTGGGGGGTGCAGGGGCGGATCCACCATAGAACAAAGGGTACACTTGCATCCCCAAAATATGAAAAACTGCAATTATATATATATATGATCTCTATTCTCTGGAATTGTTTGAGCTGAATTTTGTTTTGCTCAAGGCCAAATTTATATGTTCTATATTTCCGGGCTATATTTTGCAAGTGAATACAAAATATTATGAAAATCCAATAATCCCCTCGTCATTTTATATTAAAAATATATATTCAATCCCTACAGTCACCAGCATCTGCCGCCGTCACTTACTTATCCGGTCAAAAAATATATCCATAATCATCATATATTTTTTTGGCAAAAATAAGTTGAAATTAATAAATTTCAATTCTGGGTAAAAAAAAAATGGGGGAGAAGAGAGTTACCTGATTATCTGATATCTGGGGAAGAAAGAGAGCAGGTGGCGTGAGAGGTGGTCAGATGGTGGATGGCTTGGCGGGCGACAGCGCCGATTGAAGAAGAAACTGGAGAATGAAGGGAGAGAGAAGATTAGGATTTTTTAACCGGCCCCTTTATTTGTTTTTTTCAGTCCAGCCCATTTATCAATTTTTTTTGGGGCTTTCATTTTTCTTTTATAAAATACAATTAATATGTTTTTTTTTTTTTTAAGTTTTAAGTGTACTCCAATTTTTAGAATGTTATTTTAGAAGGTTTCTAAAAAATTAGATTCAATGAATCAAGTGTAGTTATAATATCATCTCCTCTGTCAAAAAATAAAAATAAAAAATTATAATATCATCTCAATGCTATATATTTTAGTATCGATCTCTGAAATTTTAAATATTAAGTAATTAATACTACTTTCGTTCTAAATTTATTTATCCATTTGCTTTTAGCACGAGTTTTAATGTGAGAATTATTTATTAGTATTTAAAGTGATAAAGTGGTTTTTGGTTAGAGGTATTGTAGTATTTTCTGCTTTATTATTAAAGTAAATTACTTTTTGTGGGTAAAAGTAATGTAATGAAATGAGATGTAATTCAGATGGATAGTTAAAAAAGATGTAGTTACTTTATTCTCTTTTATGGAAAGGGGTAAACAAGTTTGAGATATATCTTTTGGAGAAAATGGGTAAAAAAATTGAGACATATCTTTTGGAGAAAATGGGTAAACAAGTTTGGGACATAGTGAATACTATTTAAATTATAATCGTATCCCCAAATTGAATATCCTGAATCCGCCCCTGGGGGTTGGTTAGGTAGGGCAGTGGTATAGATTTAATCTTTTTAATTATTGGTGTTATCATAATTATGTATGATTAATATTTCAGTTATATTCTTAATACTCCCTCCGTCCCGATCTTGTTTACACGATTACTGTGTGGTCGAAGTTTAAGAAAAAGTGATAGAGTGTTGGGGTAAAAAGAGTTATTTATTAGTATTTTATGTGATAAATGAAAAAGTATCGAGGTAGAAAGAGTTGTTTATTAGTATTTTATATGATAAAGTATAAAGAAGGTATTTTCATTTAAGGAAATGAGTAACAAGATTAGGACGCCAAAATGGAAATAGTGTAAACAAGATCGGACACGGAGGAGTATCAAATAATTTGTGGGTTTTAATTTATTTTGTTAATTTATTTTCTACATTTTAATTGTTATTTGAACTATATATATTCATATTTATTATTTATAAGTTTTTTATTTTTATATTTTTTATAATCATACATGTTTTTTTAATTATTTTCTGATTTTATTAATAATTTCTAAACTTAATTTTGATTTTGTACTAATTTTAATAGTTAAATAGCTAAGGTGAAGTTAATTTGATGCTAAATGTGGAGATGATTTGGCATTGATTTGGTGTTCAAATAGGCATACACAATTTTTGGGATTTAAACAAAAATCGTCCCATAACTTTGAACCTTTATTGAAATGGTCCCATAATTATCAACTTTTCCAATTTAATTCCACATGTATTCAATTTGATTCAATTTAGTTCCAAACCGCCTGAGGAGGTCGCTCAAAATTGCTCAAAACGACGTCGTTTTGGACACGTATTTTACATATTTCGGTCAAAATTGGGGCCGCGTGTAGGACATGTGATGAGAACCGCGATCGCAAAACACAAATAATACGCAAAGAACGATAATAATTGTTGTCCCAACTCAGGTTGGCAAGAAACAATTAGGTTTTGACAAAGTTGCCAAGGTTTTTTTTATTAATTTTCTGCTTAAAAAACAAAGAAAAACGTCCTAAGTGTTTATAGAACAAAAACAGGACCAAATCTGCCCAAAAAATGACTAAATCTCACCCTAAATCTATAAGTGATATACTTGAACGAAAATTAAAGGACAAAAACGAAATCTAGCCTATAAAATAAATAAAAATAGCAAAGATATGATAATCTTGATCTTCCATGTGAATCTTGCCAAATCTTGGAATAAATCTTGAAAAATTTTGCCCATTAACTTTAGTTGCAAAAGTAGGACAATTCCTTGCCATATAATCTTGCACGTATTATTGGGTCCAAAAACCCTTGTTCGCATCAACATGCTCTCAAAAAGACGTCGTTTTGGGCAGTTTTGAGCGATCTCGAGCGATTTGGGACTAAATTGGATCAAATTGAATACATATGGGACTAAATTGAAAAGGTTGATAATTATGGGACAATTTCAATAAAGGTGCAAAGTTATGTGACTATTTTAGTTTAATTCCCCACAATTTTGAATTTCAAGCCAAAATTGGTCTAAAGTGAAACAATGTGAAATTTAATGTCCTACAATGACAAAAAAAAAATCAAAATCAAAACAATAATGTTATCCAAGACACACAATTCTGCCACCAAACGTATTATTTGTGTCATTGCACACTTAAATCGTATGACGATAATGTATCAACAAGGCAATAAACAACCTAAAACAAACCAAAAACAGAAGCGAAACAGAAAAAGAAAAACACAAAAAAATAGACAAAGTGTAGTATGAAAATTTTCATACATGAAAAAACTTTAATTTACAACCAAATTCTGTAATTGGTGAAGGTAAGACAAAATTGAGTGGTTAAATGGTTCACTCGGCCCAAGTGATTCATGGTTCACCCGACCCGAATAGGTCATAATTTAGGGTTCATTATTTAGTGTTTAGGGTGTAGATGGTTGATTTATCGCAATTTTATAGATTTTCATACATGAAAATTTTCACACTAGACCTACTCAAAAAATAAACCAGAATCACGTAAGTAAATCCCACAAAAGGGAATAAACCGCAATAAACGTAGTAAATCTCACATCTAGGAACCCCGGAGGAGGGGGGTTGCATTAGCAGCGCTGCTGAAGAAGATGACATAGTTGATTCTTGAAGGTTTCGAATACTGCAGAAGGCTATTTTTATTGAGCAGAAAACATGAATCTGCAGAAGGTGGCACTAGAAACTTGATGCAGCAATAATATATTCTAAATATTTTATTTTTATTATTAAATATTTGTGATTTATAATTTATTTGTTAAGTTTTTCTAGATTTTAATTGTTATTTGGATCACTTTCAATATTTACAATTTTATAAGATTTATTTTTATATACTATTTTTTTTTAATTATATATATGTTTTTTTTTTTTCAGATATTATTAATAGTATTTAAACTTAAATTAATAGTTAAATAACTGAGGTGGAGCTAATTTGTCGCTAAGGTGGAGATGATTAAGTAGTTAGTACTAGCTTGGAGTCTACAAAGGAATTGGGATCAAATCAGACCACAATTTTGAATTTCGGGCAAAAATTGGTCTGAATTGACGCAATTTAAGATTTAATGTCCTACGTCTACGTAAGTTAAAATTTAAGAAAGAAACATGTCCTTAAATTCCCCTCCCTAATGTTAGTGTCCTAAAAAATTAATCCCATCTTAATTGCTAATCTTAACTCAGCTCGTCTCATATTTACCAAGTAAAATCCGCGACGAAGATATAGAATTTATGAAAGAACCCATTGTCCATTGACATTTACTTCATTCATTCCATTATAATAGGTGGGAGTTATTTAATGCAGTTTTTCCCCATCCAAAAAATAGTTTCATGACGAATTTAAAACTTGTTCTCGAATTACGCATTCTTCCCACGCCTTTAACAATATAAAACTAAATGGAATGTTAACGCAAACAGGCAACAAATCTCAACATTATAAGTGATCATGGCTGCACAATTATTGAGTCTCTCCGTACTTCTTCTCCTGCTCTTGACTTTCCGTAAGTAGTCGGGATTTAAATCAAATTCGTCCCATAATTTTTCACCTTTATTGAAATGGTCCCGTAATTATCAACCTTTTATTTAGTCTCACACGTATTCAATTTGTTCCAATTTAGTCCTAGGCCGTCGGAGATCGACCAAAAACACCCAAAACGACATTGTTTTCCCTAATTATCGCGACTAAAACGACATCATTTTGGGTGTTTCTGATCGATCTCCGGCTATTTGGGGCTAAATTGGAACAAATTGAATACTTATCGGACTAAATTGAAAATGTTGATTGTTACTGAACCATTTCAATAAAGGTGAAAAATTATAGGACAAATTTTGTTTAAATCCCTAAGTAGTCTAATACTTTCGCAAGATTTTCTTGTATACATCGGAACAGTCGTGTTGACTAGTTTTGTTTTGTGAATATGCAGAAGAGACGATGCCAAATGAAGCAGCATTAGTGTGCTCGGAACCCAGCGTACTGTTCAAAGGACTTTGCGTAGAAAACAAGAGCTGCTCAATATTTTGTCTGGCACAGGGTTACTTATTTGGAGAATGCAGTGGCTTTAAGTGTGAATGCGCTAAACTATGTGACAATGGTGGAGACAGGGACGGAGACGGAGACGGAGATGGAGAAGGAGAAGATCCCCGTGCGGACCCTCCCGTGCACCGAGGCCGTGGAGGCAATGATGAGGAATTTGCTGTTCATAGCACAAATTAAATCCTTTCTTGAGAATAACAACTAAGTTATATATAACTATACATATTTTTCTAATAAGTTCAAATTAATTGGCTATGAAACTGGTTAATTTGATCTCTCATCTATAATCCAGCAATTTGGCTAGATTTGCAATTAAACTTGATGCTTTATCTATAGAAGGTTATATATATATTGACTTGTTACCATTTGATCTTGAAATGCATGCATTAAAATTTGTTTAATTAATTAGAGGTTAAAACTTGGAATAAATGAAAGAGAAAGCAATGCGACAACAGATGTGGATGATTGCGCAAATCACAATGTGTGAATTCCATCAATTAATCAACACACCAAATTGTTCTGATCTGTTTTGATAAAAATCAACATAATTTGTTCTATTTGTTTTTATTTTATTTTGGAAATGAAGTGCTAGTCACTAGTGCGTATATATATGCACATGCCAATTCGGATTTCGGACTAATTAACTATGTGAAGGAAAAGTTCAATCTATGGACGTGCTACGTTGTACAAAAGTTCACTGAATACTTTAATATTGAATATATAAGTCCTGCAAGACAAAAACTTGAATGCACGCGCGTGCACTCTTTTTTTATAATACATATTAGCATGTACTACGTCCCAACATTACTTGAACACTTGTCTTATTTGGACGTCTCAACATTACTTGAACATTCTCAAAGTGGAAACAAGCATAATATTAATACACTCACAGCACCATTATTTTATTCCACTCAAACCCACTAAACCTACTTTTTACTTGGTTTATGCGTGTCATTTTCAGTGTTCAAGTTCTCTGATGAGAACTGCGATCGCAAAACACAAATAATACGCAACGAACGATAATAATTGTTGTCCCAACTCAGGTTGACAAGAAACAATTAAGGTTTTGACAAAGTTGCCAAAGGGTTTTTATTTATTTCATAACGTGACAAAACAAAGAATGATAACCTATAACTATTTATAAGACAAAAAGGATCAAAACTAACCCTAAAAGGACCCATCTTGATCGCAAATCCCTATTTAATCAAATATAGGACCAAATCTAAACAAAAAGGACTAATTCTAGGAAATTAAATATTAAACTAAACGACAATTATAAAATAATAAACCTAAAAACAGAATAACAATAAATCTAATATAATCTTGCAAAGTTCTTGTCAAATCTTGGACACTATCTTTGGAAATCTCTTGATGCCCAATCGTCTTGCCGCCCTCCCCTCTTTCTTGCGGCCCACCCAAACTTATAGGCCTCGTCTAGGCCAATTTCCTTGTTTGCATCATCCTCATGGGACGGAGGGAGTATATAATAGGGATAAATTATTTTTTAAGACACTATTTTGGAATTTAAAATTGGTTCTTTTTGTTTTTGATAACTCGGTATACGATTCGAGGACCGGCTAATTTGGGGGACGTGCGAACCCAAATCATCCACTAGGGGGGGGCCACTTCAAGTCAAAACAATGTTTTACATGTATGGATTGACTCCATCTCAAGAATTGATCAAATCTTAGGCGTTTCCGAACCTTGGACCTAAATAGGAGCATACTCTTAAGTCACACGTCTACACAACTAGGCCAACCCTTGGGGTTCTTTAAATATGTTCTAGTTCCGAATTTTGCATATCTGTTTTAAAAAACCACCATTACAACATTTAATATAAAATTGTAATTAATTTTCAAACATGATTTTATATAAACTTAATTTTATAGATTAAGCATCAAGTTTATTACAAATCTTGCCAACTTTATCAGAGATATCTAAGCTTGTAATGAACATAGCAGCAAGTTGAAATATGCATGTTGTAGAATGAAGAATTAGTTGTTAAGCAAATATATTCTGCTATGAACGGGAGGTTTGGCAACGCCTCCTCCTGCCTTCTTAGGAGGGTGCGCAACTGCAACTGGTTCTTCTCCATCATCATCGCCTCCTGCCCGGGTGGGCCAGGTTCTTCTCCATCATCATCTCCTCCTTGCCCGGGTGGGACAGGTTTTTCTCCATCATCATCTCCTCCCTGCCCGGGTGCGCCAGGTTCTTCTCCATCATCGGGTGGGCTGTCACCTGGACTTCCACCAGACTTACAATCTTTTGCGCACACACACTTCAACCTTTTGCATTCTCCAGATAAGAAACCCTCTTTCTCACAAATTGCTAAGCAGTTTTTGCTGCTAAAGCAAAGTCCATGGAAGGTTTTGCTAGGTGCCTTGCACAGTGCTGCTTCACTCGGCATCATCTCTTCTGCAAATGCAAAAACAATTAATATTAGTCTGTCAATACAATTAATTAACTGTTCAGATACAATATATATTTATATATAGAAATTAATCTTAAGAAACTTACGAAAAGTCAAGAGCAGGAGAAGAAACAGAGAAAGGCTCCGGAATTGTTCACCCATGATCACTTGTTAATTGAGAAGTTGTATGAATGATTTGCAACTTGCAAGCATCAAGTCTTTTATATCGCTCAAGACATGGGAAGAATGCATAACCGGGAAACAAGTATTTAATTTGCTATCAAATTATTTCTGCATGGCCAAAAACTGCATTAAAAAATAGCTCCCAATGATAACAGACTGGATTGTTAAATTAAATGTGGATGGGTTTACATATAAACCCTATATCTCAATCCAAATATTTAATTTACTTACTTGATGAAGAACGCACCTAAGATGCAATAGTTAGTAACAATAAGTAAATGATATAGCATCGAATCATAAAGAAAGAAAGAAATTTAAATGAAAGAATAGAGGTATTTTTTTTATGGTGGATTAATCAAAATGCGAGTTAATATCAAGAATCATCATGGGAGTAGTAAACCATTACCATTTAATTTAACAATCCACTCTCTCATCACTAGGGGGGCTATTTTAAAATGTAGTTTGTTCCCAATGGAGATATAGTTTGACAGCGAAATAAATACTTGTTCTCAAATTATCCATTCTTTACATGACTTGAACAATATAAAATTGTGGATGTTGAGCTGCATAATTTGAGAACTTAGGGTTGTCTCCCTTCTGCAATGATTTGATAAAATTGTTGAATTGAAGAGAATCAGATTGGAATATGCCAAATCTCGATGCAAGAAAAATATGTGTTGTGCTAAATTCCAGCGATTCCCTCGGCGAAAGAATTGGTGATCTTTGGATTTCTTAGACTAAATTACTTCGACTTTACGTTTTAAACTCTCATATTTTTTTTCAATTAACCTTTTTTGAAAAATGTATTGTAATTAATTATGAATTGTTTGTTAGTTTTATTTTTATTTTTGTTTTTAGGTTCATTTAGTTAATTAAGTGTGTGTTTGTTTTTGTTTAATTGGTGATTACTTACTTATCAGCATGCCATGTCGTGCCCAGTCAGCATTTCAGCCAGAACTACCTAAATTTAAAGTGCACGCCGCCAAAGTGCATGAGAAGAAATGACATCGTTCTAGGTTCAAGAGAAATTTAGGACTAAAATTGTACGATTCATGAAAAAATTGGGACTAATTTCGTGATTAAAACTTTTTTGGGACCATTTTGAAAAAAGGTAAAAATTATGGAACTATTTTTTATTCTACTTAAAAACATAATCCCCAAGTTACTGGCCTAAAATAACATTATTCCCAGAGATTAGCTCCAAGTGATATCTAGATGTATTTGTTATCTCGTGTTTGTTGTTGTGCATTATTAGATGGGATAAGAAAGCAGATTTCAATGTTGTCCCTCCTTCACTTTTAAAAAAATATAGTAGTATATAGAAATTAGAGTATTGTAGTAAATTGGTTGAAAAAAAAGTAGAAATTAGATTGTCCCGTACATGAGGTATTAATTAATACCCGGGGAGTGGTGAGATTTTTTGAAATCACGAATTGCTTGCTGGGATTTGATAATACCTTTAAAAAGGGGACAGATTCTTTTTTGTTCGTTTTCAATATGCATCTCTCTTTTTTGCCCTTAGACTTTTTCAACTCACAAATATACATTTTTGTGATCATTCTACCCCTCTCTTTAATCTCATCTCTATTCCATTTTATCCTTTAATCCCATTCCATCCAAACATGATCCGCACCGGACCCGAGCTCAACCCCAACCCCCAACCCCGAGCCCAACCCTAAACCCTGAACCCCGAGCCCAACCCTAAAACCCGAACCATGAACCATAAACCCTGAATTATGAACCCGAACATTGAACCCGAACCATGAAATATGAACCATGAACCATGAACCCTGAACTATGAACCATGAACCCGAACCATGAACCATATATTATGAACCATGAACCATGTATTATGAACCCTGAACATGAACCCGAACCCTGAACATGAACCATGAACAAATTTTGGGCCGGGTTCGGGTCCAGGTCTTGTTTGGAAGTTGAGAGTTGGAATATGTGGTGGAATTGGGATGGGATTATGGGATGGGATCAAGGGGGAGGGGTAAATGGTCACAAAAGAGCACAAATGTAGGTTGAAAAAGTCTTAGGGCAAAAAGAGAAATGCAAGTTCAAAAATTGCATTTTTTTTTGAAATTTTCTTAAAAATGTATATGTATATCGATTTGGACTTTAAAACGGGTCAACGTTATTGTTCAAATATGCAGATTGTGCAACTTTAAAACATGCCTTATCCCCATGGCAAATATGTCCTAAAAGTAAATCCTGATAAATATGCAGATTGTGCAACTCTGTTAAAAAATAATTATAAAGAGACTTTGACCATTTTTAGTTAATGAAAATAAATTTATGAAAGAAGGCAAAGCAAATGGAAGGAACAAGAGCAATCTAACTTTGTATCTACAAACATCTTTACCTATCAATTAATTATATCTACAAACATCTTTACCTATCAACATTAATAATTAGTGATATGTCTTCAATCCAATGTCTCTGTATCAAATCTCCTCAGAAAATAGAAATTTTCATTAATTAATTTTAAATAGCGAGGCCTATATATAGGCCAGCATGAAGCATTAAGTCTCCACACTAAATTTTGTTGCAATTAATTAATTAAGCATGGCCAAGATGTTGTACTCTCTAGTGGTTTTGATGCTGCATCTCCTAATCTCAAGTAAGTTGTATTTATTTCGGGATTCATTTTTTAGGACAATATCTTATGGGGTGTAGCAAAATTAAGACACTATTTTTATGGGTAAAACTAGGACATTATCTTTATGATCTTGCAAACTAGAGCATTGTCTTTTAAGTTGGGAAAATTTTAGGCCAAATTTCACCAAATGCGTGCTTGGGTTCCAACGTGATTTGGCCTAAATTGCCTAATTTAAAAAAGTAGTTTCCTGGTTTTAATGTCCTAAAAATTAAGTTTCCCCTTCATCAACTTTCAACCCAAATTTCAAGTATAAGACATATGTCACTGATTTAATAAAATTCCAACTAATTAATTATCAGATAATGAAGTGATGCGTGTCGAAGCAGAAGTGTGTGAGTCACCAAGCGAGATATTCCATGGACTTTGCTTTTCCGACGCCAACTGCGGCAAGATATGCAGTCAAGAAGGTTTCATTTCGGGGCATTGCAAGGGCATAAAACTACGATGCATATGCTTTAAAGATTGTGGTGATCCAACAAAACCTCCCAAAGTAAACCCACCTATAACTCCTCCAACCGGCGGTTGTCCTAATCCTCCTGCAGGTGGCTGTCCCAAACCCCCTGTCGTACCTGTTCCTAAACCTCCAACGGGTTGCCCTAATCCTCCGAGTGGCCCGGGTTACCATCCCCCAACAGGGTGCCATAATCCTCCAAGTGGTTGTCCCAAACCTGCTGGTGGCTGTTAAAAAGGTTGATCAGAAGGATGACACGCCTCAGAATTTCCAGCGCCGGTCTTCTATCTGGACGGCTCTTCATGCTCATGCTAGGAGGATTGATGAGGGTTCTTACTGGTTTATTGGGAAACACTCGAAGGTCAAGTTCTAGACGGATAATTGGTTGGGCTTCTGTTTGGCTAACCGCATTACTTTGCCTCCGGACTTCTTACAGCACTTTGACTGCACTGTTGGGGACTATCTTATTGAGGGGGTTTGGTACTTCACTAGCTATTTCATTACGGCCCACCTGGACTTGGTTATGGATATCTTGCAGACTCCGATACACGAGATGGATCAACGGATTTGACCGGATTCTGCCACTGGTACTCTTACCTCGAGACGGGCTTATGACCTTCTCCGCTCCCCTCTTCTTCGGAAGTCTTGGGCTCCCTGACTTTGGGCGCCTTTCATCCCTCCCCTACGTAGTACCACTGTCTGGCGTGCCATTTGGAATAAGTTGCCTACCTCCGATGTTTTTTTTTCGTATTTTAGCTATTTCGGGCCCTACGATATGCCCCCTTTGCCTTCGTGCACCTGAGTCTCAGGAGCACATCCTCACGGAATGCAGGTTTACTCGTTCTCATCTCACTTCTATTTCTGATATCTTCGGTATTTAGCTTTGCTTTGATAGGGGCTTCTCTAGCTTGGTTTTATAGGCTCAGCAGGTGACCCGGACTAAGCAGATCAAGAATCTCTGGCGCCTCGCCTTCATCACCACGGTTTGGGCCATTTGGAAGACTCGGTGTACGGCTATTTTTGATGATGTTTGTCCCTCTCATCATGGTTGTATGGTCCTTATTCTTGAACTTCTTCGTGAGATTCAGCACTTCAAAATTGGGACTATGAATGGCATTGATGATTTACTTGTTTGTAGGAGACTTGGGTTCCTTGTCCCAAAACCCCCCCTTGACGACTATGATGGTTCGTTGGAGGCCGCCGCCTCCCGGTGCTAAAGTTGAACGTGGATGGCGATCTTGTCTTGATGGGTAGCAGCATTTTTTATGGGTTATGTTGTCCGAATTCGAGAGGGCCGCTTTTTGTTCTTTGCTTTTTCGGTCACTCTTGGGAGTGGTATTTCTTTGAAGGTGGAGATTCTTGTGGGTATGCATGGTGTTGTTTTTGCTCGGGCCAGGGGATGGACTAACATTTGGATGGAGATTGATTGTGAGCTTGCTGTCAAAGTTCTTACTTGCGATTAGGCGGGATATACCATGGAGGCTCAAAGCCACCGCGTCAAGTATCTCTTAGAGGCCGGTCCAATGTTACCCTCACAGGTTTCCCACATTCATAGGGAGGGAATTCCATTCTTGATTTCCTTGCCAAATTACACTATGATAATGTTTGGATCGGGGTTGTCCCAATTTTCTTTGTTATAAGCTTTATTCGATATGAATAAGGACTACTTTTGTATCTCTAAGTAGTCCCTGTTTAGAGGAGTTTCCCTTTCTCCCTTCGACCAGGGGTTTTGCCCCAAGGGGGGTTTTACCCTGGCAAGGTGTTTAGTGGGGCTCCGGCCTCTGGTACGATCTGTGTACTTATGGCTCTAGGTTTTTTCTTTTTTCTTTTAGGTATTGTTTATTTGCCACTTGAATTGCTTAGTTTTTAGTCCCCATGTTGCCGAAAATAACCCTAAACGGCGATGTTTCATCGATGTTCTGTCACATGCCATTTTAATATTGGAATTCGACGTGACACGTGTTTTAGGCTCGAAATGCACAATTTAATACAAATATATAAAATATACATCATTAATCAATAAATATTACGGGTAACAACGGTTGCTTCCCCACGATCATAGCATATCACTGATTTCGAGCTTCCATTAGCACGAGACATCTTGTTTTCTTAAAATTACGGGATGGACAACTAATGTATGTGTCAAGTCCTAGCTGATTAACTATTTTCTTCAATAATTTTTGTCTTTCGACAGTTTATGAGAAGTGATGGATTTGGTGGGGGGTTGTTCTTGAATCACATCTAAAACCTAATTATTGTTTCTAAGAATGTTTACCCTTTTCCTGTTTAATATTCTTAATCTCCATCTTTTTTTTTCTTTTTTGTTAATTAATTATGTGTATTTCATTTAATTTAAGTAATAAATTGTGCATACTCAAATACTAAAAATACAAGCCTCGTCGGAATCCCCAATTTAAAATGTCACGTGATTGGCACGCTGGTGGAAAATAAGCTTTCTTTATTTTTTTATGGCCCGTAATGTATGGGGATGCCAATTTAAGTACATTAAGTTCCAGTTTGGAAAAAGTAGGACATTAAAACTTTATTTTTAGCAAAAGTAGGAGATCATAATTATAATTACCACTCTTACGTGCCAAATTTTTGAAAACCAAAAATTTATGGGGCTACTTTGTGAAAAGTCAAAAACTTTTGGCCTTAATTTGCAAAACTCAAAACTTACAGACTTGCTTTTGCTTTAACCAAAATATAATGTCCTACTTTTGTCAAACTAAAACGTATTGTCCTTATATTGTCACCCCCTATATACCTGCCTAAAAATAGCCTTCTGCAGTAATTGTAACCTTCAACGATCAAAGATGTCATCTTCTCCAAAGGTGTCTATAACGCAGTGATTGGTCGGTAGATTGGACCATTTGATGCCCTTATTTTTTTGTTTTTAGACTTTTTCCCAATATTAAATCCCAAATGTCTCATACTTTCCACCTTTTTTATTTAGTGCCATTACTATTTTCAGAATGATTTAGTTCCGTAATTGCTTGAATTGCTCAGTTTTGTCACATAAATATTTTTTAGAATGATCTAGTCCAGAACCACTTGAATTGCTTAATTAGTTTTTGTCCCATGTTGCCGCAAATAACCCAAAACGGTGATGTTTCATCACCTTTCCTGTCACATGCATTTTTAATATTGGGATTCAAGCGAAATACATGATTTAGGCGACGAGTTGGCACAATTTAATACAATTATATAAAATATACATCATTAATCAATAAATATTACGGGTAACAACAGTTACTTCCCCATGACCATACCATATCACTGATTTCGAGCTTCCATTAGCACGACACATTTAGTTTTAGCATATCACTTATTTTGAGCTTCCATTAGCACGAGACATCTCGTTTTCTTAAAATTATGAGATGGACAACTTATGAATGTATCAAATCGTGGCTAGGCAAATTGTTCTTCAACAATTTGGGGTTTGTGTTCTTGAATCACACCTAAACCCTAATTTTGTGTGCTAAGAATGTTTACCCTTTTCCCATTTAAATATTCTTAATCTCCTTCTTTTTTTTTATAAATTTATTATGTGTTTTTCACTTAATTTCCATATGTATAAAATTGTGCCAACTCATGAGCCCCTAAACTACAAGCCTCGCTCAAATCCCCAATTTAAAATGGCACGTGATTGGCACGCTGGTGAAAAATATTGTTTTGGGTTATTTCCGGAAACATTGGAAGAAGTTGAGCAATTCAAGTAATTATGAGACTAAATTATTCCCAAAAATAGTTTTGGGACTAAATAAAAAGAAGGTGATGAATGTTGGTTATTTGTGGTATTTTTTTTTCAGAGTTAGTTTATATATCTCATATGCTCTGGACTACACACACAATGGTGGACAATAAGCTTTCTTTATTTTTTTTAAGGACGTAACATAGGGGGATGCCAATTTAGGTATATTAAGTTACTGTTTTGGAAAAGTAGGACATTAACTTTATTTTTGGCAAAATTAGGAGATCATTTTTTTATTTTTGTATAATGCTTGTATTCTCCGTGTTTCATAATAAAGTTAATATTCTAGTTAATTAGTGTTGTTCTTACTCATTATCATTTTAATTAACTGACTGCTTGCCATCTTTACCAAGAAGAATATGTAATTACAGATTAACATTTAATTCAACATTCCACTCTCTAATGATAGGGAACTATTCTTTTAATTCAATTTTTCCCCACGAGAAATTAGATTTCACCGCAAATTTAATAAATGTTATCCAATTATACATTCGTCCATGCCTTGGACAATATAAAACGCTGGATGTTTGCAAGATGCAAAACATCCTGAAATTATTCCATACAGCCACTTAACATTAAGTGATCATGGGTGCACAACGGAGTCTGTCTCTAATTATTCTCCTGCTCTTGACTTTTCGTAAGTGTGATAGTAATTAGTTTCTTATGATTTTCGGCAATTAACTAATTTAATTTGTGTATATGCAGAAGAGATGATGCCGAGTGAAGCGGTAGTTTGCAAGTCACCTAGCAGGCTCTTCCACGGACCTTGCCTCAGCAGCAAAAACTGCTTAGCAATTTGTGAGAAAGACGGGTTCAAAACTGGAGGATGCATAATGTTAAAGTGTGTGTGCGCAAAAAATTGCAAGTCTGGTGGAGGTAGTGGTGGGCAAGAACCAGGCGCGGGCCCACCTGGGCAGGGAGGAGATGAACCAGGCGCTGGCCCACCTGAGCAAGGAGGCGGAGGAGAAGAACCAGGTGAGGGCCCACCTGAACAGGGTGGCAGTGATGGAGAAGAACCTGTTGCGCATACGAAACCTCCAGCTCGTAGCAGAAAATATTTGCTGCCTAGTAACTAAATCATAACTAATTTTGGTCATGTTTGAAGTTTCAAATAAGTTCAACAAGTAATCCACTTGGGTTTGTAATATTTTTTTGTCAATACAGCTCTATAAAAATTAACTCCTCGTGAATCAAATTATTTGAGTGTTATTGAATCAACGGAATTAGTGTGCTATTGAACTCTTCGAATATTTATCATTCTTATAGCATACACTGGGGTGGGGGGTGCAGGGGCGGATCCACCATAGAACAAAGGGTACACTTGCATCCCCAAAATATGAAAAACTGCAATTATATATATATATGATCTCTATTCTCTGGAATTGTTTGAGCTGAATTTTGTTTTGCTCAAGGCCAAATTTATATGTTCTATATTTCCGGGCTATATTTTGCAAGTGAATACAAAATATTATGAAAATCCAATAATCCCCTCGTCATTTTATATTAAAAATATATATTCAATCCCTACAGTCACCAGCATCTGCCGCCGTCACTTACTTATCCGGTCAAAAAATATATCCATAATCATCATATATTTTTTTGGCAAAAATAAGTTGAAATTAATAAATTTCAATTCTGGGTAAAAAAAAAAATGGGGGAGAAGAGAGTTACCTGATTATCTGATATCTGGGGAAGAAAGAGAGCAGGTGGCGTGAGAGGTGGTCAGATGGTGGATGGCTTGGCGGGCGACATCGCCGATTGAAGAAGAAACTGGAGAATGAAGGGAGAGAGAAGATTAGGATTTTTTAACCGGCCCCTTTATTTGTTTTTTTCAGCCCAGCCCATTTATCAATTTTTTTTGGGGCTTTCATTTTTCTTTTATAAAATACAATTAATATGTATTTTTTTTTTTTTAAAGTTTTAAGTGTACTCCAATTTTTAGAATGTTATTTTAGAAGGTTTCTAAAAAATTAGATTCAATGAATCAAGTGTAGTTATAATATCATCTCCTCTGTCAAAAAATAAAAATAAAAAATTATAATATCATCTCAATGCTATATATTTTAGTATCGATCTCTGAAATTTTAAATATTAAGTAATTAATACTACTTTCGTTCTAAATTTATTTATCCATTTGCTTTTAGCAAGAGTTTTAATGTGAGAATTATTTATTAGTATTTAAAGTGATAAAGTGGTTTTTGGTTAGAGGTATTGTAGTATTTTCTGCTTTATTATTAAAGTAAATTACTTTTTGTGGGTAAAAGTAATGTAATGAAATGAGATGTAATTCAGATGGATAGTTAAAAAAGATGTAGTTACTTTATTCTCTTTTATGGAAAGGGGTAAACAAGTTTGAGATATATCTTTTGGAGAAAATGGGTAAAAAAAATTGAGACATATCTTTTGGAGAAAATGGGTAAACAAGTTTGGGACATAGTGAATACTATTTAAATTATAATCGTATCCCCAAATTGAATATCCTGAATCCCTACAGGGGTTGGTTAGGTAGGGCAAAGGTATAGATTTAATCTTTTTAATTATTGGTGTTATCATAATTATGTATGATTAATATTTCAGTTATATTCTTAATACTCCCTCCGTCCCGATCTTGTTTACACGATTACTGTGTGGTCGAAGTTTAAGAAAAAGTGATAGAGTGTTGGGGTAGAAAGAGTTATTTATTAGTATTTTATGTGATAAATGATAAAGTATCGAGGTAGAAAGAGTTGTTTATTAGTATTTTATGTGATAAAGTATAAAGAAGGTATTTTCATTTAAGGAAATGAGTAACAAGATTAGGGCGCCAAAATGGAAAATAGTGTAAACAAGATCGGACGGAGGGAGTATCAAATAATTTGTGGGTTTTAATTTATTTTGTTAATTTATTTTCTACATTTTAATTGTTATTTGAACTATATATATTCATATTTATTATTTATAAGTTTTTTGTTTTTATATTTTTTATAATCATACATGTTTTTTTAATTATTTTCTGATTTTATTAATAATTTCTAAACTTAATTTTGATTTTGTACTAATTTTAATAGTTAAATAGCTAAGGTGAAGTTAATTTGATGCTAAATGTGGAGATGATTTGGCATTGATTTGGTGTTCAAATAGGCATACACAATTTTTGGGATTTAAACAAAAATCGTCCCCATAACTTTGAACCTTTATTGAAATGGTCCCATAATTATCAACTTTTCCAATTTAATTCCACATTTATTCAATTTGATTCAATTTAGTTCCAAACCGCCTGAGGAGGTCGCTCAAAATTGCTCAAAACGACGTCGTTTTGGACACGTATTTTTACATATTTCGGTCAAAATTGGGGCGTGTAGGACATGTGATGAGAACCGCGATCGCAAAAACACAAATAATAATACAAAAGAACGATAATAATTGTTGTCCCAACTCAGGTTGGCAAGAAACAATTAGGTTTTGACAAAGTTGCCAAGGTTTTTTTTAATTTTTTTCTGCTTAAAAACAAAGAAAAAACGTCCTAAGTGTTTATAGAACAAAAAACAGGACCAAATCTGCCCAAAAAATGACTAAATCTCACCCTAAATCTATAAGTGATATACTTGAACGAAAATTAAAGGACAAAAACGAAATCTAGCCTATAAAATAAATAAAAATAGCAAAGATATGATAATCTTGATCTTCCATGTGAATCTTGCCAAATCTTGGAATAAATCTTGATAAATTTTGCCCATTAACTTTAGTTGCAAAAGTAGGACAATTCCTTGCCATATAATCTTGCACGTATTATTGGGTCCAAAAACCCTTGTTCGCATCAACAAGCTCTCAAAAAGACGTCATTTTTGGCAGTTTTGAGCGATCTCGAGCGATTTGGGACTAAATTGGATCAAATTGAATACATATGGGACTAAATTGAAAAGGTTGATAATTATGGGACAATTTCAATAAAGGTGCAAAGTTATGTGACTATTTTAGTTTAATTCCCCACAATTTTGAATTTCAAGCCAAAATTGGTCTAAAGTGAAACAATGTGAAATTTAATGTCCTACAATGACAAAAAAAAAATCAAAATCAAAACAATAATGTTATCCAAGACACACAATTCTGCCACCAAACGTATTATTTGTGCCATTGCACACTTAAATCGTATGACGATAATGTATCAACAAGGCAATAAACAACCTAAAACAAACCAAAAACAGAAGGGAAACAGAAAAAGAAAAACACAAAAAAATAGACAAAGTGTAGTATGAAAATTTTCATACATGAAAAAACTTTAATTTACAACCAAATTCTGTAATTGGTGAAGGTAAGACAAAATTGAGTGGTTCGGTGGTTCACTCGCCCCAAGTGATTCATGGTTCACCCGACCGAATAGGTCATAATTTAGGGTTCATTATTTAGTGTTTAGGGTGTAGATGGTTGATTTATCGCAATTTTATAGATTTTCATACATGAAAATTTTCACACTAGACCTACTCAAAAAATAAACCAGAATCACGTAAGAAAATCCCACAAAAGGGAATAAACCGCAATAAACGTAGTAAATCTCACATCTAGGAACCCCGGAGGAGGGGGGTTGCATTAGCAGCGCTGCTGAAGAAGATGACATAGTTGATTCTTGAAGGTTTCGAATACTGCAGAAGGCTATTTTTATTGAGCAGAAAACATGAATCTGCAGAAGGTGGCACTAGAAACTTGATGCAGCAATAATATATTCTAAATATTTTATTTTTATTATTAAATATTTGTGATTTATAATTTATTTGTTAAGTTTTTCTAGATTTTAATTGTTATTTGGATCACTTTCAATATTTACAATTTTATAAGATTTATTTTTATATACTATTTTTTTAATTATATATATGTTTTTTTTTCAGATATTATTAATAGTATTTAAACTTAAATTAATAGTTAAATAACTGAGGTGGAGCTAATTTGTCGCTAAGGTGGAGATGATTAAGTAGTTAGTACTAGCTTGGAGTCTACAAAGGAATTGGGATCAAATCAGACCACAATTTTGAATTTCGGGCAAAAATTGGTCTGAATTGACGCAATTTAAGATTTAATGTCCTACGTCTACGTAAGTTAAAATTTAAGAAAGAAACATGTCCTTAAATTCCCCTCCCTAATGTTAGTGTCCTAAAAAAATTAATCCCATCTTAATTGCTAATCTTAACTCAGCTCGTCTCATATTTACCAAGTAAAATCCGCGACGAAGATATAGAATTTATGAAAGAACCCATTGTCCATTGACATTTACTTCATTCATTCCATTATAATCGGTGGGAGTTATTTAATGCAGTTTTTCCCCATCCAAAAAATAGTTTCATGACGAATTTAAAACTTGTTCTCGAATTACGCATTCTTCCCACGCCTTTAACAATATAAAACTAAATGGAATGTTAACGCAAACAGGCAACAAATCTCAACATTATAAGTGATCATGGCTGCACAATTCCGGAGTCTCTCCGTACTTCTTCTCCTGCTCTTGACTTTCCGTAAGTAGTCGGGATTTAAATCAAATTCGTCCCATAATTTTTCACCTTTATTGAAATGGTCCCGTAATTATCAACCTTTTATTTAGTCTCACACGTATTCAATTTGTTCCATTTTAGTCCTAGGCCGTCGGAGATCGACCAAAAACACCCAAAACGACATTGTTTTCCCTAATTATCGCGACTAAAACGACATCATTTTGGGTGTTTCTGATCGATCTCCGGCTATTTGGGGCTAAATTGGAACAAATTGAATACTTATCGGACTAAATTGAAAATGTTGATTGTTACTGAACCATTTCAATAAAGGTGAAAAATTATAGGACAAATTTTGTTTAAATGCCTAAGTAGTCTAATACTTTCGCAAGATTTTCTTGTATACATCGGAACAGTCGTGTTGACTAGTTTTGTTTTGTGAATATGCAGAAGAGACGATGCCAAATGAAGCAGCATTAGTGTGCTCGGAACCCAGCGTACTGTTCAAAGGACTTTGCGTAGAAAACAAGAGCTGCTCAATATTTTGTCTGGCACAGGGTTACTTATTTGGAGAATGCAGTGGCTTTAAGTGTGAATGCGCTAAACTATGTGACAATGGTGGAGACAGGGACGGAGACGGAGACGGAGATGGAGAAGGAGAAGATCCCCGTGCGGACCCTCCCGTGCACCGAGGCCGTGGAGGCAATGATGAGGAATTTGCTGTTCATACCACAAATTAAATCCTTTCTTGAGAATAACAACTAAGTTATATATAACTATACATATTTTTCTAATAAGTTCAAATTAATTGGCTATGAAACTGGTTAATTTGATCTCTCATCTATAATCCAGCAATTTGGCTAGATTTGCAATTAAACTTGATGCTTTATCTATAGAAGGTTATATATATATTGACTTGTTACCATTTGATCTTGAAATGCATGCATTAAAATTTGTTTAATTAATTAGAGGTTAAAACTTGGAATAAATGAAAGAGAAAGCAATGCGACAACAGATGTGGATGATTGCGCAAATCACAATGTGTGAATTCCATCAATTAATCAACACACCAAATTGTTCTGATCTGTTTTGATAAAAATCAACATAATTTGTTCTATTTGTTTTTATTTTATTTTGGAAATGAAGTGCTAGTCACTAGTGCGTATATATATGCACATGCCAATTCGGATTTCGGACTAATTAACTATGTGAAGGAAAAGTTCAATCTATGGACGTGCTACGTTGTACAAAAGTTCACTGAATACTTTAATATTGAATATATAAGTCCTGCAAGACAAAAACTTGAATGCACGCGCGTGCACTCTTTTTTTATAATACATATTAGCATGTACTACGTCCCAACATTACTTGAACACTTGTCTTATTTGGACGTCTCAACATTACTTGAACATTCTCAAAGTGGAAACAAGCATAATATTAATACACTCACAGCACCATTATTTTATTCCACTCAAACCCACTAAACCTACTTTACTTGGTTTGCGTGTCATTTTCAGTGTTCAAGTTCTCTGATGAGAACTGCGATCGCAAAACACAAATAATACGCAACGAACGATAATAATTGTTGTCCCAACTCAGGTTGACAAGAAACAATTAAGGTTTTGACAAAGTTGCCAAAGGGTTTTTATTTATTTCATAACGTGACAAAACAAAGAATGATAACCTATAACTATTTATAAGACAAAAAGGATCAAAACTAACCCTAAAAGGACCCATCTTGATCGCAAATCCCTATTTAATCAAATATAGGACCAAATCTAAACAAAAAGGACTAATTCTAGGAATTAAATATTAAACTAAACGACAATTATAAAATAATAAACCTAAAACAGAATAACAATAAATCTAATATAATCTTGCAAAGTTCTTGTCAAATCTTGGACACTATCTTTGGAAATCTCTTGATGCCCAATCGTCTTGCCGCCCTCCCCTCTTTCTTGCGGCCCACTCCCAAACTTATAGGCCTCGTCTAGGCCAATTTCCTTGTTTGCATCATCCTCATGGGACGGAGGGAGTATATAATAGGGATAAATTATTTTTTAAGACACTATTTTGGAATTTAAAATTGGTTCTTTTTGTTTTTGATAACTTTCGTATATCTGATTAGGACCGGCTAATTTGGGGGACCGTACCAGAACCCAGCGTCCACTAGGGGGGGCCACTTCAAGTCAAAACAATGTTTTACATGTATGGATTGACTCCATCTCAAGAATTGATCAAATCTTAGGCGTTTCGAACCTTGGACCTAAATAGGAGCATACTCTTAAGTCACACGTCTACACAACTAGGCCAACCCTTGGGGTTCTTTAAATATGTTCTAGTTCCGAATTTTGCATATCTGTTTTAAAAAACCACCATTACAACATTTAATATAAAATTGTAATTAATTTTCAAACATGATTTTATATAAACTTAATTTTATAGATTAAGCATCAAGTTTATTACAAATCTTGCCAACTTTATCAGAGATATCTAAGCTTGTAATGAACATAGCAGCAAGTTGAAATATGCATGTTGTAGAATGAAGAATTAGTTGTTAAGCAAATATATTCTGCTATGAACGGGAGGTTTGGCAACGCCTCCTCCTGCCTTCTTAGGAGGGTGCGCAACTGCAACTGGTTCTTCTCCATCATCATCGCCTCCCTGCCCGGGTGGGCCAGGTTCTTCTCCATCATCATCCCCTCCTTGCCCGGGTGGGACAGGTTTTTCTCCATCATCATCTCCTCCCTGCCCGGGTGCGCCAGGTTCTTCTCCATCATCGGGTGGGCTGTCACCTGGACTTCCACCAGACTTACAATCTTTTGCGCACACACACTTCAACCTTTTGCATTCTCCAGATAAGAAACCCTCTTTCTCACAAATTGCTAAGCAGTTTTTGCTGCTAAAGCAAAGTCCATGGAAGGTTTTGCTAGGTGCCTTGCACAGTGCTGCTTCACTCGGCATCATCTCTTCTGCAAATGCAAAAACAATTAATATTAGTCTGTCAATACAATTAATTAACTGTTCAGATACAATATATATTTATATATAGAAATTAATCTTAAGAAACTTACGAAAAGTCAAGAGCAGGAGAAGAAACAGAGAAAGGCTCCGGAATTGTTCACCCATGATCACTTGTTAATTGAGAAGTTGTATGAATGATTTGCAACTTGCAAGCATCAAGGCTTTTATATCGCTCAAGACATGGGAAGAATGCATAACCGGGAAACAAGTATTTAATTTGCTATCAAATTATTTCTGCATGGCCAAAAAACTGCATTAAAAAATAGCTCCCAATGATAACAGACTGGATTGTTAAATTAAATGTGGATGGGTTTACATATAAACCCTATATCTCAATCCAAATATTTAATTTACTTACTTGATGAAGAACGCACCTAAGATGCAATAGTTAGTAACAATAAGTAAATGATATAGCATCGAATCATAAAGAAAGAAAGAAATTTAAATGAAAGAATAGAGGTATTTTTTTATGGTGGATTAATCAAAATGCGAGTTAATATCAAGAATCATCATGGGAGTAGTAAACCATTACCATTTAATTTAACAATCCACTCTCTCATCACTAGGGGGGCTATTTTAAAATGTAGTTTGTTCCCAATGGAGATATAGTTTGACAGCGAAATAAATACTTGTTCTCAAATTATCCATTCTTTACATGACTTGAACAATATAAAATTGTGGATGTTGAGCTGCATAATTTGAGAACTTAGGGTTGTCTCCCTTCTGCAATGATTTGATAAAATTGTTGAATTGAAGAGAATCAGATTGGAATATGCCAAATCTCGATGCAAGAAAAATATGTGTTGTGCTAAATTCCAGCGATTCCCTCGGCAAAAGAATTGGTGATCTTTGGATTTCTTAGACTAAATTACTTCGACTTTACGTTTTAAACTCTCATATTTTTTTTCAATTAACCTTTTTTTGAAAAAAATGTATTGTAATTAATTATGAATTGTTTGTTAGTTTATTTTTATTTTTGTTTTTAGGTTCATTTAGTTAATTAAGTGTGTGTTTGTTTTTGTTTAATTGGTGATTACTTACTTATCAGCATGCCATGTCGTGCCCAGTCAGCATTTCAGCCAGAACTACCTAAATTTAAAGTGCACGCGCCAGTGCATGAGAAGAAATGACATCGTTCTAGGTTCAGTAGAAATTTAGGACGAAAATTGTGCGATTCATGAAAAAAATGGGGACTAATTTAAGTGATTAAAACTTTTTTGGGACCATTTTGAAAAAGGTAAAAAATTATGGAACTATTTTTTATTCTACTTAAAACATAATCCCCAAGTTACTGGCCTAAAATAACATTATTCCCAGAGATTAGCTCCAAGTGATATCTAGATGTATTTGTTATCTCGTGTTTGTTGTTGTGCATTATTAGATGGGATAAGAAAGCAGATGTCAATGTTGTCCCTCCTTCACTTTTAAAAAAATATAGTAGTATATAGAAATTAGAGTATTGTAGTAAATTGGTTGAAAAAAGTAGAAATTAGAGTATTGTAGTAAATTGGTTGAAAAAAAGTAGAAATTAGATTGTCCCGTACATGAGGTATTAATTAATACCCGGGGGAGTGGTGAGATTTTTTGAAATCACGAATTGCTTGCTGGGATTTGATAATACCTTTAAAAAGGGGAAAGATTCTTTTTTGTTCGTTTTCAATATGCATCTCTCTTTTTTGCCCTTAGACTTTTTCAACTCACAAATATACATTTTTGTGATCATTCTACCCCTCTTTTAATCTCATCTCTATTCCATTTTATCCTTTAATCCCATTCCATCCAAACATGATCCAAACCCGGACCCGGAGCTCTGAACCCGTACCCGAACCCTGAACCCTGAGCCCGAACCCTAAACCCTGAACCCTGAGCCCGAACCCTAAACCCTGAACCATGAACCATAAACCCTGAATTATGAACCCGAACATTGAACCCGAACCATGAAATATGAACCATGAACCATGAACCCTGAACTATGAACCATGAACCCGAACCATGAACCATATATTATGAACCTTGAACCATGAACCATATATTATGAACCCTGAACCATGAACCCGAACCCTGAACATGAACCATGAACAAATTTTGGGCCGGGTTCGGGTCCAGGTCTTGTTTGGAAGTTGAGAGTTGGAATATGTGGTGGAATTGGGATGGGATTATGGGATGGGATCAAGGGGGAGGGGTAAATGGTCACAAAAGAGCACAAATGTAGGTTGAAAAAGTCTTAGGGCAAAAAGAGAAATGCAAGTTCAAAAATTGCATTTTTGCGAATTTTCTCTTAAAAATGTATATGTATATCGATTTGGACTTTAAAACGGGTCAACGTTATTGTTCAAATATGCAGATTGTGCAACTTTAAAACATGCCTTATCCCCATGGCAAATATGTCCTAAAAGTAAATCCTGATAAATATGCAGATTGTGCAACTCTGTTAAAAAATAATTATAAAGAGACTTTGACCATTTTTAGTTAATGAAAATAAATTTATGAAAGAAGGCAAAGCAAATGGAAGGAACAAGAGCAATCTAACTTTGTATCTACAAACATCTTTACCTATCAATTAATTATATCTACAAACATCTTTACCTATCAACATTAATAATTAGTGATATGTCTTCAATCCAATGTCTCTGTATCAAATCTCCTCAGAAAATAGAAATTTTCATTAATTAATTTTAAATAGCGAGGCCTATATATAGGCCAGCATGAAGCATTAAGTCTCCACACTAAATTTTGTTGCAATTAATTAATTAAGCATGGCCAAGATGTTGTACTCTCTAGTGGTTTTGATGCTGCATCTCCTAATCTCAAGTAAGTTGTATTTATTTCGGGATTCATTTTTTAGGACAATATCTTATGGGGTGTAGCAAAATTAAGACACTATTTTTATGGGTAAAACTAGGACATTATCTTTATGATCTTGCAAACTAGAACATTGTCTTTTAAGTTGGGAAAATTTTAGGCCAAATTTCACCAAATGCGTACTTGGGTTCCAACGTGATTTGGCCTAAATTGCCTAATTTAAAAAGTAGTTTCCTGGTTTTAACGTCCTAAAAATTAAGTTTCCCCTTCATCAACTTCCAACCCAAATTTCAAGTATAAGACATATGTCACTGATTTAATAAAATTCCAACTAATTAATTATCAGATAATGAAGTGATGCGTGTGGAAGCAGAAGTGTGTGAGTCACCAAGCGAGATATTCCATGGACTTTGCTTTTCCGACGCCAACTGCGGCAAGATATGCAGTCAAGAAGGTTTCATTTCGGGGCATTGCAAGGGCATAAAACTACGATGCATATGCTTTAAAGATTGTGGTGATCCAACAAAACCTCCCAAAGTAAACCCACCTATAACTCCTCCAACCGGCGGTTGTCCTAATCCTCCTGCAGGTGGCTGTCCCAAACCCCCTGTCGTACCTGTTCCTAAACCTCCAACGGGTTGCCCTAATCCTCCGAGCGGCCCGGGTTACCATCCCCCAACAGGGTGCCATAATCCTCCAAGTGGTTGTCCCAAACCTGCTGGTGGCTGTTAAAAAGGTTGATCAGATCTCATCATATGCTGCACAATTTCCAGTTAAACTTCTCTTAACCCGCTCAAAAGAAGTTGTATTTAATAATTATAAATGAATAAGATTTATTTTGTAACGACTGATTGAGTGAAAACGAATATCATTATGCATCTATTATTTATCTTCTATGTTTGATTGTATTAGCACCTTTTATGTTCATTGAAGAAAATAGCATAAAGTCATAGTGAAACAAGGAAAAGGTATTACTCGAATATTGTGCTCATAAAGTGTATTGTTTTCATTCCATTCTTTCATTCATCAGATACAGCATATATATAGCCAAGGCTACAATGAGGATAACATCTACACGTGTTCCTCTATTATTTGTTGTTCACTACTAGACAAAGCCAACGGCACACTCCCTACATATAATATTTGATTAGGGCTAGCTGTATATTTCCTCATAACAGCTTGCTTGTACTGACTGTGGTCCATCCTTGTCCCATGCTCCTTCTCATGCACATGCTCTTTCTTTTCACATTGCTTTGTATGCATGTAATCATGCATGGCCATCTTCACATGCCCCTTCAATTCGAAAGAGCCTTCAAGTCTCACGTTCAACTTTTTACGTAGGCGATAGAAGAATTATCCTACAAGCGGTTTTGTGAAGATGTCAGTTGTTTGATCCAAGCTTGGCACATGCAACACTTGAACTTGTTTTCTTGAAACCTTTTCTCTGATGAAATGAAGGTCCAACTCCAAGTGTTTTGTCCTTGAGTGAAACACTGGATTGCTTGCCAATGAAATAGCACCTTGATTGTCTACCCAAATGGTAGGAATCCTGTTGCTCATCTGATGAATTTCCTTCAGTAAAGATTGAATCCACATGACTTCACAAATTGCTATTGCAAGGCTCCTATACTCAGCTTCAGTGGATGATCTTGAAACAGTTACTTGCTTCTTTGAACTCCAAGATACCAAATTACCACCCACATATACACAATGACCAGAGACTGATCTTCTGTCATCTACATCTGCTGCCCAATCTGCATCAGCAAATGCTACAACTCTCATGTCTTCAGGTTTTTTCAGATTGAGACCAAAATTCTGTGTTCCAGCTAGGTATCTGAGGATTCTTTTGACAGCCTTTAAGTGAGTGTGGAGTGGATTTTGCATGAACTGACTCACTTTGTTTACAGAGAAAGCTATATCAGGCCTTGTAACAGTGGCATACTGTAAAGCACCTACTAGGCTTCTGTATTTCTGTGGATTAGGAATGGGATCACCATCAAATTTGGATAGATGATTTCCTGAGATCATAGGAGGTAAAGCTGTAAGATCCCATGTACCATTCTTCATCAATGTTGCATATTCAACTTCCATAGCAGCTTTCCAATTAGGATCAGTGAGAGCTTCAATATGATTGAGTGGCTCAACATCTGATTCAGTGGATAGTGCATAAGCTTTTGGTTTGAAAATCCCATCTTTTGCTCTAGTAATCATGGGATGCAAATTTTGAGGGGGTTGATCCTGTGCACCTATACAATCTAGAGAGTTATGAGAAACAACATGATTTTCAATATCTAATCCTGGTGATTCAACATATGACTGGCCATGAGAAGGAGTATTAGCAGAATGTGAGTGAGAAGATGATGAACTCTGTGGGTGAGATTCATGACTGTGATGTGGGGATGATGGAGATGAGTGGAAAGAGTGAGATGATGAAGATGAGCATGGAGTAGAAGGTGTGGTTGATGGAGATGGATAAATGGTCTCATGAGATGAGTAAGGAAGAGATGATATAAATGAGGGAGAAGGTGAAGTTTCAGTGAAGTGAGCTGGTGTATTTGCAGAAAAAGGGAAGGACTTCTCATCAAAGAACATATGTATAGTGATGATGATCCTGTTGTCAGGCAGTAGAGCTTTGTATCCTTTATATTGAGAGTTATATCCAAGAAAAATACACTTTTCTGATCTATTTTCAAGTTTATGATCAGTATAGGGTCTCAAATAAGGATAACATAAGCAGCCAAAAGTTTTCAATCTGTGATAATCAAGTCTTTTTCCAGTGGGAATTTCAAGTGGAGTTTTGTATTGCAGTGAAGCAGATGGTGTTCTATTGATGAGATAGACACTTGTAGAAAAAGCATCATCCCAGTGAATTAATGGAACATGAGAGTGAGAGAGAATAACTAAAGCATGTTCAACAATGTGTCTATGCTTTCTTTCTGCAGTTCCATTTTGTTGTGGAGTGTACGGACATGAAATCTGATGGATTATACCAGATTCATTGAATGTGGGAATTAAAGATTTAAACTCAGTTCCACCATCTGTTTGCATGATTCTGATCTTCTTAGTAAACTGAGTCTCAATCAGAGTTTTAAAATGAGTGAAAGCTTTCAACACGTCAGATTTCAATTTCAACAGATAAAGCCATGTGTATTTAGAGAAGGCATCAATAAAACTGATATAATATCTGAAACCATTGGCAGATACAATGGGGGCAGGACCCCATAAGTCAGAATGTATCAAAGAGAAAGGCTCATCTACAGTAGTTTCAGAAAGTGAAAAAGGAAGTTTATGGCATTTAGCCTTCATACAAGCAGTGCAAAGAAAACTACTGGCATCATCAACATAAGGTATGTGGTGGTTTGACAATGCTTTCTTGGTGAGTAGATAAGATGGATGTCCAAGTCTCTTATGCCATAGACTAAGAGATAAACTTCTGGAAACAGTAGCTGAGTTGACTTGAGATGATGGAAGTGGAGAGTGTGGAATGGATGGATGAGATGTTGGTGAAGTGATGAGTCTAATTTGTAGAGGCTCTGATCAAGAGCCCCTTGCAGAAGAACTTGATGGGTGACTTGATCCTTCACAAGACAATATGAGGGGTGAAACTCAAAATACACATGGTTATCATTAGCAAATTGTGAAACACTGAGCAAGTTTTTCTTGATGTGAGGAACATGAAGTAAGTTTTTAAGTAAGAAAGATTTGGAATTATCAGAATTAGGCACAGTCATAATTGAAGAACCAAGATGAGATATATGCAAACCTGTGCCATTCCCCATATGCACTCTATTTGTCCCTTGATACTCAGATCCCAAACTCAGGTTATTCAAGTCAAAAGTGGCATGACTTGAAGCACCAAAATCAGGATACCATGAATTTTCAATGGCTGACTCTCCACCATCAAAGCTAGCTGAGTTTACTGAAGGCTGATATGGTCTCTGGTTGTTGCTGTTGAACTGTTGATGGTTGAACTGCTGCTGGTGGTTGCTTTGATTCTGATTGTGAGATGAAGGGACATATTCAAGATTGGCTCTATAGAAACATTTCTCAGCTGTGTGATTTGTCCTATAACAAATCTGACATCTAGGGCCATTGGACCTTCCTCCACCTCTTCCTCTCTGAGAGCCCCCTCTTCCAGCTTGAGAATTGTGGAAACCAGTCTTGTTTCCCCGAGTAGTGAGGTTTACAGATGGTCCAGATCCATCTGTGCTGAAAGAGGTGTGCACAACACTTTCTAATCTAGCCTCAAAAGTGAGTAGCAGTGAGCTTATCTCAGAAACAGTAATAGGATCAAATCTGGTACTAATAGAGACCATGACAGGGTTATATTCAGCACCTAAACTAGACATAATGTAAAGAAGATGGTCCTCATCACTAACTCTATGACCAGATGCATTCAGAACATCACAACACCCCTTAATCTTGTTTAAGTATTCCCTCATAGAAAGGGAACCTTTCTTCACATTCTGCAATTGCTGCTTATATTGCATAATCTTAGCTCTAGATTGACTAGAGAAATCAGATTCTAATCTCTTCCATATTTCTTTTAAGGTATTCAAACCTACAGTGCTAATGAGTAAACTTTCAGAAATAGAGCCTAACAACCAAGAGGCAAGAAGCTGATCATGTTTGTTCCAAGTAACAAAATCAGGATTGATGGTACCTTCACCTTCTCTAGAAATTTCAAGAAATTCTGGTGGACAAGCTTTGCTTCCAGTGATGAATCCTTCGAGCCCATGGCCTTTCACACCAGCAAGTACTTGTTGCCTCCACACAAGATAATTGTTTTCTGTGAGTTTCACCACATTAATTTTGTGAAAAGGTATATGAAAAGAGGCTTGTGAGGGTGCAGATGAACCTCCATCAGATCTGGAGTTTTCTGACCCACTAGCCATGACTAAAAGCTAAAACAAAAGAGAAACAAAAGGGGAAAGGCACAGAGACTGCAGTGATTAACCTGCAGCTCTGATACCATGAAGAAAATAGCATAAAGTCATAGTGAAACAAGGAAAAGGTATTACTCGAATATTGTGCTCATAAAGTGTATTGTTTTCATTCCATTCTTTCATTCATCAGATACAGCATATATATAGCCAAGACTACAATGAGGATAACATCTACACGTGCTCCTCTATTATTTGCTGCTCACTACTAGACAAAGCCAACGGCACACTCCCTACATATAATATTTGATTAGGGCTAGCTGTATATTTCCTCATAACAGCTTGCTTGTACTGACTGTGGTCCATCCTTGTCCCATGCTCCTTCTCATGCACATGCTCTTTCTTTTCACATTGCTTTGTATGCATGTAATCATGGATGGCCATCTTCACATTCTCAATATTCATCGTTATTATACAGAAAGCTAGCTAGCATCTTAATAATTAAGCCACACAACCTGAAATAGAATACAAATTAAACACAAGAAAATAGCTATACGCACTGCAAAGTGATGAAGATTCACTAATTAAGAATCGAAGCAATGACCATCTAATTTAGCTGCAAATAAAAGTGTTTTCGAGCATGTAAAGAGGGTCTCGCAGCAATTAAAAGTTTCTCTGTGTACGTGCATTAATAGGGCTGAAACTCAACTTAAGCTATTTGATACTCGATTCAAAATCGTTTGGTAAAAAATCGTTTGAGTTCAATTCAACATGAATATCAAACAAGTTTTAACACATATCAACTCGATTATTTATATCAAACAAGTTTAAAGATTAATTTCTAACCTCGATAACATTTTAGACAAGATTTAAATATAACTTTAAAGACACATGCATCTAAATTAGAGATAAAATAACAAAATGGTCCTATAACGTTGCATGTATCCAGAAGTGATCCCATAAGTTTTCTTTTTATCAAATTTGGTCTTTTTTGTATCAATTTTAGTCCTTTTTACCGGAAGTTTAATTTTTTATTGGAAAATTGTACTAATTTTATCATCTCAATAGTCGTCACCTCTCTTATTTGAATTGTCTCTCATTTAGAAATCAACCAAAATTGATAAAGTAAAGGTTACATGATTATTTTATGGACACGGTTAGTTACAGGAGCATGTGATTTTATCTCAGTAAATTATAATGCAACCCAAATTTCACCGGATCCGAACCTGTCCCAATGGAGGACCGTCACTACAAAAAAATAAAGAATTGCTTACGAAAAATTTCGAGTAGCTACAAAATTTTCCTATAAAAATAATTTGGTCTTTAAAAAGTGAGAATTGTCTACGACTTGTCGCCCAATTTTTAGAATAATATATGAAAAAAGTACATACACAAATAATTCCCTAGGCAAATAAATTACCAAGCAAACTGACTACACATTTGTAATTTATATAGGCAAACAAATTACCTACACAAATAATTCTATAGGCAATTTAATTTTCGTAGACAATTATATTAGTAGTTTAAAAATGGCCTACTAACAAATTCACCTATGAATTACATTTCTGGTGGCAAAATTACCAAATTGAAAAAATTTATAGGCAAATCGTAGGCAATAAGACTATTTAAGGATGAAATTATTTTCGTTGAATATTTTATAAATATATTAAAAAATTATATAGACAATTCAATATTTTGTTGTAGTGCGTTCTATCCTGTTGTACGTTGAAACAGCTGGAGATCTGATTTGACCAGGGCGTTAATTCGAGTTGAATATAAATCGACTTTCTCTTGTTGACCAATTTGTAGATGTGGGTCCAATCTTATTTTCACGTTGAGGTATGACCTTTGACCTTTGTTGACCGCTATATCCACACATTCCAATCTATAAATATCGGAGACTATTTTAAATGCAGAAAAGTGTTCACAGCGAATTAAATGCCTGTTCTAGAATTATGCCTCCTGCAGTATAAAACCCCATGAATTTTCATGTTGAAAATCATCCTAATACTCATACATCTTAAGTCTTAACAAGTACTGATCATGGCTGCACAACTCCGGAGTCTTTCTCTGCTTCTTCTCCTGCTCTTGACTTTTCGTAAGCACTCTAATATATACTTTGTTATGATTTACGGGTATATCCGAACATTAATATTTTTTACCTTTGTTTTATGCAGAAGAGATGATGCGCTAATGTTTTATGCAGGTACTTCACGGGGCTTTGCTTGAGCAGCAACAACTGCGCAGCAATTTGTGATCAAGACGGCTTCTTATCTGGAAAATGTAAAATGTTAAAGTGTATTTGCCTAAAAAATTGTGGAGGCCAACCCCGTGAGGATGAAGGCGGTGAACAACTTTCTGTTCGTAGCAGAAAATCTTTGATCAACTCTTAATTTTAGCATGTAATTAGATTGTAATAAAATGCATGCTAAATCTATGAAAGTTTATATATGAATTGATTAAAGACTTTGATTGTTTATGACGAAGAATATATATATATATATACACTTAATTGCAAATAACTAATTTAAACTCAAAAGGGTGTTTCTGCGGGAAAATTGATGAACAAGAATGTTATGCGGCAACAGGATACGATGACTGCACAATGTAAATATAATCCACCCATCCACTAAACAAAATATCTCTATATTCTGATCAATGTTAATACATATTTACATGATTTACTTTCTTGTTCATTTGTTTCGTGCACATATTTGATATTGTATAGATCTGTGGTGGACTTCGATTTCAGCCTCTAAAATCCTATGAAACAAACGGGTATTGGAGTTTTAAAAGTGAAAAACTTTTATGTTGTAAACCGATCGAAAAAATACGTAGCAAGGGAAAATCTCCTACTACATAGATCGTAAAACTTAAAAACAAAAATATCCAAATTAAAATAAGTCCAGCCATACTGGTCCCGCAAGAATTTTTCGAATACATTTTTGATATCTTGTTCAAAAATGACTGTCTTTTTCGCAATTTTGTTCGCATTCCGTTAACTATTTGATAAAATTTGTTAGTTGAACAGAATGCCAGAATTTCAATGGGACCAAAATTGATCAAAATATAACCAATTCCGTTAAATTTGTAACGACGCGTGTAGTTCACCTATCAACATCTGTTAATTTTGGACGAACAATTCCTATTGGACCAAAATTGGTGAAAAGGGACCAATTTTGTGAGGCAAGATTCATATTGGACTAAAAATGCAATTATTCCAAAAGGTTTAACGCTTGCTCCGGTTGTTTTAAGATCTCCTTCTTTAAGTTTAATCTTATATTCCAAATATAAAAAGCACACACGAAATGCAAATTAACTTTACGTTTAAACTAGTTTACATAAGACTTTGCCTTTAAAAAAAATATTTATTGAATACAACTTCGAATGTAGAACAATATGTTTTAAAATCTATAAATATTGGACAATATGTTTTAAAATCTTTAAATTTAGGACAATCGAGCCCGAATAAGCCAAATCAGGCTAAAATGTCATGTGAGTTGCACGATTGTCCTATATTTATAAATTTACGGACTTAAATCTATCAATTTAGGGCAATATTGCAACTCATGTGACATTAATTTAAGCCCACTTTGGATTTATTCAGGCTTGATTGTCTTACACTTACAAATTTTAAAACATAATGTCCTACATTCACAAGCCCATAAAATTATTGTCCCTAAAAACAACCCTCAAATTACTGGCCTAAAAAAATATTATTCCTAGAGATTGGCTACAAGTGATATCTTGAGGTATTTGTTATCTCGTGTTCGTTGTTGTGCATTATTAGATGTGATAAGAAAGCAAATATCAATCTTGTCCCTCATTCAAGTTAAGAAAAAAATAGAAATTAGGGTATTGTAGTAAATTGGGTAAAAAAAAGTTGAAATTAGATTGTCCCGTACATGAGGTAATAAATAATACCAGCAGGGGAGTGGTGGGATTTTTTTTAAAGCGCGAATTGCTGGGATTTGATAATACCTTCAAAATGTATATGTATATCGATTTGGACTTTAAAACGGGTCAACGTTATTGTTCAAATATGCAGATTGTGCAACTTTAAAACATGCCTTATCCCCATGGCAAATATGTCCTAAAAGTAAATCCTGATAAATATGCAGATTGTGCAACTTTGTTCAAAAATAATACTAATAAAGAGACTTTGACCATTTTTAGTTAATGAAAATGAATTTATGAAAGAAGACAAAGCAAATGGAAGGGACAAGAGCAATCTAACTTTGTATCTACAAGCATATTTACCTATCAATTAATTATATCCAAGGATGCAGAAATCGCTCCTAGGCGCTAGGCGCCGGTCGGCCGCGGCAATTTTTACAAAATCGGTGCACCTGTGCGTTTTCTCTGTATCAATTTACTACACTACCCAATTTACAAACATCTTTACCTATCAACATTAATAATTAGTGATTTGTCTTCTATCCAATGTCTCTGTATCAAATCCCCTCAGAAAATAGAAATTTTCATTAATTAATGTTTGACTAGCGAGGCCTATATATAGACCAGCATAAGCATCAAGTCTCCACACTAAATTCTGTTGCAATTAATTAATTAATCATGGCCAAGATGTTGTACTCTGTAGTGGTTTTGCTGCTGCATCTCCTAATCTCAAGTAAGTTGTATTTATTTCAGAATTTATTTTTTTAGGACACTATCTTATGGGGGTGTAGCAAAATTAAGACACTGTTTTTATGGGCAAAACTAAGACATTATCTTTATGGTCTTGCAAACTAGAACATTGTTTTTTAAGTTGGGAAAATTTAGGTCAAATTTCACCAAATGCGTGCTTAGGTTCCAACGCGAGATTTGGCCTGTTTTGCCTAATTTAAAAAATAGTGTTCTAGTTTTTCAAGCTCACAAAGATAGTGTCCTAAAAAAATAATTCCCCCCTTTTATTTTTCAATTTTCAACCCAATTAATTCCAAGTATAAGACATTTGTCACTGATTTAATAAAATTCCAACTAATTTTCAGACAACAAAGTGATGCGCGTCGAAGCAAAAGTGTGTGTCACCAAGCAAGATATTCCATGGACTTTGCTTTTTGGACGCCAACTGCGGCAAGATATGCAGTCAAGAAGGTTTCATTTCGGGGCATTGCAAGGGCATAAAACTACGATGCATATGCTTTAAAGATTGTGGTGGTCCAACAAAAGCTCCCAAAGTAAACCCACCTATAACTCCTCCAACCGGCGGTTGTCCTAATCCTCCTGCAGGTGGCTGTCCCAAACCCCCTGTCGTACCTGTTCCTAAACCTCCAACGGGTTGCCCTAATCCTCCGAGCGGCCCGGGTTACCATCCCCCAACAGGGTGCCATAATCCTCCGAGCGCCCCGGGTTACCATACCCCAAGAGGGTGCCATAATCCTCCAAGTGGTTGTCCTAAACCTGCTGGTGGCTGTTAAAAAGGTTGAGATCTCATCAAATGCTGCTCAACAGTTGTTGTATTTAAATTTAATAATGGGGTGATTATAAATGAATAAGATTTATTTTATAAGGACTGATTGAATGAAAACGCATGTCATGATGCATCCGTTATGTTATCTTCTATGTGTGATTGTATTGGCACCTATTGTGTTCATCGTTATTATACAAGAAATAGAATACAAAAAATACAAGAAATTAACTATACGTACTGAAATCAACTTTAAGCTATTTGATATTCGATTCCAAATTATTTAGTAAAAAGGGTAAAATATCGTTTGAGCTTGGTTCGACATACATATTAAACAAGTTTGAATGTGCATATAATATGGGGGAAAATGTTTTTTTTAGGCCAGAAGGACAATAGTTTTACAGGCTTGAAAATATAGGACAATATGTTTTAAAATTTGTAAATATATAACAATATATTTTAAAAATTTTAAATGTAGAACAATCAAGCTCGAATAAACTAAAATCGGATTGAAATGTCATGTGAATTGCATGAGTGTCTTATATTTACCTGTGAATATAGGACACTATGTTTTAGGCGGGCCCATTGCCTAGAAGAAACAAACAAGTATGGCCCAATAGACCTCATATTCTGCTGGCCCATTTTCAGTATTTTTAGTTCTCGGATTTTGCGCCGTAGACCTCATATTTTGCACGCCCATGAAGTACTCAACTGTAACTCAATTATGAGTTCCACACAAGCTCTAGGATGGGGCCTCCAATTCACTTGTTGGGCCTTAACGTCATAGATCATTTGACTCCATTTTTTTTTTATAAAAACTTAAAAAGTAAAAATAAGTTGGAATATATGCAAACCATGGAACAGGAATAGGCCGGCTAAGCCCATTACAATCTACTATCCGACAGCTTTCCTTTTTTCTTTTTCTTTTTTAATAAAAAGCAGCATGCATAAACAATTTTACTTTTTAAAATATAGAATAAAAATTAAATAAAGTATTTCGCGTGTTGAAATTGAGAATAAGAAAAATAAATATTTGAAATGAAATGGTTCCACCAAGTTGGGATTCACCCCGACACTGTTGGATTTCGGTGCCGCCGACCGCCACAAGAAATTTAAGGTTGTAACACGAGCTCAAGCTCCTATTTCGACGACGGTGCCTAAGATGGACCAAATTCACACGTACGTGATGCCACGAATGAATTAAGTTTCTTTTTTTAGAATTTCAGTAGTGAAAACAAAATTGAGGGTAAAAGGTGTTCTTGCCTGTACCTTTACCAAAATGGATATGTGCACTACTCGAGTTAGACCCAATTTTATGCTCTAGGCGATGGTCTTGAAACCCGACACAACTTATAAAAATGAAATTCATGTCAATTAAAAATAATCATTATTTATTGTTATAAGTTTCATACTTTATTTTCAAATTCTACCGTCCAAAGAAAATTTAAAAATGCAAGCTCTTTATGTCCTTTTCCTTTTTTTTTTTTTTAGCAAAGAAGTTGTCGGCAGAGGCTTCGAAGTACGATTTACGAACCACCTGGAAACTAAATTCTGATGTCAAATTTGATCGAGCCTTGTGCTTAGTACAAATAATTAATTATTTATTCTCTATGTATTGAATCTCAACTTTTGTTAATATATATGTAGCTAATACTTTGCTCACTGTAAATGCAGATATAATAAATGCACTAATATTGACTAAAAATTAAATTAAATAACAACTCCCTCCAATTTCTTCCAATTTTAACATTAATGTTTGAACGAGTTTTAATGTAGAAGTTATTTATTAATATTAAAATAAATAAAATTATTTTTTAATGAGGATTGAATGGTAAAGATAATGATATGTACTATAGGAGTTAAAGTCAAGTTGGTAAAGTTTTATGGTGATGTGGGAGTGAAATACCGAAAAGCAAATTTATAATTGAAAAAATGAAAGCTATTATTCAGCTTAAACATAGTTGAATAACACTCCTGTGAACCAAGTCTATGCATGAACTTTATCACTTTTATGGATAAAAATTATCACTGTTATGCACAAAAAATTTTATTGTTTAAAAATATGAAGCATTTTCTAAATAGTGATTGTTTTTTAAATGATAATTTTTATCATAATTGAGATAATTTTTGTACATTGATACTTTTTAAAAAAATCGAGTTCATCTTAAAAAATCGAGTTCACACAAGTTTTTGTCAACATAGTTTTGACTCTATTGAGTTTACTTTTGTCAAAAGTGGAGCCAATTTGTTGGCTCATGAGTTAGCAGGATCTTCCATTCATTAGGGGAGTTCTTTTTGTTGGACTGATCCTCTGAGCTTTGTGGATGGACAGTTTTACATTAATTATTTTTGCAATAATATGAGCTAAGTATTATTATGCTCAAAAAAAATTGAAAAATAAAATAAAATTGACTTTAATGTGTTAATAAATATATTTTTTTATTATCTTTTGAAATAATCCTTTATCTACCAAAGGTGGATCACATTCTATTCACCAAAAAACTCTTATTTTGAAATACTCTCATTTTATTCATTTGAGTTATTTATGGTACTAAACCTCATTTATATTTTAAAAAAGTATAATTTTAAGTTATAAATAATTTTAAATATATATTTTCATAATATCAATACAATATTTTAATCAATATGCTATATAATTTGAAACAAAACACGTTATAATATTAAATTTTTTATAATAATTAAATTGAACTAATTAAAATATTTAATTTTAAAAAATAATTATTTGCGTAATATGCGGGTTTAATTGTAGTATTCAACTAAACAGGAGACATGATTTTTAGAGATAAGACAAAGTCTAGTATGAAAATTTTTATACATGAAAAAACTTTAATTTACAATCAAATTCTGTAATTTGTGAATGTAAGACAAAATTGAGTGGTTCATAGTTCATTCGGCCCAAGTGATACATGATTCACCCGACCCAAATAAATTATAATTTAGAATTCATTATTTAGTAATTAGGGTGTAAATGATAAATTTAAGATAATTTTATAAATTTTTATACAGGAAAATTTTTACACTAAATCTGCTCCTTGGATAAATGTTGGATCGGACAATTAAGAGGAAGAAGGTGGGGTAGTATAAAACTAAAATATCGTAAGATTCCAAACTGGTTCTCAAATCTCAGTAGGACCGATTAAGCAAAAGGAAGTTCAACGACTCCCGACAAATGGGTCCCAACTTTTGATCTCTTCATTAAATAAGTACACCATTAAATGGAAAGGCTTGAAATATCCATTACATTTTTATTTTTTATATCCATTACATATTAATTTTATTTTTTTTATCTGTAAAACCATTCATTAAATGAATATATGGGTAAAAAATAGTACCTAACTCTGTACATTGGTTCAAAATTGTGCAAGAACCATTAGCAATCTAGTATTTTCTTAGGATTTTGAGAGAATTCTGTCTCATCTAAAAGCTCGAGCTTGTAGTGAGGGTTGGGAATAATCTATTTATTTAATTTTCTTCAACACTTCCCCTCACTCGTGGGCCGAATTATTGTCTCTTGGGAATAATCTATTTATTTAATTTTCTTCAACACTCCCCCTCACTCGTGGGCCGAATTATTGTCTCTGCTCTCTGGAGATGAGGCCCAACAGAGTGGACAATTTAAATGGGTAGGCCCAACAGAGTGGACAATTTAAATGGGTGGAGTGCTTTCATGGGAATCGAACTCACAACCTGGGCTCTAATACCATGAGAGAATTCCGTCTCATCTAAAAGCTCGAGCTTATAAGGAGGGTAAAGAATAATCTATTTATTTAATTTTCCTCAACAGTAGTATTATGGTTAAAGTGGCGAGGCTTTTCTGGTTCTCTTTTGAAGAATTTGTTTGGCAATGAAATGAAAGAATTCGGTTTATTGCATGTTTTAAACCTTATTATGTAATATTATATATAAAAAAAAAAAACCTTAACATGTAGTTAGTGTCGAGTATTTGTAATTTACTTTGTCCTTTCTCAATATATTAGATTTAGATGAATTTGATGAAATCTACTTGAATGGTTGAGTTGAGTCCCCACTCTTTAATTTAATCCGAAGAATTCAAACTAAATTATAAAATTTGGCCCTAACTCATGTTTAAAAATAAAAAAATAAAAAGTAAAACCCCACAAAATCAGATTCCATTGAGGTGGTCGGGAAATCTGTTTTGATTATATTAATCGAGAAGCAATATTCTAAAAGAAATTTGGAAGATTACCGATTAGTATATTTTAGAATTACAATTTACTAATATATAAGTACAAACTAATTGCATATACCGATTGCATATACGTAGATACATTTGCACTTGTAACTTTAATTATATATGCAATCTTGTTTATGCCTATTAAAATATTTTATTTTATTAAAAATTTGTACCTCTTAGTATCTTTTTTTTTTAATTGTATAATATAAGTTTAATTTTAGACTAAAAAATAAACCTATAATTAAAACATGCTTGTAAATTGAAGTTTACCATTTTGGGCATGATGTATATTAGTATATATAAACATTAAAAAATAATAATTACTGGATGAGCGCACATAATAATAGTTGGTGTGATACACATATATATATTTGAACTATGGATCTAAAATTATGAACTAGGGAATATTCCAAAAGAAAAAAGGTGTTCGACTATTAAAATATTGGGAAAATAGGTTTTTTAGTCTTTTAACTTTGCCAAATTTTGATTTTCATCCTCTCGACTTTTTAATTTTAATTTTCGTCCTCTAACATACACTTTTTTGATATTTTAGTCCTACAACCTGCTACCACAGGTCAGTTAGCAGGTAAATCTGACGTGGAATTTTGTTTTTTTTTTATTTATTTTTTTACCAGCTTAAAAAAATAATTGAAGCTTATTATGTCTCTCATTCCTTCATTTTTTTCCATTTTCTGTCTTCAAAAGCGGTTATTAAGCGTTAAAATATATAATTTTTGTGTTTGTTTGGCAATCATTTCAAAGTTCCAGGTATTTTACTTTATAAAGAAGCGATTATTTAGGGGTGATATGGTGTTTGGGCCACACTGGAAATTGACAAGCTAGTAAAAAAAAAATTCATGTAAGATTTACCTCACTAAGTGACCTGTAGTAGCAGGTCATAGGACAAAAAAATTGAAAAAGTGTAAGTTAGAGGACAAAAATCAAAATTAGAAAATCGAGAGGACGAAAATCAAAATATGACAAAGTTAAAGGACTAAAAAACCTATTTTTCCTAAAATATATTTTAAAGTTGGTCGGCGTCGTATGACTCGTATCAAACGAGAAAAACTAAATAAAATAAAATGACACACTATCTTTCTCAATTCTCATTGTGTATGCATGATGCATGCATCTTCATGCCTACATAAATAATAATGACCAACATATATAGAGTAATATAAGATCCACTACTGTGATTAAATTTTCGTATCATTTTCTTCTAAACACACACCCACCCCGGCACCCCCCACCACCTCAAAAAATAATAATCACCCTACCTTCACAATATATAAATTATAGAAGGTTAGGCACTAGTGAAACTTCACGTCAGCTTCTAGCATTATCATAATTCTCATATGCTATTACATGAATCATGTTCCAATGTCAAGAAAAAGAATTGATACTTGCTTGCTGGATGAAAAAGGTGGAAAAATAAAATGCATTTTCAGGTCCTTAAATTATTATTTTTTTTTTCTAAAGGTCTTTAAATTATTTTTTTTGTTTTAACAAGTCCCTAAATTATTAAATTTTATTTCGAAAGGTTCCTAAATTATTTTTTTGTTTAATGAAGTTCCAAAACTATTGATTTTTGTTCCAAGCAGTCCTTCTTGACGGAATTTTTTAACTAATCTAACGGAATCATTAAGTAAAACAATGATCAATATTGACAATTTTGATAATGATGATGTGTGTATTTACTTAACGGTTCTGTTAGACGATTAAAAAAAATAGTCAAGAACGAATGCGTGAAACAAAAATTAATAGTTTAGGGATTTCATTAAATAAAAAAATAGTTTAAGGACCTTTCGAAACAAAAATTAATAGTTCAAGGGTTTCTTAAAATAAAAAAATAATTTAGAAACCTTTTGAAATAAAAAATAATAGTTTAGAAACTTAAAAATATATTTTGCCAAAAGAAAATGAAAAATAAAAAAGGATGAAAATTAAGAAAAGGCATGCATGATATTTATTGTGGAGTAGGTGCGATCTAGTATGTGTACACCATTTCAATATCATGGGCCATCCCATGATGAAGGATAAAGAACCTTATCCCTAAAATATCATTTGCAACATGTATCATCAATTTAGCTTTCTTATAATGCATGATTCTTTGAATCATGGTGATTTATGCAGAGATGGTTGCATGACATAGATCTCATGGAATCTAATTTTAGTCTACCTAGTAGCGGAGCCAGGAATTGTGCCGAGGAGCTAAACTTATAATATACTGCAATTTAAATGTACTTTCGAATGATATATATATATATAAAATAAAAAATTATTTAGACTAAATATCTTTATATTAACTGAGTCAAATACATTTAATATATATATTAAAATATGAATTATACATATTTCTTTCTCTTCCTCTTCCTTACCCGGAGAAAAATAAGAAAATTTACATAGAAAAAGAAAACACACTTTGAAATTAACCAAAACTTCCAAATCTTAACATGTTAAAAATAAATAATTATAAATATATATAAAAAAAAATTAGTGGGGCCAGGGGGCCAAGTGACTTATTGATTTTTAATTTTAGTAGTTATTGAATTATTTTATTTTCGAATATTTTTAGTAAAAGTTACTAAAAAAATGCACACTTGTTAAGTCTGTCATACGTAAGAATCAACAAATACCGTGAGAAAAATAAATCACAATAAACGAGTCCTGTACGAATAAAGCAATATAGAAGGCAATTATCTCTGACTTTTTTTCTTATAACAAATATACTGGCTGATAATTAATATTTTAAATATCGATGGCTGACCATTCAAACAGCGCCACACATATTAATAAAGGTTAATAAAAATTTGTATGAGACATGCATAAAATGAGATACAACCAGGGACGTATCTAGGAGTTAATAATAGAGTGTGCTATGAAACAAAAAAATTTAGGCTATATATTCCTTTTTTTTTTTTATCGAAGATTCGTGCTCCATTAAATGTTGTGAAAAAATAAATAAACTACTTATATATACTACATAGTTATCACGAGAAAAAAACAAACACTAAATGAATAATATATGTATTTAATAATCAATAAAATAAATAATAACAACAAAATTAATTTTTAAAAACACCTATACATATAATGAGTAAAACTTGATTCTAACCTTGAAAATTGAGAAGAAAGGATAAACACCAATAGAAAAAAAAGGCACTAATTAATTGCTCACGCCTGTTTTTTGTCGATAAACCTTCTCGGCTGTTCTCAATAAAATTTTAGAATGAAAAAGGACTTTGAGTTTTTTTGGATAAATCACGGGACATGAATCAAAAGGTGGGGCATGTTATTCTTATTCCTCTTAGTGTAGGTAGAAACCATGAGATTTTAAGGGATTTGGATCCTCTCCATTTCTTTTATTTTAATTTTTGTAAATTTCGGAGAGAGAAAGATACAATGCAAGAGTCTCACACTTTATATTTTTTTATATTAGTTTATTTGGTGTTTTTCTCTCTCCGAAATTTACAAAAAATTTACACAAGGAAATGGAGATGATCCAAATCCGATTTTAAGCGAGGTTTTAATTTAGGGTGGGCTAATTTATTTAATTGGGTTGGGCTGGTGTACTATTTCTACATAACACACAAATATATTTGTAGGGGGGGGGATGCTCCGCCTCTCGATACAACTTGACATAAAATAACACCATTTTATTTTAAAGTATTAAAGCGACAATGTCCAAATTATGTCCCGTCTCACAGTTAGACCATCCCTCACAAACGTGCCTATATTATATTTATTGTAGATTTATTTATATTAAAGTTTTGGGAGAGTACGTGGGCTAGCACCGAGTCTCTTAAAAGTAGATTCCCTAGATTGTATCATTTGAGTGCGTCGAGGGAGGCGTCAGTCAGTGAGATGGGGGTGTGGGAAAATGGGTCTTGGAGTTGTGATTTGAAATGGAATAGGACATTATTTGACCTGCGATACACTTGCTATTAATGATCTTAAATTCTAGATCAACAGGTTTTTTCTGAAAGAGAACGAGGAGGACACTTGGAAATGGAAGACATCCACAGATGATCAATTCAAGACGAAGAGGGCATACGACATCCTTTGCAGCTCGAATGCTCTGACACAACCAAGCAACGGTGTCCATTCGGTCTTAGGGCAGAATTTGGAGCAAGATTTCTCCATCAAAATATCGGTTATGGCATGACGTCTACTACAAGATCGGTTACCCACTAGATCCAACCTCGCAAACCGAAATATTCTATCTACAAACAGTAATGTACACTGCCCTTTTTGCAATTTGGTTCTAGAGACAGCTAGGCATCTCTTCCTTGAGTGCAACGTGTCGTGCGCCATTTGGTATGCTTGCTATAATTGGTTGGGCTTATCGGTGGTTGGCCATTATCAAATCTCAAGGCACTTTCTCTCTCACTCCGGACTACTACTTGGCAAGAAAGGTACTACTTTTGCAATTAGCTTCTGGATTTGTGTTTGTATGGATTATTTGGAAAGGAAGAATAAACTGATTTTTTAAGACAAAAGTTTCAAAATGGTAAAGGCGATTGAAGAATTTAAGGGCAGATTTTAGAATTGGTGCTCGACGAAATACCCTTCTTTTTGTAATTATAATTTTATTGATTGGCTAGAAAATCTGTGAGGAGATTTAGAAAATCACCGTTGAATGTGGTCATGAGAAATCTGCTATTAATAATACGAGATTACAATTATACAACAGAAAGCCCAATTAACGGGAGATATACATGGAAAATACATCAAAGAATATATACTAAAAAATACACGGTCAAACTAATTATCATTAGTCCTATTACCCCCCGTCAAGCACTGCGTGGGATGAAGGCACACGCAAAGCTTGGAACGTAGAAACTCGAAGGCCGGGTGCGGTAAACTCTTGGTGAAGATGTCAGCTAACTGAAGATGGGACGGGACAAAACGAGTAGCTAGCTTACCCGAGGAGACAAGTTCTCGAACAAAGTGATAGTCCAGATCGATATGCTTGGCCCTCTTGTGAGCCACGGGATTCTGACTCAAGAAGATGACGCTCTTGATATCACACAAGAGAACGGGCCGTGAGGTGGCTAGCGCCCGAAGCTCATGAAGTAAGTTTGTGACCCAAACCAATTTTGTTGCTGCATTCGCCATAGCACGATACTCGGACTCACAACTAGATCGGGCTACAGTTGGTTGTTTCTTGGCACTCCAAGAAACGAGATTTCCCCCAATGAAGATAGAGTACCCATAGGTAGAACGACGGGTCTCAACAGCTAGCCCAGTCAGCATCGGAGTAACCCAAAATAGAAAATTCAGAATGCCGTCTGAATGATAGTCCATAATGCACAGTGCCCTTTACATAACGGAGAATTCGCTTCACAGCTAAAAAATGGTCATCAGTAGGCGAGTGAAGGAATTGACTAACCGAGTTGACTGCATAGGATAGATCAGGGCGTGTAATGGTCAAATATTGGAGAGCCCCAACAAGAGACCGATACAAGGTAGGATCACGGAACGGATAACCGTCACTAAGGAGAGATTCTCTAGCTACCAAGGGAGTCGAAACAGGCTTAGCATCCAATAACTCTGCACGCTCAAAAATATCATGTGTATACTTTGCCTGTCCCACAAACAAACCATCGGAGGTATACGAGACTTCAAGCCCAAGAAAGTAATTAAGGCGACCAAGGTCCTTAATGGCGAACTCACGATGAGTACGAGAGATGAAATTTTGCAGTAAAGTGGAGTCATTGCCTGTAATAATAATGTCATCCACATACAGAAATAGATAAATGATGGAAGTACCTCTGTGGAAATGAAAGAGCGACGAATCACACCGACTCTAAAGAAAGCCAAAGCTAGAGAGATACGTACTAAACCTATGGAACCAGGCAAGAGGGGCTTGACAAAGACCATATAAAGCTTTCTTCAGCTTACAAACATGATCGGGATATCTGGGATCCACAAATCCAGGGGGTTGTGCCATAAAAACGGGTTTGTCAAGAATACCATTGAGGAAGGCATTCTTGACGTCAAGCTGATGAAGAGGTCAATTGTGCTGAACAGAGATGGCTATGATAATCCGGACAGTAGCAGCTTTGACAACTGGACTAAATGTGTGATGAAAATCCGTGCCAGGAATCTGAGTAAAGCCCTGAGCAACCAATCGGGTCTTGTGACGCTCAATTGAACCATCAGCATGAAACTTTGTACGGAAAACCCATTTCGAACCAACAATGTTTGTGCCAAGGGGGCGAGGCACCAAGTCCCAAGTATGATTCGAACGAAGGGCATCAATTTTTCTTGCATGGCTGCAAGCCATTCAGGATGTTTGGCAGCAGACTTGAAGCCACGAGGCTCAGATGTGGCAACAAGAGCAGAGAGAAGAGCAGTGGAAGCTAAATCAACGGGGTAGCGAGGCTTGAAGACGCCAACACGAGCTCTTGTGACCATAGGATGAGGCTGCATGGCAGGTGCCACATGAGGCTGGACTGCCGAAGCTGGACCGGGTGGATGCGCCTAGGCTGGGGCCGGGCCGGGCGCATCAACAGGCTGGACAGGATCAGGTGGCCCAGTAGCGGGCGACTGGGCTGGTGCAGCTGCAGGCTGGAACTCAACAAGGTCGTCCAGTGCAGGGAGCGGGCGGATGGGCGCAAGTGCATGCGGCAGTGCGCGGATGGGCGCAGAGGAAGGTCGGGCGGGTGTAGTGCCTGGCGACATGCAGTGTGTTGCGATGAAATTTCCAAATCTGAAACCTGAGACTCGGATGGAGCTAGAGAGAAGGGAAAACATTGCTCATCAAATTGAGCATGACGAGTAACAAATACTAGCGAAGAATCTGAATCAAAGCACCGAAAACCTTTGTAGATGCTTCTATACCCCAAGAAGATACATGGACGACTTCGGGGTTCCAATTTGTTGGCTGCATAATCACGAAGATATGGAAACACACGACACCCAAAAGGTTTAAAATTTGCATAATTCGGAGCATATCCAAACAGAAGTTGAAACGGAGAGATATCATGTAGAGCCAAGGAAGGTAGCCTGTTGATCACAAAGACAGCTGTTGCAAACGCATCAAACCAAAGAGAAACAGGGGCATGAGCATGAAATAACATAGATAAACCCATTTCAGAAATGTGACGATGCTTACGTTCTGCCCTACCATTTTGTTGTGGTGTGTAAGGTCATGAAAGCCGATGATGAATGCCATTCAAGTTCATAAAATCCCGAACTCGAGAGTTCACAAATTCAGTTTCACCATCACTTTGAAAAATCTTGATTTTATGAGAGAACTGAGTGCAGACAAGTGTATGGAAGCGAACTAATATGTCATAAAACTCAGATTTGGCACGTAATGGGTAAATCCATGAAAAACGAGAAAAATCATCCACGAAAGCAACGTAATAAGGAAATCCATCAGATGTGGTAACAGACGCAGGACCCCATAAATCACAATGAATTAAATCAAGAACATTATCAGCACGTTTTTCATTCAACTAAAAAGATTGTTTCTTACTCTTTGCCAACTGACAAGAAGAGCATACACTGGGACTCGGTAAAATTGAAGTAACAGATAACATACCAAGTTTACTCAACAAAGAAATAACTGAAAACGGGACATGCCCCAAACGTAAATGCCATAAAGTAAAACTAGCTTTCAACTTCTGTTCCGAACTGCTGCCACCAAAGTCGGAACACCTTTATCAAGCAAATATAAGCCTTTATCACACCTTCCCTGGGCCAGAATCTGCTTTGTCACTCGGTTCTGAATAGCAAATAATTTATCAGAAAATATCACATCAACAGGCAAGTCTGAGGTCAGTTTACTAATAGATAATAGATTTTGGTGATATGAGGCACCACCAAAATATCCAACAATTGAACATCTGCAGACAATTTACTAGTACCAATATGAGAAATAGTTAAAGCATTTCTGTTACCGACAATGACGGAACCATTACCAGAAAAAGGCTCATAAGAATCTAGTGCAGAAGTCTGGTTGGTCATATGAGCAGAGGTACCCGAGTCAAGGTACCAATCAGGCGTAGGGTCTGAAACGTTACATGAGGATGTAAAAGCCTGAGCCAGATTCGCTGAAGACATAGCCTGACGAGCACTGAGAAACTGAGGGCATTTGTCTGCATAATGCTCCCCACGACAGATTTGACAACGAGGGATATATGTCCTGCACCCCCCGTTATTCTGACCTCCTGAATTTGCACTCTGTGAACCTCCAGAATAAGCACCACGAGAATTTGAGTTCTGCCCTCGAGAAGAATTATGACCGAATGTTGATTACCACTAGAATTATGTCCACGTCCGTGAGAAGACCCGCGATTGGAATTGCTATTGCGGTTGGCAGTGAATGCAGCCTGTGAAGACGAGCCCTCCATAGCACGGAGCATGAGATCATATTGCTTAGCTTGACTCAGTAAATCCCGAAAGCAAGGAATAGGAGTAAATGCCATTCGAGTATCCGCAAAACTAGCGAATTGAATGCCCAACCCACGCAAAAACCAGTGACTCTTGTCGGCTTCCTCCACTGGTCGACCAATGGCACTCAATTGATCACATAACATCTTGAACTTTTTGCCATATTCCTCAACAGTAGAGTCACCCCGGCGAAGAGAAAGAAGCTCCTCGCGGAGTTGATGTTGGCGCGATGCAGACGAGTAGACGCCCTCAAGGGTGACCCACGTTTCCCTGGATGTAGACGAGTCAATTACTTCGAAAGCAGTATCTTCCGAGAGAGAAGTATACATCACACTCAAAAATTTCTTATCCTTCATCTTCCAAGTAGTGTAATCAGGATTCGCAGATTGGATGTCGGCCTCCGACGTAACAGTGGGAGAAGGCGCTACGGTAGAGCCGTCCAGAAGGCCCATTAAGTCGAAACACTCTGCCATATGAACGATTTGGCGACGCCATGGCAGATAGTTGGTCGAATTCAGTTTGATAGTGGAGACCATATTGATCATGGTAGTTACTGGGAGAGGGTCGTTGATCGAAGCAGCCATGAGCGTGGAGGAGGAAAGTGGAAAATATGGTGTATGGGATTGGTGTACGTGATTGTGGATCGTGAACTGAGGTAAGGGGTTTTGCGCGATAGGGATCGCGAGATTTCAGGGATTAGCGAAGAGAGAGAGGAAGCAACGAAAAATACCAGAGGGGACGAGTCTGGTAGACGCTCAGTACGACGGAGGGGACGAGTCCGACGCGAAGAAGAAGAATTGCAGAAAACGGCACCGGCCGTTTTGAGAAGATTAGGGTTTTTAGGATCGAATTAGGCGTGATACCACATGAAGAGATTTAGAAAACCACCGTTGAATGTGGTGATGAGAAATCTGCTATTAATAATATGAGATTACAATGATACAATTAAAAGCCCAATTTACAGGAGATATATATGGAAAATACATCAAAGAATATATACTAAAAAATACACGGTCAAACTAATTATCAATAGTCCTATTAACTACCCATCGATCATACAGTCTTGGTTTGAATTTAATCTGTAATATTTCAAGATGATATTGTAAATTGAAATGAACCCTACCTAAAATGTACATTAATTTGATTAAAAATAAATTATTTTCTATATAACAACACTCGAAACATGAGGAATATGATCCAGATTCAATTATATATAATTCAAATGGTATATATAGTTAAACTTATTGAGACAAAAAATCCAAGATGCAACCTTTCAATTTCGGAATTTATCTTGAAACATATACTCCGTCCGTCTCATACTTAATTGAACTATTTCCCTTTTGGGCGTCTCATACTTAATTGAATATTCCCTTAAATAAAAATATCTACTACACATAAAATACTAATAAATAATTTTTTCTACCCCAACTATTCATCACTTTATCACATAAAATATTAATAAATAAATATTTCTACCCCAACTATTCATCACTTTATCACATAAAATACTAATAAATAACTCTTTCTACCCTCAATACTTTATCATTTTATCACTTTTTAAAAAAAATCAAGCACACATGCAGTAACTATGCGGTTAACTATGGGACGGAGGGAGTATAAGATTGTGCACGCGGATGCAAATAATAATATTAATTGCGTAAAGTTGATAATTGCGTATAGCAATAGCTATTTATTTTTGCATATTCTTATCCACGCGGCGTTCCACTACATTGCTCAGCATCCAATGAGCAAATAACTCGTGTACAGTACTTATACAATTATTGAAATAAATTTGTTCAGATAGAAGGATAGGCACTCAAAAAGTTCTATTTTATTCCGATCACTTAGACTTGAACACCTGTTCTGTTTACTTCCTTTGGCGAAGTAAATTGCATCGACTAAAGATAATGGATGAAAAAATATCTAGAAGATTGAGAAAAATCTTTGGAAAAAATATGTAGAATATTTCCACAAATTTTAACATTATATTAGCGAACAAATATTTGAAATAAATATTAATTTGATTTTATAATAAAAAATGATTATTTTTTATAAATTTTAATTTTTTAATTTTTGAAACATAATCAAAAAATTCTTTTAACAAATTATTTAGATCAGCAAAAGGACAGCGATTAAGTATTATTTATTATATAGGTGGGTTCTAATCTATTGATAATAGACAATATTCTAATAATTCGATTAACAATTAACTAATTTGAGAAACATAATTAATTTTTTTTAATATTATTTAGAACTTATTTGATTTTATTTTCAATTTCTTTAAATTTACGAATCACATTACCTTTTTTTCAAGTAATGCCTTATTTTTCCTACATAATCGTTATTTTATGATTTCATTACGAGCGTTGGATTTGTTCTTCTATATATATCCACCACACGTTTAACAATGTTCTAGAAAGTAAGGTCATAACTGGAAGCAATTCCGATGAGCTGGTGTTGATCCCCTAAACTTTTCCTTGTTGGGATTATCATTCCCCAACATTCCTAACTCCATCCAACTCGAGATTTTCAAGTTTCAGAGGTCAGTTGTATGTGGTTGTTTCGAGAGTTACCAATCGCAACAATTTAAAATTTTGGTGTGCAACGATGTAACGAATACATGATAAATATGAACGATCTTGAGGCAAGAACATATTTGAGTTTCAACCGGGCGTGGAAGTCTGATACGAATGTTGATATACTGACCAATTTACATATGTTGGAGTTCTTGAATAACTTGAACTGTGTCGGCGTCCCCAATCATGAACTGATTTTGAAAGTTGGGACTCCAGTTATGCTGCTCATAAATATAGATCATTCGAGGGGACTGTGTAATGGGACTAGATTGGTCCTGACAAGACTGGGTGACCATGTACTGGAAGACAAGGTCATAACCGAAAGGAATTCGGGTGAGATGGTGTTGACCCCCAGACTTTCCTTGACTCCGTTAGTCTCGAGACTGCCATTCAAGTTTTAGAGAAGACAGTTCCCGTTAATTGTCTCATATGTGATGTCGATAAACGAGAGCCAATGACAATCGCTTGCAAATATAGGCATATTTTTTAAGAAATCGATTTTCAGTCACAATCAATTCTACATGGCAGTTTCGAGAGTCAGCAAGGGCTTGAAGATTTTGGCGTGCAGCAATGATGAAAAAATAGTCAAACAAATAAAAAATGTGATTTTCAGAGAGGTTTTTCGAGATCTATAGTAATTTTAAACTTCGGCTATTTTAACACTATGTTTTTTTTCATGAAAGTTGTTATCTGCTTTCACTAACATTACAGCGTGTTTCAAAATTTTTAGTACTTAACGAATTAATTTAATTTAAATTTGTGTATTAAATATGAATTAGCTAAAATGTTATTCTCTAAAATATTTTTCCAAAAATCACACTATTTACTATTAAAATAATTGTTCAATACTAGTATCCAAATAAACCAAATATCATTGCTGACACATGTGCACAATGCGTACGTTTCAACATACCAAACATTACACGGTATTAATATGGTATTATTCCAAGTACACCTTGCCTAGGCCAGTAGGCCGTGATTCTTTTCCCAATTTTTTGCATGTGATCTTATACTTTTAAAATATAGTTTCGCTCTATCACGACGACGACCTTTGAATTTACAATTTCAAATTTTTATTTATTTTGAAATTTAAATTAAGAATTTTAAAATATTATTAATTATATTTTATCTCATCATCTACTACTAATCTACCTTTTATTATTTCAATACACTCACTTCATTTATATTTTTATTCTCCCAATACGCTTAAAATAATATAATAATATCACATTAATCATCTTTTTCATCATCATACTCTATAAAATCTCATAACAAACATACATTTTAACTATTCATCAAGATTTTTAATCATGAGATTTCAAAGTTCGGGATTTTCCACGTCCATTATAAACCCGAATCGAACATACCCTAAGAGCCCGTTTGTTATGCGAGAAAAGAAAGGAAAAGAGGGGGAAATAAATCATATCCCACATTTTCAAGTGTTTGGTATGTTTGATGGCTTTTCCCCTTGGTCCGAAGGCCCGCATTTCCTTTTCCCCTTTTTTTACATGATTATGGATCTCACCTTCTAGGTGGTATTTCTAATACCAAATATTAGTCATTGTTGTTAATTGACATAAATGACACTATTTTAATTCATTGTTGGTCAAAATATATATGTAATAAGGGGTATAATAGTAAAATTAATATTTATCAAATGAATTATCATGTCTTTATCAATCTTAAAAAACTGTTGAAGTAAAATAAATCATGATTTGAATACATCATAACAAACACTTAAAAAAGTCAAATATATCATATAGGTAAGTAAAATGTATCACATGATTTCATATCTTTTCATATCCTATACCACGTAACAAACGGGCTCTAAGAGTTGGCATTCCAGTCCAGTCCAATTCAACGTATCAATTTTCTGGGCTGAGTCGGACCAGCTCAAACTCTCATCGGGCATGCAAAATTTGCAAAAATGTATTTCAGCTCAACCCTAAATTAATTATCTAAATTTAGTTTTTTTAGACAAAGATTAGCAATAAAATTAACTCAACCTAGCTGCCAAACAAATAGTTAGAACAATTAAAGTTAAATATTACAAAATTTTATTATAGACATCCACAGTCCTAAAATATAATAGTATAAGAAATTTAGGTCATGTGAACATTTTATTCACGCATTAGGATTTTTGGTTAATTTGAACACATGATCTAGAAAAGAATTTCAAATGCTCTATATAATTTAGATTTGAAAATATAAATTTCAAATTAATATCAAATAGATCAAATTCAAAATTTCGATCATAGTAAAAATAATAAATTATTATAAATAAAAAAAAATTAAATGTCAGGCTATCTGTCTGCCCATTAGCTCACGAGCAAAATTGATCTGAGCCCACTAAATCCACAGGCCACATGAGTCAAATTAAAAATACTCGATTTTTTTTTAAATACAGTTCATACTTACTTTCGAATTGAACTCAAATAGCCGGCTCGATCTATTTATCATACAAATAGTATATGATATTACGAGTAAGTTTTGCAAAAACCGTAATACTCTGTTGCAGATTTTAGTGATATTTAAAATTTTAAAATATTACAAAAACTTAGAAAAATATCATATTCCCTCCGTTCCAAACTCGATTGCCACATTTTCGTTTCGAGCGTTCCATATTTTATTACCACTTTTCTTAAATGGAAATATCCACTTTATCACATAAAATACTAATAAACTATTTTTCATCAACCAGGTGGTTTAGCCCATCTGGTCACCGGGCTCCTCATTTTAGTGGGAGACCCAGGTTCCACACTGCCCTAAGTAAGCTCCTGCTGCTATTGATCGACCCGAGTTATAAGGTGGATTGACGATTTCGTAGAATATTTGGGTGCTTCGTGTACTAACTACTAACAACTAATTTTGTCCGATAAAAAAAAACAACTCTTTTTCATCCAAACTATCCATCACTTTATCACATAAAATACTAATAAATATTTCTTTCTACCTAACACTTTATCATTTTTTCTTAAAATTCAAACTAACAATAATGTGGCGATCGAATTTGAGATATTATCTTATATACAAATTTCATAGAAGCAGAAGAGGTTACAGTATATGCTAGTACATGTAACACTGAAAAGGGCCCCTCTATACCTATACTATTGATTGATTGATTTGTAATTTGTCCCATACTTCTTGTACAATATATGAATTATGTCAGAGATGTTTATTACTTTATTATTAATACCATCTCGTAAAAAAAAATATTAATACCATAATACCAGGTTGGTTTAGTATCCAACGTAGTTCAGGCTAATTCACTATTAAGTATTATCAGGAATATATGTATATATATGTCGAATAATTCGATAACTTTTTTACTCTAAAGAAATCATAAACTCATTTAGGCTCCATTTGGATGGATGAATTTGAAAGAGGAGAGAGAGGGGGAAGGGGTGGAGATAAGGAGATTTCACAAATGATTAAGTTTTGATGAGGGTTTAAAATTCCTTCATTTGAACTAGCTTATCAAATCTAAGTATTTATAAATCAATTGGAGAGTGATGATTTATGTGTGAAATCTATGAATTTCAAATTCATCCATTCAAATGGAGTCTTAGATGTTTATTGGATTTTATTTTATTTTGGCATAGCATGTGATGCGAATGTTGTTTGTATCACAATTTATTTGCAGGGATGATCTTTTATGAGAACATTCCACAATAATTAAAAATCACATAATTGTAATTTGTTGTTTAAAAATAGATCGATTTAATATATTCTTCCATAGTTGAGCTTGAATTCCCATCTTGTGAAATGTCATTTACAAAATGATTCCAATTTCCACCCAATATTCTTTTTAATTTTATGTCAAATTTTGATTTGATTTGATACCATTACCTATATATTATATATGGTATTAACATCATCATAGAATCATGTACTAAACGATTTTATATATGACGCATATTATCTTTAGTCAAATTTTATGATGCTCAAATTTTAAAAAATATTTAAACATTCAAGAGTATCACATCTTATGCCAAGAAAATTTCATGCAATACTTCTTCCGGGATTATACTTAAGAAAAATGCACACTTACATGAGACGGACTCACTGTGAGACAGAATATAATTTAGGTATTAATGCTTTAATACTTTGAAAGAGATGAGTGTAATTTGTGTTAGATTGTACCATGTCTCATGCACGAGATCATTTGTCTTTCAGAAAATATATGTTAGTGCAATCAATCAAATTCTATAAAAGTACACAGTTGAAAATGCAACAAATAACTAATTAATAGTCCATAAGGCAACAAATGATCTCATTATATATTTTACGGCAAGTATCAATTAAATCCTCCAAAATCATTTTCAATTCTCCAAATTTCACTATAGAAAATTGAGTAGGTTCATGTACACTTCATATTATATTTTAAAATTTTATAATTTATTACATTAAAACTTACAATTTGTTATACTAAAATATTTAATTTTTATTCATAATAATTACATATTTTAATATAATAAATTTTAAAATATACTATTATGAAATGGAAGGTGCTACGACTTTATAACATAGTAACCTACAAAATTTGATGACATGCACTATGCGGAGTGCGCGCGCACACACGCGAAAAAGGGAAATGGAAAAAATTAAATATAAAGAGTTGGTGAGGGTGCTGTCTCATCAAAGAGCAATTTGAACGCCTCAACCGAGAATATAATCCTCTACAACACAGAACCACAACACCATAATTCCTCCAATAATCTCGCGCCACGTGTGTATACGGTCGTTACACAGTCCGGGCTACAGTTGTTGCCTATCTCAAGGAGTAACCTTTAGGGGTAGTTTTAAACTCCTGAAAAAAATTCTCTGTATTTGCATTTCCAACTTTTCAAATTCCTCAAAAATTAACAAAAACCAGAAATGGAGAGCGGCGGCGTTATTGGAGAGAGCAGTCGGGAATTGCTGAGCGCGGCGGCGCCGATCGACGACCGGTGTTCGTCGTGGAGGCTCGACATAAATGAGTTTCGGTTGCCGGAGGATCGCCGCTCCGATCATCGTCAACCGTCGTTCAGTATCCCGCGAATGATCCGTAATAAAAGTAAGTGCGTTTTCTCTGTGCGTGTTACGTTAATTTTGTGTGTAGATTCATGGCTGTTATTTTGCCTGTTCTGTACTCCGAGGTGCTAGGGATTTTGTTCGCATTTTGGGAATCGCATGCCATAGAATAGATGGAGGAGAACAGTGTAAAGGCAAATTAATGCCGTACAACTTTTGTGGAGTAATTAATAGTATAATTATTCATTTAAGATAAGGATTAGGACAAATTTCCTGCTTTAGAACTCTGTTTCTGCTTTTTTTTCTTCCTTTTCTGCCTCTCTTTTTTTCTTTTCTTACTCTTTTTCTTTTTCTTTTTCTTTTTCTAAAATAAAAGGTACTCCATAATTTAAAGCGTAAGAAAAGTAAGGCGAGAAATAGATTAATTAGGACTGTGGATTTTTATTTGTATTATTTCCTGTAGAAGATTATGCACTGTTATTGAATTTTTTAATTTTTGGTTGAACTCTGTTTTTCTTGAATTTTGTTAAACAGTAATGCGCCGACAGAGCTATTTATTTAATAGTAATTCACTATATCTCGATTAAACGGTTGAACGAGATTCTGTGTGACGCTGACGCCTTCTTTTTTCCTTGAAATTAGCTTCTGGGGGAATTTGCATTTGCAGTGTTTTAAAATGCATAATAAATTTATTGAAAATGGTCTTGGAAAATACGATAATTAAGTTGTAGTGAAGATATTAATTAAGATGAAATATTTTAATGATATGAACTATAATGAGAAGATGCAATCATAAAAATTGTTTTATTTTTAACCAAATTAATTGAATAGTACAATGGATTGTGTGATTAAGCTTAGTTTTGTCCAAATTAGGCATTTCCTAGCTTTAAGTGTATATTGTGTTCTTCGTCAAAATTTCTAGTTTTACAAAAGCCATTGGAATCAAACATATATCATATTGACCAATTTGATCATATGCCCGCAGGTGCGCATAAACTTATATGCTCACCGCTTATGTGGCGCGCCACATATGCAAGATCTCATTATCATTTAGTTAGTTTCTTTAATTAATTAAATCTTCTCATTTATATTTATTCCATATTTTACCCAATTTTATTAATTATATTAAAAAAAAAATTACCCGGCCCGGACCCAATCTGACCCGAACCCGAACTCGACCCAAGTGGTTCATGGTTCACCCAGCCCGAATGGTTCATGGGTTTAGTGTTCTTATATAATTAATGAGAAGATTGAATTAATTAAAGAAACTAATTAAATGATAGTGGGACCTTGCATGTGTGGTGCGCCACATAAGCGGTACACATATAAGTTTGTGCCCACCTGTGGGCATATGATTAAATCCAATCATATTGATAGTTCAGATGCAAATACATACTGAGCCAGCGAGCCTTGTGATTCTGTCATTTTGCGTCACCTAGAAAGGGGGTGTGAGTCTCAGTTAAGAGGAGTAAGATTACGGACCAAACTTGAGGCAGTAATAGAAACATCATATATATCATCTGATGAAGTTTGTTCATTGCTGCATTGCAGTAAATATTGTCCCGTTGTGATTCTAACGAACTTCTTTGTTCCAAAAAAATTGAAGACTCGTTTTGTTAAGAGTTTTTATAGGCATTTACGCTTTGAACATGATGTTACATGTTCTATAAATGTCAGCAGATTGTGTTGTCTAGATTCATTTCCTCCCATTTTTATCATAACTTTAAATGTTCTTCATGTGTTACAATCTATCAGGAAAACAACGAAAAGTAGCAGAGTATTACAAAAAGCAGGAGCAACTCTTAGAAGGATTTAATGAAATGGAGGCTATTAATGAATGTGGTGGTTTACCAGATGCTCTTACTGAGGTTCTTTTTCTTTTTTTCTATATATGTAAAGATTAGTATCGTGCCTCCCCTCGGTCATGATATTATTACATCATTTACATTTCTACTTTGAAAACAGAAATCTTCAATTGGCTCCATTAACTCGTTATTAAATTATACTCGTATGTTATGTATCAGGATGAAATGAAACAGCTCGCGAGGAGCGAAAGGATGGCTGTTAACATATCAAATATAGCTAATCTTGCCCTGTTTGTGGCAAAAGTTTATGCCTCGATCGAAAGCAGGTCTTTGGCTGTTATTGCATCAACAATGGACTCGTTTCTAGACCTTTTATCGGGGCTGATCCTGTGGTTCACCTCCTATGCTATGAGAAATCCAAACCAGTATCACTACCCAATTGGAAAGAAAAGGATGCAGCCTGTGGTAAGGTCTTCTAACATGTTAGTATAATACTTGATGAACTTTTTTAGCACAGTTTATCTGCTTTAACCAACTTTATCTTTTCACAGGGAATCATTGTTTTCGCCTCTGTTATGGCAACTCTTGGATTACAAATTATACTTGAGTCTGGTCGCCAGATCATTGCACAGGTATTACGTATTTCAATTATTCTAAAACTTGCTTAATTGTCAGTCTTATGTAAAACATTTTTACGTTCAACTGGTTTGCATTTTGTGTATATTTTAAACAGTATTAGTTGTTCCATTACAAGGTATTAGTTGTTTCATAAGAGCAACTCTGCTTAATTTAGTTTTTTTTAACACTAATTGTTTGACCATTACAGACTCATCCTGTTAGGGATCACGAGAAGGAGATGTGGATGATAGGAATCATGGTCTCTGTAACTGTGATCAAGTTTGTACTTATGGTTTATTGCCGTAGATTTGAGAATGGAATTGTTAGAGCCTACGCTCAAGATCACTTTTTCGATGTCATCACCAACTCCATCGGATTAGCCGCTGCTGTTTTAGCCATTCGTTTCTATTGGTGGATCGATCCTGTAGGGGCCATAATCGTAAGTAGACTCACCTCATGTTCCAAACTTAATACATTCATATCATTATAAGATTTTAAATTTATTTCAATTGTGTGTTTCAGATTGCAGTATACACAATCACCACGTGGGCAAAGACAGTTATTGAAAATGTTTGGTCGTTAATTGGCAGAACAGCGCCTCCAGATTTCCTTGCAAAACTAACGTATCTGATATGGAACCACGATAGGGAGATCAAGCATATTGACACGGTGAGAGCTTATACTTTTGGTTGCCATTATTTTGTGGAGGTAGACATTGTGTTGCCTGAAGATATGATGTTGAGCCAAGCCCATAATATTGGTGAAATGTTGCAAGAAAAACTCGAGCAACTTCCTGAGGTCGAAAGGGCTTTCGTTCACATAGACTTCGAGTATACTCATAGACCAGAACACAAGACCAAAGTGTAAATTGGTCTAGATAAGGCTTTCTGATACTATGTTGTTAACTCTGCCCTTTTTTTTCCTAGAGTTACAGTTGATGTTATTCATTTCCTAATGTAAGGCATTCCAGTTGTTGTATTAGGTAGGGAATGGATCCAATCTGTTGTATGGTTAGGGAATGTAATATTGGAGATTGTATTCATGTTAATGTATTCCTATAATGTAACTTCAGATGAAATGTTGTGATTATGTTCGGTTGGCGGAAAAAGAATTGTAAGAAGTGAAAGCCAAAATTCATAATTTTTGTGTAACCAAATTTAAGACACGCTTCTATGCACCAGTTTCACTGTATAATTTAAGTTGTACAATTTAAATGCATTTTAAAATTGTATTAGTTGTTTTAATAAAAGATATTAATTGGTTAATATTACTCCCTCCGTCTCAATTTATTTTGCACACTTTCCATTTCTGACCGTTCCAATCCATTTTGCACACCCAAAATATGGAAAAGAATCTCACAATCTCCACTCTCCATCCTCTTTAAAAGTCAACAAAACACAAAAAATATAAATTGTTGGGGGAAAGAGTTTTGGTACCTGTCCAGAGTGAATGCTTTCGACATAATTTCGATGTAATGCTCTGTTCTGCAATTTCGTACAGGTGGTGGAGATTGAGGAGAGAGTTGAGAAAGCAGGGGGAAGTTGGGTTTAGAACATAGAGGGGGAATGGTTGGGGATCAGATTGGTTAAAGGGAGGGTGGTTTTGAAGGTGGAGATTTTGGAGATGGCGAAGGAATTGTGGTTGGTGAAATTGAAGTTGTTGAATGGTGGGGACTTTCAGTGGGGTGAACTGAGTTTTGGTTCTTACCCGAACCAGGTGCAATAAAAAAAAAAAAATTGACCTAAATCCAACCCGAAACTGACCCAACCCAAAACCCAATTCAAATTAGTGATTAAAAATAAACTAATAATAAAAATAGGAAATACACACGTGGCGGACAAAAAATAAAGGAGAACGGAAAATTAAATGTCACGTGGATATTTACCGGTTGAACAATCGGGTTGACCGATTTTGAGGATTAAAATCAAAAAAGGTGGAAACATACCGGGGCAATTTCATAATCTGGTATCTGATATGTGCAGGACCAATTTCAAAACAGCCAAGGTTATTGGGCTACAAAAAAATTTAATCCCAAGAAAATAATACATAAATTATAAAAAATTAAGTCATGTTTGCAAAATTCTCCCATTCCCATTCCACTCAAATTCTCCTGCGAAAACAATTTTTTGAACCACAAGAGCTTAACCAGATCTAGAATTAATCGCGTGCTAGGGTTTGGATCCAATGACCTATAAATCACAATTTTCGCCGATTTCGACACCCAATCTGGGAACTTCAACTACAGAGGTGTTTCCCGGCGAACATCTGACGCCGGTCCATGAGCAGGGAGAGGTACTGGTTTGGTTCTAGAATAGGACACGGCAACCGACGGCGGAGCGCAGGGCTAGCAGCGCCGCTCTGTCGGAGGCAATGTCCGGCGCGGCGTAGGGGAGGAGGAGAACGGCGGTGGTCACGAGGAGGATTACATGGTGGAAATGAATTCCTCCCATTTTTGAGAATGTGGCAATTGAAAGCGCGCCAATTTAATTTATGCGCCAAAAAATTCTAAAGATTATTTGATGTCTGATGAAGTCATGTGGGTTTCATGGTGTTTGGCTCGATTTTTTCATTTCTAGAGAGAAGAAAAAAAAATTAGGGTATGTTTATTTCGGGATTTAGGTGTGCGGGGGAAGTCATGACTTCGAAATCTTATGAATTTGAAAGTCTTGGTGAATAAGAAAAAATATGGGTTTGTTTTGAGATTTTGATGGGGTGAGATTTTATTTTATGTCAAATCAATATTTAATAATGATTAATATGATATTATTATATTGTGTTGAGAGTGGGAAAAATAGTGATGTGATTGTATTGAATTTTGTAGAAAATAGGGGTGTAAGTGTATTTTATAGGAGAGGATTTTGAAGTCTAATTTTAAATCTCAAACTATAATGGGACATAGTTTTCATAGTCTTAAGTTCATCGAGTAAGTCTCAAAACAAACATACCCTTAGAGTTTCATGAGGAAGAAATGTGACGTTTAGGGTTTTTTTATAGTTGGGTCGGTTCTAAAACCTGAAACCCGACCCAGATACATTAATAATAAAAAAAAGACCTAAACTCGACTCGTTTAAATCGACCTGAAACCGACCCAACCCGAAACCCAATTCAAATTAGTGATTAAAAATAAACCAATAATGAAATAGGAAATACACATGTGGCGGACCAGAAATAAAGGAGAATGAAAAATTAAATGTCACGTGGATATTTACCGGTTGACCGGTTTTGAGGACTAAAAAAAAAAAAAAAAAATTGGAAACATAGAGGGGCAATATCATAATCTGGTATGTGCAGTATCAATTTCAAAACGACCCAAAGTTATTAGGCTACAAAAAATGTAATCCCTATTTTTTTATAATTTGTATTCTTTTGAAGTATATTACTCTTGTGCAGTTGGATTCAATTTTAATTTGGATGAACAATCTACACCCTAAACACTAAAATCATGAACTTTAAATCATGAACCACTCGGGTCGGACAGGGAAAAAAAACGAACTGGTAAAAAAAAAAATATTTTTTTTTTTTTTTTGAAAAATAAAAAATTAAATTAAAATTCAATTGTACCCAAATCAAAATTGGTGCATAGGAGAATTTGCCTTTATAAATTATACCGAATTATATAATATTTATTTTAGTTCAACACTAATTTAATACACTAATTTAATAAGGCAAAGTTAGTTTTCAAATGAATCAAATCGGCAAACCAATATCTAAAGCTGCATTAAAGAGAGATGACAATGATTACCTCAGAAAATCTTAATTATAGGAGTATTAAATAAGTATAACAATAATGAGGAATCTCCCATGAAATCAATTCACAAATTTTATTTCGTAAATCGGAGCTCAATTATTTTTTATTTTTTTTTATCAACAAAGAAGACTTCATTAGATAAAGTGGGGTACAATGAGTACACACCCTCCCTTACAAATGAAGGAAAATCAGGCCTTAGGACCACATTCCTAGGCTAAGAATATGCAGAAAACACACCTAGCAACAATTAGGATTAGTTTGTCAATTCACAAAAGAGATTGCCCTAGCATGTAATTTTTTTGCCGTGACCCATGACCAAGTTCTTGCAACGATTTCATTTGATATTCTTGTTGCATCCAACTCTTTCCTTTCGAACACCCGCTCATTTCTTTTTATCCAAATGGTCCAAACTACACCTATCCAAATTGAAGAAGCAATGTTACCTTTTCGAAGAGGACCAAACATAGCACCATGTTGAAGAAAGAAAGTTGATAAAAGTGTCCTCATGAGGAACCATGTTCACTTGAGTCCACTTGTATATGTTGCTCCAAATTTGTGATGAAAATTTACATGTGAAAAATAGATGAGAGGTTGTTTCATCTACTTCTCCACATATCGGACATGAAACATCTCCACTTTCATCGATGATATTCTTTTTCTTCAAGTTGTCTCTCTTTGGTAGCCTTTGTTTGAGCATCTTCCATATGATTGCTTGGGCTCGTCTTGGTGTAGAGCTGCCCCATAAAATCTTGAATGCCTTCTTTCTTGTGGTGTCTGCTTCCGGTGCACTTGTTCCCGTCATCATTTTATAAGCCCTGTTCGTCGAAAAAATGCCATCGGGGGAGCCGTTCCAGCTCCAAGTATTTTCTTTCATCCGATCAAGATTGTACCTGTTAATGCATTGAAACAAAAGATTAAGGGATAATTTATCACTAGTTCTCAATCTCAAGTTCCACTCCCACTCCTCCCCATTCCACCTTCCCATCTCACTAATTTTACCCTCTTGATTACCACTAATTCTAAATAGTCTAGGGAATTTTACTCTCAATGTCTCCTCCCCTATCCACACATCTTCCCAAAAATGAGTTTGATCCCCCCTCCCCACAATCTTTCTTAGTTCCGAACCCATTCCCTCGCCATTCTTCCCCCTATACAACTCACTAATATCTTTCCACCACCCCGACACGTTTACGTTCCTTCTTCTCTCTTGTCTCAATTATATTCGGAAAAAAAAACGGAGCTCAATTTAATGAATAATTTATGCATTTGTTGAGAATCACATTAGAAAATAATCATGTTCATTAGTCGATAATATTTAAGGTTTATGATAAAATAATTAAAAGATAGACTCTAATTTATTTAAAAGACTAATAAGACATTTTAGAAATAATTTTTAAATACTAAACAATTTACATCAAGTTTTGCCAACAAATTGAGATTTGGTGGTACATACAAATTGATAGTAATCCATATCATACTAGTATAATAATTGGCGATATACATAAAATTACATAATAAAAATCCAAATTAATCTAAAATCTAAAGTTGTGGTTTTATAATTCTAAAACTATTAGTGACAGTAGAATTTTAATATAATGATATTTGATATGCGTTAAAGATATTTTTCTTTGGTTAGATAAAATAAAGATGAAGGTGAGTAGGTGCGACGTTTTTTTCAAACCACAATATTTATTTTTTCATAATTCAGTTTTATATATTCCGTAAAAAAATAAAAAGCAAATCACAAAAAAATAATCCCAGTCCAGCCAGTATTTTTCCACCACGTGTACTGCAGCTTATACTGTGTTTACACGGCAGTCATGAGTGTCCAACTTCGCATGCGTATTTGAAGGAACCCAAAATCCATTGTACCTGCATATCAATCTTCCCCAATTCCCAGCGAAAAAAAAAAGCCCTAAAACAATGGAGAGCGGCGGCGGTGTCAGTGAGAGCCGTGGAGAGCTATTGGAGGCGGCGCTGTCGATTGACGACCACGGTTCGTCGTGGAGACTCAACATTAATGAGTTGCGGTTGCCGGAGCGCAGCTCCGATCACCGTCATCAATCCTTCAGTATTCGACGGATCCTCCGACATAAAACTAGTGCGTATATTTTTAACCTCTCTGCTCTTATGTGTCGAATGTGTTTTTTTCCCTTTTTTTCTTCGAGTATGAATCATTGTTGATTCTATTTGCTTTGTTCTTTTAATTTGTGAATCGGAATCGCATTCCATGTGGTAAAGGCTATATAGTATATGCCGTACAATTGATATAAAAACTCTGGTACGGAAGCGATGCATTAATATATAATTATTAAAGAATGTGACAGAGGTTCATGTTTATATCCCAATTTCTTAATCTTCAATCTACTGCTTAATCCTCTGCATCTTCTTATTATTTTTATTTTTTGGTTTTGTACATTAATCCTTTATCCTACTCTTATAATTTAGTTTTTATATTCGGGTTCCGTTTTCATATACTTGATCTTTTTTTTTATCAAGATATCTAATGCATGTTATACCTGGAATGCTAACAACGGACTGAGGATTTTAACTAGGAATTATAAATATTTAGCGGTGATAATTCTGTGTTCTAATCTTTTGGTTGAATAGTTTTAAGAAAACTTCTAAAAGATTAGAACACATAATTATATTTATTGTTTTTTTTGTCATAGTTTGATCAGCATACAGTCGAATCTGCTCCTATATACTATAAATTGATTGTAATGCCTTCTTTTTTATTCCTTGCCCTTGACTTTAGCTTTTGAACCGAACGTTGGTGTTCATCTTTCTGTTTATTTGGTTCCACATATGCATTTGCAGTATAAAGAACACGATATGCCTTCACATGGTATTTGCAGTATGAAGAGTCGTGGACCACATATATTGCATTAAGAAACATCATAAATCTTGCATATTTTGTCTGCAGAACTTTGTCCATTGCTGCTTTAAGCATGTTGACAATTTGCTCTGGGAACACCTCAAATAAAATAGGTTGTGAGACGGATCTAAAGAACACATATGTTTTAAATTCAATAAATAACACTTCAAATCATAAAAAAATCATATGAATGTCAGGTTCATATATTCAGTGTGAATGTAGAATTAAAGATAGTAATTTTGTTATGTTATAGTATTATACGTTGAAAATGATAAAATTGAAATTTTTATTGGAATTCTATTTTCCTGGAAAGTGTTTTACATGGAAAATAGGATACATGCCATTTTTTAGCACTATCCTGTTTTATCTGTAGATTTACTGTCTATAATCTTAGTGGACTTATGTATTCCAAGCACTTGAAATCTTCTTTGGAGTTAGAGGTGCTGTTCAAAATATGTCGGCCTAGTTTTCAATTTAAACTTGTAAGATGAATTTTTTAATGCTGCATCTGATCCGGCGTCTCGTTTGTTAATCTTTCCAGCACATATAAGTTTATTTCATTTCTCCTTCCAACACTTTATCATATTTTTAAATGTTAAATGTATTTCAATTTATCAGAAAAACAACGAAAAGTTGCTGAGTATTACGAAAAGCAGGAGAGGCTCCTGGAAGGATTCAATGAAATGGAGTCTATTCATGAATCTGGTGGTTTACCAGATGCTCTTTCCCAGGTTTGCTCCAGATTTCTGGTTTTTGCTTCTCGCTTTCTTTCCTACTTAGCTAAAATATTAGAGATTAGTTATCATGCACTGCCATACTCATAATAATTTTACACATGGTATATTGAAAAGGTCAGATAGATTGAGTTCATTTACACTTCAACTCATGGAGGTAGAATGTTAATCATCTCATTGTGAAAATTTAAACACCCTCTGGATTTGATGTATTGCACACAAAATGTTGTAAGAACTTTGGCATTACTACTTTTTTAGTCATTCCGTTACCGAACTTTTCTGTGGACTGTCTTGTTTGGAGGCCAGTAGTCTTTCTCCAACACCCCACCCCCCGTGCTTGAAAAATCTGTATCTTTTATAAATCATACTTGTGTCAATACCTTGCTCTGCACAACTATCTGTCAGGCTGAACTGAAGCTGCTTGCGAGAATGAACGGATGGCTATTCACATATCAAATATAGCTAACTTGGTCCTGTTCATGGCAAAAGTTTATGCCTCAATCGAGAGCAGGTCTTTAGCTGTAATTGCATCAACAATGGACTCTTTTCTAGACCTGTTGTCTGGGCTGATCCTTTGGTTTACATCCCATGCTATGAGAACTCCAAACCAGTATCACTACCCAATTGGAAAGAAAAGGATGCAACCAGTGGTAAGTTCTTCTAACTGCTTCAAAATAAGTAGATTTGTCATCCTAATGAGAGATGCGCAGACGTTCAATGAGAACAACTAATATTGTTCAGGGAAACTGAAACAGACAACTGACTAACTAATACCATTTAAAAATGCACTTGAGTTGCACGGTGCAACTAATGTATAGAAGTATTTGCCTTAGATGAGATGTTGTAGCACAATTGGTCTACTTTAACCGAATTTCTTTTCTCTGGGAATCATTGTGTTTGCATCTGTTATGGCAACACTTGGATTACAAATAATACTTGAGTCTGGTCGGCAACTAGTTGCAAAGGTATTCCACATTCCAATTATTCTACAACACGGGACAAACATATGTTGCTAATTTGCCTTTTAAACTAATTTCGCATCCATTTTATTGGAACAGTCTGGGCCTTATTTGGACCATGAGAAGGAGAAGTGGATGATAGGGATCATGGTGTCTGTAACTGTTATCAAGTTTCTCCTTATGATTTATTGCCGTAGGTTTAAAAATGGAATAGTTAGAGCCTACACTCAAGATCATTTCTTTGATGTCATCACCAACTCAATTGGATTAGCCACTGCTGTTTTAGCAATCCGGTACTACTGGTGGATTGATCCTACAGGGACCATTATTGTGAGTAAACCTGATTTGCATTTCTTTTGTTTATACATTCCTAATTTTGACAAATTTGTCATCACATGGTTGCATAATTCATTCAGGTCTCACCGTGCTATTTCATTCAATGTTGCAGATAGCATTATACACAATCACCACGTGGGCAAGGACAGTTATTGAAAATGTGTCATCCCTAATTGGAAGAACAGCGCCTCCAGATTTCCTCGCAAAGTTAACTTATCTCATATGGAACCATCATAAGGAGATCAAGCATATTGACACAGTGAGAGCATATACCTTCGGTTCCCATTACTTTGTAGAGGTAGACATTGTGTTGCCAGAAGACATGATGTTGAGCCAAGCCCATAATATAGGCGAAACATTGCAAGAAAAACTAGAACAACTTCCTGAGGTCGAGAGAGCTTTTGTTCACATAGACTTTGAGTATACTCACGCACCAGAACACAAGAGCAAAGTTTAATCTTGGCATCAAATATTGATTTTACTAACATTGTGAAGTAATCATCAATCAAACCAAACAAGACCCTTAAATCTAATCTACGGATTGACTCGTAAATACCAATCTTTTGCTTTTGTGCATCATTCTTACAGCTGATGTTATTCATTATCTTGTCATTCACCCGTTAAGTTTCCAGTATATTGTCTATTGCCTTTACTAGGTAGGGCAAATTTATGGCATTGGGCTATTTGAAAGTGCAAGAGCATTTCCTTGTTGCAGAATTTATGTCATCTTTGTCCTATGCCTTTTCTGATAGCTTTTAGGTTAAATTTTTAGCCGTACTGGGGTGTGATTAACATCAAGGTGCAACCATCTATCTGATTGAGTAGCAACAAATGATAAGTTTTGTTGAATTTCAAACTATTACTCATATTTAAATTTTCAAGGTAAATTTGACAAACGGTTAAAAGGTTGGGCTTGGTTTATAAGATTGTAGGAGCTTTGCCTTGGAGCTTGTTGCTGATATTTTATGGCAAAATATACAAATTTGTCGCTTCAGATTTTTACAATTTTAACACCATAACAACTATATACTGAAAATCGTTTGAACCATAAAATTTTATTCACTCAGTATTTTCTAAATGAACACACTCTTTATACGAATACCTAAATTTGCGCCATGACAACTATATACTTAGTATTTTTAATATTTTTATATGAACACTAGAAATTTCAGTATCCACTCTATGTATGATTCGATTTATCAAATATCTTTATGATGTTAAATGGTCTATTCGAACCAATCGTATTATGAAAATCAAAATATGGATCAAAATATTTGGACAAAACAAAAATTGAAACATATTTATAAAAATCAAGGAGTTGGTATGCTGTGAAACTGGTTTTTTTTTACAGACATATTTTTTTAGTAATATAAGTCACACCCTTCAGTTATCACTACGACACTCTTTGCTATAATATAAGTCACACCCTTCACTTTTATGAGTAATACTCTTTATAGTAAAACGTCACACCTTTACAATAAAAAGTCACACTCTTTAGTAATATAAGTCACACTCCTGAACCAGTTTCACCGTAAAACTGGTTCACACTATACTTTGCCAAAATCAAATAGTTGGAAATCAAAATATTTTGATTCTGTTTTCTAACCAAACCGAAAGTTTTCAATTTTTAAAAAAATTATGTGCAAAAAACAATAATTTTATATTTATATTAAATAAAAATAAATATGTACAATTATTTACAAATATATAATTTATATTTATATTATAATTATTTCGGTTCGATCTGATAGATTTTTTATTAGTAAAAATCGAAGACTGAATCGAAATTAAAAAAAAAATCAATTTTAAAAATCAAACCAAATTTTAAATTTCAATTTGATTTGATCGATTTTTTCAATCCAGACCATATTTTGTATGCCCCTGAATATCTTTAATGCTCGTAACTTAGCATTCCAACGTGACTCATGTATGCCCAATTATTTTAAGCATATAAAATTATTTTATTCGTAAATTTGAAAAGAAAAAGATTACCTAATTTAATATATTACTATGTCAGTAAAATATAATATAATTTTTATTTTTATTGTATTATATATTTGTTAACTTATAAAAACGTTGCGACAAATGAAATATTTTAATATTGTTAGAAAAATAAAATAAATAAATTGATTTGAATATCTCTTTATAAGTTCACTTTAAAAATCAATTGCTTAGTTGATAAAGACAAAATATAGAGTGAACAAGTTTTACGATAAAACTGGTTAAGGAGTGTGACTTATATTACTAAAGAGTGTGACTTTTTACTATAAATGATGTGACTTTTTACTATAAAAAAAGAGATTCTTTCATAAAAAGTGAAAAAGTGTGACTTATATTATAAAAAAAAGAAATCGTAGTGAAATAAATCGGGGTGTGACTTATATTACTAAAAAGTAAGCCTATTAAAAAAAAATCAGTTTTACGGTGAACAAGTTTCACAGCATAACAACTCGTTTGATAAAACATGTCAAATTATTGCTGGACGAAAAAATCCAAAAAAAAAAAAAAATCATTAATATTTTTATACCTTATTATATAATATATTGTTTTAAAAAATATAGTGCTAGAATTGTATACAATTTCAAATTGTGGTGCATTTTAATATTTTTTGCCCAACAATTTATAGGCGCTAAAACAACCCTAAAATGTATACTCTGAAGTCAACCAAAGAATTCGGGAGTAAAACCTGAAATGTGAAACGTAAGCCGCGGAGGCTTCTATCGCATCTGAAGTGCCCGAGGGCATTACCGTAAATTTAACAACAGGCCCCAAATTAGGGTTTTCTTCTCTCTATATATACACACACAAACGCACAACCTATTCATTCCATAAGCTGCTCTGTGAATTTCTTGCTCTTGTTTTATTACAATTCGTTTTTCCCAGTTATGTAATCATACATACGATCTGGAATCAATTTCATGGTTTTATCTGTTGGATCTGAGGTTTCTCTCAACAATATCTTTGTTCCTATTGTTTTTTTTTTGTTTTCATATTTTGTTACAAAATTGAAGGGTATTTATTGTAATAAAAGGCAACAAATTAGAGTCACTGATGCACTAAAGAATCAATGGTGTAAACAGCGCTTTACGTTGCCGATAGAAACTTATGGTGCTTAGATTCTGGCAATTGTTTCTTTCTCATGGAGCTGCTGCATTCAAAAGCGCCATACATTCAAATTTTATACCCAAATTATTTTATTTTGTTTTTGATTTTCTTTTCAGTTAAAAAATTGTCAACTGGTTTTGTATTTGCCCTTTTTTTTTTTCTCGTCAAATTTCGATTTATTTGTAGATTATGTCTATTCTTTTTTTGGGCCCTAAAGTGCAAAGTGAAATCTTTAGGTGGCTTATGGTTGTAAATATAATTCTTAGGCCCAATGGATTTAAACTGTCAAATACAATTCTTAGGCCCAATGGGTTTAAACTGTCAAATATCTCTCAATTTTAAATTACTTTGAGATTATTTAAACAATTGTTTGAAAATATTCATTTTCAACTTTTAAGTGGAATTTAAAAGTAGATGTTGAATAATTTAAAGTATATCGCAAGCACCTCTAAATGAGTTAATAATTTACCATCAAATCTATTAACTTTTGCAATATCATGCATTAAATAAATATTTAAAAAGATGTAATGGAAATGCATTCAATGGTTTAAGCCTATTGGGTGTAAATTTATGAGTTGAGACACATAAAGCTCGATCCGATATAAATTTATGACAACTCTAAACACATTCCAAATCTTGTGAGGAACTACTAGGGTTTAAGTTTCTACTATCATAACTTTTCTTCCAGATGCTAATCTATATAAGATATAATTTCGTTTGACTCACTAGATAAGATCGATTAAAAATTTAATTGAACATTTCTAAATAATAATGAAATAATTTTGTCTTTTGATTATATTTTACGAATATTTCAATGTTGCATGTTATCTTGTTATTTTTTTTATACTAAAATCAATTTTATCTCTTTTAATATACATAAATGTTCAAAAAACAATTTTATTCCTTTTAATAATATCAAACAACTCTTTTCTTTTAGAACTTTTGTAAATAGTAATAAGTGTTTAAATAAGAGACACTTTTAGAACTTTTGTAAATAGTAGTAAGTGTTCAAATAAGAGAGACAAAGAAAGTATAAAAAATGTAATTCCCTTTGTCCCAATCTTTGTGGGATTGTGACTGTTCATAAGCATTTAGTATAATAGTAATAAAGTGAAAAAGTGGTGGAGTAGGAAGAGTTGTTTATTAGTATTTTATATGATAAAGTGATAAAGTGATTAGTGATTAGAAAGTGTTGTTTATTAATATTTTATGTGATAAAATGATAAAGTAATAAAATGTGTAAGTAATTTTACCATAAAGATTGAGACAAAATCTTTGTGGGATTGTGACTGTTCATAAGCATTTAGTATAATAGTAATAAAGTGAAAAAGTGGTGGAGTAGGAAGAGTTGTTTATTAGTATTTTATATGATAAAGTGATAAAGTGATTAGTGATTGGGGGTAGAAAGTGTTGTTTATTAATATTTTATGTGATAAAATGATAAAGTAATAAAATGTGTAAGTAATTTTACCATAAAGATTGAGACAAAAAAAATGGGTACTTTACCATAAAGATTGGGACGGAGGGAGTAACAAACATGCATTCCAATGCATTTTTTTTCAAATTGAATATGTATATTTAGTGTTTGACATTAGTTACTGACAAATTATACGTACTCCAATTCTAAAGAGAATTGCTAAGAAAATGTAACGTATTCCAATTCTAAAGAGAACTGTTAAGAAAATGTAACCGCTTAAGCCCACAGTCCTTTAATATACTCAAATAAGCATAAAAAGATGTAACAAACATGCATTCCAATGCATTTTTTTCAAACTGAATATGTATATTTAGGCATCAGTTGGTAGGTATGAATATGACTTTAACAGTGGTTCATATTAAATTAACATCCCACTTGGTTGGGCTGTATATGGTCATCTTATTTTACTCCGGATCCGAAATTAATACACCCGCCCCGGAACGTATTACCACCATTTCCCCCTCATTTCCCTGTTCCCTTTAACACTAATTAATGTCTCCGACGTGAAGGTATTAAGTTAGACGGCTTCTACAGTTACTTTCGCTAGTCCATTTTGCCCCTCTTTTTGTATTTATTTCTAGATATCAGGTCCATTTGTGCGTTCAATTTTTGGAGGAGGCGAAAATCAAACCGAACCCTAGATCGACTGCGAAAACTTGCAGTATATCTCCGACGGTGTTGTATAAAGATCGACGGTGACACCACGGCGGCGTTGTATAAACTGGTCATCTACGCAGGTATTTTATTGGGTTTTTCTCTTTTTTGTTTTTTAACTAGTTTTGTTTTTCTCCGGCGGCGTTAGTATCGATTTCCTATGTATTTGTGAATTTTGGATATGAAAAAAATGAGATGTGCAATGCACGATTTGGTGTTCAATCTGTGACATTATTTCGGTTCTTCAATGGGTTCAATTCGGCCAAAAATTATGGGTTCTTGAAATAATTAAGGGTTCTTGATGCGATTATGGGTTCTTGATTATGTGTGGAATCAGTGGAAAATGTATGGGTTGTTGTAAAACTTGAAATCGACCCAAATTGTATGTGGGAAATTTATGTGGAAAGCAAATTTTTTGTTGAAAATTGTTGTGGGAAGCAAATTTATAGGTTTGTGTGTGATATCACACTGCAAAATTAATGGGTTGCAAATAGTATCACATAACTTATTTGGCTTGCAAATTTATATCTTGTGTGTGATATCACACTGCAAATTTATATATGGGCAATATTTATCTCTTTGTGGGCGATATCAAACAACAAATTTTAACGGAAAATTTTATTCTTTGTGTGTTGTGATATCACATTGTTAATGTGTGTTGTTCTTGTTCTAGGAAATTTTAATGAATGAAAGGTTGTTCTAGCTCATATCAATTATGAGTCGAGTGTGTGCTCGCTTGCTCTAGCCCAAATATTTGTTAAGTTTTTTAGCCCAATTATTATTGGATCAAAACTGAAATTTTTATTCTTCTTTTGTTGGTTTAAATGTTGAATGAGAATAAGCTGTGGACTCTCCTGAATTGTACAAAACAGAAAAATCGGTAGACAACAGGTTTGTTTTGTTGGTTAAAGTTTCTTCAATTGTTTTGGTTATTTTAGGGATTACATAGCTGTGTAAGGAGATCTTTTACTGGAAGGTGACTAGTCTTTATCCTCATACTTTCTATCTTTTAGTAATTGATCTTGAACCGCTGTCTCATACTAATGTTGGTTGGTTGTAGGTAAATCCCATATTTCTGCCCAATTCATAACCCACGATGTTGACACCAGCCATGAAGAAATTGTTGGTGGTTTTGTTGATACACCACGTACAACGTCGGCGAAAGGTTGTGTGTCTTATACTTGCACATTTGTTGCTCCAAACACAAAATAGAAGAGTTAGACGACGCAATGACATTAGGCCTTATGTCATATTAGTATACTACCTTCCCAAGAAAGACGTTTAGGTAGGTTGTGTACTTTGATTGACTCTGCATGTGTAGAAAATTTACGAATGGATCGAAACACTTTTGCACGACTGTGTGTATTACTGAGTGATTTAGGAGGTCTAAAAGAATCACGGTATGTGAGTGTCGAGGAACAAGTGTCCATGTTCTTATCTGTTTTGAGCCATCATAAAAAGCATAGTGTTATCAAGTTTGACTACTTACGTAGCGGTCAGACTGTGTCGCATTACATGAATTTAGTCTTAAAAGCTGTCCTAAAACTGCATTCTTTATTCTTGGTTAAACCTACTCCTGTTCCTGCTGATTCAACGAATCCACGATGGAAATGGTTCAAGGTACTCATGAAACAACCCAATATTCTAGCCTATTTTTTATATACGCTGTTCATTATTGTTTATGTTAATATGTACAGGGTTGCTTAGGTGCTCTAGACGGTACTCCTATTGATGTTATGGTGGCACCTTCTGAAAGGGGGAAATTTAGAACTAGAAAGGGGCGTATATCAACCAACGTACTCGGAGTTTGTGATACAGATATGCAATTTGTGTACTTGCTTCCCGGATGGGAAGGGTCAGCTGTTGATGCTAGGGTTCTGCGAGATGCCGTCATTCGACCACACGGTTTGAAGGTCCCAAAGGGTATGACAATATGCAAATTCATTACCCCTGCCTTTAAAATTAGTAATAATTGGGCAGAATTTTCATCAAGTAAGTTGCTGATTTTTTTTCATTTTTTCCATGTGTAGGTCAATACTATCTATGTGACAACGGATATGCGAATGCAGAGGGATTTCTTGCTCCATATAGGGGATGTAGATACCATTTGAAAGAGTGGGGCCAGAATACGGGCCGACCAAGCAATCATCAAGAACATTTCAACATGAGACACACTCGAGCACGTAACGTGATAGAGCGTGCATTTGGTGTATTAAAAAAACGATTTGCAATTCTTAGGAGCCCGGCATTCTATCCTCTCAAAACACAGATTCGAATTATCATGGCTTGTTTTCTTTTACATAACTTTATTCGCAGACAAATGACTGTTGATCCCGTTGAGCAACAACTTGATGAAGATGACGACGATGACAACGATGATTAGACTGAAGAAATGATAGATTCAGTTGAGTCGTCTCCTGAATTTAATGATTGGAGGGACCAACTGTCTGCAGCCATGTATCAGCAATGGAGGAATCCTACGAGTTGAAGTCTACATTTTTTCCTCGGTTGATTGTTGTATTTGGAGTGATATAGTAGAATTTCGACCCTTGTTTGACATTTAAATTTTCCTTGTGAGACATTTGAAGTTGTTTCTTGTTTGAGCATTTGTTTATTCCCAGTATATGATTATGAACACCGTGCATTTTGATATCTGCTTAGTTGGGGAATGGACAATATTGGTACCAAGTGAAGTGGGTGAATTTTGAAATGGTGCATGACATATGTAGTCATAAATATGGGTTTCAGAGTGGGTCAATTTAACTTTTATCTTATATTCATCACGTTTTCCAATGTCTGCCCAAAAGCTATCCACTTTTATCACTTTTATCATGTCACAGTGCACCTAAAATTGAGCTAGTTGGAACTATATATAGAGGTAGATGTGATACTATTGGGGTCAAAGCTCATTTTATAATTCCTGCAAGAATGGCATGGCATATGTGTAGGCATATGGTAGGCATAAATGTAGGCATATACGTGGGGCTAACATGTGGCTTGATAAAACAATGAAAGTCACTGGTCTTTACTGTACCCATTTTGACCAATTCAAACACATTCAAGTATAAATACAAGTTCATAAAGATTAGTTTTTACTTCAATGGGAATCTATATTTTCATCTACTGATATGTCTTTTAATATTCCCCACCAGGATTATTTTTTCTACACGGGTCGATGGCTGAAACATCTTGATCGTTGGTTCATAAGTGTTTTGCTGGAACAACACATGCTGGGCAATTGGGGTGGGCCTGACCAACCCAATTTTCATGCTATGACATCTGCCATAGGATCAGTGAATGAGACATTCCATACTGATTTCTCTCTGGACGATGCTAATGCAAGGAGGCGCTTCCTTCAAGAACGCTATGATACTTTCAGTCAGCTGGTTGATTTGCCTGGTGTTGGGTGGGACGAGGATGACAATACTGTCCATACCCAACCAAGATTGTGAAAATATTACATGAAGGTTAGTGATGTATGTATTTTGTATCTTAGACTTTGATACATTTTAACACACATCTTATTTCGAGATACAACATGTTTATTTCTGTGGTGGAAATTATTTTTTTCAGCAAAACAAACTTGTAAAGGCTTATTACTGGAACGGTGAGTCTGATTTCGAGAACCTTACCATATTGTTTAAGAGGGTTACGGCTCCGCCACCAACCCCACCTCCACCTCCACCTCCGACCCCACCTCCAACCCCACCTCCACCTCCGCCTCCAGAGGTAGTAGTCATCAGTGATGATTCCAACCCAATACACAACTACTTTCATATCGGTCCGACCCTAAACGTAATTGATGATGGTGACGAAGTTCTATCGCTAATGTTGGGCAGTCTTTATCATCATACGGCTAGGAGGTTGTTCGATGAAATTGTGTCCCCACCAAGAACACAAGATTTTGGAGGTAATGACTCTACTCAAGTCTCAAACCAAGCTGACTCCCCCGAGCACTCAAAATTCTCGGGCTTCTGATGATGTGTCAAGTCCTATTCGTTGATTTTGGTTCAGTGGAAGGCGTAATTGATGGTAGTATTTGATGGAGTTTCTAAGCTGGGTGATTTGTATTTGCAAGTTGGATGTTTATCTTTTCTTCTAGTTGTTTCTTGTTTGTTTGTTATTTCTAATTTCAATTATTTCAATTATGCATGGATGTAATTTTAGGATTTCTATTTTAGTGCACTGTTTGTCTTTTTCTAGTTGTTTCTTGTTTGTTTGTTTTTTCTAATTTCAATTATTAAAGATTATGATGTAAGTTTAGGATTTCTATTTTAATGCATTGTTTCTCTTTCTTTTCAACTTTAATATTTGGTGCAAATGTTATTTCTATCTTGAAGGCCACATGCATGCATGCATGCAGAATTAATCACAATTAATTTTAAAGCTAACTATCATAAAAGCCAAGGAAATCTCAATATCCAAACTTCTGCCACACATAATTTTGCATGCATGCAACAAACGTCCACCAACAACATCAAAATAAAAGTAAAGAGTACCAAAGTCTACCTTAGACATACATACCCAAATAAAACGTGTTCTGCATAAAATTATAACAAAAGGGTCGAAAGCTTGTTTCTTAACTTTCATATAATGATATTGTTCGCGTCGAACAACTCCAAACAATAACTTTTTCGGTAATCGTCGACGTTATCCGGGTTGATATCCTCAATTGAACGACCCGCCACTAAACACTCGAACACTTTTAATGTGATTATTCCACAAGAGTGCGCATCGTTCTGTTGTGGGCAATGGGAACACAAAGTCGTCGGCCAAGCTTTTTTCACCATCTTCGAAACCATCTCTGGAAATAGCTCACCCATCTTACGAAATGACGATAAAGTCTTTGGGTTTGGCCTTCGGCCGCCACCTGAAAGGGAGTCGTAAATAATTATTTCATGATCTTTTAGACGAATTTCGTACAACACCCAATGGTTATCGTTGACGTGGCTAATGTCGAACACCCTCTCTGCTTCTGTCCAATCGAGACCGACGCCAAATAGAGGAAATCTACCCGACACATAATCAATGACCTTGCCAGCATCGGTAAGCCAATCCCAACCACTCTTCTTTTTTTGTAGCTTGTTTCCAATCTGTGTAGGTACTTTCAATCAACAATCCCTAAACAGTGGAAACATAACAAACAATAAACAAACAATATATATATATATAGTTTTGCCACATTTTTTAAATATACAACATACATACCAAATAATTGTTAAATCAATTTCATACTTACCCAAAAGAATTGATCAACATTTGTTCAATCTTTCTTGAATAAATCTGGCCATTTCCTCATTTTTAGAATGACAAGGTTGAAAAGGGCATCCATGTTCTACAAGACACGTTCAAGATACAAATGAAAGAAGGGATTAATTACCACACATTTTTAGGATTCAAGAAATACTGAAAAATCAAATAAATGTTAACAACTTCAAAACATTGACATCATACCTCCCATTCGAGCCAACCATTAGGTTCCCAAATGTTTGCAAAGAAATTATGGTTTGCACCTGTAATTTTTTGAACAGAAACTTCAATCGGAGTGGGATTTCCACGATTTTCTTCAAACAATCTAACAAATTTTTCTTCAGTCGAATCATCCCAAACAATGTTAAGGGGATCATACATCTCATTGTTTTTGGACAAATGTTCTTTGTAAAAATCATCTGTAACAACACCCCACACTGTAGAAGCAGCCCCCCCCCCCATGTCACAACCGGGCTGGATGTCAACATCAACCAAATCATCCTCTTCAACCTCAACTCCTTCATTGTCAATATTATCTTCAGCAACATTTGATTCGACATTTGAATCCGCCTTTTCATTAACATTTTCTGTAGTTTTCTGTTCACCAGAGCTGGCACCTGCATCTATTGAAGTTCTGGAGTGAATAAACATTGATAGAGAAAGCGATAAACATTTTTTTGGTAACATCGAAGAAACCATGATAAAAACCACATTTGAGCCCATGAAAATAAATATTCTTCAAAAAAACTACCTTTCGGCAAATTTTGTTCCATATCGCCATCTTCAACATCTTCCACACCCTTATCCTCTTCAACATATTATTTGAAAATAATATTTTCAAATAGTGCGAATGAGTCACTCTCCTGTGCACCCCATGCTCCAATTCAAATTGATGCAATTGGATTCAATTTTAATTTGGATGAACTATGCACTCTAAACCCTAACTCTTAAACAATGAACTTTAAATCATATATGAATCATTCGGACCGGGTGAACCATGAACAACTCGGACCGAGTGAACCATGAACAACTCAGACCGGGTTTGGGTCCGGGTACAAAAAAAAAACTGAAATTAAAATTAAAATTAAAAGAAAAAATTGAAATTGAAAAAAAAAACTAAAACTGAAAAAAATAAAAAAATAATTCATAAAATTAAATTACACCAAATTGATTTGGTGCAAATGGTGCACATGAGAATTTGTCAGTGCGAATATGCAAATAAGTCCAGGAAGGAAAACAATTTTGTGAAAAAATAAAATAGTTTTCAAAATTCCAATTTTGCCTATTAGCAAAATAAAATAAAGAAATCTAGAAATTACTGTAAATTGACAACAACGTGGGCAAAGCTAGAAGAAACGCAAACCAAAATGTTGTCCAATTTCAAAACCACTCAAAATTCAACAAAACCCATTCATATTTTATTTCCACAACTCAAACTCAAAGCCCTCACTATTCCTAAGATATCAACACCCAACCAACCATCAATATAACTAACCAAAACCAACCAAAATAAAATAAATGGCCTATATTCTGCCAAACCTTTCTCCAATTCTTGTTCAAACCAAGGACAAATCCTCCGCCATTGTTCTTCCACTCCAATCACTTGCAGTTTCGCCCCAGACCAAGCTCGAGCCACCACGCCAGCGCGGCGCGGCGCAGGTTAACCGGACTCAGGGTGCGCAGGATAAGCAGAAGGATCAAAGAGATGATTTCTATGTCAATTTAGGTTTAGCTGTGAGAACTCTCCGTGAAGACCTACCTTTGATATTCACCAGAGACCTCAATTACGACATTTACAGGTTGATTATCCATTTTCAGTTGAGAATTCATTCAATTTCGAAGTTTTTTAAAATTAATTGTGTTTTTTGTTTTTTGTTTTTTTTTTTTTAGGGATGATATTACGTTTCTGGATCCTTTAAACACGTTTACTGGAATCGAAAACTACAAATTGATATTTTGGGCGTTGAGATTTCATGGTAGGATTCTATTTAGGGAGATTTCAGTAGATGTGCTGAGAATTTGGCAACCTTCTGAGAACATGATTTTAATGAGATGGAACTTGAGGGGAGTTCCTCGAGTTCCGTGGGAGGCCAAGGGGGAATTTCAGGGGACGTCGCGCTATAAATTGGATAGAAATGGAAAAATTTATGAGCATAAAGTTGATAATTTGGCCTTCAATTTCCCCCAAACATTGAAGCCTGCGGCTTCTGTTTTGGACCTGGTTGGAGCTTGCCCTGCTACCCCGAATCCGACGTTTTTGTGGGGGCCTGTTGATGCTTACTCTTGTTCGTGGGTCGACTTTTACAGGGCCGTGAAAGACACATTGGATCGACAGGATTTGACGATTCCTCCAGATTGTTTAGCTGCTTGTTCATAGTGAGAAATTGGGTTGTTTTCTGCTTTCAATTGATACAGATATACTGCTTAAACTTTGTTCAGGTACAGAGATGGCTGAAGATGAAATTTATGGATGTATATGTAGTTGTATTGCCATAGCATAGGGCACAGACTTACAGAGATATTCAGATGAAAAGGTCACACATATTGTATTGGAATATTGGGCTGTGTTTGTTTTTAACAGAATATATATGTGTAATTTATGGGATAGACTCAATAAGATTTGTCATCTTTGCTGTTTTGAATATGAAATTTCTATTTTGTGAAATTGTTGGTCCTTGTGGAAACAAGGTAACAAACACACCACAGATTCTAACATCAGCAGAAGAAGTGTTTTCACGCGTTGAAATAAGAAAAAACAACGCGATTCATGGTAGAAACTATATATGCAAAAGTCTTCACGTATTGCCCGCCTGCATGATCAAAACAAGATAAATGAGTTATTCGTATATGGATGTAAATGTTAGAATTAAGAGAGCCTGTATTAGGTAAGAAAACAGAGTATTACTAGCAAAGTAGGATAGTAGAATCATGCAGGAAGCCTGTCCAAAGGCTTTATTGTTGCAACTTTGGAGAGCGCAGGGTCTGCATATTTCTCATAAGTGACTTTCAGTAGACTTGTATTGGCAGCTTTGTGAAACTTGAGAATCGTCTCTGCACAACCCCTGCGTAATTCAAGTAGTGTTGCTAAATCCAATAAGCATTATTTCCACTGTAGACAAACAATATCCAACAAAAAAGAAACAAACCTGAGTTGAGACTCTTCATAGCGTGTGTGTTTTGCTAGGAGCGGGGTCCACAGCGGAGTCGATCTCATTGTGCATCGGGCAACGTAGATAGCAGATGCGCATAGCATTGAGGGCTTGTAGTTCAGAGCTTCGTATTCAACTAAGCATAGCTCGATTAGGTAGAAAGCGAGACGATCAAACTGAAAAAAATAAAGAAAAGAAGATATAATCCGTTAGGTATATGACCAGAAAGAAACAGACAAACACATCCTTCACAAATTTTAGCACACCTTCTTATCTGATTGAGCAGCCTTGAGAAATCTGAGCATGAAAACGTAGGGAGTTGGCTCGTTAAGACGAAACTTCAATGTCTTTAAGAATATTTTTTCCTGAAATTTAAAAAATGTACCAGCTTTTTTATTGGGAATTATTGATACAAAAATAATATATCTACAAAATGAATACATATGTTGTCAAAACTTAATACTTCAACTGCAGAAAATGAGTGTTTACTCAAAAAAAAAAAAAAAAGACCAAAGAGAAATCCTTGTCCCTCACCATTGTAAGCACTTGATCCCTAGTATATGACTCAGCCGAAATGCTTATCAAATCAATCACCTGTGATTAATGCCAGTAATTAAGTGAGAAATCAGCAAAATTTCCATAATTTAAACAGGGTCTGCAATAATTCCATTTTTACCCGAGGATGCCAAAAATCTTCATATTTCGATGCCAATAGGAGAGCAGTAAGCCCAGCTAACTGCATTTCATTCTTCTTGATATTCTCTAGGGAGAGATATCGATCTAAGAGTGTAACAGTGAGGAAAAGAGTTTCTTCCATCAGATCAAACTTTATATGAACCTGTGATCGATCACCCGTTGTTCATAAGGAAAAGAAGTGTTGAAGCCAAGTAAAAAAGAAAAGCAAAGAGATATGTCAAGAGTGAAGAACCTCAATGAGCCAATTGATCAATCTACCACGCATTTGTGGTGTAATATCTCTTGAATTAGCCATGTAATCCTTCAGTAGATGATTCTGTCCCTCCATAACCCAATAATATTGATATATATCATCAACGTAATCAGAAACTTCAAGATGATTCCAATCATCATAAATATTGGGCAGCGTTTCTTTACTACGATCTTTAAGCAACTGCAAAACTGTAAATGATTAACACGAGTCTGGAAAGAAAATTTAAGAGGGGGAATCGGGTAGGGGGCTACCTTTGATCTGGACATCAGTGAAGAAATAAACGAGTTTCTTCTATCAGAATTTCTCCTAGGGACAGAAACAATAGAGACATCCTCCTCTGGAACATGTTTATCTTGAGATTCAACAGAAATAACTTTTTTGGACAAAGATGCTTTGTCCTGCTTTCTCTTGGATAAATCAACATTTCTAGACCTCAAGTTCTTTGTAGCTAACACGGGTTCATCTTGGGATTCAACAGAAGGAACGTTTTTGGATACAGAAGCCTTTCTCTTGGATAAATCAACATGTCTAGACTTCAAGTTCTTCGTAGTTAATATGTGGCTTGATTCTGAATTTCTCCGAGTGTTGAGAGCTGTATTTGTAGTTTGAACAGTGGGCTAGAAATTGAATGAGAGAGAAAAATGCTTAGTTACTAAGGCAATGTATATTTGTAGAACAACCTAATGGATTTTGAGAAGAACTGAAACGTGTCAATAAAAAAGCCAATTATGCAATCAAACTAATAACCAAGTGCCATAGCTACTAAACCAATAGGAAAGGACAAAAAAAGGAAAAGCTCACAAAATGCTACTTACCTTGACAGATTTCCTTGTTATTGCTCCATAATCCACCTTAGTCTGAGCTCTTGATGACCTGACAACATCGTGCCATAGAGATCAACAAATGAAAAAAATACAACTACACACACAATAAATACATTTTAGACTGCAAAGTGTCTAAAGTAGCCCAACATTAGTATGACTTACATTACTACAAAACCATCACTAACTTTGCTCCCCCAAGGACGCCTGCTCAAATTACTTGGCTTTGGGACAATACTTCTCCTCAAACTAGGCTTCACTGTAAGCAAGAAAATTTAGTTGGCAATATGTCCGTAATTTTCTATCAACCGTATTACATATTGAGGACTAAGTAATAGCAGAACTAACCAGGGAAGCCATGTTTTCCCCTAGAACTATCTGACTTCTCAGATTTTTCCTGTTGAAGCACATAAAGTGAATATGTCAAACACTAGAGAGAAATCCCATGGCTTAAAAAGATGTGATAAATCCAAAACCTTTTCCGTGTCATTTGTTTCACCCTGGCTGATCCGCTTTAGTACTGGTAAAGATTTCCTTCAATCCACCAGGAAAATAAAATAGGCATATCAATGGAAATGGCAAACCATATTACACTTACAAAGCAATAAAAGTCTAAAATGAATATCTATAAACCTTGTAAGATGAAGAGGATTTCTAACAGATTTCCTGAAACCAAAAGAAGAGGAAAAAGTTAGCATCCTCCAAAAAAAAAAAAAAAAAGAGAAGAGAAGAGCCTATGATCACTTGCAAAATTAGTAATGCAACATTTATAGCCCTTTTAGCTGAGATTATAAGTTGTTTAGGAACTTATAAGCAATCTAAAAGTGTGTGGCAAAAAAAGATGTTTAACAGCTCATAAGATCTTAAAATAAATTCTTTACTGCTAATAAACTATAAAAAATAATTACCCAGCTTATTTTTTTATAATCTTTTTAACAATAGTAGTTTTTTAAAATTAATTTAAAAAATAAAAATATACCCCACCCCCACCTCAATATAAAAAATAAAAATATAATTATTTTATATTAATATTTAAATTTTAAAAAAATCATATCATCAAAAAAGGTATAAGTTTTATAAGCTACTTAAAAACGCATCTTATAAGCTCCTGAAAAAACTTATAAGATGTTAGAGCTTATAGGTGGTGTTTTGAAACACTACTTGCACTCAAGAAGCACTTATTTTTTGAAAAAGTTGGGTCTTACCAACTTAAAAAATAAGTGCTTCTCACTATTCTAGTTGTGCTTCAAAACATGCCCATAAGATGTTTAAATAAGCTTAGTCGTCAAACAGGTCCTAAATGTCAGGAATAACTGAATAAGCAAGTTAATAATTCTCAAGCGTCTCAATGAGGAAGCAAGACAACTCACCTTCCAGTTGCAGTTGCCATTACAGAGCTACGGCCTTCATGTTTGATCCTTGGTTCATCAAATGTGGCCTTAATATTTTTGCTGTCAACTGCTAGTCAGCAAAAAAAAACATCAGTGGAGAAAGTGTCATAAGTGCTTTATTAGTGACAAGAAAAACAAACCTACATTTCTTAGATGCAGGATTGTCATCTGTGGCCCGAATATGTTCCAGTTTCACACTTTCCTGTTCATATGCAATTTCATAGCTATGCATTTCCTGACGAAAGCAACTAGTAGATGGAGAAAGTAGGAAGTAGTTAAATTTTAAATTGTGAAGCCAAAACAAATATTGTGAAGTAAATAATTTTTTTATTATGAAGTTAATGGTTTCCTAGTTTAATGTTCTTATAATTTACCCTTTTTAGAGGAAAATTAGTTTTTTTGCCAGACAAAAGCATCACGTTAATTTCTTCAAAGATTTGTATCTTCAACCATACCCATTGAAAGCTATCTGCACCTTATTGCTATGCTTAAATTTCTTAGCACTGGCTGCACTGCACATATACACATACACACACATATATTACTTGATGCAAGAGAATTTGCAGCTGTAAACAAACATCTTGAAAATTCTTAACTAAGGATATTGCAGAAACTCAACAGTACATAGGTTTAGAAACATGGGAGGCGTAGGGAGGTAATAATATATAGGTGGGAAATTCGCGTAAGTATTCGTTTGCTTACCCTTGAAGACAAACTAGATCCCCTTTTGCCCAAATCCACGGCACCTCTGTGATTCAGATATCATCACAAACCATATGAGGACTTATTTAAAATAGACCAAGAACAATAGAAATTACAGGCAACAGAATGACTAAAATGCAACAAGAAGTAGAATAAAACTAAAATCTCCTGAAGAATATAACACTCAAAGATGGGATCTACTGTTGTAAGAAATAATAACGAGGCATCAAAACCATTAAGACTTACATTTCTGGATTCGACTTCCTCTCACTTTTGCCCTTCCTGCAGTAAGGGATACATTAGAATGATGGAAATCTTAAACTAGCATCGACACTTCATTTCAGCATCATATATACCTTTGTGAATACAACATAATCTCGATTTTTCCCTTCCTGCAAAATAAGATTGATGTTTAGAAAGAAAAGCTGGACGACATCATAGTACTTGAACTTGCACTTTCTTCTTTTTTTTTTCTTTTCACTATTACTTACCCAGTTCTTGAGGTTTTTCCTTGTTCCGTTTTTGAAAAGCTGCTATTCCTATTGCCGATGTCTGCCAAAACTTTTCTTCCAACATTTGAACTCACTGAAATGTGCTCAAAATTTTCAGAAATAAGGTTCTCAAAATTTTAAACACAGCTTCTTTCCTATTATGCTACATTGACTTACTAGATTTATCTGGCATGCCTTTGCCCTTCTCCAAATTCTTAATAACACTCTGCATACAGAATCGAGAAAAGGAAATTTTTTAACAAATCAATCCTCGGAGAAGTAGAAGGCCAATATCAACCATTGTGAAAAGCAGCTATAGATGCACTAACCTTTGAATCACTAACATTGGGAAGATAACTACTACTTCTCCGTGCAACAGATTGTCTTCTGTAATCAATAAAAATAAAAATATAAATGCTCGATCAAACAAGGAGATGGAAAAAATATAATCACTTACAGGTCCAGGTAACGTTAAATATTATTCAGACAGAAAGCCATTACCAGTTGTTAAGTAAAAATATTGTTTATTCAGAATGAATCATTGGTGTTTTGACATTACATACAAGCAATTAATTACATAAAACCCTCAATTAAAGAGGTTGGGATCACCACATCACAAGAATATTTATTATGCAATAGAAGAAGTAAGCAGTAAACACTAAACACTTACTTGGTAACACTTTTGAGAGCACCAGGGTTTTTTACTTTGTCAACTTCCACATAAATCTTGAGTTCCTCTAATTCACCTAATTCGACATGAGGAGCATGTCATTATAAGCAAGCCACTAAAACAAGAACTGTGAAAACATCGGTTTAACTATTAAATACGGAAATTACCCCGCTTGGTCATTTTCTTCTCTTGTGTCGTCCTATCTGTGAGCGGATTCAGTCTCCCCTTCATTGTCTAGAAAATCAAGTATTAGGTTTCTTTTTTACTTCCAACGAAATCAAGAAAACTGCAAACAGATAATAAAATAGTACACATGCCAAAAACTATATTAGGTTTCCTCAATATTGTCACTAAAAGCACCGAACTAATGGAAAACAAAGAGAGCAGAAATAGTAATCAGTAAGAAATTTTATAAGAGCCGATGAAAAAAGACGCCTGGAAAGAATTAGGGTTTTCGACATGCACCTTAGCAGCCACCATCTCTTTCCTGGACCGAGTTTGCAGTGAATGGAAAACAATTTCTTCTGATTCTGTAGTACTGGCTCCTATTAGGTTAGGGCTTTCACTGTGGATGTATGCTACTCCAAAATTCTTGCTAAATCCATCTGTTTTCCTTCAAAATCGAGAACACTGATTGGAACAAAAGATTCGAGGGTATAAGAATGCCTACACTTCCAGGAAGAAAACTACAATCGAAATATCTAAAAATTACGACGATGAAATAGGCGGGGTCACCATATTATTGGGCGAATTCGAATCTGAGAGGTTAATTTAAAGAACACCAAAGAAGAGGAGAGTGGAAATCTTGTTTATGTAATAGTAGATCTAAATTTACCGTTTGAATTGAATGTAGTCGCTAACATTCAAGGACCGCCCTTTCTTACGGTTTGAATGGTATTAAAATTAAAATAGAATAAAAATAAAAGAAATGATATTGTTAATTACTGAATTTGTAATGTTATTTGGGCCATTGGCCTGTTCGGATTTTTGGAATTTTGGCCGATATGTTTAACCCACCACATTTTGATTGGGCCCATTTGAATTGGACTGAAGACTTTCTATCTTTGGGGAAAGAATCGGACTGAAGATCTATTGATCAATATATCCGATCAAATCAATTTGCTTATCTTATCAGATTTAACTATTTAGTCTATTTAGTTTTAATTATGAGTGGGTATTTTGTGAAATTGATTTTATATTTATAAATTCGACCATTCAGTTATCACGATTAATATATTGTGTAATGTAAGTTATATTTTTTAGTTATTACTACTAATATTCATGTTGTAATATAACTTATACCCTTCAATATCACTGATAATACCTTTTATCTAGAAATAAGTTATACGCTTCAATTGTCATGGTTAATACCATTTAAGATAAGACAATATCTCTTAACCAGTTTCACGGATTCATTGTATGAAACTTGTTCACTATATATTTTGTCTTTTATTGATCATGTTCGTATCAGTGATATCAATAACACCAAGTTAAATTCTAACCTTTACTTTTAAGGAGTTTTATCAATTCAGAGCCTGAAAGATCCTAAAGTTATCAATTTAAGGCTTGAAAGATTTTTTCTATCGATTCAAGGTTTGGAAGATAGAAAACTATCAATCTAGGGGCCTGAAAGATAGGAACTATCAATTCGACGCCTACACATTTTAAGATCATGTTTGACACTAAACCCTAAACCCTAAACCCTAAACTTTGAACCATGAACCCTAAATCATAAACCCTAAAAATAAAAAAATAAGCATATGAAATAAGGATATGAAATACAAGTATCAAATATGACCTTAAAATGTGTGAGCCTCAAATTGATAATTTCTATCTTTCAGACCCTGAATTGATAGTTTTCTATTTTCCAGGCCTTGAATCGGCGATAAGAAAAATCTTCCGGGCCTTAAATTGATAATTTTGATATTTATGAGGCCCTGAATTAAAAAGAAATATTTTAAATATCTTTTAGAGTTTAATCAGAAAATAGCTTTGGATTGAATATTCAAACTAGGTAGGTCAAATAAATGACTGGAGTGTTAAAAAAAAGATCTGACAAGAGAGAACTATTAGCGGACAGCACTTTAGGTTCCTAACTTTTATGCTGTGGGGACACGAAAAGAAAACTATAGTCTTGGTTAATATAAAAAGGTAAAAGAAAATGCAACACCAATAAAGTATGAAACCCTTTTTACAGAAAATAGAACCAAAAAAAAAAACACATAATAACGACATCCTAAGGCCAACATGGCTATTACACAGTTAAGATCGATGTAATCTACGTGACAAGTTCCCATGTTAGGGATTTGGATGTCAACATTTTGTCTCCATTTCCAACTAATTTACCACCAATAATTTATATGCCTACATATTAGGTAAAGGAAATCGAGATCATCACCATCTTTACATTTTCTCACCTTTTTCTCTTTTCCTTTCTTTTTAATTAAATTATAGTATATCATTGGGTTACAACATGACTTGAAGTTATAATGTGCACTAGTTATCCATGACATTAATTCTTTTTGGGTATTTTAGATAACTTAGACGAAACATAATTAAAATTTCGTCCTTTATTTATAATAAAGTGGGGTAACTCAAGCTGTTAGATTTACTGTCGAGGCCACGAGGTCATGAATTCGAGTTATTGAGAGAAATTATGAAGATTATTTTTTAAAAAGATGCTAGTACTATATATTAGTGGGTATACGTATATATGATTTTAAAAAATTAATAATTTTTTAGTAAGTATAATGTGTAAATTTATATGCAAACCTCATTCAAATAGATAAATTAGAAATCCGTTTGACAGTCCATTTCTTATTGGATTCGGATAGATCGAGTTAGGTTGGTGGTGTGAATTGATTTTCAAGGATTATAGATCCGTACAAATTGGCGCAAAAATATTTATTTACTTTGTAGAGAAAATTTTATGTATATTATCGGTTATTATTATGTATGATTTTTGTTTTTCATTTAATTTGTCACGGGATCAAATTTTCAACACAAATTGTCAAACAAATCTAATAGATCAGTATAACTCATTGATTTCTAAGTTGTATGTCAAATCACATTTTAAACTTACATATTTGATTCACTCACGAATTAATTCCTCATACTAGAAAATTCCATTGAAAATGATTATATATATTTTCGATACCGAAAGTGATTATAGTTTAGTGACGGTATGAATTGACCAACTCATTATTTTAATCGTAATTACATTGCACAATAAAAACTCAACAAAAACATAAAGTTATACAAATAACGATAGAAAGATCAATGGTAGATCCCTGAGCAAATATATATTATGTGTAGTAACTATTAACGTAATAGTATATTACAAGTAATGTACATACTTTAACGAGAATGAGTTCGAAATTATTGTTGACCGTCAATATATATACTGTATTTAATTGGCCAACCAATGATTCCATCGACCAAAGCCAACCCTTTTCCCAAATGAGTGAGTATAATGTACACCCACTCAGGTGTACTGTGCACTCATAGTATATTTTAGAACGTGCAATTTATTATACTGAAAGATGCAATTTATTTACATTGAACAGTACAATTAAATAAATTACATTTTTCAGTATAACAAGTTGTATGATTCTAAAATGCAATATAGGTGCACTATGGACTGGATGCGTACCAGAGTTAGCCTTCCAAAATTCTACTATAAAAGAGAAGGCCTTCTCAACATAATTTCTACTACAACTCATTTCTCCTTTACGCCATGCTCACCACTATTAATTTTCTCCCTTTCTCTTATAACCTCATCATCATATCATCCCTTATTCTACTCATAATCCCGCCGCCAGTCTCCGGAACCAACTGTGGCGGCGCCACCCAAGATGATGAAGCCACCAAGGCCAACAACTGCGAAGCTCTCAAGTTCAAACTCGCCGCCATAGCTTCCATCCTGGGGGCTGGCGGCATTGGCGTCAGCCTCCCCATTCTCGGCCGCAGATTCCAAGCTCTGCGGCCGGAAAATGACGCATTTTTCATGATCAAGGCCTTTGCTGCCGGAGTTATTTTGGCCACTGGCTTTGTGCACATCCTTCCGGAGGCATTCAATACGCTTTCATCTCTGTGTCTGAGCGAGCATCCTTGGCGGAAGTTCCCGTTCGTGGGGTTCGTCGCCATGGTGGCTGCCATCGGAACGCTGATGGTGGACACCGTGGCGACGAGCTTCTACAAGAGCATGCATTTCAAGCAGTCTAAGCTTGTGAATGTGGATGAGGAGGGTGGTGAAGACCATGATGGGCATGTCCATGTGCACACTCATTCTACACATGGACATGCTCACGGGGCCGGAGGCCTCGTCCCGTCGCATGACGGGAATTTGTCGGAACTCGTCCGACAGCGCATAATATCACATGTATAATTAAGAATTCATTCTTAATTGCAAAATTCTATACACAGTTTCCAGAATCATTTTTTTTTTTCAGTGTTGAAAGAGCTTTTGAAAAAAAATAAAAATTATCTCACCTGGTAGAGTTTACAAACAACACCTACATACGACATCACAAAACATGAGTTATTAATCTGGTGATTGTTTTTGTAGGTTTTGGAGTTGGGGATCGTGGTGAACTCCGTAATAATCGGAGTGTCGTTGGGGGCGTCAGAGAGTGTGGATACGATAAAGCCATTGTTGGTGGCTTTATCCTTCCACCAATTCTTTGAGGGGATGGGGCTTGGTGGATGCATCTCTCAGGTATTCATCTTGTCTTGCTGAAATATAGTATAGTTTTGGAATCAAGATTTTAAAAAATGTTGTCATTATGCTTCATTATTTTATCATATGTTGTCATTTATGCTGTGATGATTGTTTTAGTGCTAACAAGAATGTTGTTCCTAATCCCCACCTCCTTTTCTTAATTCCTCCAACTTGTCGTAACCATCTTAATTTTACATCTACACCACCAAAATTCATAACAAATTGTAAAGACCAAGATTCTCATTCTATAGGTTTCTATTTTATTCTTTTAACTTTTAGTGTGGTTTTTTTATTGTACAGGCCAAATTCAAGTCTTTGACGACGGTGATGATGATGGTATTTTTCTCGTTGACAACTCCGATAGGGATCGGCGTTGGTATCGGAATATCAAGTTTTTACAACGAGGATAGTCCAAAAGCCCTGATAATCGAGGGGATTTTCAATTCAGCTTCAGCTGGGATACTGATTTACATGGCCCTTGTGGATTTACTAGCAGCAGATTTCATGAATCCCAGGATGCAGGGCAATGTTAGGCTTCAGATAGGTGCACATATTTCACTCCTACTAGGTTCTGGGTGTATGTCTGTTCTTGCCAAATGGGCATGATTTATGTAACTCATCACTAATCTCTGTATTTCGTCATGTATTTCGAGTGTTATATTCTGCTATACATGCAGACATGTGTGGGGTATGGATGGCATCATAAAGTATAAAAAAAACATAAACAACCTATCCAAAAATTAAGTCAATCACCACTGAAACTGAGGGAAGATAATAACGCCGCATTCTTGACATGAAAAAATCAATGATACAAAGTGATGCCTTTTCAGATAGTACAGAAAAAAACAGTACGATAATACTAATGTCACACATGGTTGGTAAGATGTTACAACAACTTAACCACATAACCTGAAAGAGATTGCACAAGTTTGATTAACAAACCAAATGCATTTAACCCACGCCAACATCCTCGGTCAAGACACATTTCAAATGTCTGTCCGTTTCCATACCATCTTAGGCGTGATTCTCTAATTTTCTTATCTATTGGGGTTACTACCACGTCTTTCTAATGCATCTATTCTTACACATCCTATCTAATCTAATGTGAATGTGCAACCATTCAACACTTTGCTATATATATATTAACAAAGTCAGCTTAGTATAAACTTGTGTGGTTATACTAAGGTCAGCAATGTGCTCTATCACAATTGACATGAAACCGAAAAGATTCCAGGTCGCTATCGCTTTACTAGAATACTACAGTGCCCTAAGGTTTAGAAAATAATTGGATAGTGCAATTTTTCAAGGAAAAGATTTAAAGCCTGAAACATCTCCATACTACAAATAAACCACATGCTCCCTCAAATAAGCACTATTTTGAATGCCCACAACAAGTAATAATAATAACCGTAGCTGAATTTAACCCCTGGCTAACCAGAGGTAATAGCCGTCCTTCTCAAGATTAATTGAATGAAAAAGTAAAAATAATAATAACATGGTATACACCGTAAGTGTATCATTACACTTGTGATTATGGAAGAAAATCCAAATAAAAGAACTCTAAATATGAAAAGAATTTGGACATGCATTATCATTAATTCTATAATCTAGGATCAAACTGCAGGGTTAAACTAATACTTGCACCTTAACTTACATATATTATTTTCTATGCTTAATGAGCACCTTACCATTAATCATACAGCAACTGACAAAATCAATTGCAGCAATTGCTATGAATTGTTCCAGATGACGTAGGGGCTGCATAAGAACAAAGAAAAGGAAGTCAAATAAGACCACTTGCTAAAACAATAACAATATGCTTCTTTCCGTTAAAGAGAATCCAAAATATGGTGTTCAAATCTAAGATATTCCAGCCCCAATAACCTTACTTCTGTGCAGGACCACCACCTGGAGATTTAGCGAATCATTATGCACCCAAGTAGCCACATATCCAGAAAACCAAGCAACAAAAAGTTTAGAAAGTAACTTTGCTATATAAAAAAATCATCATTCATGTTATCACTTGTGGATATAGACCTCTGTATAAACTGCAAGTCTTTCACAGCACTAGATGAAGAGTCGAGGAAAAAGATGAATTATGTTCAATTTAGAACATTCATTTCTCCACATTAAGATAAAACTATCAAGAGAGAGGAGAGAATAATTGCTTTAAGGAAAAGACAGATAAGTAATCCTCCTTGCAATAACTTATGGTGAATTGGGCAGGAAAAGAAGAAAGAACTACATGAAAAAAGAAGTGAAAAGGTTAAAAGATAATTAATACTCCCTCCGTCCCTCTAAATCTTTCACCTTTCTTTTGGATGTTTTAATTACAGAATAATAATAGGATAATGAAAATGAAGGGTAGTTTTGGGTATTGGAAGAGAAGAAAAAGGCATGTGGAGTAATGAGTGGAATAGTGAGTGACATTTTTTGTAATATTTTGTGAAAAGTGAGGATAAAAATTATGGGTAATGGAGTTACTTTTTCCATTTATGGAAGGAGAAACTTATTGTGAGACGGATAGAAAAGGAAAATGGGAAACTTATAGTGGGATGGAGGGAGTATTACCTTGTATGGTGAATTCAAAATACATTCTCAAGACCAAATCATATTGTCTAGCAAGCATATAGTTGGATTGCCTCTATCAATCTAATATGTCAAACACAAAAGTTGGGAATCTGCAAAAAAGAAAACGGGTTCAAACTTGAGACTATCACCATTAAATTGGAGGGAAGAAAATGAAGCGGCCCTACTAAGATTATATTCTCTGGTGGAATGTAACCTAAAATGTTGGAGCACATACCACTTCCTTGATATGAAAATGGCCATGTTACAAGGCGATGACTTTTCAGATAGTTAAAAGGAGAATCTGTTGACAATAACATATGGTCGTACAATTTGCTGTAGTTTCATCATAGATTCTTAAGGTGTCAAGTTGCCATACTATATTACTGAGAATCTAATGAAAAGAGGAAAATACGCAGATACCAAATGAAAATTTTATCGATGTACACAGTACAGTAATAAAGAATTATAATGTTTAATCACCTCCCAGACAAGTTGCTATAAAAGATAAACCACCACTACCAAATCCGCTGATAGACAGCGGTTTTAACCGCTCCAAGATCTGTGACTTACATAAAGATATATAGTAGATCAGAGATAGAAGAAGATTCTAGCACAATCAACAACATAGAGAACAGTCCAATTCTTAAGTGATACGCATCAAATATAGGATCAATATTATAATTAATATTATTATTGCAGTAGACTTTTTAATTTAAGATGATTTAATAAAGTGGCACATGGACTTAGCCTATGTTGCTCGGACTCGGGTACGGGTGTCGGACACGGGTACGGGGATACATGTCCGACTCTCAAAATTTCTAAATTTAGGATCCGTGGACACGGCAAAAAAGGATCCGGAATTAGGACACGGGTGCGGGGATACGTTTGAGCAGGTATATTACAAAAAATTATATATTTTCATATAAAGCACATAACATTAAATTCAAGGTTTAAATGAGCAAAATGTGCAGCTCTCCAATTCAATAAACTCCATGTCCAAAATACATTAAACATTCAAAGTTTGATAGAGAATAAACAGAAGGAAAAAAAAAACATTTGATGAAAATAACTTGCAAGTAAATGTATATATTATTATTATTTTTTTAATTATATATTATTATATATTTACTAATATTATAAATTATGACTTACGAATTTGAATAATTAATTAATAGAAAGCCAGGTTATTAATTCATTATATTTTACTGGATATATTATTAGTTTTATGGGTTGACTTATTCAATCAAATAATTTAAAGTGTAAACACGTGGCAAATAACAATTTGACTCCTTCTTCAACTTCTTCTTCATCGCTTCTTTCTAGCTTTCTGCAACAAAAATGAAAAAAACAGAGATCAACACAATCGGAGATGCATCCCTTCTTCAACCTTCAACTCTTTCAATTTCTGCAAAAGATCGATCTTTTATCAAAATTTTGAGTGAATCTGCAGAAATCAAAGCACAAATCAAACTCCTTCTTCAACCATCAAACTCTACGAAATCTGCAGATCGAAGCACCAATCAAAATTTTGAGTGAAATCTGCAGCAGCGCCGCGCCGCACCACCGGAATAGAAACAACTGAGTTCGATTGCCAGATGAAGAACCCAGTACGGATTTCATAACGGTATCCATGTCGCACCCGGCGGACACGGGTACGCCACCATTTCCGGCGAGTCCGAGCAACATAGGACTTAGTTCCTTGGGGCCTATGTTAGGTTTAGGGTTATTACTCTATATATAGTGTCTTGTGTCTTGTAGTGAGAATATCTGGGAGATTATTATTTACGGCTTAGGCTTGGGACGGAATATTGCCGTAGGAATCGGCCTTTTGGCTTGGGACAGGATTTATCCCGTATTTTGTCTTTTTAACTTCTTAAATTATCAATATATTGAGTTTAATTATCGTTAAGTGTGAATCCATTCTCTTGACTCTAACAAATTGGTCCGACCTGTCGGATCCTTAAGACACTGTTGGTAATGTTAGAGAAGGGAATGGAGAAATTGTTCCTGGAGAAATTGTTCCTGGAGAAATTGGAACAAATGGTGGTCCAGGTGGAAGAGATGCGGACAGCCATGAGCACAGGAGTCGAGAAGATGCGTCATCTCCGGTGCGAGAAAAGCGTCACTATTGACAGCTTTTCGACGTTCAAGGCTAGTAAATCGAAACCTGCTCCGGTCGTTACTCCGGCGAACGTGCAGCCGTTATCTACACCGTCAAAGTTGAAAATTCCAGGATTCAATTACGAGAATCTCTCATCTCGAATTTCTCACGTTGAAATCCCCTCGACCATTTTCCAAAGGGCGTCAGTCACCGATTTACCAGATCTCCACTGCCTTTGGGTTCGCATCCGATCTAAGGATGCGGAGGAAATATGTGCTACAGTAAATCTGGCTTGGGAGATAGATCGTGAACCTGGGGTCTATTCGAGGAAATCAAATTTCCCTACGTGACTGGTTTAGTTTTCAGAATGGGCCCGTTCCTCTCTACAGCCTTGAGGACAAGGCTGATTTTAAGGGGTCGGGAATTGATACGCATCAAATATAGTATCAATATTATAATTAATATTATTATTGAAGTAGGCTTTTTAATTTAAGATGAATTAATAAAGTGGCCCATGGACTTAGTTCCTTGGGGCCTAAGTTAGGTTTAGGGTTATTACTCTATATATAGTGTCTTGTGTCTTGTAGTGAGAATATTTGGGAGATTATTATTTACGGCTTCGGCTTGGAACGGAATATTTCCGTAGGAATCGGCCTTTTGGCTTGGGACGGGATTTATCCCATATTTTGTCTTTTTAACTTCTTAAATTATCAATATATTGAGTTTATTTATCGTTAAGTGTGAATTCATTCTCTTGACTCTAACATTAACACTATTTAGCAAAAAATATCAGAAAAAGATAAAGTTAACAACAATAAATGCAGGTATTCCAAATTTCAATCTTTTTCATGCACAGAAGTGCTTGTGTGCTGAATCAAATGAAAGGTAGATACTAGATACAGTTAACATCAAAGTGTCAAATGCAGAAAAGTTAGTAGAATACACATCGGCTTGTTGTTCAATTGTGTATGCTGCATTTTGATTTTCTGAACTTTCAAAATTATCTGACTACTTCAATCCAATGATTTCATGCCAAATACTTTTACAAGCACTATAAAATGATAAATAACTATCACTATATATCCAAGAATATGCCAGTAAGAGAAAACACAAAATCACCTAATGTAAAGTATTACATAGTATACTTGATATGATGTGACTGCACAATCCAAAAGCTCATCATACTCACAGACTACGGACAGTTGCAAGGATATTCAAACTCTCAGCCGACAAACAAAATGGGAAATAACTACTCCTTATGAATTCATTACTGGATAGTATAAGTATGTGCAACTAAATCAGATTTTATTAACCGAATAATGATCAATGAATCTTGATGTTCATATATGATATATGCCTATTTAGGGCTATTTTTCTGCAAGCAGTATATTTGGAATTATTTCTTTAGTAATTCCCATAATCAATCAAGAATGTGTGAGATGACCATGTGATCAGTTTTGAGGCATCTATGCAATTTACCTTCTCCTTCTTCCAATTATTAAAACTCGTCTTCTGTTCCAATCTCTGAGAGAGAGAAAGATTTGTAGAAAGCTCTTTAGAAAAACAGAAACACAAGCACACACGGGATGCATTTCTCAAAATTTGATTTCCCTTTTGAATGCAACCTGACATATATAAGAAACCCTTTAAAATCCAAGAGTTATAAAGGTACTAGACTCCCGTAATTGAGATTCAGTGAATTGCAAAACTTTCAACATTTCAATCATATCAATCTTGATTTGTAGTAATAAATCCATTCAAATTCTGGAGCTACATTGGGACTAGCCTCTCCATGACAGCTTGTCACTTTAGCCAATTCAGCAATACTAGTGAAATATTAACAGAATAAACTGGCAACTAATTTACAAATTACTATTTTTAAGAGACAATTTTAACTTTTGGTTAGGTGAGCAGAAAATGTTAAACAAACTTAGACAGAAAAGGAACCTTCTCTAAGCTTATGTAAGCCGCATAAGTTACGTTACAAGAAATTAACACATAACTCACAAAATGAGGTTAATGCACTTTTGGTAAAATGGACAAGCACCTCTTTCGAAATGGTCCCTAACTATGTTGCTCGGACTCGCCGGAAATGCTGGCGTACCTGTGTCCACCGGGTGCGACACGGATACCGGTATGAAATCCGTACTGGGTTCTTCATCTGGCAATCGAACTCGGCTGTTTCTATTCCGGTGGTGCGGCGCGGCGCGGCACTGCTGCAGATTTCACTCAAAATTTTGATTGGTTCTTCGATCTGCAGATTTCATAGAGTTTGATGGTTGAAGAAGGAGTTTGATTTGTGCTTTGATTTCTGCAGATTCACTCAAAATTTTGATATGTGCTTCGATCTTTTGCATAAATTGAAAGAGTAAGGTTGAAGAAGGGATGCATCTCCGATTGTGTTGATCTCTGTTTTTTTCATTTTTGTCGCAGAAAGCTAGAAAGAAGCGATGAAGAAGAAGGTTGAAGAAGGGGTCTAACCTTTTTTTTGGTCCAATTGTTATTTGCCACGTGTTTACACTTTAAATTATTTGATTGAATAAGTCAACCCATAAAACTAATAATATATCCAGTAAAATATAATGAATTAATAACCTGGCCTTCTATTAATTAATTATTCAAATTCGTAAGTCATAATTTATAATATTAGTAAATATATAATAATATATAATTAAAAACAAAAAACAAAAAAAATATAATAATATATACATTTACTTGCAACTTATTTTCATCAAATGGTTTTTTTTTTCCTTCTGTTTATTCTCTATCAAACTTTGAATGCTTAATGTATTTTGGACATGGAGTTTATTGAATTGGAGAGCTGCACATTTTGCTCATTTAATCATTAAATTATCCTTGAATTTAATGTTATGTGCTATATATGAAAATATTTTTTTTTTGTAATATACTTGCTCAAATGTATCCCCGCACCGTGTCCTAATTCCGGATCCTTTTTTGCTGTGTCCACGGATCCTAAATTTAGAAATTTTGAGAGTCGGACACGTATCCCCGTACCCGTGTCCGACACCCGCACCCGAGTCCGAGCAACATAGGTCCCTAACATTTCAACTGTGGTCCCACAACTTTTTTTCGTTGCAAAAATGGTCCTGCCGTTAGACTTCCGTCAATTTTTTGAACAGATTTGGTCCCATGTTACACAGCTCAAAATTTTGACACAAAAGGTCCCAAACTTTTCGCCAGTAGTTCCAAACAGTATTAGTTGTTTTATTAAAGAGTATCAGTAAGTTTATTAAAAAGTAGTTATGCATCAATTTCACCTGTGTGAAGGAGAAAACCCGTTTTCCAGAATCAGCAATGAGTATTTCTCTTCTTCAACCCAATCCCAATAATACCTTTTCGTCGTTGTGGAAAGGCTGAGCGTATCTGCGTTTCACAACAAGCTAGAAGTAAAGGAAGACTATTTTACAATAAACAGAACAAACAGAAACAATCTAAACAACAACAAACAAATGACTAAATCAACAACCACTGAACAAACTGAATAACCCCTGTTCGACCCCATTAAATATGCAATAAATAAGCAAAATACACAGCCTCCTCTTATCAATTGTTTATTCATATTAATCAATATAAGCAGCCCCTAATCTATCTCAAAATATAAAACCATAAGTTTCATAGTTTTCTTTAATATACAGCATCTAAGAGATTGGGAAATTAAACCAACAATTCATTACTTCATTCTACTTCCAGTACACCGCAAAGCCTTTCTAATACATACATTGTTTCTATTATCTCTGATATTTCAAGAACTACATTAACTAATTAATTAGAAGAATTTGATACAATAATGCGTGTAGTATATTTCTTCAAAAACTCTTTGAAATAAACTTTTATGTATAAATGACGTAGTATATTTCTTCAAAAAAATATTAGAGAATCAAACATTATCTCCAAAGATAAATTTCTAAAGTTATTTGTCAATCTTTCCAAATTGCAAGGCATGTTCCATACCAGCTCAGTATACAATAGGCCTGGTATATATTGAAAACTGTCATGCCTGATTCTACTAGGTAAAAGGAAGATAATGAGATCAAGTTATTATCATTCCGATGCTATGAATTGATCAGCATTTTGGCATTTAAGCCATGTTTTACATACTAGTATAATATGGCAACACATTTTTCAGCTCTAGAACAGACTGAATCATAGTTCCATACCAGCTCAGTATACAATAGGCCTTGGGATTTTAAGGACTTAGTTCAACTAAAGACCCTCTATGGTATATCTAGGGTTTGAAAAAAAAAAACATTTTTTATTTGTCATGCCTGATAATAAAAAATCTATCTCTTAAGTCTTAATATTTAAGTGAATCAATCTGGGTTTCATGATTCACTTTTTATCAAGATAATCGTTATCTCTTTGATTCGATAGATGAAAGCAATGAGTGGGTGGTTGGTCTAATGGAAGATGAAGATGAGTTTGTTCATTTTGAGTTGGGGTATTTAAGCCATGTTTTCTTACAAATTATCTATGTTGTTTTTTTTCCATAATATGGCAACACATTTTTTCTTCAGCTCCATTAATAACTATGGACTGAATGTATGTATGATTGCCACAATGCAACACATTTTCCAGTAAATTGTTGGTATTCGTTTGGCTTTCTATGAATTCCAGCTATCAAACAGCATAAACAAATAGTTCATCCTGTTCATGCTACCCACTCTATCACAATCATTTCAGTTCTACAAAACAGAAGCAATGCCCAAAAAAAACATATTCACAACCAACAATGGCAGAAAGCACAAATTGAAAGATACCCAATCCAACTATTCATCAACAAATCAAGCCTATAAAGTTAAAATTTGCTCACCATCAAAATCCTCTTCCTCTGATAACGGGAAATCCAACCATGTCTCTGCTCTTGATGACCTGCGTTGATATTAAATAAAATGCTTCACTTACCTTGACAGATTTCCTTGATATTACTCCAGAATCCACCTTAGTCTGAGCTCTTGATGACCTGACAACAACGTGCCATATCAACAAATGAAAAAAATACAACTACACACAATAAATACATTTAGACTGCAAAGTGTCTAAAGTAGCCCAACATTAGTATGACTTACATTACTGCAAAACCATCACTAACTCTGCTCCCCCAAGGACGCCAGCTCAAATTACTTGACTTTGGGACAATACTTCTTCTCAAACTAGGCTTCACTGTAAGCAAGAAAATTTAGTTGGCAATATGTCCGTAATTTTCTATCAACCGTATTACCTATGGACGACGAAGTAATAGCAGAACTCACCAGGGAAGCCATGTTTTCCCCTAGAACTATCTGACTTCTCAGATTTTTCCTGTTGAAGCACATAAAATGAATATGTCAAAAACTAGAGAGAAATCCCATGGCTTAAAAAGATGTGATAAAACCAAAACCAAAACCTTTTCCGTGTCATTTGTTTCACCCTGGCTGATCCGCTTTAGTACTGGCAAAGATTTCCTTCAATCCACCAGGAAAATAAAATAGGCATATCAATGGCAATGGCAAACCATACACTTAGAAAGCAATAGAAGTCTAAAATGAATATCTATAAAACTTGTTAGATGAAGAGGATTTCTAACAGATTTCCTGAAACCAGAAGAAGAGGAAAAAGTTAGCATCCACCAAAAAAAAAAAAAAAAAAGAGAAGAACCTATGATCACTTGCAAAATTAGTAATGCAAGATTAAGAGCCCTTTTAGCTGAGATTATCAGTTGTTTAGGAACTTATAAGCCATTACCAGTTGTTAAGTAAAAATATTGTTTATTCAGAATGAATCATTGGTGTTTTGACATGACATACAAGCAATTAACTACATAAAACCCTCAATTAAAAAGGTTGGGATCACCACATCACAAGAATATTTATTATGCAATAGAAGAAGTAAGCAGTAAACATAAACACTTACTTGGTAACACTTTTGAAAGCACCAGGGTATTTTACTTTGTCAACTTCCACATAAATCTTGAGTTCCTCTAATTCACCTAATTCGATATGAGGAGCATGTCATTATAAACAAGCCACTAAAACAAGAACTGTGAAAACATCGGTTTAACTATTAAATACAGAAATCACCCCGCTTGGTCATTTTCTTCTCTTGTGTCGTCCTATCATGTGATCAGTTTTGAGGCATCTATGCGATTTACCTTCTCCTTCTTCCAATTACTAAAACTCATCTTCTGTTCCAATATTCTCAGAGAGAAAAAGATTTGTAGAAAGCTCTTTAGAAAAACAGAACACACACAAGCACACCTGGGATGCATTTCTCAAATTTTCATTTCCTTTTTTAATGCAACCTGACATATATATATGAAATCCTTTCAAATCCAAGAGTTGTGAAGGTACTAGCCTCCCGAATTGAGATTCAGTGAATTGCAAAACTTTCAACATTTCGATCATATTAATCCTGAATTGTAGTTATAAATCCATTCAAATTATGGAGCTACATTGGGACTAGCCTCTCCATGACATGATGGCTTGTCACTTTAGCCAATTCAGCAATAATAGTGAACTATAAACAGAATAAACTGGCAACTAATTTACAAATTACTATTTTTAAGACACAATTATAACTTTTGGTTAGGTGAGCTATAAAATGTTAGCAAACTTAGACAGAAAAGGAACCTTCCCTAAGCTTCTGTAAGCTGCATAATTTCAGTTTCAAGAAATTAACCCATAACTCACAAAACTTAAGTAGAAATTGTAATCTTCAATCACCAGTTGCAGAACTTAGTCTGAGTTTTAAGAACAACCAACACATATAAGCAGAACATGTTTTAGACATTTAACACATCAGTGTCACACTTTTGACAGTGGATGAAAATTTAAACAGAGAAAGTACAGACAATGCATGTGAATGCCAAAGAGCATCAATTAGTTGGTAATACATCAGACTTACAATCAACTATTAGGAGGAAAATGATGTTATCCCAGAATAGATTCATTAAACATGATCACATGAGATTGTTTCATAGTTACATTCCCCTTCCAGCAACAAAGGGTTTAGGATGGGATAAAGATCTGATTTCAGGTGCTGAACTAGGGAAAATTGTGTTGAGCTTATGCATCAAGATGTCGGATCTTGATGGAATCTCATTCAGAAGAAACTGCTGCACAATTGGTTTCTTAAACCACTCCAACACCGAATCCCCTGGGGCTCTCAAAACAACCTTACTAACCTCAAAAGGTGATTCCAAGGAATTCAGCATTTGAGCTATAACTATCCTCAAAGTTGGACCAGTGACTAGTTTGATTCTTCTAGGGACAACACCGTAATATAGCATGCGTTTTCTGAATCTATGAAGGGTGTGCACAACTGCTATAAGAGCTGCACCAACTGACAAGTTCCTAACATCGAGGGACCAAGCAATATGTTGATCAAACACGATCGCCTTTGGGAATAGCTTGTTCTCATACGAAACTTTCCAGACACAACGAGCTCGATTTATCTGTCCCATCAAGACAAGATAATTTAGGAGCACATTAACGAAGTACCTGGCTGCTCCTTCTTCCAATTCATAATCAATACCTTGGAAGAACTCCCTCACAAACGATAAGACGGGTTGTTTCCTCTGTTCAGTTCCAGTAAAGAGGCCACACAAGAAAGCATGAGCCTTATGGTTTGTGGCACTCAAGATTGACATCAAATGTCTCTCATTGACCTCTTCCTGGCACCTTACAAGATGGGCTAGAATCGATGTGTAAAGTATGAGATCAACCTTAGCAGCAGCATTCACATATGTTTCGAGGAGAGGCATAGCAGATTCGTATAATCCATTCTTCATGCACGACTCAAACAGCTGCCTAATAATGAAGTTATTCGTTCGAATGCCTGATGAACCCATGAATCTCAACCACCTCAAAGCAAGATCAATGGAACCATCCTTTACGTAAACCATGAGTACATCACTAGCATTCACTTCGACAGAATAACCCATGGTTTTCATCTCAAGCAAGATTTTTGCAGCCACATCCACTAGTTTCTTTTTAGCGAGTAAAGTCAGAAGTGATGTATAAGTGCTCAGACCCGGTCTCAAACCTGCATTTGTCATCGAGTTGTACAATTTCATTGCTGCATCTACTTGTCCAGAAGAAGCATGCATCTCCAAGAGAGAGCAATAAGTTGACGGTGAGGGTAAAAATCCAGCTTTTTCCATATCAGAGAAGATCGACATTGCGATCTCGAGCTTTCCAGATTTGGCATGGGCCTCAACGATCATAGTGTACAGCCCATAGTTAGGTCTAAGCCCAGCTTTCTTCATCTCATCCCAGATCTTGAGTGCTGTGTCCAGCTTTCCAGCCTTAACAAATGACTCGACTAGAGAAACAAACATGGCTCCCGATGGCCTCAACCCAAACCCCTGCATCTCCATATACACTTTCATTGCTGTATCCAACCTCCCTGCTTTTCCCATTGTATCCACAAGAGAAACAAAAATACCAAAAGTTGGTTGATAATTCTTTGGTTTCATCTCCTGAAAAAGCTTCAGAGCAGCATCTAACCGGCCAGACTTAGCAAGGCTCGGTATCATCAGGTCATACGTTGATGCATCCAAGGAACACCCATCTTTTTCCATGTTGGCGTAGATCTCAAACGCCTTATAAGGTAGCCCTTTAGTGAGAAACAGAGTTATAAGTGCATTATACGTTTGAGTGTCGAGTCTGCAAGCTAGCTCCTGAATTTTCTTGAAACAACAGAACGTAACCTCCAATTTCTCAGCCTTAGCCAGATATTGAAGTACCCTATTGTACGCGCCAGAGGTGGAAATCTCATTCCCACTTGAATCATTAACCATTTCCTCAAAAACCGACTGAATCCCATCAAAATTTCTACTCAAATTCAACTTGTCAAACAGCATAACATAGCATTCGTCATTAGCAAGATACCATGGTTGCCTTTTCGCCCATCCAAACAAACTCAACAAAGCATCACCATCCTCAATTATCTTCATTGCCTGCGTGATATGGGTCATGTTTGGCAGGAACTGTAGTTTATCCAATTGGGTCTCCATATCAGGGCCCCATTTCCACCTCTTCACAACTTCAACTATCTTAGCCACAGCTGAAATGTTCGAAATGGGCTTTCTTATTCCACCTGCCATTACATGGTCATCCACACCAGGCTCAACCGATCTTATTCCCTTTCCCGAGTATATTACGCTACCCGACTCATCTAAATAATCTATTTCTTCGGTCCACTCACGGAGGTCTTCCCTACCGTTCTTCCCAGAACAATACTCTCTAACGAAATTACGATCAATTGACACAGGAAAGACACTAATTGTACGGGAAATTGAATCTAAACTACACAGCGAGGATAGAGATTTCGACTGTACGTTGTTTTGACTGAGCACCTTACTTGATTGTACAACATGTTTTGAGAACAAAAGAGCGCGCATCATCTTTACGAAAATGTTGATTTAAGATAAGGTGAGACGTAGAACGTTCATAGGAAATGCATTCTGAAAAGATGATTTTCGTACCGGGTGAATGACGTTGAGAAATCTCCCGCTTTCGTGAGCTTGCCAAAACCCTAAACCCATTTATGCACGTCGTCGGATTTGCGGGTTCTGGACAATCGTCTTTTCTGCAGCCATTTGGATTTGGAATTGCGGGCGTTTCACTTTTTTCTGAATTGTAAATAGGGATGGCAATGGCGGGGCAGGGCGGGTACCTAAGTACCGCCTGGCCCGCTCTTATACCCAGTATATCCATCCTGTCCCATGGCCCGCTCCGAGCCAGAGTGTTAAGACCCAAGCCCAACCCGTGTGGCCTGTCCTGCCCCACTTTTAACTCATCTTTTTGCCATTTTTTTTTTAGCTAAAATTCAATTTTTTTACATATAAAAATGTGTTCATATTTAATACAAGATAAAATGAACTATACACTAAACTACCAAATTCATCATAATTTTAACAAGAGGTCCAAAAAAATTAGAAATCCACTATGAAATCATAATTAAAAATCCACCAAATCATCAAATTCACCCAACTTTCATGTCCAAAGTGTGTGATAAATAAATCTGAAATTCTGAATTCTAAATTATTATATATATTTTAATTATTAACATATTATTGATATATATATATATATATTGTTATTGGGTCGGGGTCGAGATATTACAATATTACTACCCAAGTCCCTCTAGCCTTAAGCTCTGGCAGACTGACCGACCTTTTTTTTCGAATAGGTTCGGCTTGACTGGCCCCAAATCGGACGGAGCGAGTATGGTCGACTTTGGGCCGGACTGTTTTGTCATCCCTAATTGTAAATTGCGTTTCCTTTTTCATCATTATTTTGGGTTTATATTTTTCAATTTATTTCTTCTTTTTTTTAGTTTCAATTCGTTATTAAAAGTCTCTAGTCTGTTAAAAAATATTCTCTTTTTTTCTTTAATCCGAAGGGCAAAACAATTTGTTAGTTGGGTGGGTTCTGTGTGAAATTTGTTCGATATTTACAAATTTATTTAATTTTTCTGTTATCACAATTAATACTATTTTATAATGTAAGTCATACATTTTATTTCACTACTAATAATTTTATATTTTATTATAATAAATTATACCATTTAGTAATACACTAACTATTGAGTTACTACAGTCAGTCTGAAAGTCGCAATACGTTTCTATTAGTAGGAAGAAGTCGCGAGCATATTAATATACTAGAGTTGTTATGCGCTTCAGCTGTTACCTCCTTTAGCACACTCAGCTCATTTGCAGAGTGATGAATTCATTTGAATAAAATTCGAGAGCTATTATTTCTCTCTCTAGATTTTCATCATGTTTTTTTTTTTTTTGACAGGTCTCTAGATTTTCATCATGAAATGCCTTAGATTCAATAAATACCCTTTTATGAATAATTAATAAGTAATACTCTTTAATTATTACTAATTATATATTTTAATAATATAAGTCATGTATTTTAACCAGTTTCACTTATTCCTTACATATGAAACTTGTTCCATATTTACTTTGTCTCATTAATTATAAAGTAAGTTTTTCAATTTTGATTAGGAAGTATTAACTTTAAATTCTTCATCATTTTTTTTTTTATGTTGTATAATAGTATTAGTTTGTATATTAAAAACTAATGATTCATATTTTAAAAAGTGTTGAGTGAAATCAAATAAACGAATTAATTTCAAATCTTTTTACAAGTTCGGACTTTTAGATGAGACGAAATTTTTTCAAAAAGCATTTTAAAAAAATATCAAACAGAGAGAACATTCAAAGAGCAAACTGATAGTACTTTTCAACATTCATAAACTTATATTCCATATATTATTAAGACACATTTGTGTGAGACGGTCTCACGATAAAACAGAGCATAATGTGGGTGGGTATTGACGCTTCAACGCAGACAGTCTCGCTTTTGGACCAGCTTATTACTGTTCTCCACATTCCGACTACATCGAGGTAAAGAAGATGTGTTGGAATTGGGTGCACTCAAGTAATGGTGTTTACTCCACTCACATCGCATATAAAAGTTTGATGCCACCCCAAGTTGATGTGAATGAAGATATTGTCAAGATGAAGGCGTTCAAAAGGCTGTGGAAAAGTTATGCTCCGGCTTGTGTTCAAGCTATCGTGTGGAAGCTTCTCAGGGGACGATTGGCAACGAAAGACAACCTGATTAAAAGAGGAGGAGCACACATTATTGGAAACCCGAGGTGCGTTCTTTGTAATGTGGAAAACGAATCCATCTCTCATCTCTTCTTCCATTGTTCCTTCTCTTATGATATTTGGACAAGGTGCTACCAATGGTTGGGGTTGGCGTTGGCTGCTCATTCTGAACCAATTAGTCATTTCACTCAACATAGTTTGATGTTCGGCGATGGCAATAATTCTAGAATAGCGAACACTCTTTGGATTGGTCTTGTGTGGTCAATCTGGACGATCTGTAACGACTGTGTTTTCAATTAAGGGAAGTTAAACTCGGTCAAGGCATGGGATGAAATTAAGGCAAGAGTATGGTCTTGGCTCTCAGTGAAGTTCAACAAATTCCAGCAAGTTTCGTTCCGGTCGTGGTCGAATAACCCGAGATCCTGTTTAAACTAGATCACTGTTGTGTTGTTCTTTTTTTCCTCCGCTTTTAGCAGCTAAGGTGTTGTTTTTTTTTATTTTTTGAGCATGGTGTAATTCTTTCTTGGGCTGAGTATGCCTTATACTCATGCCTAAGGTTTCTTATTAATAAAATGTTTAATTGTCCGATAAAAAAAATACTTTGAAAATAATGGATATTAATTTGTGTTAAGTTATACACTTTCTTATGGATGAGATAGTTTCATGCGAGTTTTTTTGTCAATTTTATTATGTTAGTAATTTTTAACTCGTTGATGTGCATTATTATAATTGGCTTCGAGTGATGAAATTGAGTTTTATTATGATAAGATTAGTAGATGACACCATGTTCAGGTTCAACAAGTAATTCCCTTTTCTCAAATAAATAAAAATAAAATGGCAAAAACTCACGAGACCGGTTCCAACTAACACAAATAACACCCTCCTCGTTCAAAATGTTAAAGTGTTAATGCTCATATTATACTCCGTCTTACTATAAGATCGTCTCACACGAATGTGACTCAAATAAAATAATTCCAAAATAATAAACAGTCCGATGGGATTCGTGGGAAAGTAGGAGAATGGGTTTGCGTGGAAAGGAAGCAAAAGAAATTAAAGGGGTGTAAAAACTAAAAACTATAACTTTCGGGTGTTTTTGGATATGAAGGCAAGCATATATGCCTCCCATCTCTCTGCATTTTTCCGATCAGATGAAAGACGATGCATACGCTTCCTTATCTATCTTCCAAGCATATATACATGCACTCACCACTCTACTTTTTCCACTCCTTTTCCTTTTCCTTTTCTTCTCCCACACATTTCTCATTCTATATACATTTCCACTGTTTGTACAATCATCCGAATTGTCTTCTTCATTAGTCTCTCCACATGGACAAAATTCCACACATTTTATGTCTCTGTTTTGCTGCCCTTTACATTGCACATTCTGGTAAGTTCTCTACTGATTTTGGACTAGTTTTAGATGCTAATTTGTAGCTTCTAGTTTAGTATGAGTATGTTGATTAATTGTTAACCCATATATGTTTATTGTTAAATGTGTTCGACACTCAATTGGGTTTCTGGTATACTGGTCTCAATTCTTGAAATTCAATCATCCTTCTTAAATGTGAAATTTTTCAATATTCCAAAAAATATATGAATAATCTTTCTTATGACCTAGTGGACTGTGGACTTAAATGTATTTTTAAAATATTCAATTTGTTTCGATGAAATGTTCACATTCAACTTGTTCAATGTATAAAAGACTGAACATTCAGTGTTATCAAGTAGAACATTTTAGTGAAATAAGTTACACGTTTTAAAAATAAAAACTCACATTCAACTTGTTCAATGTATAAAAGACTGAACATTCAGTGTTATCAATTAGAGCATTTTAGTGAAATAAGTTACACGTTTTAAAAATAAAAACTCATTTAAATTGCACTACACATCTTTGGTAGTGTAGATAACTCAATTCTTGATTTTTTATCAGATGCTACAGGAGCAATGCACCAATTTAGAGCCCCAAAGCATCTCCTAAACTCAATCACGAAATTCGACGCATATATGCCATTAGATTCACCAACTACTGATCCATACGCAAGCTCACCTTATGAAGCCCTCCCCCCTTTTCCTCTGCCCGAAAATACCCCTCCATATTGTGTCTATCCACCATCCACCCCCCAGCCACCGTCTACCGGCGGCTCCACCACACCCGCCGTAACCCCAATCCCACCCACCCCAGAAACCGCCACAACTCCCACGCCACCCGAAAATCCCCCAACCATAGTCCCAGCTCCACCCGATTATCCCCCAACAATAGTCCCCTCGCCAACTGAGCCCGTGTTAAGCCCACCTTACTTCGAGCCTAGCCCACCAAGCTACGGGATCGTCCCACCTTACTACGAGCCCAGCCCACCAAGTTACGGCTCCGGCTCACCTCAGATTATATCCCCTCCTAGTCCTTCTGGATATTTCCCGAGCCCAAGATTCTTGCCGCCAATTGTGTACCCGCCGCCGGCGGTGCCGCCACCGCCTCGGCGGACTCCGGTGACCGCCATGTGGTGCGTGGCTAAGGCCGCCGTGCCTGACCCCATAATTCAAGAAGCTATGAACTACGCGTGTTTCTCTGGGGCCGAATGCGAACAGATTCAGCCCAGTGGGCCGTGCTTTGAGCCCAACACGTTATTTGCACACGCCTCTTATGCGTTCAATAGCTATTGGCAAAGAACTAAGAAGGCTGGAGGTAGCTGTGATTTTGGAGGAACGGCTATTCTTGTTACAGTTGATCCAAGTAAGTCATGATCATCATTTTTCAATATTAAGATGAAACAGATGATGATTCATTGTTCGTTTTGATTTTTCTGCAGGCTATGATGGCTGCCATTTTGTCTACTTTTAATTCTTCAAGATACAATTGGCATTTTGAATTTAAATTTGAATTAATTAAAGCAGGGGATATATGCTTCAGCAGATAGTCATTACTAATTATACAGCTTTACAATTAGTGTTCCTCATTTGGGACACGATTGATTTTGTAATAAATATATACATAATTGTTGAGGGTGTGACACAATGATTTTTTATTTTGATCTCAGAGATGTACTTTGATTTGTATCATGGTGTCAATCCATATGAACTCACTCTGTTCAGCTTTTACCACAATTCTTGAATGTTCAACATCTAGTACTCCTCCATGAAAATGCATCAAAAGCAGTTCTTGCTTTTACTGGGCAAAATACTACTCCATAATCTTTGTATAAATTGAAGTTTTCAATCATATTATACTGTATTCTGGATTGGTGGCATGCATACATTAATACATACAATTGGTAAAAATATTCTGAGATTTAGATAAATTATTCAAATAGCTCAAACGTTCTTATTAGAACTCTAGTACAGAATGATCTGAAATTAATTAGATTTGAGAAAAGTGGGGAAGGGAAAAATAAATTACACACTAAAGTTGATCCTTAAAAATCTTTCAGAACTATAGGTTGATGAATAACTTCACTTACAACTTTAATCAAATCATGCGAGGTGAATCCATCGTCTTTATGGTAAAACAAATGCAAGACTGTACTCATATGCCAAAACAAATCCTTGCAAGGCTTCGGAAGGACACTGCCATCGCTCCGCAAAACTAATCTCAGCAGTTCTCTCCTTTGGCTTTCGACCAACCTTTTCACCTTTGAAATAGCAGCCTCTTTACTCGTTTCTCCACCACTATTAATCATGTACAGTGGGACTGCATTCAGTTTGCCGTCCTTAAGTTCTCTCTGCAGACAGATACAAGAATCAACTCTAGAACAAACGATCGATACCCATAAGAAGTCAAATATTTCAGTGAAGAATGCATGCATGTTATTGTTATATTTAAGTGTATTTTTGAAAGATGCAACTTGTTTCACTAAAATGTGCAACTTTTCTATACTGATACATCCAACTTGTTTTCATTAAGATAAGTTGCATGTTTCAAATATACATTACCTCACAAGTCTGGATATCATTCAGAAGACGTCCGCAAAGTATTCATCAGCCTGAATAGTGTATGATACTAAGAATGGCGAACCATCTCCTCTGAGATTTTAGGACCAACAAGATAAAGAGCAGGCAAGACAACTGATCCTGACGAATGTTGTGTTTTATTGAAATTTGCAAGTTCAAGTAAAAAGAGACGACTGAATCCAGTTATCATACATATGTAAAGAAACGGAGACAAAATAAGGGATCTCACAATTTCAATTATATGGTTAGTAACATTACGTCCTTGTAGTTTGAATGCTTTGTCTCCAATATCGGTGACAGTGCGCTTTATGGATGAAAATATTATCTGGACACTCTGAGACGAGCATTCAGTGCTAGCATCAACATCCCACCTGTGACCAAAATGATGATATTACGATCTTCCATATCATCAAAAGTATATGCAGATTCCAATGAAGCAACGAAGCAGGGCTGGATACGTACATTTCAACTAACTGAATTAACTGTTTTAATTCCTCTTCAGAACCTTCAAAATCAAACAAGTCATCAACCACAGTGATGAGCATACCGTTTTTGGCCCATGACATTCGGGCTTCTGATAGTTCTGGATCAAAAAAGGTTGCTGCTGCAGAAAAATGAGAGTATGCAGACCTAATCCTTGCAAACTTCAGCTCCTCCAATCTATTTTCTTTCACCCATCTAAATATAAGGAAATTATAAAGTGTACATTCAACCAAATTTATCTCAAAAGAAAAAAAAAAAAAAAAAAAAGTGAAATCAGGCAGGTTATTTAGAGAAGATTTACCTTTCAAGCTCTTCAAGTTCTTCGCGGTGCACGGCTTGACAGTTGTTGAAGTCTTCAACTGACAGGGAAAGGAAATCCTTGTTGGCAAAATTAGGCGAACTGGATTTCATACAGTACCAAAAAAAAGAGTTAGTCTCAAACGGAGTTAGTAAAAAAAAGAGTGAGTCTCAAAAGGAGTTAGTAAAAATAAGAGTCATTTACATAAGAAATTTACCAATATGAAGTTTTCAGAATTTTTGTATTATCCAAGTTGTAATGCTCTATATTTCTCCGATTAGCAACCCGTTCAATAATTGCATAGAAGGGATAATCGAGAGCACGGTTAACCTGGGAAGAACATAGTATACCTAACTTATATATCTATGTTGAATAAATCCATAGGGTTGAATATAGTTGGTATGCATATACCTCTGAATCGATATTTCTGCCAAGATGACTCGAATGAATAAAACCACTGGATAATTCCTGCTCAAGTGCATCTTTAAGCCTTAAATTTTGTTCTTCCATATCTCTTTCATCTGGATATAGTATGAGTTCAGATGCCCTATATAACTCGAGAGTTGTCCCTATGTCTTTCATATTTCCACAAAAGGTTTCGGGTAGAAGTTTTGTTATCGAATCTGCATGACATATTAGATAATTACACATGGTGTGGTTAATAAAATAAAATATTAATTTTTGCTTCAAAGTTAACCTGAAGTCACATTGTATCCATTCATTCTCAATAATCAGAAAGCTAAAGCACAAGTTGAAGCATCCATGAATATCTCTTCACTGCCCTGCAGCCAGAATCTAATATGGACTAATGTTAATAAAAAATTAAATGTACACAATTTACAAATTCTGATAAACTCTATTTTAGCCTTTGCTTGATAGAGCAAGCTAGAAGTAATAAACGTATGTATATGCTGGAAAATACCTGTATGTTTCATCCAACACCTGTTGAATTTCCTTCTGAAAATACCGTCTGATTCCCAAACTCTGAAGATTATCAACTGTACATAGCCTGGAATATACGTCTAAAGGATAAGCTGCAGGAACTGAGTAGAAGAAGATAAAGGTTGTTAGAATTCAAAAACTTCTCCAAGTTGGCAATCAAAAAGTTGTAGAAAGTACCTGCATTTCCAAACTTCTTTAAGGCTGAACTCAAGTAACTAAGGCAACCTGAATTTGGAAGGGCGATAAAAGCAGCTGCTGTTGTGGACGGAGAGTTGAAAAGAGATCCGTTCTCTCTTTGGTATTTCATTACCGATTCCCAATCTTGTCGATTTCCCATTCCTTCCGCCACGTACGCCAGGTAAGCTTCCGTCTCTGCTGAGTCACTTTGGTGACATCTACATAATAGAGAGATTTTATAAACAGAAAATGGAAAGGAACCATATATCATACATAATCCTATTTGATCTTAGCCATTTACAGTGATACAAGTCTTTTTCTCTTCCAAATTTCACCTTGTACATCAAAATAAATAAAGAAAAGTCTGTAACTTAAGTGCACTTTTAAATGGTATTAGTTGTTATACTAAAAGGTATTAGTAGGCCAGTATTAGTTATTTTCATTGAACAGTATTAGTTGTGCACCCAAGTATCTGGATAAAAATATAGAAGCAGGATAACTATACCTTTTAAGCTCCAAATCCCTCTTAGTAATCAAATCATCAAACATAGTTGGCTCTAAGCGGAGGTCCGCGAATAAGTCTCTGGCATAATCAAGCATGATAGGGAATATAATGTCAAATCCAATGGGAGAAATCTGAGACTTCTCAGTAGATGAAGCAAGATTCATCTCTATGAATCGAACACCTGCAAAAGAATTAACCTACCAACAAATTGAATCCAAAATAATGGATGTATATAAAGTTTAATAAGTATGATATAAAGGAAGCACACCCTTATCAATTTGTTCTTCACCAATTCCCCATTTTTTAAGTGCAAAAATGCACGCTAATGTGGAAGAAAGGCATCTTTCTTTAGAAAAGGATGATGATGTGGACGAGCCCACGAACCATGGCACTGGTTCTCCAACAACTAATTTAGGCAATCTGGGAAGCACGGCTCGTTCGATGAATTGGGAGAAGAAACCATAGCAACCCATGCTGTGTCATACGTCGAAACAGAAAGTTCGGGTTTGTGAATCAGCTTCTCTATTCTTGCTTTCGTCTCCTCAAAGCACTGCTTAGATTCTTAATAATATTAATCAACACTATTTTTGATCAAAAGCTGAAAAGAATAAACAGAAGAAGGCTTTACTCGCGGTGCTGAGGCCTTTTTAGATGATGTTACTCTTTGTACTCCAGTGTCCAAAGATGCTGCTTGCAAGAAAAGAAGTAAATACTCATTGATTTATTTTGGAGTACAGTATTAGTTCAAGAAAATAAATCGAATTGGACTTCAAAGTGGTATGAAAAACTTCTGATATGAAGGGTAACACAGAAGTCCACATATGTTTTTAGGGGGTTGCAACTGATTTCTTTTTTTTGCACAAATAGATAGTAAAATTACAGCTACATACAAACAACTCAATTCATCAATGATTGCAGCTAAATACAGCTAAATGAGTGCTATATTGAAAAGAAAAAAGAAATACAAACGGGAAATTGCAGGTAATTATAGTGAATACACTTCCTACTTCCTATTTATCATGCTTCAAAAGATCATCTCTGTCAGCTTCAAAATCAATAATATAGGCACATTTGAAGCTAAGAAAACAATTCTGCCACACAATTTCAAAAAAAAAATTGAAACAAGAATGAACCAAATGCACAAGGAGTAAGCAAAAGCATCAAACACTAGCACCACAGTACAATATACGCCAGCAATTTTCTCTCTGCTTTCATCGATGGATCATGATTATAGTTCCGTCAAAAAAACCCTTCAATTTAAGAGTCACCTTCCTGGGCACCACATGCATCAATAAAAAATGGTGCACTCTAAACCCTAACCCTTAAATAGTGAACCCTAAATCATATTTGAATCATTTGAGCCGGGTGAACCATGAATCACTTGGGTCGAGTGAACCATAAACCACTCGGACGGGTTTGGGGTCGGGTCGGGTATTAAATTTCTTCCAACATGAAAACAAATCAAAAATTGAATGATCATATTTATAAAGAATTTTATTGGGACGGTCTTGGAATACAAATTAATACAAATCAATACATATTTATTTCAAAGTGTAAAAGTATCATGTCTCTGTCTCACTATGAAACTATCTTGTTTATGATCTGTTTCATTGGGAAACTGTCTCATATAAATGAGGATAATTTAATATGAGTGGAGTTACTATCATCGGAAATCGAACTCATGACGAAGAGCGTCGTAAGCTTGAAGGTTCTGATACCATAGAAAAATTTACACCCATCGAGGACGTAAGCTTGACTTTGATACCATGAAAAAATTACATTTATTTAGAAATCTAAGTAGGTAGTACAATACCTCACTGCACTGCTAGAAAAAACCTATAACTTTGTACTAACAGATTTAAAATGTAACTAGGTCATTTTTTAATTTTTTTAAATGAAAAATAACTTATTTAAGACGATACAATAAAACTGAAATTAAGGAGATAATGGAAATATTAGTTTTTATACTGGAAATGTCTAGTATTTTTAAATATAAAAGTTAATATATTTTCTTCATACAAACTAATGTTTAGACTGTTTTTTCTGTGAAAATTGCTCCATGAAAAATATAAAACAAATACTGTGATTTAAATTTCAGAAAAGTGAAGTTTTTCAAAATAAATAAAAACAAACCAAAAAAAGGTGATTTTAGTTTGAAGTGAACTCGGTACTTTGTCTTTAGGGCCATAACAGTAGGGTGTATGCACAGTACAATTTTCATTAGGCCGGCGCCGGTTTATCATCGCCTAGGTATTTCTTTTTTCTTTCAGAAATGATCTAGGGTGGGTTTGGATCAGGATTTAGGTACCTGATAAAAAGTCATGATTTTAAAATTGACAAAAAATCAGATATAGGCGCGGTTAAATGTTTTATGAACTTCGGTTATTTAAATATCATTTGTTACATATAAAAACTTTCATTTGTTATGTATAAAAACTATCATTTGTTATAAATAACAAAAACAATCAGTTTTTTAAAAATGCTTTATATTTTTAAACAATGAAAGTTTTTATACATAAATGATAGTTTTGTACACATAATAAAAAATTAATAGTTCACATGAGTTCACATAAAGTGTTACTCTTTAAAATTTTATGAATTCAAAAGTTTTGGTAAGTAATAAAATGTAGTATGTGTTTATTTTGAGATGTTTAATAAATATTGATTTTGTATTATTGTGTTATATTGAGATGGAGAAAAATAGTGATATGATTGTATAAAATTTTATAAAAATAAGTGTGTGAGCATATTTTATAGAAGCGAATATGACAATTTGATTTTAAATCACAATTGAATGATCAGAACCCGGCCAATCGAGTTTGGGATGGATTATGATTTATCTTGTGATTTCATTTTAGGACCCATCATATGTATTTATTAATATTTTTATTGTTAATATATTCGAATCACTATTTTAAAAATTTTAAGACCTCGAATGATATGTATAGATGAAACTGATGGAAGATGATTAAGATTGCAATGTGTGGCAATGGGGAAAAATATTTGAGTTTAACTACATTTGGGAAATTATTCAAATAGCTCAAACGTTGTTACTAGAAATCAATTACAGAAAGATCTGAAATTAATTAGGTTTGAGAAAAATGGGGAAGGGAAACATAAATTATACACCAAAGTTGATCCTTAAAAATCTTTCAGAAGTATAGGTTGATGAATAACTTCATTTACAACTTTGATCAAATCATGTGAGGTGAAGCCGTCGTCTTTATGGTAAAAGAAATGCAAGACTGTGGTCATATGCCAAAACAAATCCTTGCAAGGCTTCGGAAGGACACTGCCGTCGCTCTCCAGAACTAATCTCAGAAGTTCTCTTCTTTGGCTTTCGATCAACCTTTTCATCTTGGAAGTAGCAGCCTCTTTACTCGTTTCACCACCGCTGTTAATCATGTACAGTGGTACTGCATTCAGTTTGCCATCCTTAAGTTCTCTCTGCAGACCGATAAAAGAATCAATTCTAGGACAAACGGTACTCATAAAAAGCCAAAAATTTGAGTGAAGAATGAATGCATGTTATATATATGTGTGTGATATATTACCTCACAACCCTGGATATCATTCAGAAGACGTCCGCAAGTACTCATCAATCTGAATAAGGTATGATACTCGGAATGGCGAACCATCTCCTCTGAGAGCTTAGGACCAACAAGATAAAGAGCGGGCAAGACAATTGGTCCTAGAGCAAATGATACGTATGCATTGTTTATGTAATCATCCACTGTTGGGGCATGTTTGTCTCTAGCCCATTCAGCTTCTTTCATCATTGAATATAGCAAATCTAGCCACTGAAAATACAGACGAATGTTGCGTTTTTACTGAAATTTGTAAGTTCCAAGTAAAAAGAGATGACTGAATCAAGTTGTCATATATGTGTAGGCAATTGGAGATGAAATAAGGGATCTCACAATTTCAATTATATGGTTAGTAACACTACGTCCTTGTAGTTTGAATGCTTTGTCTCCAATCTCCGAGACACTGTGCTTTAGTGTTGAAAATATTATCTGGACATACTGAGACGAGCATTCTGTGCTAGCATCAACATCCCACCTGTGACCAAAATGATGATATTACGATATTCCAAATCATTAAAAATATATGCAGATTCCAATTGAGCAACAAAGCAAGGCAGGATACATACATTTCAACTAACCGAATTAACTCTTTTAATTCCTCTTCAGAACCTCCAACATCAAAGAAGTCATCAACCACAGTGGTGAGAACACCGTTTTTGGCCCATGACATGCGGGCTTCTGATAGTTCTGGACCAAAAAAGGTTGCTGCTGCAGAAAAATAACAGTATGCAGACTTACTCCTTGCAAACTTCAGCTCCTCCAATCTATTCTCTTTCACCCATCTAAATAAAAAGTAAATAGCAAAAAGGGAAAATATAAGGAAACTATAAAGTGAGTTAACACTCCTGTGAACCAGGTCTATATATGAACTCTATCACTGTTATGCACAAACTCTCTCACTGCTATTCATAAACACTATCGTTGTTTATTTTTTAAACAATGATATAATCAGTGGGAGTATTTAAGCATAACAGTGATAGAGTTTGTGCAAAACAGTGATAGTTCGTATACATAACGGTGATATTGAAGAAATAGAGTTCACCGTGAACTTAGGTTCACACAAGTTTTTGTCTTATATAAAGTGTACATTCGACCAAATTTATTTAACGAGTAAAAAAAAAAAAAAGGTGACATTAGGCATGTTATTTAGAGCAACTTACCTTTCAAGCTCTCCAAGTTCTTCTCGATGCATGGCTTGACAGTTGTTGAAGTCTTCAACTGACAGGGAAAGGAAATCCTTGTTGGCAAAATTAGGCGAACTGGATTTCATACAGTACCAAAAAAAAGAGTGAGTCTCAAACGGAGTTAGTAAAAAAAAAAGAGTGTCATTTACATAAGAAATTTACCAATATGAAGTTTTCAAAATTCTTGTATTATCGAAGTTGTAATGCTCTATATTTCTCCGATTAGCAACCCGGTCCATAATTGCATAGAAGGGATAATCGAGAGCACGGTTAACCTGGGAAGAACATAGTATACTTAACTTATATATCTATGTTGAATAAATCCATCGGGTTCAACTAGAAGAAGATATAGAAAGCATGCATATACATTAATATTTCTGCCAAGATGACTTGAATGAATAATATCACTGGATAATTCCTGCTCAAGTGTATCTTTAAGCCTTAAATTTTGTTGTTCCAAATCTCTTTCGTCTGGATATAGTATGAACTCGGATGCCCTATATAACTCAACAGATGCCTCTATGTCTTTCATAATTCCACAAAAGGAGTCGGGTAGAAGTTTTGTTATCGAATCTGCATGACATATTAAATAATTATAAATGGTGTGGTTAATGGAATAAAATTTGTTTTTACTTCTAAATTAACCTGAAGTCACTTTGTATCCGTTCATTCTCAATAATCGGAAAGCTAACGCACAAGTTGAAGCATCCATGAATATCTCTTCACTGCCCTGCAGCCAGAATCTTATATGGACTAATGTTAAGAAGAAAATTTAATTACACAATTTACAAATTCTGATAAACTCTATTTCAGCCTTTTCTTGATAGAGCAAGCTAGAAGTAATAAACGTATGCATATGCTGGAAAATACCTGTATGTTTCATCCAACACCTGTTGAATTTCCTTCTGAAAATACCATCTGATTCCCAAACTTTGAAGATCATCAACTGTACATAGCCTGGAATATACGTCTAAAGGATAAGCTGCAGGAACTGAATGGAAGATGATAAAGGCTGTTAGAATTCAAAAACTTCTCCAAGTTGGCAATCAGAAAGTTAAAGAAAGTACCGGCATTTCCAAACTTCTTTAAGGCTGAATTAAGGTAACTAAGGCAACCCGAATTTGGCAGGGCAATAAAAGCAGCTGCTGTTGTGGACGGAGAGTTGAAAAGAGACCCATTCTTTCTTTGGTATTTCATGACCGATTCCCAATCTTGTAGCTTTCCCATTCCTTCAGCAACATACGCCAGGTAAGCTTCTCTGCTGAGTCACTTTGGTAACATCTACATGATAGGGAGATCTTATAAACAGAAAGCTGGAGAAAAGCTCACATAATCCTATTTGATCTTACCATTTACAGTGCTATAACTTCTTTTTCTCTTCCAAATTTCATCTTGGATATCAAAATAAATGAATAAAAGGCAATAATTATATGCACCAGTTGCACTGTGCACTCAAGGGCACTTTTAAATGGTATTATTTGTTATAATAAAAGGTATTAGTTGTTTTCAATGAACAATATCAGTTGTTTCCATTGAACAATATAAGTTGTGCACCAGTTGGTGCACCCAAGTGTTAATCTGAAAAAAATATGTAACCAGGATAACTTATACCTTTTAAGCTCCAAATTCCTCTTAGTAATCAAATTACCAAATGTAGTTGGCTCTAAGCGGAGGTCCAAAAGTAAGTCTCTAGCATAATCGAGCATGGAAGGGAATATAATGTCAAATCCCATGGGAGAAACCTGAGACTTCTCAGTAGCAGAAGTAAAATTCACCTCTATGAACCGAGCACCTGCAACAAATTATGTCTATCAATAAATTGAACCTATATAATGTTCAATCGGTATGATATATAGGAAGCACACCCTTGTTTATTTGTTCTTCACCAACTCCCCATTTTTTTAGTGCAAGGATGCATGCCAATGTGGAAGAAAGGATGTCTTTCTTTAGAAAAGGATGATGATGTGGACGAGCCCACGAACCATCATGGCACTGGTTCTCCAATAACCAACTTAGACAATCTGGGAAGCAGGGCTCGTACGATGAATTGGGAGAAGGAACCATAGCAACCCATGCTGTGTCATACGTCGAAACAGAAAGTTCAGGCTTGTGAATCAGCTTCTCTATTCTTGCTTTGATCTCCTCAAAGCACTGCTAAGACTCTTAACAATATTAATTAATGCTATCTTTGATCCAATGCTGAAAAAAGTAAATAGAAGAAGGCTTTACTCGTGGTGCTAAGGCCCTTTTAGATGATGATACTCTTTGTACTCCAGTGTCCAAAGATACAGCTTGCAAGAAAAGAAGCAAATACTCATTGACTTATTTTGGAATACAGAATTAGTTCAAGAACAAAAATTGAATTGGATTTCAAAGTGGTGTGAGAAACTTCTAATATTAAGGGTAACACAGAAGTCCACATGTGGTTTAGGGGGTTGCAACTGATCGCTTTTTTCCTCAAATATCTAGTAAAATTACAGCTAAATAAGTGCTATATTGAACAGAAAAACTAAATACAAATGGGCAATTGCAGCTGATTATAGTGAATACACTTCCTACTCTTATTTATGATACTTCAAAAGATCATCCCTCCCTCTCCAGCTTCAAAATCAAGAATATAGCCACATCTGAAGCTAATAAACAATTCGGCCACACAATATCAAAAAACTTGAATTCGGGCCCGCTTGGTTGGGGTAATGGAATTCACTTGTATTGAAGTTGGTTGGTAGTTTTGATACACAAGTAATGGGAATAGAAGTAAGCAATTGATTACCCTCACTCACTCAACCAGGGGCGGACACATTCAAAGGCAAGGTGGGGCAACTGCCCCACCTCAATTTTTACTTTGAAATACCATATATACCCTTTAAATTTTTTAAAATTTCAAAAATATTTTAAAGATAGACACGGTAATACTAATTCCCCCAAATTAAACACAGATTTCATTGTTTCTGAAACCCTACCTCGCAGAGCTGAACGTTGAACTGCTGCTCTGCCCTGCTTGCAAGTTCCACATCAAAGTTTCAGAATTGAAATTGCAGAGAAAGAGAGGTAAACGGTTTGAAATATGTTCCTCGGCTCCCTCTTCTTATTCGTTTATTTGCAGAGTTGCCGAGTTGGAGTAAATACGTTTCACTTGAATAAGCTGGATATTTTTGTTTACCCTGTTTCAACTTTCACAAAAGTTCGCTAGTTTTAGTCTATGTGATTCATTTATTAAATTATTAATTGTTAGTGGAGTTATGGAGGAATTCAAGTTAATAATTAATTATGGTTAGTAGATGAGTGGGAATTGGGATAGTGCCATAGTGGATTCTGTAAACAGCCATCGTCTATCATCTATTAATATATAATTCTTCTCAAAGTCTAGGTAATATTTTATATTGGAGACTTGAGGATTATTAATGACTAATGGGTTGAAATTTTGTTTTGGAATGTTACTGTGAATTTATAAATTTTTATTATTGGATTAAGAAAGTGAGTTGAGATAAATTTAATTTTGGGATTATTTATGTGAATGAGTACTAGATTAAGATAATTTATTGTTTAATTGTTTGGACTTTAGAGTTGAGTATTTTCCTATGTTGTCTTAAATTAATATTGTGTTTTAATTTTGTTATTGCAGAGTCATGTCTATTCACAAATATTTTCATAAAATTGATAACCAGTCGTCTTCATCTGATGCAACTCCGCAAAACAGTGTGCTCGTTGCACCAACAAATATTATTGACATTGATATGCCAATAAATGTTGCTTCTTCGCAAAGGTTCAACCAAATACCACAAAATACAATTCTTGAAAATTCTGATTTGCCGGAACTTCCATCAGATCTGGGTAAAAGGCCACGAATCACTGATTATCATCCTAATATTCACGAAAGAGTGCGGAGAAATTATTATTTAAATGAGGCTTGTCAACCTAATCTTGAGAAGTTTCCTCAAACAAAATTCGGTGGGCTATTGAGAAGATTTAACCGTTCATGGTTCAAGGAATATAGTTGGTTGGAATATAGCATAACCAAAGATGCTTGCTTCTGTCTTTGTTGCTATCTATTCAAAAATGAATGTGGTGATCAAGGAGGTGGTGATACATTTGTAACTGAAGGTTTTAAGGATTGGAAGAATAAAAATAAGTTTCACACGCACGAGGGAACTAGCAATAGTGCTCACAATCATGCTTTGAGCAAGTGTAGAGATCTTCTCAATCAAAAGCAACATATTGAACCAACTTTTGTTAAAATGACTGATGAAGCAAAAAAAGAGTATCATACTCGGCTAAATGCTTCAATAGATTGTGTTAGATGGCTTTTGAAACAAGGACTTGTTTTTCGTGGTCATGATGAATCGAAGGAGTCAGGTAATCAAGGTATTTTTTTGGAACTTCTGAAATTCCTTGCAGACAATAATGAGGATGTTAAAAGAGTTGCCTTACAGAATGCTCCTAAAAATCTCAAGTTAACATCTCCTCATATTCAGAAAGATGTTGTTAATGCATGTGCATCTGCAACGACGAAAGCTATACTTGATGAGCTCGGTGATGATTTTTTTTGTGTCCTTCTCGATGATTCACGTGATGTGTCTATAAAGGAGCAAATGGCAGTTGTTCTAAGATTTGTGGATAAGAATGGTTGTGTGCTTGAAAGAATACTGGGATTTAAGCATGTTGAGTGCACTAGTGCTCTGTCACTTAAAACTGCACTTGAAGATCTCTTAAACTCACATGGGTTGAATATATCTATGTTGCGTGGACAAGGTTATGATGGGGCAAGTAATATGCGAGGAGAATTTAATGGATTGAAGGCTCTTATCTTGAATGAAAATAAAACGGCATATTATGTCCATTGTTTTGCGCACCAACTTCAACTTGCTCTTGTAGGTGTGGCGAAAAACCACATTCGTATTTGTGAACTCTATGTTTTGATTTCTCATGTGGTTAATGTTGTTGGGGGCTCTTGTAAACGGAAAGATAAGTTACGAGAACAACAAGCTTCAAGAATTATAGAAGCCTTGGAAAATGAAGAGATTGTTAGTGGACGAGGATTGAATCAAGAAAGCACTCTCATTCGCCCTTGTGATACACGTTGGAGCTCACATTACGGTACTATTTTGAGCTTAGTTAAATTGTTTGACTCTATAATTGGTGTGCTTTGTGAGATTATAAAAAATGGAACAATACCACTACAAAGAGGTGAAGCATCACGATTGAAAAAAGAAATGCTATCTTTTGACTTTGTTTTTGATTTGCACTTGATGAAATCAGTATTGGGGATAACAAATGATTTATGCAATGCGTTGCAAAAGAGAGATCAAGATATAGTGAATGCTATGAATCTTGTAGATATATCAAAGAAAAGACTTCAAGTAATGAGAGATGATGGATGGGGTTCTTTGGTAGATGATGCATCTAATTTTTGTGCAAAACATGGCATTGAAGTGCCAGATATGGATGATGTTTATGTGGGTGGCAAGAGAAAAAGACGAAGAGTTGAAGAGATGACAAACTCGCATCGATATCGTGTCGAGGTCTTCTGTACTGTCGTTGATATGCAGTTGCGTGAGCTAAATGACCGATTCAATGAGGTAACTACAGAATTATTACTTTGTATGGCTTGTTGAATCCGTGCAACTCTTTTGAAGCTTTCAATTTGGAGAAGTTAATTCGTTTATCAGAATTTTATCCAAATGATTTTCAAGGTCTCGATATATTAGCATTGCCGGACCAACTTGTGAATTTTATTACAGATATGCGTTCAAATATTGATATTTCGAACGTAAAGGGTCTTGGCGAGGTAGCTCAAAAAATGGTTGAAACTAAAAGAAATAGAGCATACCCTTTAGTCTACAAGCTTATAAGATTAGTCTTGGTTTTGCCGGTTGCAACTGCTACAGTGGAAAGAGCATTCTCTGCTATGAATATCGTGAAGAATCGGCTTCGCAACCGAATGGGTGATGAATGGATGAATGATAATTTAGTGTATATTGAAAGGGAAGTGTTCAATTATGTATACAATGAAACTATCATTCATAGATTTGAAAGGATGGCAAACCGCCGTGGTCATTTGTAATTTAAAACATTAACTAGTTATAAATTACTTTTTGTCTTATAATTTTTATTGGTTTTTTTTTTTGCCCCGGCTGGACCGCAATCCTGCGTCCGCCCCTGCACTCAACTCAACTCACCTCACACAATACCCATTGTTCATGTTCTAACCAAGCAATAACAATGCAATTAATAACTCTTAGTGATTAACCTCTCAATAATAATTATTACCATTACTTAGTCGAACCAAACAAAAATAAATCAAATACACACGAGCACGAGGAGTAAGCAAAATCATCAAACACTAGCACAACAGTACAAGACATGATTATAGACACCCCGCTCTGCATTAATTAATGGATCATGATTATAGCTCCGTTAAGAAAACCCTATACAAAAAAAAAAAAAAAAACAGAGGAAACGGAGTAGATATCAAAAGCAAGTGGCATTAGCTTACCAGAAACACAAGAGATGAGAGGAGTGCAGAGGTGAAGAGAAGACATGGCGAGACGCTCCTGTTTAAATTTGGTCCACCATTGAAAACAAATCAAAAAGGAATTGGGAAAGTTAGGAGGAGGACAGGACAAGAACCCAGATGCTACGAAAAAAAAGACCCAGTATAACTCTGCTGAATGCCAATTGCCACCCTTTTGTCGTTTTCCTTTTTCTTCTTTCGAGAGTCAAACCAATGAACAATTAACAAATTGCAAATTTGGTCCCAATAGATTGGATCCAAAACAGTTTGGCTGCGTTTATTTTGGGATTTAAGTGTGCGGAGCAAGTCAAGGTTTTAAAATCCAGAGATTTAGAATCCTTGATGAATAGTGAATGTATGTGTTTGTTTTGGGATTTAAGTAGGGTGAGATTTAACTTTATGTCAAATCAATGTTTAATAATGATTGATATTGTATTATTATATTATATTGAGAAGAGTAATAAAGTGTATAAAGTGTGATGTATTGGGAAGAATAATTATAGATTATATAGGTATTTGTAGGTGTGGATGGAATGTGGGATTTAAAAATCAGACTCTAAATCCTAAACTCATATAAGACGGGGAGCGCAAAGTCCTAAGTCCATCCGTGTGAATTCCAAAACAAACGCAGTCTTTTAATCTCATGGTTTCAAAATGATCTTTTTTTAGTAGTTTTGGTCTCAATCGTTAGTTAAATGGATGAAAACTGTTAGTTGACCAAAAAAATTATGGGACTAAATTTGCAAAATTAAGGGAAATGATACTAAAATATTAATTAATTATATATGTAATCAAAATGAATTTATAAATTACAAATTAATTGTAAAATTATATATATAATTTAAATATGTCTACAAAATATAAAAAAAAAAAAATTGTAAACTAAATAATAACTTATGTAAAATTATTGAAATTAATATATATATATATATATAATTTTAAAAATAATGAGTAAACTTTTTTAAATAAAATAATAATATGTAACATCTAAAAAAAATAAAATATATATATATATAATATGTTTATAGTTAGAGTGGGTCTCATGTGCACCCGAATGCAGCGCGCACTCATAGTGCATTTTAGAAGTGTGTAACTATACAAAATAGAAACGTGCAACAATTCCAAACAGAAGCATGCAACTATGTTCACATATTAACAGTTGCGCTTTTCTGTGTAAATAAGTCGTATTTTTCAACATAACAAGTTGCACGCTTCTAAAAATGCACTACGAGTGCACGGTGCACCCAAGTGCATACAAGACCTAGCCATATAGTTAATGTAAAATCTAAGAAATTAAAAAAAAATATCTATAATCTTTATATAATTAAAAAAAATTCAAACCAAATAATATATAGAATTTGAATATAATTTAAAAATACTTTATCATGCACATGTTTCGCAACTAATACTTTATGTTAAAACATTTGATACTCTCTAATGAAATAACTATTTTTTTTCATTAAACAACTAATACTATTAAAAGAATACATACGAAATGCAAACAACACCTGCACAACATGACTTTCTATGCAATCGCCATTGCCAACAGCCCATCCCGCCATTTTACCAATCAGCACTCATCATCGTGAAAAAATCGCAAAATTAATATCAAATTCGATATCTTTTTATCACGTAGATCAATATCAAAACACATAAAAATCATAATTGTTGCAGCCTATAAACTTCAGTATGATTTTCACTGCTTCTTCAATGTGATTTCCTTGAATTTCTGGGGCGATTTTGGAGAGGGGAAGGGGAGGGGGAACCGAGGGTTCCATTTTTAAACCAAGCAATAGTTTATAGATAATTTAAAAATTAAAAATATACATATAATCTGTATATAATCTCAATTTATGTTAAATCGAAAAAATAATACTCCCTTCGCCCCATTGTATTTGTCTCACTTCTTTTGGTTGAATTATTTAAGGAATAATAATAAAATAATAAAAAATGGAGGGTAGTTTTGGGTATTGGGAGAGAGGAAAAAGGTATGTGGAGTAATGAGTGGAGTAGTGAGTGACATTTTTTGTAATATTGTGTGAAAAGTGAGGATAAAATTATGGGTTGTGGAGTTACTTTTTTCCTTTTATGGAATGAGAAATTTATAGTGGGACATCAATAAAAGAAAATTGAGACAATTATAGTGGGACGAAGAAAGTAATTTATAGTCTTATATAGTTTAAAATAAAAAAATAAATATTTTTAAATAAAGTAATAATTTATGTATAATATATAAAAAATTAAAAATATAGAATCTCTAATATCAAATCGAATTCAAAAATGTTAATTACATTTTTAAAAATCTTAGTTATGAAATTATGCTTAATACTTTATGAATTATAAACTAATTATATAAATTTAAATCTCAAATTTACACTAAATAAATTATAAAGGTGTAATTAATAAATTAAAAATTAGTTCATGCAAAATTTGAAAATTATAGTAAAAAATACTCCCTCTGTCCCGCTATGTTTGTCTCATTTCTTTTGGTTGAATAGTTTAAGGAATAATATTAAAATAATAGATAGTGAGTTTTTATGATATTTAATGGATGAAAAGCATGGATGCAAAAATCGCGCCTAGGCGCCCCTAAGCGCTAGGCGCCGGTCGGCCGCGGCGATTCGCACAAAATCGGTCGTTCTAGGCGTTTTCACCGCCTAGGCGGGCAAGGCGGTTGTGCGGCTGGGCGGGGCTAGGCGACCTTTTTTTTAAAAAATCTAAAAATTAAAAACACTATTTTTGAGTTCTTATTTTGTAATTATGACTATGATTTTATGTTAATTGTTGTGATTTTTTATTTTTCATGTTGAAAATTTCAAAGTAAAATTAATATCTGAAAAAAAAATTTCTAGGCGGCCTAGGAACGCCCGCCTGACGCCTACCGATTTATGCACCCTTGATGAAAAATGAAGGTATATGGGGTAGTTGGGATGAAAAGTAAGGGGAATAATATTAAAATAATAGGTAGTGGAGTGTTACTTTTTCATTTTATGGACTGAGACAAACATAGTGGGACGCCCATAAAAGGAAAGTGGGACAAACATAGCGGGACGGAGGGAGTAATAAATTGATTTTTTGGGACCAAATATGCAATTTTATGGGACCAAATCTGCAATTTTTTTGGACCAGGTCTGCAATTAACGGAACGTGTGACTCACTTCCGTTAGAAAATGGACGAAAAATATTATGGGATCAAATTTATCGAAAAAATGACCATTTTGCAATTGACACATTCTCTTGGGACCAAAAGTGCAATTTATCCGAACAATTAATAAGTGAAGTAGGCAAATATACTCAATCTTATAAAAAAAATTATACCCATTCCTATAAGAAAAAAAGAAATATACACATTTTATACTTTTTATCCAAAAATACCCCCACCTATCACTACTCTATCCAAATATATACATATATACACACATATTATATAATTTTATAAGCACGTGTGTTGGTCCCGAAAAACCCGATTTAAAACTCGTAAAATCTCAATGGGAGGTGACTTAAATTTATTTTTTTTTTGAATGTGTTATGCAGATTTGCTAAAGTATGTATGACAGTTAATATGAAAGCAAATAAGAACACACGTATTTTTTTATAGTGGTTAGGACAACTCGTCCCTACATCCACTCTTCCCCGTCATGGGGCACCAACAACCAACAGAGATGTTCTGGGTTCTCATCAAACGGGACTTATCACCCTCTGAGGGATCGCTACCCTCCCTTTCCGGGATTGCTAGATGTTCTGGGGTTCACACTCACCTAAAACTTAACCGGATGATTTGGGTAAGGTTTGTTTGGTTTCAACTAGGTTGAGATTTTTCCTTACATTTGTTTAGTCTCAATCTTGGGATGGGAAAATCTCTCTAAAACTAGGATATAACATTTGTGCTTAGATCTGGGGGTAGAACACTTTTGAATATATGTGTGTATTTCTTGCTCTGTGTTCTATGAATGGAGTTGCTTGAATATTTGGCTTTAATTTCACTTTGCGGATCCTCCATTATTTTTTTTTTTTGAGATAGTCTGATGTATTTATAGTGTGGATTTAAATATTACGTTGGAAAGTAATATTCAAATCAATCTAATAACTTCGACTTTTCTTTGTTCTTTTTTGATTTGTTCCTTGCATTTATGTCACATCAATATGTGTGTTGTCTTCTTATTGGCCAAATTTCTTTTTGTGTTTCATCTAACGGATCGATCATTTCGTCGATTCTTTGTTCATCTCTTGATTATTAAATCATTTTTTTGATGCGGTCATCGCTGAAATCGATCTGTAGAAATCAGTCTGCTGTTTTTACGGTGTCTTAAAATCATTTGTTCAAGAGTCTTTGAAATCCTTTGTTCATCAAAAAATTGATTTTCCTTTGTTCATCAAAAGTTGATTTCACTTTGTTCATCGAATTCTTTGATTTCCTTTGTTCATCCGAACCGATTTCCTTTGTTCATCCCACTTAATTTCCTTTGTTTATAATTTCAGTTAATCGAAAAAACCAAAATATTTCAAGAATTTGATTTCTTCTCTTTCCTTTGATTTACGATTTCTTCTCCTTTGATTTACGATTTCTTCCGACATTTTATCGAAAAGAACTCTTCAATATCCTGGTGTATCGGCACTAACACAAAAAATCTTCTTCTTGGTTTAGTTATTCATCGAGTTAATGAATTATGTCGGAACTCATCCTTATTTAAATTAATCTCGATAACAAGTTGATGAAAACAAGTTAAGGGGAACCCTCAAATCATCTTAATGATTGAGATTTCATGAGTTCCCCACAGACTTTTCCCCAAGATTAGATATCGGATGAGTTCCGAAATAACCTGAAGTTGATAATGTTTTTTGACATAATTCATCAAAACTGAAATATCCCAAAATTTCCCCCTTTTTCAAAATGATTCCAAAAGAATCTTATCAAAAATAAATCGTTAGGTTAAACAAAGGAAATCAATTCGATGAACAAGGGAAATCTAGTTATGATTTAACATCGGTTGAGTGAGAACTCGATGAATATAGGAAATCAAAGATGTGAAAAAGATTTCAAAGACACCGTAAATCTAAGTTTAGTTATTTTGGGATATTTTAGATTTTCTTGGCAACTGTAATCAAAGAGATGAACAAACAACAATCGAATGAATGATCAGATCCGACGAAATGAAGATGATTGATCCGGATGACACAAAAGCAAATTTGAGTTCAATAAGAAGACAACACACATATTGATGTGACATAAAGTCGCAAAGAAAAAAGGCAAAAAGAACAAAGAAAAAGTTTGAAGATTAGATGGATTTGAATATTACTTTCCAAATCAGAATATTTAAATCCACACTATAAATACATTGCACTATCTTCAAAAGAAAATAAATGAGGATCCGCAAAGTGAAATTAAAGCCAAATATTCAAGCAACCCCATTCATAGAACATAATGGAGAGCAAGAAATACACACATATATTCAAAAGTGTTCTACCCTAGATCTAAGCACAAATGCTATATCCTATATCTTAGAGAGATTTTTTCCCATCCTTAGATTGAGGCTAAACAAATGTAAGGGAAAATCTCAACCTAGTTGAAACCAAACAAACCTTACCCAAATCGGTCTTGTTAAGTTTGTAGGTGAGTGTGAACTCCCCAGAACATCTAGCAATCCCGTAAGTGGGGTAGGCGATCCCGCGAGGTGATAAGTCCCGCTTGAGTGAGAACTCGGTAAACATCTAAGCAATCCCAAAAGGGAGGGTAGACGATCCCTTAGAGGGTGATAAGTCCCGCTTGAGTGAGAACTCCTAGAAACATCTATTGGTTTTTAAGGCCCCACGGCGGAAGAGCTGGATGTAGGACGAGTTGTCCGAACCACTATAAAAATACGTGTGTTCTTATTTGCTTTCATATTAACTGTCATACATACTTTAGCAAATCTGCATAACACATTCGAAAAAAAAATAAATTTAAGTCACCTCCCATTGAGATTTTACGAGTTTTAAATCGGGTTTTTCGGGACCAACAAAGTGTTAATCAAATATTACATTTAAATCATGTTATAAAATTTAAAATTTAGAATATGTGGTCACTAAAAATTAAATTATTAGGTTTAGTAAAAATTATTATTAAAAAAGATTTATTAAATTTTTAGAAATAAATTAATTATATTTATAATTGTAAAGAATAAAAAAAAGATAATTGATCCACATAGTTAAATTTATTTATTACTATTTTTATATGAGATAATTATTTATTTGTTTAGTCTATTGATGCAATATATTAAATTTTATTATAACGAATTATTTAATATTTTTTATCTAATTAAAAATATTAAGATATAATAAAAATAAATAAAGATGGATATATCTAATAAAATTAAACAAAAGAGAAATAATGTATCATTTAATTAAGTCTTAAAATAAAGGTAAAGTATAGTGTGAACAAGTTTCACGGTGAAACTGAAACTTATTAAGGAGTGTGACTTGTATTACTAAAGAGTGTGACTTTTTACTATAAAGGGTGTGACTTTTTTACTATAAAGGGTATTACTCATAAAAGTGAAGAGTGTGACTTATATTATAGCAAAGAGTGTCGTAGTGATAACTGAATGGTGTGATATATATTACTAAAGAGTGTGACTTATACTACTAAAGAGTATGTGTGTAAAAAAAATCAATTTCATGGTGAACAAGTTTCACAACATACCAACTCTAAAAGAAATGAGGAAGTGGCTCGTGTGGGTATATATCTTTTTTTTAATAAGGGCAAAAAATATATTTTTAATGAAAAATTGGTAGATATATTTTTTGTATTGGAATGGGTAGATATTTTTAAATTTCAATAAAAGTGGTATATCTATTTTTTTTCCCAATTAATAATGCGTCAATTTCTAATTCAAGATGTCACGTCTTTAGAATTAATTAATGTTTTATATTCTCAGCCTCAAATCAATTTTCACAGTTTAACTTGCTTGTAAAAACACGTGTAAAACTCAACTGTGAAAATTGATCTAGGACGGAGGTAGTAATGTTTTTGAAAAGTAACACTCATATGAACCAAGTTCACACATATTTATCATCATCATTATACAAAATATCATCATTTATTATGCAAAAACTTTCATTTTTTAAAAATATAAAGTATTTTCTAAACAGTGATTGTTTTTTTCATAACAGTGATAGTTTTTATACATAACAGTGAGAGTTTTTGTATGTAATAGTGATATTTAAATAACCGAGTTCATAGCATGAACCAGGTCTATACAAGTTTTTGTCGTTTTTTAAATGTGTACATTATATATATGAATGACATTTATATTAGCATAACTAATAGCATGGAAATGCAATAAACTAGTTGCTTTTTTGGGTAAAAGTTCCGGTCAGGGAGTGAGTAGAAATTATATTAGTTGCACAGTGTAAATAATAGTCCCCCGTCACGTGATAACGTGCACTCCTATCTGGGTACAGAAAACTTAATTTATTGATATTATTTAAATTAATTATAATGATATTGTGAGGGTGTAAATTTTAAGTGTTTTACCATTTTAGAAAATGTGCACATTATTGTGGGACGGATAAAAAAAAAAAAAAAATTGTGCACGTTATTGCGTGACGGGGGAGTACGTAAAAGTGTTGCTCAAATTTAATAGGTGTGTTATTGTATTTCTTTCTTTAAAATTTATTTTGTGAGTTGAAATAACAATTGACCTTTTATAATAAAATTTAGAAATTAGTCTCATATTTATCAAAAGTCTGTAGCATTACGACTCTATAAAAATGTTAGAATAATCACGCAACTTCTGTTAAAATAAAATATTTGTTTATACTGAATCATGCAACTTGTTTTTCATATTAATAATTCTGCGATTAATTTAACCTTTTTATCTTGAATAACTTTAACTTTTTATACATAATTTTATTATTGTATATATATTTAATTAAAAGTGATATTATTAAATATTTAAAATATTTCTGCGACAGGTATTGAAATTGAACAAACATTCGTCATCTCTAAATTGAATTCTGAAATAGAAAGAAAAGGAAAGAGTAGAGGGAGAGGGAGTGGATAAGGCAGGCAATGCTGCTGAAACAAATCTGTGTTTAACATAGCATAGGCATGCGGAAACAAATGCAGCATATGCCTGTCACTCCATAAAATTATTCAACTTAGGCTGAGCTACAACGCAAAAATGGTGGTCGGAGGTCGTTTCGCCATATCAAGAATACTCTCTCTTGCTCCCGTTCCGCCTTCCGCCGCCACAACGCTACTCCAAATAGCTTCTAATCAACCCAAAGGTATTATAACTCTCTTTCTATATTCTATTCAACAAATCAATACTATGTAGGAGGTGTCTTTGATGTTGAATGTTAGGTTGGATTATTAGCCCTATTTTCAGAGTTTATCGAGCTTCACTTGTAATCCTGTGCGGAAATTTGTTTTTTCTCATTAAGTTTTGAAACGTCTAGTTAGTAACAACTGAAAGCCAAATTGCTGCTATAAATAATTGAATTTTGTCTAACATTTCAAATTGGATGTCTACTGTTTACAACCTACGGTCTTTTTTTGTTTCAATTCTTGTTCCTGAATGGATGATTCAGTTCTATCGATGGCATATCCAGTCGATTATAATTGGGTTGCGAATTCATGTCGTGAATCAACAGCCAGTGGTTTAAACTCATGATGTATGTATGTATTAAACCAAGTAAAATTTTCAACCTAAACCTTTAACCAAATCTTGCATATTGTTGATTAGTTTCAAGGAATTAATTTATAGGCATTGCAAAGGTTGTGCTGAAAAAGGGGAAGACTCAACTATTTAGAGATGGTAGCCCAATGGTATACAGTGGTGCCGTTGATAGAATAATCGGTAGACCACCCCCAGTAACTGGGGACATTGTCCTAGTTGCTGATGGAACAGAGAAACCGATTGCTTGGGGGTTATACAATTCAGTTTCAATGTTCTGTGTTCGTCTTATGCAGCTAGAAGACGAAGCATCACGGTATTTCCCGTGAATTCTAATTATCTGTGGTTTATTTTCCCGTAAATTCTCATTAATCTCAACGATATAGAGATCCATCTTGTGCGTTGAATGTGGAAAGACTACTTGAAATCAGAATTGCAGCAGCTGCTGCTTTAAGAGAGCAGCTTGGGCTTCCTTCAGCTAAGAAGAATGCATATCGTCTTGTCAACAGCGAAGGAGATCGGTGTGACTTCCATATACTTATCATTTATCAAATACTTGTAAATATTTTGTGGGGAAAATAGGTTTTTTAGTCACTAAAGCTATCCCTATTCCTGTTTCAGTCCTGTCGACTTTCATAAATTGATAAGAGTTCGATAACTTTAATTATTTGACATTTTAGTCCTGTAACTGGCTGTAGGAATTAGGATAGCTTGTTGAATATAATACGGGTTTCAATGCAGGTTATCAGGACTTATTGTTGATATATTTGGAGATGAAGCAGTGGTTGCCTCTTCTGCAGCTTGGGTTGAAAAGTATAAGGAACAAATTAAAGTTTGCATCACCAAAATAAACCATATCAACCATGTAACCTGGAGACCATCCATTGATATCTTGAAGGAGGAAGGGTTGAATTTATCTGATTCACGAGATGTGAATTTATCGAACTCTCCCAAAATGGTTAAGGTAAAACTCCTTGCCACTTTAAAACATTGTTCACATATGTTGTAGACTAAGTTTACTATTACATTGAGTTATTTTCTTATACGTATGACTCTCGAACAGGTTGTGGAAAATGGCATTTCCTATTTAGTCTCCTTGGAGGGGCAAAAAACTGGCTTCTATGCAGATCAGCGTGAAAACCGCCAATTTATATCATCAATTTCTGAGGGTCAGAAAGTTCTTGATATTTGCTGTTATACTGGAGGATTTGCTCTAAATGCAGCAAGTGGTGGTGCTCTCAGTGTAACTGGTATGTTCATATCTTTTACTTTTATCATCATTGATATATGGTGATATTAGTGATGTCGAACTGTATCTTTCATCAAGTTCTTCCATGAAATAATAAACTCATGGGACTGTGTTAGCGTAGATGATAATTCCTGCATTGTTATTTACTTTACATCATATTTTGTATTTGAACGGTACTATTCTTTCCTCCGGATAGGTGTTGATTCATCTTCTCAGGCCATAGACATTGCCAAGGAGAACATCGTTCTCAATAACATTGATTGTGGAATAATATCATTTGTGAAAGGTGATGCTACACATTTTATGAAGACTGCAATAGCTGAAGGCAGTTCTTGGGATATAGTCATTCTGGATCCACCAAAACTAGCTCCGAGTAGAAAGGTAAACTGACATTCTTGAGTTGATGTTCTTGATGCTTTAACTAAGTCTGGGTTGTTACGAGTCAAGACTCATGACCCCTTTATAATACAACTTATTAAATCAAGCCTGAAAACTGCTTTTTTTTAAGCTAGTAAGAGTGATTCTTTACTTATTTAGGTATTGCAAAGCGCATCTGGCATGTATAGGAATTTGAATTCCTTGGCTATGCAAATAACAAGAAGGGGTGGACTGTTGATGACCTGTTCATGCTCAGGAGCTATGACCCAGAGTGGGACGTTCTTACGCGTTCTACAGGCAAGTTGCACCTTTATTTTCTTATACCTACATTAATTTTTCAGACACTAGCGTACAACATTAATATCTGGATGTTGTGTTCACCATAAAATGCCATTGAACAGACTGAGCATCATTTCTATCCTGTGATTTTATTTTCTCGTATATTTGGACAATTGACTATGATGTTTACTTTCTGGTCTCATATTACCTATGTTGCTTCTTCAATAAAGATACATCTGAATCTGATTGATACGTGATTGTCATGTTTACTACTAGAGCAACTTATTAGAGAGCAACGTCTGCTCGTTGTTTCCCATTTTTCAGGGCGCAGCAAGCATGGCCGGTAGAAAGATCACAGTCGTACGTCAAACTGGAGCGGGCTGCGACCATCCAATTGATCCTTCTTATCCAGAAGGGGAATACCTCTCCAATGTTTTACTTAGAATACTATGAAGCTTGTCTTCTTGGCAGCAAATTGTTCCAGCTGCAGAAAGAATAACATACAAACTCGTTCATGGTGCAGTCGATATTCATATTATGTCTAAGGTATGAACTTGTACCTTTGGCATACCATAGTAATATCATACAATTTTCTAAACGGGGCTAGGCGCCAACTCCGAGACAAACTGTGGCCTAGGCGTAAAATTCTTGATGCGGAAATGGAGCCCGTATAAATATGGTCAATTAAAATCGGTTTATGTATTAAATGGTAATGAATCAGCCCATGAGCCAGATGTGGTTGAAAGTCATTTGGAGTTTTGTAGAAGAAGTTATGTCAGGTGACAAAAATTTGCCCAAGTTCAAGTGTCTTGGTCTTTTAAGTCCTTTCAATTGCCACTTGGATTATTTTCGAAATTCATTGGAGAACATCAGATGTTGGGGCATTATTCACGTATTTAGATTGGTCAAGGTTCAATATTTATGATTCTTTTGAGTCTGAAAAGTTGTATGAGTCAAAGTTGTCATTTATTAGCACTTTGGAGTTATGTAATGGCTCTTATAAATAGAGTATATGTTCTTGTATTAAGGCAAAGAAGAGTGAATGAAAATTATACTTCTAAGTCTATTAATCTTTGTTTACAAGAAGGGTTTCTTTGTTATATTCTCTTAATATTTTGGTGGATTCACGCCCCCATGCAACACTTTCTAGTATCAATTCTAATAGAATTGGAGAGAAATAAATCAAGCAAAACCAATACAATTTCATTTCATGCTTCACTATTTTTTAATTTACAAGAAATAGAGCAGCATACTGGTTTAATGCCATTGAACATGTTGTAGTGAGTTTTTTTATTTAAAAGTTTTAATGATAAAAATTCGTATGAGACAGAGTGTAAATTAACACAAATTAACACTCATTCCTTTCAAAATGTTAAAATACCATGTCAAATTATGTTGTCTCATTGTGAGATATCTCACATAAGTGTGCCTCTTCATTGATTAATATCATTCAATTGGAGTGAGTGACTAAACAGCGTTTGAGAAAATAGGCACCGGATGCTCAAAATGAATAAAGTGATGTAGAATCAGTTCATTGAGATCAACTCATACAAACCTAATAAGATACACGTCCTAAAATACATTGTATATGGAGGTTTTATACACACATGTTACAAAAATCAAGAGAGGAGGAAACAAAGGCATAGGCTATATATAATCGAATAGAATGGCACACAATTTGCCATTAGTGGCCTCCTGCATTCCGGTTCCATGACAAATACGACGGATCTCCAAGTTGCCTAAAACATAAATCATAAATTTCTTCAAGTTTAGACTTCACACCAAACATTAACAATGATTATCCTCAGAGAAAGGTGAGAGATGGTACCTTGGTTTAACTAGATAAATAAGTGCAAAAGCCATGGCCAAGAAAAAGCACAATCCACCAACAGTGAGATATGCAATGCCCACAAAATCGTTCTTCCCTCCTAGCCAGCTTGTAGTGGAAAGAACTAGCTTCTTCTTCCCATTGAAGCTGTATGTGTTATAACGGTTCTCTAAACTCACATTGATGACATCACCAGCCTCAAGATCCACTTCTATTTTGCCGTATAATTTCCTAAATGTTGGGAGAGCAGCAGTTCGCATCCAAACAATCAGGTCCTCCTGCTGGTTCAGCTGATGAACACATTCACAATACACCACTGTTAATAAGACCTTAATTAAAGCAGGAAAAACTATCTTTTTTATGATAGAAACTTACTGGTATTGATGTCTTAAGACTGGCACCACCTATTAGCTTGCCATTTTGGAAGTTTTTGGGGAAAACATTGTCTCCAAACTTACGATCCCTATCACTCTTCCACGAGATCCCTCTCTTGTTTACGGTCAAATTCTGGTTATTGCGAACAAAACCATAAGTATCATTAAACAGGCTCCATGCTATAAGACCACAAGGAACGATAGGCTGCCCATCAGACGTGGTGTCCTCAGGACTACATGGAGATGTATCCCTCTCGTCTCCAGTACTTCTCAGCTGCTGATCACTTCGACTCTTCACATATCTGTTATTCATCATGAAATTCACAAATGCACCATTTAGCAACCAATCTTGATCGTAACGAATTAATAAAAATCAGGATACCATATCTCACTCAAATAAATGAACTGCAACAGCCCTCATACCGAAAAAGAAATGCAAGGTGGTAAGAAGAAACAATCAAGAATCACAATTGTCACAAAATTGGTATTACCTTTGTTCCTAGTTATCTGTCTGATTTTATCCATTCACACAAACAAATTTTTCATAGATTAGGATATAAAAAGACTATTGCACCCTTATTTATTACTATTTGATGATATTAATAAGCTTATAACTAAAAGCAAATGGTTAGTATTTATTAGGGGGTATTGGTGGAAAAAAAAGGGTAATTTTTTATTGATACTAACAAAGTGAATAATAATTAGGAACATCATTTTGGATAGAATCAGACAGATAATTAGGAATGGAGGTAGTACAACAGAAAACTACATAATACCTACCTTCGATGGTTCTGGTAGAAGTTATCAAGCTGGTAATACACATAAATTGGCTGCTTCATACGTTTGGGAACCTGAAATAAACCAATTTACTAGTCAAACTGTAATATTTTGTATGTGGTATTATGCTATACAATAAAAATCTCTATACGTGATACATGGTGAATGGGGCCTAACCGTGAGAGTTCTACTACAGGTTTTGTTCTGAGAGCTCTGAATAAATCCAACTTTGTCATTTCTCATATTTTGAGGAATGCATTCCGTTTCATATCGATCAACAATTTCAACAACCTGGTGAACAACAAATAATTCTCAGTCAGTAAAGCACATTCGGAAGAAATGGATAGAGTGACTTAGAAATACACGGTTGTGAATTAGAAGCATACATCTTGTGAAGCAAAGAGAGAGACCACTCCGATGGGAATAAAGACAACACTAACAAGCAAGAATGTGCCAATCACCTGCGCCAAGGAGTGAGCAAAGTCATTATTAAACAAATATTTTCCAAATGTAGACAGCATTAAAAACATACAAAAACTTGAAATATTTACCCATTTAGGAGTAAGGATAGGTTTGCATGCGGGAAGTTCCTGTTGAGTAAACCTTGAATCTGAGATCAAATTCATAAGAAAACCACTTAGTATTCCAAACTAACAATATGACTATAGATTTGAATTCTAGCTCATTTGTCTGAAAACAGGTTCCACATATTTAAATGGAAAAAGGACATTGAGAGTTGAGACATAATAGAATACAATAATATTTCTACATAGTCAATCTACATGAACAACACATAAACAGGAAGTGAGAAAAATGGCTATTGAAAACCTTGCGGTATGCTCCAAGGCCCCCAACAGTAACAATTTGGAGGGCACATTGTTGGGTGGTGAACAGCAAACTCACATTTATCCGTACTATATTTATATGCCACCATGTTTAACATCTATGATGTCAACTAGATGCCACTAATCTTAAGATATCTTTAAGGAAAGTAAAAAGAAGTGAATTATTGTATGAAGTCCAAATAATTACTCCTAAACTTAAAAAATTCTTACATGTTATAATGGACTTCTTTAATTAGAAATGATCATTAACTACTAAACGATCCGTGCAAAATCTCTAATAGAACACCCTTAACTCTGACTCCTTTTTAAGATATCAAATAGGTCCAATTTGTGTATTTGCTTGCAAATCAAACTCAATATATTTTAACCCTTAATTTTTCGGTCAATTCCAAAATAGAAGACAGGATCATCAGATCATGTACAGGAAGTCAATCATTTTCCTCATATCTCAATATTTCAACCACGCTCATATTGTAATCAGACCTTTAACAAAAATGCTCAGTCTTCCAAAATCCACTCTAAGACTTCGCTTCTGGTTTAATTAAACTGAAGTAATATTTTTGAATACATGTGAAGAGTTAAGGCCAGTTCTAACTACCGCCCATCAATTAGAATTCAATCATACCCACAACCTCCTCATCTTAAATATCAGAATTGAAGACTAACCTTCTATCAAACAACCATGAAACATATGCACAGCAATTCAAGCAAAAAACTAACTTATACAAAATCCAACAACCAAGCACAAAATAACCCAATAAACACGAGTAGGTGAGAAAATTACACTTAGGTCGCTTGGAATTCCTTCTAGGCGCAGCAGATTCGGCCGATCCAGGTCCTGCAGCACTCGATGATGGAGTACCTGAGTTCATCATTTGACCACAATCTCCTTTCGTATATTTCACCTCAAAGAACTACAGCGTAGATTGAACCAAGTAAAGAAAATAAAAAACAGAAACGTAGATTCAAACAAAAGAATGGCGGATTTCGGATTCAAGATCTTCGATCTTTTCAAAAATTGGTGAGGATTTGGTAGAATACAATAGAGAGGGTTAGATGCGTGTTAATAATGCTCCTATATTCCTCACGCTCTTTGACTTTGAAATTTCTTCCAATTATTTTTCCACAAAAGACCCAGGATAGGAAGATGGTGAAACAAGAATAGGAAAATTCTGGTGTAATTAAATTAGGATTTAGGGCGGCAACCACTCGATTCTTCTTTCTCTCTCTAGATTCTAGAAGGCGGAATTAGGATTTAGGAGTTGGGGGGATTTGATTTGGGGTCAAAATGGGGAAGGGGTTAAAAAAAAGAGAACAAATTCCAAGAAACAAAAAAATGGGAATTATTTGGTCAAACTTCAGCTGCTAAGCTTAAACACGTTTTCTTTAAGATACCGGTTCAGGACCCGGTCTATTTCGAGCCGTCACCATGGACATGTCCTTTTTCGTTTTTTTTTTTTTTTTTAAAAAATCTTCTAGGAATTAATTAATTAATGGTTAAGTCTTGTATGAATTCAGATGCACCGTGTAATCATAATTCATTTTAAAATCATGTAATTTGTTATACTGATATATGCAACTTATTTATACTAAATTGTGCAACTATTAATATAGAAAAATAGTTCTGGCGATTCAACAGAAATAAGTTCTTCAACTTTCAATATAATGAAACAGTATGATTAAAAACGCTTATTATGAGTTTTAAGTTGTCTCATTTGAAACTTAATGAACTATGTTTGATCTGAAGTAGTAAAGATGAATCATGAAATCCTTCAACGGCTCTCACCCATTATTATTTACTTTTATAATAATTTTAGAAAAAAAAAGTTTAAGTCAACAAATGATACTTTACATAAGTATAACTAATATTATTCGCATTAGATAATTTAAGGAACATAACATGTAAAAATCATATGGCATGATTAAGATTTTATTTTCTTAACTTACATTTATAATTTAAAATTTTTAAATTTGACTGAATCAATTAGAAATATAAATTTGATTGGGTCTTAAAACAAATTAATCCATTATAAAAATGTTATAAAAAAATTAATTTATTTTATTTAGTTCAGTTAATTATATTCAATAATAATTTTTTTTTAAATAAAAAAGAATATTATAAAAAATTATATGAGACTGTCTCATACATAAAACAGATTTTTTGTCACATATATATCATTTGATATGACCTTACCTGAATTATATTTTAAAGTCAAATGATGTGCAAATACTATATTGGAGCTTCATCTAATACATGAGGTCATATCACACAAAACTTCCTCAAAGAAAAATAGTTTACTATGCAAATTGTATTTAAATTGAATTTAGAATCCAAAAAAAAAAAAAGATAATAAAAGAGAAATTATTTTACACGGGTCAAAGAACATTAATAAATTCACATATGAATTTCATTATAAAGTAAATTAATATTTTAAATTTTGAAAATCTTCTTTATAAACAACATTGATTATGTACTTGCATGATTTCCCATCGGGATCAACACAATTTTTTCAATCATTTCTACTCCACTCTTGAGACACAACATGTAGTAGACCGTGTGTAAAAAAAATATTTTGTAAATGTACACGTCTACTATCGATGGCGGTTGACCTTAATTATTATTTATCATCATTTCGGAGCACAAAAGGATTGAAAATTGTATCATTCTTCTAGAAATTAATTAATTAAAGGCTAAATTTTGTATGCATCAAAGTGCATCATGCATTCATTATGCATTTTAAAATCATGTAATTTGCTATACTGATATATGCAACGTACGTGTAACTATTAATATGAAAAAATAATTACACGATTTAGTGTAAATAAATTACATATTTCAATGATTTCAAAATGCATTATAAATAAACGGTACGCTTGAATGCACATAAAATTCACTCTTAATTAAATTATGTTGGGTGAACTTCTACCCTAAATATGCACATTATCAGAAAATAAAATAAAAACCTTAAACTTTTATTTTTTATTATTATAAAGTTACCAATTTAACTGTGTCAATCGTTAAAGTGTTTATATTATTTGCTATATAAAATATATTTTTACTTAATAATTTATTGTAGCTTTATTTATTTTAAATAATCATGCCAATTTGTTGATTCCAATTTTGTTCTATAATTACAAGCAAAGAATTAGGGACGCGAATAAATCTTCAATTATGCTTACACATCAAGTATAGCTAGATATTAAATCTTTAAAAACCATATAAATCCAATCATCAATATTGGTCATTCAACATAAACATCTTGTTGACTTGATCAAATGTTCAGAACTAACAATTTTGTTTAACCGGTAAAACAAAACCGAGAATGATTCTGAGAAAAAAAAAAAACATAACTTATCTTATAAGGTTCAAGGAAAAAAAAAATCTAACTGTTCAATGTTGGTCCAATTTTCATCTAAAAATCACGAACAATATTGTTTTAAGTTACACGCAAAATGTGTACCGATAAAATTTAATTATTTTTAAATTTGTATGTTTAAAATTTTAATTTAGATTTAATTTATTGACTATTTATACATATGTAATTTAATTAAATGGAAAATATATTTTTTTTTAAAAAGGATAGTTAGCGTCCATGTGATCACATCATCGAGAGACTCTCAAATTTTACCAGCACGTGACTTGTGTGTGAGTGTGACTGAAAATTATGATGTTCGTGATTTTTCGGTGAAAAATTGAATTAAAATTGAACAATCAATATAGTTTTGCTGGCCAAAATAAAATAGTTAAATTCTTGGGACGAAACATAAACAATAAATAAGTTATGAAATATTTTTTTTTTTCCTCTGGAGTATGGCGGATCGGATTAACCTTGTTGAATTGCTTTATTTTTAACTCATATTTGATTAACCTTTCTAATGATCAAATTAAGACAAGTGATTATTTGTCTTTTGGAAGCAAGTCGAAATCCCAATTCAACTTTTAATAATTTTGTTTATATATTTGAATGGTCATATTTAATTAATGGAGGATATGAGAAGTGTTGGGTAAGACAATATCATGCATAAACACCATCTTCATTTTAGGATTTGTCATACCAATTAATATTTAAACTAATATTTAAACCATGATTAAAATTGGGCTCTATATATATCAATGAGTGAGTCTCATGTGCGTTCAGGTGCACCATGCACTTATAGAACATTTTATAATTATACAACTTGTTATACTGAAAGATGCAATTTATTTATACTGAACCGTGCAACTATTTTTTCATATTAATAGTTGCACGGTTCAATATAAACAAGTTGCATAATTTTAAAATGCACTGTAGAATCGTGATGCATGTGAGTGCATAAAAGACACAACCTTTATCAATATAGGAAGGTATTTGCGTGGACCAAAGTCAGCTATTTTTGTTAATTAGGATCACGCTGAGATTGTTGCACTACAAGAAACATGCGTTGTTCCAACGAATTTATACCGACGGAAAATATTCCGTCGGAAATAATATCTTTACCGACCCAAAAGTAGTCGGAAAAAGATTGGCCAATAAAAATGCCCCTGCAACAAATACAATTCCGACCATTAAAAATTCTTCGGAAAAAAACATAATGTGGTCGGGAATATACATAATTCCGACCAATCAGTTGTAGGAAATAAATCACTAAATACATAAGAAAAAATAAATATATAATTTTTGTTAAATTCTTTTACCGACCAGTAGTTCGTCGGTAATAATATCCCAACAAAATTGCATTTTTAAAACGTTAAAAACAAATATAAAACTATTTTGCAATTATTAGCGGGAAGAAACATTAGTTCCCGCCAAATATAATATATTTTTTATATTCTTTTACCGACTAAGTGTTAGACAGTAATAACATCCAAACAAAATTCTCTTACTGAAAAATTAAAAATTATTGTATAATTTACTAGCGGGAAGAAGAATTGGTTCCCGCTAAACATAATATTATTTTATTCTTTTACCAACTAATAGTTGTCGGTAATAACATTTGTTAACATATTTTATTCTTTTACCACCCAACAGTTTGTCGGTTATAACATCCAATAATTTTTCCCATTAACCGGCCAGATTTTGGTAGGTAATAACATCAAAATTTTATTTTGTAATTTTCTAGCGGGAAGAAACATTGGTTTACCTTTATTGAGAAAAATTTATAGTTTTGATGAAAGTTCCAAAACACTTGTAATAGGACCAGTCAAAGTTGTTCGTCGGGTAATTATCTAGTAGAAAACCAGTTGGATTTGTTAGAAAACTGAATATCTTAAACTTAGGTTTTTCATAGGGTCATATATTGAAGGGGAACTTAATATATCTGTCGAGGCTTACCAGAAGAGAAGTTTCAAGATCAGCTGAAGGTCAGGAGATATTGTCTAAAGATAAGTCACGGTGAGTCCCACGAATAGTTTCTAAGTTCTAATCTTGAATCAGACTCATATGTATCAGTCGTCAACCACATCTGATAATACAGTGATAAAGTCAGGTGACCCCTTAAAAGCTTGTTGAGTCAGATACTTAAAAGAATTAAATAAATCAAGTCATGTAATTGATCCAAGAATCAGACAAAGAGAATGTATAAGTTGGTTATGATGATTCATTAGAGACAATGTTTCTCAACTAATGAGGGATCAACAACACATGTACGAAATCTAACGCAAGATAGGGAGTTGTAGAACAAACGACTACCCATTTATAGAAGCCTATTCCGCACATCAAATCCATATCATGACTAAATACCTAAGATAGGCTGAGATTCCAATTGCTCTCCAACGACTTCTTTGAAACTCTCCCTATATATATGGATGAAGCACCTCATAGTGAGATTACGGAAATTATACTCAAGCACTAACGGATTTTCGCAAGAACACTCAAGCAAATATTAGAAGAAATATTTCAACTTAAGACTGAAAAATTATTGTTGTGTGCATATTGCGCGAGCTGGGCCCCAGCCCACTTGTCGCCAATATACAGCACATAAGAGAACAAGCAAATTACTAAGCATCTCGCTAAGCGAGGTGACTTTGATACGATCTTACTCACATCGAGCTCTGATTAGTCCGAGGTCAGTATATTAACTATGACAAGATGTGTGTAAGAGATTTAGTACAAGAGATCTTTTCTGAACTGGGTTCAAGTCAGAAGGAATTCGGCGAAGGACAATATCAAATGACTTGTCAGTGTACATAAACGGCTAATTCCCTGCAAATCCGGGAATTGTCTTGGGGGATGTGCAAATGAAGCCTGCGAGGTCGCCAAACCTCAGGCGACCTCCCGCTATCTCTAGAAACAATTCAAATCAATCTTGTAGCATTTAATATTTTACAGGTTGACTTTCGGCCTGTTGTACTTGTAATCCGGGAGAGTGAGCTCCACTATCCCAAACACTATACATAGGGCTCATTTATGACCCAAATGATTAGAGAGTTCATACCATACCAAACCTCTTGCCAATTTATTTCTTGCATCTAAGAAGAACACTTATTCTCTCTACAATCATGAGCAATTAATACAACTCTTATCTCATAATTACTTGTTTGTGTCATCAAGATCCTAAGCCACATCTAAATCCCTAATCCCAATATTTTGATACACAACAATTGTAACCGAATATTTCTCTTAGTAAAAAAACAAAACCAAACCCCTTTCATTAAAACTGTTATGAAGTTTGTGAGCAGATCTAGAAATTAGTTTGAGAGACTAACTGATAGATTGAGAAAAGAGGACCAGAACTATGGAAATTCTAGTGAGTTGATCTTTTGAGAAAATCGTTTGTTCGATAATGTGTCTAACACTGAAAATGAAAGTTCCTGATAAGGAATTTCCCATGCTGATAAGGAAGAGAGGACGTAGGACGGTTTTTCCGAACCACTATAAACTTGTTGAAAGAATTCTGTCTCATCTAAAAGTCTGAACTTATGTAGAGGGTGGGAATCAATTCATTTATTTAATTTCCCTCAACACTCCCCCTGATCACTCGTGGGCCGAATCATTGACTCTGTCCTCTGGGGAGGAGGCCCAACGACTGGACACTTTTAAATGGGTGGAGTGCTTTCCACGGAAATCGAAGCCAGGATCTGGGTTGAGCCAGAGGCTCTGATACCACGAAAGAATTCCGTCACATCTAAAAGTCCTAACTTATAGAGAGGGTGGGAATCAATTCATTTATTTAATTTCCCTCAACACTTGTGTGCTTTTTATTGCTTTGATATAAACTGTCATAATTTACTTTGCATTAAATTACATACATAGCTTATCAAATCAACCTACACATCAAGTCATCTGATATGTGTTTAACACTGAGCTACTTTAAAAGGATTTTAAAAAACACGAGTCAAAGCTTGCGCACACCAGCTAATCTGATAGGCGTCAAACTAATCAGTTTTCGAGCAATCAGTAGGTTGAATACCAGACTAAGTTGATTTCACTCTGCACTCACTTAGCGTTATCTAAAGCGACTTCCTACTCTGCTGCCTACACGCTAAGTTCATGAAAAAGTTGAAAAGTCTATTCACCCCTTCCCTCTAAACTTTTCCGCACAATACACTCGTTCGGGACCTACAACATTCAAGACCTGAATCAACTAAAATCTAATTTCTACTAAGATGACTAAATCTTGTTTGTGCTTCTGATTCAAAATAGTGAAAGTAGAAGTGTGTGAACTCAGAATTGAGATACGATTCACATATTAATCATTCAACATGTGTTTTATTGTGTACAATTCTTTTCAGATCTCGTATTCTCCTGCAATTATATAAAGGCACAAGCTTCGTATTGTAATTGTACATGAATATATACTCACAGCCAAAAATCAAACACAAAATATAAGTATATATATATCTCTCAAAGGGATACATCCATCGATCTCATATTGGTCCTCCGACTTTTGCTTCATATGGAAGGTGAATTGCAAGATGCTTCATCGAGTCAAAGAATCTAGGAGGGAATGATTTCTCTAATTTACAAAATAGTCTACACGATTGATTTCTCTAATAATACCATGTCTGACCGACAAATTTCAGTTGCAAAAAATGCTCGAAAGAAAGTACTTATCTCTGTTAATGGAGCCCAAATATTTTCTAAATAAGAAGTTACTAAATGTGACAGGTAGTAATATTTGCATGAACAAATAACAAATCGTGGATTTTGATTTGGTCTACCCGAAGAAGAGGTATATTAAAACACACGTAAAAATATTTGAGACATAACAGTCATGGAAACGTAGCTCTTTTAACTAGTCACACACTAGCTTCTACTGATCCTTACTCAATGTATATGTAGCTTTCCGTTTAATTACCCTTTCTCTTTGTTCAATTAAAAAAAAAAAAACAATTCCTTTCTTCTAGTGTGCAACTCCAAAGTTTTATCTGCATCATCCATAAGTGTGATCAAAATATTATTGAAATATGCTTATTTTCTTTATATTATGGTCTATACCGAACACTTAAATTAGATGTCTTTTCAAACGGAATATTAGGAAGTTATTGCAATCATTCAAAAAATTTCAGCTCCAGAAATCCTTTCAACATTACGGTCACTCTCAATTTTACCTTACAAACAATGAGAAATTTAATTACTTGTTAGTTTTAAAAATATAAATTTTCACTTATACCGACGTATAATTCGTCGGAAATATAATATTTGCAACCGAAAATTCGTCGGTAAAACATTTGGGTTTGGGCTCCAAACTTGCCGCTCAAATATTTTCATTTCTACTCAAAATAATTTCATATTCGCGCGTTTAAGGTAGAAACACTTTAGGTTTCGAAAAAAAGTTAGAAACACTCTAATAATCAAAACACTCTTCTTCAATTCACTAATTAAAAAAAAATCCCACATCTTCCCTACCCTAGCCTATGAGAAACTTTGCATCCCATTTTCCTTGTTATGTTTTTCATTCGTATGTCTTCTGAGGTTTCTAAGCTGACCCTTAATCTCAACTATTGTTGGGAGATGAATTTAATAAAGAAGATTTTGATTAGATCCCAAAACCCCTGAGTATGACATGTTCAGGATAATCTTGATAGTTGAGTCAGGATTCAGTTTTAGAGTGTTCAGGATGTTATTTGCACCGTGTATAGTCAGCAGATATAGATCAGGATAGATTCTGAAGACTCAGTAAGTTTATGAAGAAAAACCAAGTTTCAAGTTTCAATATGAAATCGAGAAACCAAGACTTCGATTAATGAAATTGAGAAATCAAGACTCGATTGTGGAAATCGAGAAATCAAGACTCAAGATATCGGTCAAGATATCTGTGAAGACTCGTAAGACAATCAAGATTCAAGACATCAAGACTCGTAAGACTCAAGACACGTAAAGATATCAAGATCGAAGACAAAGAATATCTGGCACAAGAATTATCAAGACTCGAGAATGTATCAATGCTCAAGATAAACCCGAATGTTCTCGAGGCAATCAAAATATCTATCCAAGGATACAATATCGAAAAAAAACGCGATTACTTAGAAAAATAGATATTGCCCAAGACATTCTCAAGCAGACAAAAGGAACTAAAACAAAGTGTTGTTAAGGTTATATCACTCAGAGATATTGACCAAAAAGAGCCGTTATGTTTGTCTACATTAACTGAAGACAACAACCAATCGTAGGGAAGACAAAGATCAGACTTTCATCGACACCGAAAAGTGACAGTCAACCTCAAGCATGTCAAGAGTACTATGTTCCGCATCGCAAAAAGTGGTGACTCGGTCGCATGAAAAACATATTGCCTAAAACATGCTAGGGAGTGTCAAACCCTAAATATAGCCGTTCATCACACACCATAAGAGGAAACTCATGAAGCTATCTCTTTCAACGGATAGTTTTTCAAGAGTGACCTTGGTGTCTGCCTATAAATATTTGTGAGCATCTACATTGAAGGTTACAGGAAATTTGTAAGCAACTCAAGAGCTCATTATTGCAAGTTGAAGCACTCGAAAACCCAAGAATTTCCCAAGTGCTTTATATCGAAGAGAGCTCATTCACTAAGCCTAGCTTGATAAGATATATCCAAAGCTTAGTAGAGATATCCTAGCCTTTGCATTGTTCTTAATTGTAAAGGATATCTCATCCTAGTTGGAAACCAACCAAGAAACCCCAAACCCTTTGTAAGGTAGTTTGAGTGTGATTGTTGGTGAGTTGGAGTTATAAAGAGTTAGTAAACTACATTGAGGTAGTCAGAAAACTCTAGAGAAGAAGTGAGTAAACTATCTTGGATAGTCGTAAAAGCTTGTGTGTGTTTTTTGAGTAAGTAAACTACGAGGTAGTCGAAAAGCTCAAAATAGAAAGGTTAGTAAACTACTGAGAGGTAGTCGAAAAAACCTTAGGAGGTGATTAAGGAATTTCTCTCAAGAGTCGAGAGAGAGGTGGACGTAGGAGCTTGAGTCTCCGAACCACTATAACTTGATGTGTTTATTTGCTTTACAGTATTGCTTTGATTAAGCTGTTGCATAACTTTAATCGAAAAGCATATTTTTCACCGATATTCATTTGGAATCAATCCACCGAAGTTTCATCTAACTGAATCACAACCTTAATCATTATCTCATTAAAAGGAAGGTTTTCAGCAAAGCATAAAACGAGTATAAACTTAGGGCCAACCATTCCGCACATCTGAGTAGCCATTCAAGCAACTCAGTATCTCTGAAAAATCAGGCTCAGTTGGGATTATCTGAGGTTTCTGAAAGTAGCTCAGGATCACTGTCTCAGGTAGACTTTGACTCAGCGATCTCAGGCTTCTCGTATAAATCTTCGTGACAACCCTGACCCAAGTGACCTCAAGAAAGAAAAAAAAGTTTTAAAATCACTGAACACGTGTATTCCCCCCCATACACGTGTAAGACTCGTTTGCACCGGGACCAACAAGTGTTATCAGAGCGGGAGTTCAAAAGATCACTAATTTCAAGAGTGATCACCTGAACTGATCCAAATTTTTTTAACCCCGTCTCTGCAGTGGTTCAACTTAACCACTAGCTTTGTTGACCATCGTCTAAATTACTTAGACTCCCGTGGTTTACTGAGCAGATATATTTGCCGAAATCTTATAAGGCTCAGACATCATGCCTTCTAAGAAGCTTCCAATGTTCTCAGTTGAGAAATATGATTTGTGGAGATTAAGAATGCAGGCTCATCTGTATTCTAAGCATGAAAGAATGTGGAGAGTGGTTACTGAAGGACCATTCCAATTCACTGTTGTGAATCCCAGAGTTACAGAAAATGAGAGAAATGATCCCAGGACTGAATTTCCAAAGTCTGATGATCAACTTACTCCTGAGGAGAGGAAGTTAGTCAATCTAGACTATATTGCCAAAGATACAATATATAGCACTATTGATGATGGTGTTATGAGGAAGATCACTCATTGTGAAACTACAAAGGAAATATGGGATACACTTGCTGAGATTGCTAAGGAAGAAAAAGAGTCTGAAGAAAGTTCCAACTCCTCAGATGAGATGTGCTCAGAAAGTGACAGTGATGACATCTGTCTCATGGTTGTAGGAGAGGTAAGTTCTTCTATCTCTGTTGTTGCTCCTACACAAGCACATGAGTTGTCAAGTTCCACTGTAAACAATCAATTTGACCTGATGGATTCTTTTGAGAGTCTTATGAAGGACTATGCTGTTTTACAAGAACTGCTGAATGAAACTCAAGAAACGTAACAAAAGAACCGATTCTTTGAAAATCTTAAGTGGAAAGACTCTAGTAATGCTAAGATCACTTCTCAATTAATGGGAACTACTGATGAACTAGATGTTCTGAAAGTACAACTCTCAGAGAAAGAGAAGTTGATAGAGACCCTAAATGGAAAACTAGAGAAATCCAATCGAGGAGATTCACCGATCGTAATCGAAGTTCAATGACCTCTCCGAGAAGCATGAAACTCTACAAAAAGTGTGAGGATAGTCTTGAGAAAAGCTAACTCTATTGAATTCTCGCATCTAAAGTAATAGATGAAATTCGAGTTATCGAGACCCGCCACTATAAAAATCTGGATTGGGATACATTCCAGGGGGAACCTCACAAGGTCATCTGAATGCTGCTTCTAGTAGCAAGAAGACTGTCTTTGTTAAACAAGTGGCACCCATTATTCGGACTGAAGAATTGCCCAAAGTTTTAGACAAGGGAAAAGGACTTATGGTTCGAAAAAACCAATGTTCGTAAGAAAGCCCAAACCTCGTAAAGGCTAGAAAACCCGACCACTCGATCAAAATTTTCGTGCAAGTACTTCAAAGCCTCAAAGCTAAAAATACAAACTCAAGAAATCAGATCGAACCAAAGAGAGGAATTTTCGAAGAGAAACACTCAAAGAGACATTCTCAACCTCGAAAAGACCAAGTCCTCGACATGAAAGACCCCCAATTTCAAGACAGTAACCTAAACCCCACTTGCCTAAGGGGTAAAGGTTTCTAACCCAAGTCAACAGAGACTCGCACCACCGCACAAAAAGCCAAAAAGAATGGAACAAAAGGCCTGTACCCAAGAAAAATTATAAGACTCATGTTCATGCCAAGGCTAGCACTTATACACAGGATACTGTTAAGGCACCTAGAGTGGTGAATGTGTATGTAGATGTTTATGGAAGACAGATCATCCACTCTAAAGTAATTAGAGTTGTTAGGCAGATTTGGATTCCAAAAGATACAGCTAACCTGATAGGACCCTACACCAAATGGATACCACAGAACTAATCTGTTTTTCAGGTAAACAGAAAAGGGCACTGAGCTGAATGAAGACATCATAGCCCTGATGAAAGAAGATCTGAGATGTCATTGTTGGAAGATGAATTTCCTTCTTGGACCTCAAGTGAAACAAGCTAAGGAAGGAATCTTCATCAGAGATCATATTGAAGAAGGACATCAGGATGGAGAAGATTCATACTGATAAGCAGAGAGCTGATATCTTGACTAAACCTTTGGCTGAATCAAGATTTCAAGAACTATCAGTTGAATTAGGGATGTTGGATCCAGGTGTATAGAGTAAATCTGAAAAATTGAAGGTTTTCAGATGCATGAAGTTTTCTCAGGATTCTACTGAGAAACTCAGGATAAAATTGGAAATAATGAACTGAGTCTTGGGAAACTCAGATATATCTCAAGGTCAAGATTCGATTATTATAATGATCCGACTCAAGATTAAATATCATCTTGAACCCGCTTCGATTCAGTATCTGTTGGGAAATCTGTATTTTAGTTTTGATGGAAGTTTCAAAACAGGTTGTAATAGGACCAACGGACACTGTTGGTGATCGATGACTTAGAATCAGATTAAGATGACCAGCTGAAATGTATAGATAGTTGATGTAAAAGATAGGTTACATATTGAGGGAAAACTCAATATGTATAGGTCAGGTCGAAGTATCAGATGACCTAGATAAGGTCAGATGATCAGAAGACTAAGAACAAATCAGAAGACAAGAAGTCAGAAGATCAGGTGAAGACAGATGAACCCGAAGACTCGGATGAACTCAAGACTCGGATATAGACATCAAGACTCGGATGAACTCAAGACTCGGATAAACCTGAAGACTCAAAGAATAAACCTCAAGACTCGGTGATGATCAATACACCGAGGCTCGAGACACCGGAGATCAAAAGACCAAGACCTACATTCACCGAAGTCCGCATATTGAGCTAAGACAATCGCAATGTAAGACTAACAAGGTAGATCGATCGCCATTACGATCAAGTCACCACACCAAAGTGACAATAAAAATATACACCGCACAAGACTAATCTTCTACAAAAGGAATATCAATCGCCTAACGGACAAATTATCAAGTGCCGCCTCATGGGCTAAGGAGAAAGCCGACACGCACAAAAAAGAGCTGACAATGCGGATACGACAACATGCGGACAAAAACGGCGCTTAATCATGCCTACGGCCACGCCGATAATCGGAGCACGTCACAATCATATCCTACAACCTACCTAATATAGCCCGAAATTCAAATTGCTCTCCAACGGGTCTTTGATTTCGAGGTCTATAAAATGGGATTGCTCGAAAGGAAGAAAAAAAAACCAACTACTATCACATGAACAATTGAGCAAAGCGGAACAACATCATTAACGCAGATTCTCAAGAAGCAAAAAGCCTTCAGAATTTCCGCTCGAAGAACACCATATTTGAAGATTATTCTTAGAGTGTTCATCCCATTGTTCTTAGCAAGAAATCCTATCCACTAGCATTTTGGCTACCTAAAACACCAGGATAGATTTCCAGTTGGAACCCTCAAACATTCTTTACCCAAACACAAGTTAGGTTAAGTTTGTTCCCGGAAGATTTCAGACTAGGGATTCTAGTTTTCTGATTTCTAGTTTGGTTGAGTGTGAACTCGATAAACATCTGTAGAGTGTGAACTCAATAAACATCTCGGCCATCCCGTGAGGGATATAAGTCCCGCAGGTTAAGTTCGGTTAAGGTTCCCCTGTGTTAAGGGAAGAGTGGACGTAAGACGGGTTTCGTCTGAACCACTATAAAAAGTCTTGTGTGCATTTACTTGCTTTCTTATTGCTTTACACTATTCACACTACTGAGTTTAAAACTGCATACATATTCTAAGTTAAGCTCAGTCTGCACCAAGCAACTGATCTGATCAGGTTGACACCTTAGTCAGCTGGTTGAAAACTGACTTAAGAATCTGAATTGATAAAACTGGTTTTTCACACGGGTTTAAACAAGCTTCTGCACTCTCAGTTAAACTGACAGATATCAAGCTGATCTGCCCTCAGGCACTCAGTAAGATTGAACATCAGTCAAAACTGATACACTAGCACTCTGATCGGGTAATCTGCAAATCACACCTGATCCACACGAAAAGTTTTAGAAGTCTATTCACCCCTCCCCTCTAGACTTCCACCCTCACAAAACCCGTTCGAGACCTACAATATCATACTGACATTTTATCAAGGTCAATACTCAGTAAGACTGATAGAGGGAAATTAGTCTGAAGAATTAATGACTCATGCAACTCATTTATTGCTTAAGTGAATCTCAGAAATCATTTGCAATAAATACTAAACACCTGAAGAGAATGTTTTGGGCGGGACCTTTGAAATGCCGAAGAAGGTCAACATTCATTAATTGCTCTGATTCAATTAATCACCATTAAGGTTAAAATGGCGGCGTATTTTTCGTGAGATCGTCCTTTCGCTTACCCGATTAGTCGGTGATCAATCTCAACCGTTGATTTTCATCAAATGATACGATTTCCCACGAATCGATCTATATATTCATTTGATAAGCCATTCAAGCCCCATTTCATAAAACCTTCGTCTCCAAAAACACTCTGCAAAAATTTCAAAACCCTTTTGCCCAGAAACCTTCGTCATTTTTCAAACCCTACACTTCAAAATCCTCAAAAATGACTTTCTCCATATTTGATAAACTGGCTATTTCCAACAAGCCATGGTACGAATATGTGGTGTCGCTCGAGAGTTCATCCAATGCTACTTATGAAGAAGAAGCACTACATATGATCCGAATCGCAAAACTCACAAATCTCTTCGCAAGCCAACCGGAAGCGGAATACTCTAAGGAGGTAATAGAGTTCATTTCAAATCTGAAATTAGATGACGAGGATGGTATCGAGTCCCAGATTACTGTTTCCCATCTAGAACATAGCTCTAAATACATATATTTTGTACGGGAAGTGTATATAGTTCCCAAGAATTTAAATGATGTATTTGAGTTGTGTGATAGAGGAGAGGATCCCACGACTTATATGTTGGGTCGGGAGCAGGAATACCTTGATAGGATAATAGAGCATCCTATTAAGTTCGAGGCGACTTTAAATAAATGGCATTTGAAGCCGAAATACAGAGTTTTGTTAGATATTGTTAGTAAGTGCATAATGAGTCGAATAGGGAGTTTTGAGCAGATAAGCACTCCCAAGCTTAGATTGATGGCTGCAATAGAGGATTCACCCACCACAAATTTCAATTGGTTGAAGTATTTGATTAGAGTGGTGAGTGACCAGGCCAAGTAGATCAAGAAGGAGGATGGATCGATCTCAATCAAAGGCAAAATTCTCTATGCAACCAAAATAGCTTTTATTTTGGAGATGTGCAGAGAAGAAGAAGACATATTTGCCAACTCCTCACCTTTCCCAAAGTCTAAAGTCATGTTCAAGCCTACAACTACAAGAAAGACTTTGAAAGGGAAGAAAGAGAAGAAAGTGGAATCACCTGCTGCTGCTGAAGAAGCCCATCAAGCCAGGGGGAAGGCTTTGATGGAGGTGAAGAGGGAGAAGGGAGAAGCAATGAAGAGGAACACTCTTGCTCCCAAGCGCAGAAGGATGCTGATTTCCACTGAGGAGGAGGTGAGCGAACCTGAGGAGGTGCAACTTGAAGGCCAAAAAGCTCAGAAATCGGCTTTACAAGTGTTGGCACAGGTTGTATCCACAGCACAGGAGCAAACTGAGGAGCAAGTCTTCTCTGAGGTTCTTGAGATGTCACTGAGCTCAGACAAATTTTTTCAAGAAATCTTCAAAGGACCTCAGACCTCAGAGATAACTCAGATTCCTACTGAGGAAGTGCCTGCTCAGACCTCAGAGCAAGCTCAGATTCAAACTGAGGAGTTGCCTGCCCAATCCTCAGATCTTGCTGAGCCTCATGAGCTGTTGAATCTTGATGAGCTCCTGAGTGATCCATTCCTTGATGCCTCAGAAGAACTTCCCACTGAACCTAAAAGCCCGAAGCTGAAGAAGGGCGAAGCGGAAGAGACTGAGTGGCGAAGCAAGGGGGAACGGTTCATACTTGACCGGTACCCTGAGCTAAGCACGTATCCTGACCTCCATGATCTCTTCTTCAGACTGATGTCAACAGTCTACATTCTCAACCAGACCCTGCCTGAAATGCTCAACATTGCTTCATTCAGAGGTGAAGACTGGTGGAATGAGGAGACAACTGTTTTAACAGAGTTCTCCGGGTTCAGAAAAACCAAGCTCAGGATGAAAATGTCAGATTTTGATGAGCTGGTTAGGAAGAAGATTGCTGAGAGGGAAGAAGCTGATGTTGGTGCCCCGAGCTCCAAAGACAAAAATCAAGATGGGGACCAACAAGGGAATGATGAGAGTCAATCTCAGATGGAGAAGGATAGCACTGATGCTGGAGAGCCTGATGTCACACATCCTCATACTGAAGTTAGTTCTCTTCAGGTAACTTTTGGCACTACTAAAAATTATGCCAAGATTACTGAAGTTTCTATCTTTAATTCTGAAATGTCTGATATGCAGACTGAGGCTCAGGTGGATACCCAAGCTCAGGCTGATACTGAGGCTCAGGTTGAGACCGAAACTCAGTTAGAGACTGAAACTCAGGCTGAGCAACCAGCTCAGGAAAAACAACAAATTCTCTATGCTCCAGAGATTGATCTCACTCCCATTGTGGAGAAGTTGGACAAGGTTGTGCCAATCATGGACAAAGTAGCTCAGATTGAAGAGGTATTGGCCAACCAGACCCAGAAGATGGAAAGTCTGAGTTCTACTTCAGACCTGATGCAGCTTCAGACTACTCTGACTGACAAGATGACTGTCATGGAATGAAAGATGGATGGAGTCAAGGCTGAATTAAGTGCAGAGCTGAAGCAAAAGTATCAGGAGAGGACTGAATTTCTAGAAGCAAAGCTGGTGGAGAAGAATGATTTGCTGATCAAGAATACTGTTGAGGAAATGGGCTCCATGCTCATGACCAAAATGACTGAGTTGTTTAAAGAAGCTCTCTCCAACCAGTTTGCACAGATGTCTGAAGAGTTCTCTGTGGCGAAGAACCACCTGAGGAGGCTAGAAGAAGAGCAAGATCAGTTGGCGGGAGAAGTGCGAAGTATCAGCAAGGAACAATATCATATGGACACTGCACTATCCAAACTTCTGCCAAGGTATGGTGCCAAGAAGGGGGAAAGGCCCGGAGCTGATCTGAGAATATTATTGGCACACACCTTGGAAAGAAAGGCAAACAAAGAAGCTGGGAAGAAAAGCATTGCTGAAGCCTTGAAAGAAGTTGAAGCCTCTGAGAAGGTGAAATTCAAGAAGGTGGAGAAGCATGTCTACACTCAAGTTTATGAGGAAACCATGCAAGATGTTATTGCCGAAAAACTGAGTGCTAGAAGAAGGGTTGGAACAAGCCTAGCCGGTGCTGAACAACCTATCAAGAGGAAGGCTGTGGCGTTTGTTGAACCCGAAGGGAAGAGAGTTAAGGCTTCTAAGCCAACTCAGAGAAAGCTGATAATGGATATTGAAGAGTCTGAAGAGGAGCCGCAGAAGGAAGTCTTCAATACCAAGAAAGCTCTGAGATCACTTCAGGTGAACAAGCCAAGAAAACTGCTGCTTTAGTTTTAGGAGTGCCTTTAATAAGGAAAAAGAAGGAATAAGTGGTTTCAAGAAGTTCGTGAGCAAGAGGAGAGGGACAGTTAAAGCACAGAAGTGGCCGCACATTGATAAGTGGATGTCAATCCAGTTCAATGATGCTTGGGAAGAGATTAAAAGAACCTTCTGGTTTTACTACGAAGTGCTAAGAGAATGGAGAGGGGAGAGCTCAGATTCTAATGAAGCTTTTATTGACTATCTGCTGACCTTCTATCCAAAGTACTTACAAAGCTGGATCAATCTTGCGGATGAAGGAAAGTTCAGATCACTGCCCATGGTCCATACTCATACCCTCCTCCTAGGTTAGAGAATGGCTTGGTAAATGAAACAGCCATTTCTCAGGAGATTGCTCAATATGCCATCCAGTTAGGCCTGACAGGAAACAGCCCAGATATCATCAATGAGAGAGATGAGCTGAAAAAGAGGTATTATGGGATGTTTAACCTTGAAGTTCCTGTGGATGAGGTAGAAGAGAACTGAAGAGCTAGAGCTGAAGAGCAAAGAAGACTGAAGATCAAGACTGAAGACTCTTGTAATTTCTTTATCTTTTTGTCTTTATATTTTGATAAGTTCATTGTAAACTGTAACTTTCTATCATACATCAATGGAACTTTATATTTTATGCTCAAAGATAATACCTCATTATATTTTTACATGTCTTTACTTTTGATATGCCTTATGATTGTTTCTGAAGAAATTGTTGGGAGATTTAATGTAAAATTGTTGGGAGATATACCATTCTTGTAATAGTAAAACTGAAACCTGAGTATAGGTTAAGTGTATTTGTAACAAGATAGTTTTGACATCATCAAAAAGGGGGAAATTGTTGGGAGATGAATTTAATAAAGAAAATTTTGATTAGATCCCAAAACCCCTGAGTATGACATGTTCAGGATAATCTTGATAGTTGAGTCGATTCAGGTTTTAGAGTGTTCATGTTATCAATAGTCAAATATATATAGATCATGATAGAAACAAAGTTTTTGAAGAAATCGAAGTTTAAGTTTCAATATGAAATCGAAAATCAAGACTCGATATCGAAAATTCAAAACAGAAATCGAGAAATCAAGACTCAAAGATATCACCAAGATATCTGTGAAGACTCGAAGACATCAAGATTCAAGACATCAAGACTCGTAAAAAGACACGGACTTAAGATATCAAGATCAAGACAAAGAATATCAAGGCACGAATCATCAAGACTATGTCTTTGCCTAAACTACAATGTTCCGAGGCAGTGATACAAACCCGCGAACATAAAAAATAGATATTGCCCAAGACATTCTCAAGGCATAAAAGGAACTAAAACAAAGTGTTGTTAAGGTTATATCACTCGAGATATTGACCAAAAAAAAGCCGTTATGTTTGTCTCACATTAACGAAGACAAAAATCGAGGAAGACAACATCGTATTGAAAAGCGATAGGTCAAAGTACTATGTTCCAGATCGCAAAAAGTGGTGGTATTTTCGCATGAAAAGCATATTGCCTAAAACATGCTAGGAGTGTCAAACCCTAAATATAACTTCATCATCACACACCATAAGAGGAAACTCATGAAGCTATCTCTTCCAACGGATAGTTTTTCAAGAGTGACCTTGGTGTCTGCCTATAAATACTTGTGACCATCTACATTGAAGGTTACGGGAAATTTGTAAGCAACTCAAGAGCTCATTATTGCAAGTTGAAGCACTCGAAAACCCAAGAATTTCCCAAGTGCTTTATGTCGAAGAGAGCTCATTCACTAAGCCTAGCTTGATAAGATATATCCAAAGCTTAGTAGAGATATCCTAGCCTTTGCATTGTTCTTAATTGTAAAGGATGTCTCATCCTAGTTGGAAACCAACCAAGAAACTCCAAACCCTTTGTAAGGTTGTTTGAGTGTGATTGTTGGTGAGTTGGAGTTGTAAAGAGTTAGTAAACTACATTGAGGTAGTCAGAAAACTCTAGAGAAGAAGTGAGTAAACTATCTTGGATAGTCAGAAAACTTGTGTGTGTTTTGAGTAAGTAAACTACAGAGGTAGTCAGAAAGCTCAAAATAGAAAGGTTAGTAAACTACAGAGGTAGTCAGAAAACCTTAGGAGGTGATTAAGGAATTTCTCTGAAGAGTCAGAGAGAGTGGACGTAGGAGCTTGAGTCTCTGAACCACTATAACTTGCTGTGTTATTTGCTTTATGTATTGGTTTGATTAACTGTTGCATAACTTTAACTGAAAGCATATTTTCACTGATATTCAGTTGGAATCAATCCACTGAAGTTGCATCTAACTGAATCACAGCCTTAATCATTATCTCATTAAAAGGAAGGTTTTCAGCAAAGCATAAAACGAGTATAAACTTAGGGCTAACCATTCCGCACATCTGAGTAACCATTCAAGCAACTTCAAGATCTCTGGCAAAATCGAGTTCGGTTGTGATTATCCGAGGTTTTTTAAAAGCGACTTCGAGATCACTGCCTCAAGTAGACTTTGACTCGAGCGATCTGTGCTTCTCGTACCAAAATCTTGGACAACCCGACCCAAGTGACCTCGATAAAGAAAAAGTTTTAAAATCACTGAACACGTGTATTCCCCCCATACACGTGTAAGACTCGTTTGCACCGGGACCAACAACTATTATTTCACGAGTTCTGTTGTATGTATGCCTCTTAATCTTATAAATTTTTGCATTGTTGATATATTTTGGTTGTTTCCTATGTGGTAATTGTAAGTCCTCTGCTCTAACTTGCAATAGTTGGTTGCTTCGTACTTGGTTTACACTTCTTGCTTGATCTTGTTTGTTTGTGATGGAGATAAGATTGCATTTGAGTTATTGTTTATTTATATTTTATAGTTTAGGGCCTTATTCACGCTTTTAAGTAATTGTTATGGGTCGGGCTTTTAGGGCTTATATGCCTAAAGCCCTAATTTTCTATTATAAATAAGAGTCTTTAAGAACATTGTAAAACAACTTTTGATTATATGAAAAATATTGTTGAGAGAGTTTTCTCTTATTTCCTCTTTGCCGGTATTCCTGTGGGAATCAACGGAGATTGAGAAGATTACCTAGTATCACGCCTTTTTCGTCTTTGCATCGGTTAGTATCGAGCCATAACGATTACGTGGAGATCAACGATTATCTTTAGACTACGATACGGAGGAGGAATTTGATTTCCTCTGGTCGCAATTGACTGCCGCTATCGATGGAATTTTCGATAGCTAATTGATGGAATTTTCGATAGCTATTGCCAATGGGACAAACACACATCGGATTTGTCGGCGCCGTTGCCGCCACCATCTCCAGTTTTGGCAGCCCTAGTTGCTGGCGCAACAGTGCCGCCATCGGATCTAGATCCAGCCACCTCTGTCACACTTTCACCTTCATCTCGCCACCCCATCTTAATCGTCGATCCGCCGCTGAATCCCGTTCCACACCACGATTCCCCACTAAATCACCCTTCACCCGCCCATGTTCAACCGTTAATTCAGCCTTACACCACATCACAACCAAATCAACGCCAATTTCGGCCCAACATCTTTTCCGACCGAAAATTACAGTGTTTCAACGAAGTCAATCGGCCGTTGCACGTCCAACAATCGTCACCAGCGGCATCCCCAATCGATCGCCGTCAAACTACTGGGTCGCGACCGATAGCCAGCCTCCAATCGACGCTCGTCGACCACTTTTTCCCGCCCGCCACAACCGCACCGAAAGTTCCAACCGTGCACAGGATGTCGCACCAATCCATCCCACCATCACCGATCGATGCCTTCCAGTTTCGCCGCCACGATCTGACAGAATTCGCCCAAGGCTTTGCCACAACAATGCCCGTTAATTTCCCTGATATCGCGGCCGCTCATGGAGTCGTGGGCACTAGTACGTGTGCTGATGCCCTTATACAAGTGGGGCCTTTTCCTTTTTTGATGATTAAAGAGCATCTTGGGCCTAGTCACGTTAATGGTAGAAGCAGGCCTCGTGAGGTTAATGAGTTTCTTGGGCCACTGAAGTTTTCTAAAGATTTTAGGTCTTTCACTAATGTGCAGGATAACCAGATTGGCCCTTTAACTCAGATTGGGCTTAATGCATTTATGGAAGAGAATGGGCCTGCGATTTCTTTTGAAAATTTTGGGGGTAATGAGCCAATTGGGCCTCCTATTTTTGGTGAAGTTAATAATTATTATTTTTTCATAAAAAACGATAGTTATTTTGGTACTTCTTTGACAACATCACGTGCTTATCGTCTCAAGACTTTGGGTCACATACGTATTGCAGATGTGTTTGAAGTCAAAGATCATGAGGGCATAATCAATTTTGATATCCCTAAAGATGAACTCATCGTCGACTTTGTTATACTGCTGGAGATAAGATTCATTCAGATTCGAGGACGAATCTTTTCAAAGAGGGAGAGAATGATGGAGATAAGATTGCATTTGAGTTATTGTTTATTTATATTTTATAGTTTAGGGCTTTATTCATGTTTTAAGTAATTGTTATGGGTCGGACTTTTAGGGCTTATATGCCTAAAACCCTAATTTTCTATTATAAATAAGAGTCTTTAGAACATTGTAAAGCAACTTTTGATTATATGAAAAATATTGTTGAGAGAGTTTTCTCTTATTTCCTCTTTGCCCGTATTCCTGTGGGAATCAATGGAGATTGAGAAGATTGCCTAGTATCACGTCTTTCGTGCTGCATCAGTTTGATTTACCATCCAATATACTGCAGATTAGACTATCAGTTCCCTGGATTTTCTAATGTGTTTGTTCTGATTTTGGGAAACAAGATTGACAAGTCTCAAACCCCGTCCAAGCAAGCATTGACTGATCAAATGGGTTTAAAACCAATCAAATATAGGGAGGTATGCTTCTTTATGATCTCTTGCAAGAACTCTACCAACATGACCAGGTGATTAATTGGCTAGTTAAGCATTCAACGTCTTAAGAGCTGATAAATGGAATATGTAGTGTGTTATAGATTTTGTGAGAAGTGAGTGTGAAATTTATTTATTGTTGACCAGAGGGTAGGGGTGAGCATCGGTCGGTTTGGTGACCAAACCGAACCGAAAAAGTAAAACCGAACCAAACCAAAAAAAATTTATTCGTAACCGAACCGAATCGAATGGGCATTATAACCGAACTTTAACTGAACCGAAAATTTCGGTTCGGTTTCGGTTTTTAACCGAACCGACCGAGATTTTTTTTTTTTTTTTTTTAATTTACATGGAATTCGAACATTTGTCTCTTTCTAATCTGAAAAACTGATGACCAAAAAGTAAAATTTCTAATCAAATATAATACACCATGATCAAAACAAACTCTCAAGATTAATTGACACCTAAAACATGGGAAAAATCACAAACTAAATATGTACTTTATGCTATCTATTAAATATCAATAAGTTCATCAAATTTATACTTCATAGTGATAACATAAAAAAAAATTATATAATAATTAATTAAAAAAAATTATATAATAGTTAATATTTTATATATTTAAATTATATTTTCGGTTTTCGGTTTTTTTGGTTTTTGACCGAAAATTAACCGAACCTAACCGAAAATCAAAATTCCTAAAACTTAAAACCGAATAACCGAACCGAACTTGAAAATTTGGTTTGGTTCGGTCGGTTAATTCGGTTTTCACCGAATTTTGCACACCCCTGCCAGAGGGCACATTTTTTGCTTTTGGCAATGGAACATGATATTATTGATGCTGTTTTCCTATCTTGTTTATGTTATTCTAAATTATGTGCACTACTTTATTTCAATTCATGAAACTGTCATGAGAATCAAAGTTTCTAAGTGGCTCTGGTTAGGTACTAAAAAATGTATTTCTTCAATTTATGCATATAGTGATTAGTTGAGTGAACCTAAAATCTGTTTGCTATAATCTAGTTTAGGTTGTTTTAATTTTGGACTTGTAACTCATATGCCTGCTTTCAATATGTTTTGCTTTATTAAAAAAAGTTGCAATAAATTAAATATAATTTGTTTAATTAGTTGATGAAAGATCAGGAATATTTGGGGCTATTTTTTTAAATTTAAAATAGAATTACGACGGCAAATCCGTCGGTAAAACATTTTCACATAATTATTGTAGGAAATTATACCGACAAACTATTCGTCGGTATTAATATTGAGATGAAAAGACTAAATAACCCTTTATTTTTTACTGAGTAATTTTTTGTCGGTATAAAATATTTTATGTGAAATAAAATTAAATCGAAAATACACTTTTACTGACCAAAAATTCGTCGCTAATAATGAAAGAATACCGACTACCCTTTTCCTAGCCGGTAAAAAAAATACCGAGGAGGCTTGTTGCGACAGACTATAGCGACGAATTATTGGTCGGTAAAAAAACTATTTCCGACGAATATTGATTTATTCCGACCAATTTTTTCGTCGGAGTAAACCTTTTTTCTTGTAGTGTTGGCAATGAACCTGAACGGATTAATGTCACTAAAGTCGATTATTAGTCTGTGTCTGCTCAACCAACTTCGATCTTCCAAGTAATTATATATACAGCTCAGACAAATCTATATTATGAGTGTTGAGACCCTATTTTTCAATCCTAATATATACGTCATTTGGAGTTTTGTAGAAGAAGTTATGTCAGGTGGCAAAAATTTACCCAAGTTCAAGTGTCTTGGTCTTTTAAGTCCTTTCAATTGCCACTTGGATTATTTTCGAAATTCATTGGAGAACATCAGATGTTGGGGCATTATTCACGTATTTAGATTGGTCAAGGTTCAATATTTATGATTCTTTTGAGTCTGAAAAGTTGTATGAGTCAAAGTTGTCATTTATTAGCACTTTGGAGTTATGTAATGGCTCTTATAAATAGAGTATATGTTCTTGTATTAAGGCAAAGAAGAGTGAATGAAAATTATACTTCTAAGTCTATTAATCTTTGTTTACAAGAAGGGTTTCTTCGTTATATTCTCTTAATATTTTGGTGGATTCACGCCCCCATGCAACACTTTCTAGTATCAATTCTAATAGAATTGGAGAGAAATAAATCAAGCAAAACCAATACAATTTCATTTCATGCTTCACTATTTTTTAATTTACAAGAAATGGAGCAGCACACTGGTTTAATGCCTTTGAACATGTTTTGGTGAGTTTTTTTATTTAAAAGTTTTTAGATCATTCAATTTAATTTCATTTAATGACAAAAATTAGTATGAGATGGAGTGTAAATTAGCACAAATCAACACTCATTCCTTTCAAAATGTTAAAATACCATGTCAAATTATGCTTTGTCAAATTTTTATCGGGATTTCAGATCGGGCGTGTGACAAAAAATGATCAATTTTTTTTTCGAAAACGACGTCGTTTTAGTTAAATAGGACCAAAATTGGACAAACACAAAAGTTATGGGACCAAAATTGGATAGTTAAATTTTTTGGGACCAAAATTGGATTACAAAAAAAGTTATGGGACCAAAAAACTTTTTTTCTCATACGTGTAGTATGTGTTATGTACTCTCTACATTTGAAAACAAGAACTCCCTCAGACCCAAGATTATTTGAACACTTACCTTTATACTCGTGTTTTAGCGAGCAAATTGTTTATTAGTATTTGAAATAATAAAATGACTTTTAAGGTGGGGTATGATAGTCTTACCACTCCTCTATCATACGCATTTCTTAAAATTATTTTATCATTTCGTATACTAATAAAAAACTCGCTCGCTAAAACACGAGCGAAACAGTTACTATTCAAGTCATCCTGGGACGGAGGGAGTAATGTTTATCATTTTTCAAACTTTTCCTTTTGAGTAACACTCTTGTGAATCAGGTCTATGCATGAACTCTATCAGTGTTATGGGTAAAAACTATTACTGTTATGCATAAAAAAATTAACTGTTTAAAAATATAAAGCATTTTCTAAACAATGATTGTTTTTGTGCATAACAATGATAGTTTTTATGCATAATAGTGAAATTTTTTGTATATAATAGTTATATTAAAAAAATCGAGTTCACGATGAACTCGGGTTCACACAAATTTTTGTCTTTCCTTTTTGTTGGTCCAACCACAAATACAGATTAGGCTTTGCACAACGGTTAATTTACACCTTAGACATCGTTTATAAAGGTTGTCCAAGTGACAACTGTATAAGTTCAGACAGCTGTTAAAAAATCGTTGTCCAAAATTGATACTTAGACAGCGGTTTTTAACCGCTGTTCAAATTTATACTTAGACATCGGTTTTTAACCGCTGTCCTTAATATTGGACAGTGGTTATAAACCGCTGTCTAATATATATATATATATATTTAACTTTAGAATGCGGTTAAAAACCGCATTCCAAGCCTTAATTTTTTTTACAATTTTTTTTTTATATTTTAAAAATCCTTTTTATACAAAACCAAAAACCAAAATCAAAACTTGTACTATACGTCCATCACCAAAACATCAAATAAATAAACATACACATCAATTAAATACACAAAAAACATGAAATATCATCACAAATATATAAGTTAATTACATGCTACCAAAAGTTATTATAAAAATTGATACAAGAATCGATTGTAAAAATACCCCGTCCAATCTCTTTTCCATTTCTCCATTCTTTTGTTGGTGTAAGAATGGAGCGGACGTTCATAGACAAACTGCAAACAACGATCAATCAATATAGTTAGATAGTATGAATTTTTATTCAATCAATAATAATTTAAATAAATTGATAAATCAACTTACATTGTAAGGAATGGTCGTTCGAGAAGTGAGGATTATATCTTCAATGCAGCAGCACACAAAATGTCCATAGTGGTTACCATGTTGCTGCCTCGGAACTTGTTGATTAGGAATTATAATCACGTATTACAATTATTATTATTTTCTATTAATTTGATAATTTTCTAAAGTAAATTTACCTTAATGTTTGTCCAGTTCACTTTATTGAAAGATCTTGAGCCTTGACTCGGAAGGCGACTCCGATACATCGTCATAACACTATTATTATTATAATTAAAAAATAAAAATAGATTACGTATGCATAATTTTAAAAGTAAAACAAATCATTATATTAGAATATTAAAAATTAACTTACGCTTTCATATATGACATGAGATTAGGGCGATTGAAACCACCCCATCCACAGCTGGGTCCATAAAATACACAAATAATATATTCATGCTTATGACGACCATCACCCAATGGTTCCTATATTATATTAAGAATATTAAAATTAACTGCATGTTTATATGAATACAAATTTTAACGAAATGTTTATTGTACTCACCCCACATTTGTTGGCCAAAAAACGAGATGGTCTCTCCCAGTATAAGTCAACATATGTGCAACCAACCCCTCCATGGACTGTGTCCTATCACCCAAGAAGCAACACACATGGGGGGAGATGAATGAATACATTGCACCTACCTCGGCATCTCTAGAGAGATATACCTCACCCAAGTATCTTTAACAAACATACGCTAATTAATATTCATTAATAAGAAAATTAAACTATATAGGAAGTAAATACTGAGAATTAGTAAACACATACCTGAGGTAAAAAGTCATGGTAGTTGCACTCAACCACTGGTCGTGCAAGACTTCAATCACATGCTCCCGATCAATCCATTCATCAAAAGCACTCCAATGAAAGTGAGCAAGCATGGGAACTGTGACGACATTGAAAGTAGGGGATGTTATCAGCATGCTCACCATAGTGCGTAGAGTGATTTTGTGCTCTAAGTCTCCTGACAAGGGATAACCAAATAGTCGTCTGCGCGCACCAGCAGTGGAGTCCCTCGTTCTCTCCCTCTGACTGTCTACGACACCCCTTGATTTTTGTTTAGCCTTTTGTGGAGTCGACATTTTCTACAATCAATTTGCAACATTATTTAGAACGACAAATAAGATAATGAACTTTAATAACATATATTTTACCTTCTTGGTGAGAGAGACCAAGTTGCTCGGCCATTCGAGGAAGTGCCCGACCGTTGTTCCGACTGTGACGACATCATCTATTGGTTTTGGCACCGGTGAATCCTCTTGTCCGAGTACGGGTACATCGAGTGTGACCCTCACGAAACCAGGAGTGAGGGGACGACCATGAATCATTCCATTTGAGCTATTGTGCAACATTTTTGTGGCCACCATGTTGGGATAACTTATGCCAGTATCTATCGGGATGACCTCATAAACACAAATTTAAATTAACAATTATTACTAGCATGAATTTACCTAAGTGAATTCAAATAATAATTAATCCAACAACAACATGCAAATAATATTTCACGTAAAAGATCCTAGCATGCGGAATTTCTAGGATTTTACGTAAACGTACCAGTTGGAGAGACGATCTGAGACAAACAGGATCAAGTATCTGGATACCCACCAAGAGTCCTTCTCAAGTATTCCCAAGTCCTCGTCCAATAACCCCGGTGGAAGGTTCTCCGATGAACGATTTATAAAACAAAGGAAAATAAAATTATTGTTGCACCACCTTTGTGGATTTCTAATATTTTCAACGCATGGAACACTAGTTGGGGATGAAAAATTCATCCCCTATTTATAAGTGAGGGGGGTTCGAAAATTTCAAGGCAATTAGGGCTAGGAAAGATCTTTTCTTGATCTCCAAGAAATCTTGAATATATCCAATATATTCTTCTTTCCATGTGTATTTTTCTACAAAATCTCACACCCTTATTTAGCCTATATTTTTGAAAATTTCAAGAAGATTTGCAAGATTGGATCTTTCTTGAATTTATGAGATATTCTTGTATTCCAAGAATACATATCTTTCTCCATAAAATCTTTCCAAGAAAACCAAGAAAATCTTTATTCCCTTTTTATTCACTATATTTTCGAAAATTTCCACTTAAAGAAGCCAACTGGGAGTTTTTTTGAATTTATGGGATAATCTTGTATTCCAAGAATACATTATCTCCTTTCCATAAAATCTTTTCAAGAAAATTCTTCTCCCTCATTTCTTTAATATTTTCGAAATTATTGAGGAAATATTGCAACAATAATTTATTTTATTTTAAGCACCTTTTATTAATTGGACTATAATTTGGGCTAATTGAGGGGACTTTAGGAGAATTAAGATGGACCTTCCAATGGACTCCTGAATTCCAATATTGAGCCACAATATAATTCAGCCCATTAATATTAATTAATGTCACTATATAATTAATATTGCACTATCCAATCTTAACACATATTACCGTAATATGGCTCCCGGTTATTATTTCTCGTGTTTAAGATTATTTAGTCAATTAATTAATTAAGCCACTGAAAATCTTTATATTAATTAATATCTTTATCCTTGGAGTAAGGACAGTCCAACTTTATTATCCATACCGGAAAATTAATTCCACTTGCAAGATTTAGTATGATAAAGGTTCCGGGCCCACCAAGGGGACCAATCAAGCAAGACATTGCAAGCATACGATTCTCTGTATTAATTTAGCAACTGTCGTGCAATTAATATTATTGCCCAAGATATAGGGTATCGAAGTCGCAATGATTCTCTTCCCATTTATAAGTCAAAGCAATAACTACTAATCACACACAGTCCTTATTAAGTGACAGAGATTAAGAAATCAACAACCACTGAGGTCTAACTCTTCATCCCTTATGTCAGTGCGAATGAGTTTATCCTCTCTGTAGGTACGCTTCAACGCATCGAATGCACTAGTGTAATCTCTTGGTCAAGACAAGTCAATCTGAGCCTTACACATCAACTTCTACCAATAGATTGTTCAGATCTATCTAAGTTGTGAAACACGCACTCGTTTATAAGGCATTGTTAACGTGATCTTCTGTGATCTGGTATCACCATGTTAACTACAATGTAACGCGTGCTATGAACGGTTTGCAATAAATATATATAACATTCAATCATATTTAAAGCAACAATGATAAACAATTTATTTCAGTAAATAAGTGTTTAATACATAGGTTATACAAAGTAAGAGCATACTTTCACGTATAACCCCAACAATCTCCCACTTATACTCAAAGTCTGCTTTTAAGTATACCACAACATGTCTGATGTATTATCTGGTGACATCTAATGTCACCTACATCAACCTAATAACTTTTCTCCCACTTATACTCAAAGCAGATTGGCAACGCTCTTGACACCCATTCCTTCCACATGTCTCTCGAATGTTAATTGAGGCAGACCCTTTGTGAATGGATCAGCTGGGTTGTCTTCCGACGTGATCTTTGCCACCTCTATATCTCATCTCTTAACGATTTCTCGTATAAGATGGTATTTCCTTTCAATGTGTTTGCTGGCCTTGTGGGCTCTCTGTTCCCTTGAATTTGCAACTGCTCCGGCATTATCACAAAAAGATCGTGATGGTGCTGGGCAAATTCGGAACAACGTCCAAGTCCACTAGGAAGTTCTTGAGCTACACCGCTTCTTTCGCTGCTTCACAAACAGCTACATATTCGGCTTCCATGATAGAATCGGAGATGCATTTCTGCTTAACACTTCTCCATGTTACAGCTCCTCCCCCCAGACAAAACACACTACCCGAGGTAGATTTTCTGGAATCTAGGTCTGATTGGAAATCCGAGTCCGTGTACCCCACTGGAAATAAACTGTCTGACTGATAAACCATCATTCTTTCTAGAGTTCTTTTCAGATACTTCAGAATGTTCTTAACAGCAGTCCAATGTTGATTTCCGGGATTACTTTGATATCTTGCTACCATGCCTACGACGTAGCAGATATCCGGTCTCGTACACAACATTGCATACATGAGACTTCCTACTGCCGACGCATAAGGAATGCCTCTCATGTCATCTATCTCCCTTTGTGTCTTAGGGCACATGTCTTTCGATAGATGGATTCCATGCCTGAAAGGTACAAAACCCTTCTTGGAATCTTGCATGTTGAAACGCTTCAAAATGGTATCTATGTATGAAGCTTGCGATAAGACGATCATTGTTTTCTTTCGATCTCGAGTGATCTTGATCCCAAGAATATGACCGGCTTCCCCTAAGTCCTTCATATCAAACTATTTTGATAGCCATACCCTTACGTCTGACAAAACCTTTACATCGTTTCCGATGAGCAGAATATCATCTACGTATAGTACTAGGAATACCAATGCAGTTCCGTCACACTTTCTATAACCATAACTTTCTAAATCGTTTTGATCAAACCCATAAGATTTTATTACATGATCAAAACATTGGTTTCAAGCCCGAGATGCTTGCTTAAGTCCATAAATGGACTTCCTCAGCTTGCACACAAGGTGTTCTTGGCCTTTTTCGATGAAACCTTTGGGCTGTTGCATATAGATTTCCTCGTCAAGACTCCCGTTAAGGAAAGCTGTCTTGACATCCATTTGCCAGATCTCAAAATCTAGATGTGCAGCTATTGCCAAGAGGATACAGATGGACTTAAGCATGGCTACAGGCGAAAAGGTTTCTTCATAATTGATACCCTCTTTCTGAGTGTATCCCTTTGCCACAAGCCTAGCTTTAAAGGTTTCCACCTTCCCGTCCGGTCCTCTTTTCCTCTTGTAGACCCACTTGCATCCAATGGGTTTTACCCCACTGGGTGGTTCAACTAGCTCCCACACCTAATTATGATCCATTGAGCCCATCTCGGCTTCCATCGCAGTTTGCCAGGATTCTGAATCCTTATCTTGGACCGCCTCCTTGTAGGACCAGGGGTCTGATTCACTATCCCCGAGGACTAAATCTGAAGATTCTCCTATCCCCATGAATCTCTCAGGTTGTCGAACAACCCTCCCACTACGACGAGGTTCCGATTGTGTCGGTGTGACGCTTGGTATATCAATCTGTACAGTTGGTATAAGAGTTTGCCCTCTTATTTTATTTAAGGTAATCTCACTTTTGGGCTTACGATTGTTCATAAAGTCTTCTTCCAAAAATCTAAAGTGCGTACTTATTTCCACCTTTTGATCTTCGGGACCATAGAACATGCACCCTTTCGTTCCCATGGGATATCCTATAAACAACTTTAGTTCTGATCGTGCGTCCAACTTACCGACTACCTTATCTAGCACGTATGCCGGACACCCCCAAACCCTGAGGTGTCTCAGACTGGGCTTGCGCCCAGTCCACAACTCTTTAGGGGTTTTGGGAACCGATTTGGATGGCACCAGATTCAGAACGTAAGCCGCTGTTTTCAAGGCATGACCCCAAAACGACTTGGGTAGATCTGAATAACTCATCATGGATCTGACCATTTCTAAGAGTGTTATGTTTCTTTGTTCTGCAACCCCATTTTGTTGAGGGGTTCCGGGTGTAGTCAACTGGGAAATAATTCCCTCGTCTGACAGGTAGTTCAAAAACTCATCGCTGAGGTATTCGCCTCCACGATCAGATCGTAGAAACTTGATACTCTTTTCCTGATGATTCTCCACTCCGGCTTTGAACTCCATGAATTTATCAAAGGTTTCCGACTTGTGTTTCATGAGGAAAATGTACCCGAACCTTGAGTAATCATCGATGAAAGTCACGAAACACTCATAGCCACCTCTAGCTTTGGTTGACATTGGACCACACACGTCAGTGTGAACGATTTGCAACACTTCTATGGCTCTATTCTCCTTGGCTCCAAATGCCGTCTTGGTCATCTTACCCTCCAAACATGATTCGCAGGTTAGAAGTGGTTCTAACTGTAAGTCCGACAGCGAACCATCTTTCACCAACCTTTGGATCCTATTTAGATTAATATGACCCAATCTTAGATGCCATAGAAGTGTCTCGTTCACGTTTTCTGAATGTTTTCTCTTATTGAATGAAACAATCGATGTGTTATAAGATGCATTTTGTGAGTGGTGTGCATAGTTAATAGTATAGAGATTGTTCCGCAAAATTCCATGACAGATAAACACATTGTTACGGTAAACAGTAACTTGCTTAGAAAAATGAACATAATATCCATCATTAATTAGTTTAAAATCTGAAATAAGGTTTTTGCGAAAAACTGGAACGTAAAGAACATCTCTTAACACTAAAAACTTGTCTTCAAAAGACAGGTGCACATCTCCCACTGCTTCAGCTGCTACTCTCGTAGCATCGCCCAGTGTGATGAGGACCTCACTTCCACTAAGTTGTCGGGTCAGTTTGAACCCCTGTAACGTGAAACAAACATGATCAGTGGATCCCGTATCCATTACCCACGAGTGGGTAGCATACGCTGCTAAACAAGTTTCAACAACTAGTGCGTGTGAATTACCTTTCTTTCCACTCCGCTTTGGTTTGGACAGACAGACCTCCAATGTCCCTTTTCACCGCAGTTGAAGCACTTCCCCTTTGGATCCTTTTTGACACCCCCAACATCCCTCACCTTACTCTTGCCATTGGCAACAGTTGAGTTCGACTGCTTATGGCCTTTGGCCTTTCTCTTCTTCTTACCCTCCTTTGGCCTAGAAGATGAAGATGGTCCACTTACCGCCAAAGCTTGAGTTTGGTGTCCCATCAACATCTCTGTCGAGACCAAAGCTTGCAACAAGTCAGCTAGCGTGAACTTCTGATTATTCATCTGATAGTTCAACTGAAAGTGTTCAAAACTTTTGGGCAGAGAGTGAAGCACCAAATCAATCTGAGTCTCCAGATCATAATCTGCATCCAGAACCTCAAGTTTATTTAGATGAGCCATCATCTTGAGGACATGGTCCCTTATGGGCGTGCCCTCCATCATTTTCAGCGAAAGCATTTCTCGCAAGGTAATCTGACGAGCCGCGCAGTTCTATTGTTGAAACATCTTCTTAAGATTTTCCATGATTTTCGCAACAGTTGCAAATTCTTGGTGTTGGTGTTGCAACACATCCGACATAGATGTCAAGATGGTACACTTAGCCATATCATTGCAATGCTCCCAGTCCTCATATTTTTTCTTTTCCGCCTTACTCGACTCTCCAGTTGGCTCATCAGGTTTTGGAGTATCAAGGATCCATTTGTGCTTTTTTGCAGTGAGGACAATCATAAGTTTACGCTTCCAATCAATATAGTTTTCACCAGTTAATTGATGGTCTTTAAGTATAGAATACAGTGGATTAAAAGGTTGCGACATGTTGAACTGAAATAAATAACAATTTGTATAAGCACAAAATTATCACTCAATTAGATCACATAATTCATATCAAAATCTCAAAACAATATGAACATGCATCAGCCGACATCTCAAAACAGTTTAAATAGGTCACGTTGGGTGAACTGTCTATTTAAACACATTCAAGCAGGTTACAAACAAGCATAGTTACAAACCTTTAATTCAAAATTAATAGTCGGCTCCCACTTGACCAATATAAAATTGACAGGGACTTCGGGGAAGTATATGCATATCAATTTTATACCTAAGTAATAACCATGATTAAATACATAATTATTACTTCGCTTTGTACGAGCCTCGTTGGGAGGGTCATCGTCGCCACTAATAATAATTCACAATCATCTTTTTGGGAATTTATTCATGTGAAACCCATCTTTTGGCCATTCAGTTGGGGAAATTTCTCCAAAAGAATTCACAAATAAATAAATCATGGAGGTCAATTTGACGTAATTTTATTATCCGGAATAAAATTTGTCAATAAAACATACTTAGTAATTTTCGAAAGTGAGATTTTCTTTTAGACAATTCTAAATCATGCAAACACATTTAACAAATAAAATTGCATGAATTTAAAACAAGCATCAAGACTAAATAAATCACGTTGGGCACATATATCCAACTGTCATGGTTTAAATTCCAAATCTTGATCTTGATAAATCATATTTTCTTTTTGCCTTCAACGATAGTCTCAACAAGCTCCCACTGAATCCGCAAATTTCTTTAAAACATCGTCCATTTTGGGTTAGGACGACGTCCGAAAAACGAGTAGCTCACGACCCGGAACCGAGTCGCATGCGCCTAGGCGCATGCCCCAGTCCGGATCGGCCATCCCGCCCCGTCGCCCATAGCCTTGCGGCATCGCCGGACGCGCTACCAGCGCCAGAGGTCCTGCCTCTCGTCGCCCAACCCGCCAAGCAGCGGCGTCGCCGCCGATGCCCATCATCCCCATCTGCGTCCCGCCTGGTGATGCATACGGTCGCTAGGCCTTCGGTCTAGCCCGCGTGCTCCGCCTTGGCTCGCGTACGTCCGGGCACTTGGACGTCCGTCTTTAATTCTCCATCTCCGTCTTCGTTCACGATCCGGTTATAATTTATTTACGAAAAATAAATAAACCTAGATCTAGACTAGTCTATTACATTGAACAAATCAAACAAATTCTAATCTACTCGTGGATTTTCCCACGAGGCAAAACTAATTCGAACGAATCGAATTAAAAACCAACAATTTATTTGAATGTAAATAAGCACATTAAAATACCATGACAATTGGATACCTGCAAAACAGATCTAACAGTTCAACTATCCAATTTCAATTTTAATGAACAACAATTTAAATTACAGTTTAAAAGATCAGAGCACGAACCAGGGCTCTGATACCAGTTGTTGGGATAATATATGCCAGGATCTATCGGGATGACCTCATAAACACAAATTTAAATTAACAATTATTACTAGCATGAATTTACCTAAGTGAATTCAAATAATAATTAATCCAACAACAACATGCAAATAATATTTCACGTAAAAGATCCTAGCATGCGGAATTTCTAGGAGTTTACGTAAACGTACCCGTTGGAGAAACGATCTGAGACAGACATGATCAAGTATCTGGATACCCACAAAAAGTCCTTCTCAAGTCTTCCCAAGTCCTCGTCCTGCACCACCTTTGTGGATTTCTAATATTTCCAACACATGAAACACTAGTTGGGGATGAAAAATTCATCCCCTATTTATAAGTGAGGGGGGTTCGAAAATTTCAAGGCAATTAGGGATAGGAAAGATCTTTTTTATTGATCTTCAAGAAATCTTGAATATATCCAATATATTCTTCTTTCCATGTGTATTTTTCCACAAAATCTCACACCCTTATTTAGCCTATATTTTCAAAATTTTCAAGAAGATTTGCAAGATTGGATCTTTCTTGAATTTATGAGATATTCTTGTATTCCAAGAATACATATCTTTCTCCATAAAATCTTTCCAAGAAAATCAAGAAAATCTTTATTCCCTTTTTATTCACTATATTTTCGAAAATTTCCACTTAAAGAAGCCAACTGGGAGTTTTTTTTTGAATTTATGGGATAATCTTGTATTCCAAGAATACATTATCTCCTTTCCATAAAATCTTTTCAAGAAAATTCTTCTCCCTCTTTTCTTTAATATTTTCGAAATTATTGAGGAAATATTGCAATAATAATTTATTTTATTTTAAGCACCTTTTATTTATTGGACTATAATTTGGGCTACTTGAGGGGACTTTAGGAGAATTAAGATGGACCTTCCTTTTGGACTTCTGAATTCCAATATTGAGCCACAATATAATTCAGCCCATTAATATTAATTAATGCCACTATAAAATTAATATTGCACTATCCAATCTTAAGCCATATTACCGTAATATGGCTCCCGGTTATTATTTCTCGTGTTTAAGATTATTTAGTCCATTAATTAATTAAGCCACTGAAAAGCTTTATATTAATTAATATCTTTATCCTTGGAGTAAGGACAGTCCAGCTTTATTATCCATACCGGAAAATTAATTCCACTTGCAAGATTTGGTATGATAAAGGTTCCAGGCCCACCAAGGGGACCAATCAAGCAAGACATTGCAAGCACACGATTCTCTGTATTAATTTAGCAACTGTCGTGCAATTAATATTATTGCCCAAGATACAGGGTATCGAAGTCGCAATGATTCTCTTCCCATTTATAAGTCAAAGCAATAACTACTAATCGCACACATTCCTTATTAAGTGACAGAGATTACGAAATCAACAATCACTGAGGTCTAACTCTTCATCCCTTAAGTAAGTGCGAATGAGTTTATCCTCTCTGTAGGCCCGCTTGTTGGTCCCGGTGCAAAACCCGTGAAATGCGGAAAAAAACATGTAATGCATATAAAACAGGGGTGAAGGAGTGGTGATTCCAAATTTTTGCGTTTTAAGCTCATGTGTTGTGTTTTGCTTATAATTGAATGCATATGACAAGTAAGAACATAAAGCAATAAAGAACACAACAAAGTATAGTGGTCCGGAGACTCAAGCTCCTACATCCACTCTCCCTGTTCCTAGGGAAATTCCTTCAAACAGGACTTATCACCCTCCACAGAATCGCCTGTAAGCTTTCTGACTATCCAAGATAGTTTACTCATTTCTTCTACATTTGAGTTTTCTGGCTGACTACTCTGCAGCTTACTTACTCAAACACACACAAGCTTTCTGACTATCCAAGATAGTTTACTCACTTCTTCTCTAGAGTTTTCTGGCTGACTACTCTGCAGCTTACTCACTCTTTACAACTCCAACAATCACACAAACTACCTAACAATAGGGTTTGGGTTTGGTTGGTGTTGTTGGGGAATAATTTGCACAGATCTATTCGGGGTGAATATTTAAATACAAATTTAATTCTTATAATTATTACTAGCATGAATTAATCCTTTATTAATTCAAATAATAATCCAACAACATATCATGCATATAATTAATTCACGTAAATCCTACGCATGCGGAAATCTACGAGTTTACGTGAACGTACCTCTGGGACGACAATGGTCTGGCTGATTAGACTCACCAAAAGAACTTCCCAAATATTCCCTTAATACTTGCTCGACTATCCAGTGGTAGGACACTTGTGAACAATTAACAAAAGGAAAATAAATTATGTTGCACCACCTTTGTGGATTTACTAATTTTTCCAGCACATGAAATTGTACTTGGGAATGAAAGAGTCATCCCCTATTTATAGAGCATAGGTGATCGAAAATTTTGGGCAAAAAATAATGTGGGAAAATCTTTTCTTGATCTCCAAGAAATCTTGAATATATCTCCTATATTCTTTTTCCCATAATTATAATATTCCACAAAATCCCACCTACTCTTTGTTATGGACAAATTTCGAAAATTATAGGGCAAGAATCCAAGATTTGGATCTTCTTGAATTTATGAGATATTCTTGTATTTCAAGAAATACATATCTTCCATAATATCTTTTCAAGAAAATCAAGAAAAACTTTCTTTCCCTTAATTATCAAAATTTTCGAAATTTCCTTATGGATAACCAAGTGGGAGATTTCTTGAATTTAATGAGATAATCTTGTATTCCAAGAATACATATCTTCATTCCATAACAAAATTCAAAGAAAATCTTTCTCCCCTTTTATCCATAAATTTCGAAATTTATGAGGAAAAATAAGCAACAATATTTATTTTATTTTAAACACCTTTTTCAGTTATTGGACTATATGTTGGGCTACTTAGGGGGCCTTTAGGAGAATTAAGATTGGACCTTCCAATGGATCTTGAATTATCAATATTGAGCCACAATATTATTCAAGCCCATAAATATTAATTAATCCCACTACATAATTAATATTGCACTATCCATCTTAACCCATATTACAGTCAATATGGCTCCCGGTTATTATTTGCCGTGTTTAAGATTATCTAGCCCATTAATTAATTCAAGCTACTGAAATAGCTTTCCGTTAATTAATATCTTTTGTCCTTGGTCAAGGAACGGTTCAACATTATTATCCATACCGGAAACTAATTCCACTTGCAAGATTTAGTATGATAAAGCTTATGAACCTCCTAAGGGGGCAAATCGAACAAGCGTACTTGCACACGATTCTCCGTATTAAATCTTAGCAATCACATGTGACCAATAATATTGCTCAAGATAAAAAGTATTGAATCTCGTTGATTCTCTACCCATGATAAGTCAAAGCAATAGTTACCAACCACACGTGATCCTATTTAAGGAACGAAGATTGAGAAATAACGAACCACTGAGGTCTAATTCTTCCTTGTTCAGTTCTGAAGAATTTGTCCTCCTGTAGGTCCTATTCAGTGCATCAGTCATGCACTAGTGTAATCTCTTGGTCAAGACAAGCCAATCTGAGCCTTAAACTTCAACCTTTCACGATGGATTGTTCATTTCCATCTAGGTCGTGAATGGTGTACTTTTAGTTACAAGGGACTGTTAATTTAATCTTCTGTGATCTGGTATCACTAAATTAACTACAATGTAACACGTACGATTTATTGAACAGTTATGCAGTAAATATATGTAACATTCGATGATATTTAAAGCATCAGTGATAAACAATTTATTTCAGTAAATAAGTCCGAAATTCAGTTTTGATTATACAAAGTAAAAAGCATACTTTCCAGTATAATCCCAACAATCTCCCACTTATACTCAAAGTCTGCTTTTAAGTATACTACAAACATGTCTCGTGTAGTTCCTAATTCGTGACATCTAATGTCACCTACACGAACCTAATAATTTCTCCCACTTATACTCAAAGCAGATTGGCAACGGTCTTGACACCCATTCCTTCCACATGTCTCTCGAATGTATTCAGAGGCAGACCCTTTGTGAATGGATCTGCTAGGTTGTCTTCTGACGCTATCTTTGCCACATCTATATCTCCTCTCTTAACGATATCTCGTATAAGATGGTATTTCCTTTCAATGTGTTTGCTGGCTTTGTGGGCTCGTGGTTCCCTTGAATTTGCAACTGCTCCGGCATTGTCACAATAAACAGTGATTCTGCTGGGCAAATTCAGAACCACATTCAAGTCCACTAGGAAGTTCTTGAGCCAAACCGCTTCTTTCGCTGCCTCGCAAGCAGCTACATATTCGGCTTCCATGGTAGAATCTGTGACGCATTTCTGCTTGACGCTTCTCCATGTCACGGCTCCTCCCCCCATGCAAAACACACTACCGGAGGTAGATTTTCTGGAGTCTATGTCTGATTAGAAATCCGAGTTCGTGTAGCCGATGGGGATTGGACTATCTGACTGATAAATCAACATTCTATCCTGAGTTCTTTTTAGATACTTCAGAATATTTTTAACTGCCGTCCAATGTTCTTTCCCTGGGTTACTTTGATATCTTGCCACCATGTCAACGGCAAAACAGATATCCGGTCTCGTACACAGCATTGCATACATAAGGCTTCCGACAGCCGAAGCATAAGGAATGCCTCTCATGTCATCTATCTCCTTTTTCGTCTTAGGGCACATTTTCTTAGATAGATGGATTCCATGTCTGAAAGGTACAAAGCATTTCTTGGAATCTTGCATGCTGAATCGTTTCAAGACAGTGTCTATGTATGAAGCTTGTGATAAGCCTATAATCATTTTCTTGTGATCTCGGGTGATCTTGATCCCAAGGATGTGTGCGGCTTCCCCTAAGTCCTTCATATCAAACTATTTTGAAAGCCATGCCCTTACGTCTGATAACACCTTTACATCGTTCCCGATGATCAGAATGTCGTCTACGTATAGTACTAAGAATACCAATGCAGTTCCGACACGCTTTTTGTACACACAACTTTCAAACTCATTTTGATCGAACCCATAAGACTTTATAACATGATCAAAACATTGGTTCCAAGCTCTGGATGCTTGTTTGAGTCCGTAAATGGACTTCATGAGCTTACAAACTAGGTGTTCTTGGCCTTTTTCAATGAAGCCTTGGGGTTGTTGCATATAGATCTCTTCATCAAGACTTCCGTTAAGGAAAGCTGTCTTGACATCCATTTACCAGATTTCAAAGTCGAGATGCGCAGCAATCGATAAGAGAATTCAGATGGACTTAAGCATGGCTACGGGCGAAAAAGTTTACTCATAATCGATCCCTTCTTTCTGAGTATAACCTTTCGCCACGAGTCTTGCTTTGAAGGTTTCCACCTTCCCGTCCGGTCCTTGTTTTCTCTTATACACCCACTTGCAACCAATGAGTTTGACCCCATTATGAAACATAGAACCCATTTCGGCTTTCATTGCTGTTTGCCAAGAATCTGCATCCTTGTCTTGGATTGCCTCGTCATATGTCCATGGGTCTGATTCATCTTGTCCGGGAATCAAGTCCGAGGACTCTCCTATTCCCATGAATCTCTCGGGCTGTTTCACAGCCCTCCCACTACGACGAGGTTCCGGTTGTGTAAGTGTGTCATTTGGTATGTCATCTTGTACAGTTGGCATTGAGGTTAGCCCCTTAGCTCATTTAAGGTAATCTCACTTTTGGGTCTTCTTTCGTTCATATAGTCTTCTTCCAAAAATCTAAAGTGGGTGCTTATTAACACCTTTTGATCTTCGGGACCATAGAACATACACCCTTTTGTTCCCTCGGGGTATCCCACAAATAACTTTAATTCTGATCGAGGATCCAATTTTCCGGTTTCCTTGTCCAACAAGTAGGCCGGACACCCCCAAATCCTCATGTGTCTCAAACTAGGCTTGCGCTCGGTCCACAATTCTTTGGGAGTTTGGGAACCGATTTGGATGGCACCAAGTTCAGAATGTAGGCTGTTGTTTCCAAGGCATGACCCCAGAACGACTTGGGTAGATCCGCATAACTCATCATAGATCTAACCATTTCCAAAAGAGTTATGTTTCTTCGCTCTGCAACCCCGTTTTGTTGAGGGGTTCCGGGTGCAGTTAGCTGGGATGCAATCCCTTCATCAGATAAGTAGATCAAAAACTCATCGCTGAGGTATTCGCCTCCACGATCGGATCATAGAGGCTTGATACGTTTTTCCCTATGATTCTTTGCTTGAGCCTTAAATTCTTTGAATTTCTCAAAGGTCTCAGATTTATGCTTCATAAGGAAAATATAACCGTACCTTGAGTAATCATCAATAAAAGTGACAAAATACTCATAACCTCCTCTTGCTTTGGTTGACATTGGACCACATACATCTGTGAGAACGATCTCTAACACTTCTTTGGCTCTATTCCCCTTGGCTCCAAATGCCCTATTGGTCATTTTACCCTCCAAACATGATTCGTAGGTTGAAATTGGTTCAACTTGGAAAAACTCCAGTGAACCGTCTTTCACCAACCTTTGGATCCTCTTTGGATTTATATGACCTAATTTTAGATGCCATAGAAGTGTTTCGTTCACGTCTGATGAACGTTTTCTTTTCTCGGAAACAATTGATGTGTTATAGGATGCATTTCGTGAGTGGTGTGCACAGTTAATTGTATAGAGATTATTCGACAACGTTCCATGACAGATAAATTTATCAAAAAGAGAAATGGTAACAACTTTATTAAAAGTAACCGAATATCCATCATGAAAAAGTTTAGAAACTGAAATTAAATTCTTTCTAAAACTCAGAACGTAAAGAACATCTCTTAAAATTAAAACTCTGTCTTCAAAAGACAGGTGCACTTCTCCCAATGCTTCAGCTGCCACTCTCGTAGCATCGCCCAGTGTGATGAGGATCTCACTCCCACTAAGTTGTCGGGTCCGCTTGAACCCCTATAAAGTGAAACAAACATGATCAGTGGATCCCGTATCCACCACCCATAAATGGGAGGCATACGCCGCTAAACAAGTTTCAACAACTAGTGCGTGAGAATTACCTTTCTTTCCATTCCTTTTGGGTTTGGAACAGGCTGACCTCCAATGTCCTTTCTTACCGCAATTAAAACATTTTCCTTTTGGTCCTTTCTTGACACCCAAACAACTAACTGTCTTTTTCTCACTTTTCTTAGTGATGAGTTTGCTTTGGCTCTGACCACTTTCCTTTTCTTGAGACTTGCCTTCCACTGGCCTAGATCTCGAGAAAAGACTTTTGGTCACCAATGCTTCGTCTTTCTTTCCTAAATGCTTCTCTATCTTCTCCAAGGCTTCTTGTAGGGTGTCCATAGTAAACATGTGATCACTCATCACAAAACTACAGTAAAACCCATCGAAGCATCTTGGAAGAGTTAGCAAAAGAAATTCGATTTGGGCCTCATCACAATACTTAGTTCCGAGATAAGCCAATTTTTCAAAATGGTGTTTAATTCTAAAAACATGCTCCCTTACGGGTGTTCCCTCAGCCATCTTTGGCCTGGCCACGTCGTCATTTTTAAACTGATTGATCATGCGGTCTTTTGTTAAAAACATTTCTTCACGACTTTGCATAATTTCTGCAGCAGACTCAACACCTTCATGAATGTGTCTCAAATCATCAGACAGTAAAGTCAAGATTACACGTTTCATGGGTTCATTGGCCTGCTCCCAAATATTATACGAGTGTCTTTCCGCATTGGATGATTCATCAGTAGGCTTACGTGGCTTGGGTACATCAAGAACCCAATGATGTTCTTGTGCAGGTAGGACAAAACTCATATTTCGTTTCCAAACATTATAGTTGTCACCAGTTAATTAGTGTTCTTTGAGTGTATATAACAGTGGATTAAAAGGTTGTGACATGATGAACTGAAATAAACAATAATATGCATAAGCATAAACATATCACAAGGTTCGATCACATGCATCATATTAAAATCTCAAAAAAAATATGAACAAGCATCAGCCAACATCTCAAAACAGTTTAAATAAGCCACGTGGGGTGGATCATTTTTTAAACACATTCAAGCAGGTTACAAACAAGAACAATTACAAATCTTTAATATCCAGATTAATAGTTGGCTCCCACTTGACCAATATAAAATTGACAGGGACTTCGGGGAAGTATATGCATATCAATTTTATACCTAAGTAATAACCATGATTAAATACAGGATTATTATTTCGTATTGAACGAGCCTCGTGGGGAGGGTCATCATCGCCACTAGTAATAATCCACAATCATCCATTTGGAATTTATTCATGTGAAAGCTAACTTTTGACCGTCCCGTGGGGGGAATTTCTCCAAAAGAATTCACAAATAAATAAATCATGGAGGTCAAAATTAATTCAATTTTATTATCTGGAATAAAATTGTCAATTAATTATTTAAACATACTTAGTAATTTTTGAAGGTGAGATTTTTCATTGGGCAACTCTCATGCAAACACATTTAAACAAATTAAATAAATCACAAGATAACACAATAATAAATCAAGCAAAGCAGAAAAATAAACATATTGAGCACAAATTATCCAATTGTCATGGTTTGATTTTTCTTGGCTTGATCTTGAAGAAACGTCGTCTTGAATTTCTCCCACTCGATCGTCTCGAAAAAGAACTTCGTCTCGAAACGCCATGCCAAGTAGCTCGCAGCCCCTCATCCGGCCGGCCACTTGGCCTCAGCGTCTCGGCACCTCCTCGCTGAGCGCCCCCCGTGCCTCGGCAGACGCCTCAGCGGTCCGCGGTTCCTCGGCGAAGATCGCGCGTACCTACAAGACATCCGCCAGCGTCTTGCCCGGCCTTTGCCTCGCCCATGGACCCGAAGCAGCGCCAGCTCTCTCTACCTCCCGTCACCCCGCTCACAAGACGGGTGACGCGTGTCGCCTTTGCCCTTTGCGTCGTGGCGGCGATCGATCTCAGCTCGGCCCTCGGCCTCGCCCCACACCCGTGCGTTCTGGCGCATCCAGCGTCGTCAAATGCCTCCCTTAACGCGTTTAAGCGACGACTCAGCCTCGCCTCGATTCTGGATTTTATCCTTTAATTCTTCGTCTCCGTCCTCGTTTCCGATCCGATTACAATTTATTTACAAAAAATAAATAAACCTAGATCTAGACTAGTCTATTACATTGATCAAATCAAACAAATCCTAATCTACTCGTGGATTTTCTCACGAGGCAAAACGAACCCGAACAAATTGAATTAAAAACCACAATTTATATGCATGCATAAATAAACACATTAAATTCCATGACAATTGAATACCTGCAAAACAGATCTAGCAATTCTACTATCCAATTTCAAATTTAATGTCAACGAATTAAATTACAATTTAAAATTCAGAGCCCGAAACCGTGGCTCTGATACCAGTTGTTGGGGAATAATTTGCACAGATCTATTCGGGGTGAATATTTAAATACAAATTTAATTTTTATAATTATTACTAGCATGAATTAATCCTATATTAATTCAAATAATAATCCAACAACATATCATGCATATAATTAATTCACGTAAATCCTACGCATGCGGAAATCTACGAGTTTACGTGAACGTACCTCTTGGGACGGCAATGGTCTAGCTGATTAGACTCACCAAAAGAACTTCCCAAGTATTCCCTTAATCCTTTCTCGACTATCCGGTGGTAGGACACTTGCGAACATTTAACAAAAGAGTGATTAAATCTTAGCAATCACATGTGACCAATAATATTGCCCAAGATAAAAAGTATTGAATCTCGTTGATTCTCTACCAATGATAAGTCAAAGCAATAGTTACCAACCACACGTGATCCTATTTAAGGAACGAAGATTGAGAAATAACGAACCACTGAGGTCTAATTCTTCCTTGTTCGGGCTCAAGAATTTGTCCTCCTCAGAGGGTCCTATTCATTACATCGGTCATGCACTAGTGTAATCTCTTGGTCAAGACAAGCCAATCCGAGCCTTACACTTCAACCTTTCACGATGGATTGTTCATTTCCATCTAGGTCGTGAAATGGTGTACTTTTTAGTTACAAGGGGACCGTTAATTTAATCTTCGTGATCCGGTATCACTAAATTAACTACAATGTAACACGTCACGATTTATTGAATAGATTATCGCAAGAAATATATGTAACATTCAATGATATTTAAAGCATCAGTGATAAACAATTTATTTCAGTAAATAAGTCCGAAATTCAGTTTTGATTATACAAAGTAAAAAACATATTTTCCAGTATAATCCCAACAGGTGTCTCCAACTAGGTTGAGATTTTCCCTTACATTTGTTTGGCCTCAATGCTAAGGTTGGAAAAATCTCTCTAAGCTTAGGATATATCTTGGGTTGCTTAGATTGGGTTTAAGAACACTCTTGAATATATTTGTATATCTACAGACTTGTGTTCTATGGTGGGAATGCTTGAGTATATGGATCTTAGCTCTATAGCATTTTTCCACATTCTCCACGCTTAATTTGATGGAAGATCTTGTATTTATAGTGTGGATTTGAATGTTACCGTTGGAGAGAATCACATTCAAATCCATACTATTTTGTAAGTTCCTATGACTTTTTTTGCCGGGTTGTCTTCCTCTCATTGGTCCACGTCAGCTGAATCTAACGGATATATTCTTCAGGATCTTCTGAGTCTTCAGGTTTCTCTGAGTCTTCAGGATTCTTCTGAGTCTTCAGGATTCTTCTGAGTCTTCAGGATTCTTCTGAGTCTCAGGATACTTCTGAGTCTTTAGGATTCTTTTACTCAGGATTCTTGATTCAGCAAACTTCTTCTTCAGCGGACCTTGTCTGATCAGGCATCTTGACACTCGAACTTCTTGGAGTTCACTCTTTCCGACTTCGGACTTCGACCCTCGAGATCACTTTTACTCAATCGACCCTCGGTCACTTGACTCAAAGCATCGATTTCTTCTTGCTGATCGATCCTTTCGACTGATCAGATCAACAAATCTCCAGGTCAATATATTAGGATATCATCAGGTCATCTACATCAGGTTAGCACATCTGATCTCAATCACGTCTGATCTCGATCAGCCTCATCTGCTTCTCTTTTGATCAGCTTATCTTTTTTTGGTCATCTGATCAGGTCACTTCTGATCATCTGATCTTCTGATCAGCTGGTTTATCTTTTTTCTTCTTACGATTTTTGCCGCACCTCATCGATTAACTCCGGAACTCATCTTACTCATCTGATCTTGATCAGTCTCGTCTGCAGCCTCGTCTGATCTCAATCATCTTCTTCTGATTTCGTGAGTTCCCCCTCAACTTGTTCCCTCGTTCCCCCTCAACTTGTTATCTGTAAATTAACTTCAATAACACAAGTTGATAATGTTTTGGCATAATTCATCAAAATTCAAATATCCCAACACCGCTTCAGCGCATTGAATGCACCAGTGTAATCTCTTGGTCAAGACAAGTCAATCTGATCCTTACACATCAACTTCTACCAATAGATTATTCAGATCTATCTAAGTTGTGAAACACGCACTCGTTTACAAGGCACTGTTAATGTGATCTGGTATCACCACGTTAACTACAATGTAACGCGTGCTATGAACGGTTTGCAATAAATATATATAACATTCAATCATATTTAAAGCAACAGTGATAAACAATTTATTTCAGTAAATAAGTGTTTAATACATAGGTTATACAAAGTAAAAGCATACTTTCACGTATAACCCCAACACACCAACCGAGTAGGACCTCCAAATAAAGGTAGCAAATGGTCGGTGGTTGTTCGAATAAGATATTTAGTTAGAAAATTTTAATATACTAGTCTTTAATTAAAATAAATGCGAGACATATCTGATACCTGGGAAACGTTTTGAAGTGGATCATCGAAGTCGTTCCTAGCATCAGCGGAAAACATAACATCAGCTACACTATTTTCACAGCTTGCTCCACTCGACGACATTCCGTGACTCGTTCTTCTCTGAGAACTCAAAAGTTCCACCTTTTTAGCCAACATGGCAACCTGATCCGAAAGTCTACCCACCATATCCATGGCCGCAAGACCAGGTGCCATCGCCAATGATGTATTCGTCATGCCATATCCATTACTCCGTATGCGGCCGAGATGCTCTTGACGACCTATAGGCCATGCTAGCAGATCATCAGTACCGATAATGCGAAGGTCGTCGAGGCGTCATGGTTTGAGATATGCGCTCCTGAATCACAAAAGATTATTATTTAATTATTTATTTAGAAATAATATTTTGTAATTCAAAGATAAATTAATGGATAGATTACCGCTTCTTCAATGATACACTGTGTACTTGAATCGGGAATATTCCCGTCTTGAGTCTTTCTGGTTGCCTGAAATAACTCGAAACGTGTAACAACAGAAGCACTCTCTCCAGCTTTTTTTTTCTTCTTTCTACGATAGTGATGAACGTGTCCCTTTATTAGATGGGAGCCACTATTTGGGCAGATTCTGCCTGGGTAGAACTTGTTAAATTAAATAGTTAACAATAATTACTATTATATAATTACTCTTTTATCCTTAAGACTTTGACCGCAAGTTTTTGAAAGCAGCGGCCGTATCTCTACCCAAGAAAGGAATTAAAGAATGTCCAGCCTTGTAATATTTGATAATCATTTTTATATTTTTATTTTACCAAGATATAATCACAACTTTTCACGTGTATTTCTGTTAAATAATACTTTCTAATAAATTATTATTTTCATATATATTTTGTTTGTTTCTATTCCAACGTAGTAACAATTAAAAAAAATATTATACCACCATAATCCATATTACTATAAATTGGATTACTAATTCCTTAATAAATATAGGTACTAGGTAGGTACAATTATCTTCTAAAATGAATGTTTTTTTTTTTGAAAGCATGTTATTTTTATTTTCTAACTGATCTTCTAAAATAAATGTTGAATACATGCATAATTAGAGTTTCATTTTTCCACCTGATTAATTACTAATTTACTACAACTGTAAATCCATCGTAACCGTGAAAATTAAATTTTCTTGAAATTATTACGTTAAAAAAATATTTATACTATAATCAGATTTTGAAAGAAAGAATAATATTGTTGCTCTCTTATATGTCGTTGGTTCATTAATCAAACCATCCAACACTAAAACGTAACTACAAACTATATCACACCATTCAAAATTAAAATTTATTTAAATTACTATATTTTGATAAGTTTCATTTAGATTATAATTATATATAAAAAATAAAAATAAAATTACTAATATCACTCACTTGTGAGTCATCAATTCACTTATAGGATTATCGATCCTTATATCGTAAATCACAGACCCTGTTGTACCCGTCATATTTAAATTTACATCAAATTACTATATTTGGGTCAATATTATATAAATTATAGTTAGATGTGAAAAAATAAAAATAAAAACTAGTAGTGTCACACTTTCGTGAATTGTTAATTCACTAATCGAACTATCTAATACTAAATCGTAAACAACATACTATATTGTACCACTCAAAATGAAATTTTTATTCAAATTAAAATATTTGATAATTTTTTTTAAGTAAATTGTGTATATATATATATATAACAAAATTATTAGTGTTACTCTCTTATGAGTTGCTATTTCACTAATCAAAGTATCGAAGGCCCTATCGTACCACTCGAATATGAATGTTCTTAAAATTACTATATTTAGATAAGTTTTGTCTAGATTATAATTATATGTAAAATAAAATTAAAAACTTGTAGTGTCATTCTCTTGTGAGATGTCGGTACACTTATCTAACAATTGAACTTTAAATCGTAATCACAGACTCTATCGTATAAGTAGAAAATAATTTTTCATTAAGTTACTACATTTTTATAAGAATTATTTAGATTATAATTAGATTTGAAAAAAATAAGTAAATGAGTAGTAGTTTCACTTTCTTACGAGTCATCGATTCACTATTCAGACTATCTAACATTAAATTGTAAATTAGAACCATATCATACCGCTAAAAAAAAAATCGTCCTTAAATAGTAAGGCTTGCCTACGGAAATATAAATTACCTAGAAAATTATTTATGTAGGTAAATTTGCTTACGTAAATTACAAATGTATAGGTAGATTGGTCGTAGGTAATTTGGTTGCATAGAGAATTATTTGTGTATGCAATTTTTTCATAGATTATTCTAAAAATTGATAGGCAAATCGTAAGCAATCCTTATTTTTCAAGGATCAAATTATTTTTGTAGGAACATTTTGTAGCTATTTGAAAGTTTTCGTAAACAATTCTACATTTGGCCTGGTTCATGCTATGAATTTGATTTTTAATTCATGGCATTTGGCCCTGCCCAGGGTATAATACGGGTCAAATTTAGTGGTTTAGAAAAATGTGAAAATGAGTTTAATGAGTCAAGTAATCCGACTTACTCCATTTTTTTTGGTAGTGAAATATTTTGAAAATTAAAAAAGAAATGTAAAAAAATAAATAATAAAGTAATTAATGGAACCAAATCGGCGGTTTAAATAAATAAAATGTATGGATTCAAATTGATAATTGGTTAATTTATTAAAGTTCGGCTTTTGTTTAATCACTTAACAATTTAAAAGCAGAACATAATAATTTCGTTATAATTTTAGAACTATTTTTTAACCAAATGGCTTTCTCACATTTTTGTTTTGTTTTGTTAAAGTAATTATTTTAATGTGATAAAATGATTGGCTCGAAAATCTAGATAAGTTATTACGTTAATGGGATTAAGGAACTGTATGTCTTCGGAAAGCTAAAAACGTAAATAATTAATGGGATTAAGAAACTGCATGTCTCGGAAAGCTAAAAACGTAAATAATTTATTTAATAGGTGGCTGACTTTTATTAAGGGCATATTAGACATTTAGAAGACTATCATTATTGAATAGATAAAAAAAGTTAAGAAAAATTACATTCTGCCAATTTAGAATTACCCTTATTAGATATATTAAAATTGAATATATAAAAAAAATTAAAAGTTAGGATTTTGATCTCACCAATTCTTCCCTTATGCGTGCGTAACCTTTGGAAGATCCACAATATCGCGCCTCCATCGTCTTAGCTTGTTCACATTTTTTCTTACTTTGATTCTACAGTGTAATAGAAATACGATAAACATTGAAAAACATCATGCATTAAGAATAGAGGAAATGACATTGAACAATTTTACCTGGAAATCCTCAGCTATAGCTCTACGCACAAACTCCTCTCAGTACGGGGCCACCATAGGGCAATCCTCATAGAGCTTAGGTGGCCTAGGCGAGTAATGACCAGTCGTAGGGTCTCGTGTGGATTTTCTCAGCCAAGACCGAAAATTCTTGGCCATTACCCCAACTTGCATAAGTATTTACCTCTTCTTTGTATGTTCAAGGCCGAGGAATGTAGTCTATACGCATATAACATAACAATTTAGTAAATTTAGTAATCATACAACTTTCATAAGCATATAATTAACATACCACAAGCTCATCCCATAACACTTCCTTCAAATGAGCCAGTTTGTCGCTACGCCAGTCCTTGGTTGGCAGCACGATAGGGATAACTCTACTGACTGTAGCCCCAAGGTAGAAGGACAACTTCTTACTCTCTTTTCCTATCGGCTGCCCATACTCATTGAATGATAACTGCAATAACATAGTATTTAATTAGGTTCAACGATCAATTGTAATAAAATTATCTTAAGTGTTTTCCCCTTGCTACGAGCTCTCTTCAAAGAAGCCATCGTGACTATACCCCTCGTGCGCTTCTCCCCTAAGTTGCTAGTGGTGGGAGCATTAGTGTCACCCTGTCCCAAGTTATCTGTATGATGTCGATCATATGCGTCATCATCTCCATGATAACCTCCATCATAATCTCCATCATCTCTATCCTCTCCATCATCTCCGGGATAGGGCAAATAAAACATGATCCTGTAAAGCAGAAGAAACAACATTTAATAAACAAAAAGAAACAATATTTAATAAAGTAGAAGAAACAACATTCAATAAAGCAGAAGAAACAACATTCAATAAAGCAGAAGAAACAACATTCAATAAAGCCGTACATTTCTTTTTAGCACTTGTTTTTCTTTTTCATTTTTTGGTTGACTTTTCTCGTTCATGACCATAAATGTTAACAAGATCCGGATTGCCATATTCATCCTCATCTTTAATTATTCTTTGGTACGGGCGTGGATTTGCAGGATCATCGAAAGAGGGTACAGAAGGAGTGAAGTTCTGAAAAGGATTATCGATTGTGTCAACATCTTCATCGATGTGGTCGCTAATGTGGTAACTATTGTTAAATTTGTTTGACAGAACCACAATGGACCATTTCTTATTAACTGGGTCGGGGACATTGAAAATTTGTTGACCTTAATTGGCCATTATGTAAGGGTCATCTCTGTATCCCACATTTTTCAAATCAACGTGTACGAACCCAGAACTTTCAACTTGGACCCCGTTAGGGATCCTCACCCAACTACACTCGAAGATTGGTTGGCGGAGACCAACATAGTCGAGTTCCCAAATGTTGACAATCTGTCCAAAGTAAGTAGTAATCGACTGATTCCCTACAGTTGCAGTAATGGACATCCCACTATTCTGCATTGTACTTGTGACATCATAATCTCTGGTATAAAATGTGTATCCATTAATAAGATAACACTTGTATGAATACACATGCCTATCAGGCATTCTGTATAACCACTTAACTCTTTCTTTCATTGATTCTTTATTCTGTGACAACATATTTGCTACATAACCATTGAACCAGTCAACAAACGTGCGATTGTGCTCAACTTCAATCCATGATCTATCTCTGGTGGAAAATGTCTCAGAACGTGCTTGCATGTGCAGGTCAATAAAAGGAAGCACGTCGACTGTGTTGTGAAGTACACACAAATGCATCCGTGCTAGTTCATCCATACTAACACCTACAGGTTGCCCACCGGTAATGCCTTCACTATCAATCCTATTGGTGTACCGGGTAATTGGAAGTCCAATTGCATCGACATTCAGAATAAATTCAGACCAGTACTCGACTGCTTCTTCTACTAAATAGCGTTCTGCAATGCATCCCTCTGGCCTGAACATATTCATCACATATCCTTTGAGCACTTTCATATATCTCTCTACACCATACATCCATCGCATACGAGCAGGACCACACATCCTTGTCTCGTTTACCAAATGAACAGTTAGGTGAACCATTATATCAAAAAATGATGGAGAGAAATACATTTCAAGCTCACGGAGTGTCCCCACAATCTGTCTCTGAAAACCAAGCAATTTTCTAGGATCTATGACCTTGCTACTCATTGCCTTGAAGAACCAACATAACTTTGTTATGGTTAAGCACACATTTTTAGGCAAGATAGAACGTATTGCAATGGGCAAGAAAGTCTCCATGATGACATGATAATCATGCGATTTCAGATTCATTAGTCCCACGTCATTATCTGATACAAGTCTCTGTTTGTTGGACGAATAACCCTCTGGTACTTTCACATCCTTTAGTGTCTGAAGTAACACTTTTCTTTAATTGTTGGATAAGGTGTGTGCATCAGGAGGTAAGTACGGTGCTCGTCTTTCTCTAGGCACAAATTTTAGTTTTGCTCTTATTCCCATATCAATCATATTCATTCTTGCATTGTAACCATCCTTGAACTTCTTATCAGCTAGCAGAGTATTGAGCAAGCTGTCACAAATGTTATTCTCAACGTGCATTAGACCAATGAAGTGTCTAACATACAACTCTTTCCAATAGGACAATTGAAAGAAAATTTATTCCTTCTTCCAACCGCTAGTGGGGACACTCTTTGCGAAGTGTTTTCCGTACTGTGTGTTGATATTCTTCATCTCATTCAATACATCTGAACCTGACAATAAACATGGTGCTTCATCTTTCTTGATTGTGCCATCGAATGCATCGGTCATTGTTCTGTACTTATGCGTTGGGTCCAACCACCTCATATGTCTCATATAAACGGTCTTTCTACAATGACTCAAGCGAATGTGATGTGTCTTCTTGGTACAACAAGGACATGCATTAACCCCCTTTACACTATATCCAGACAGATTCCCGTAAGCGGGAAAATCATTGATAGTTCCAAACAACATGACCTTCAACTTGAAATTATCCTTTCTACAAGCATCATACACATCGACACCCTCATCCCACAGGAGCTTCAAGTCCTCTATCAAAGGAGCCAGATATACATCTATGTCGTTACCAGGTTGTTTGGATCCTGATATCAATATAGACAACATCATGTAAGTGCGCTTCATGCACAACTCGGGTGAAAGGTTATAAACAAACAGAATCACTGGCCATGTACTGTGGTTGGTACTTTGGATACCGAACATATTCATTCCGTCAGATGAGAGTGCAAGACGCGAGTGTCGTGGCTCGTTTCCAAATTCTAGATGCCTGACATCGAATGTCTTCCACTGGGGTGAATCAACAGGGTGTCTTAGCATTCCATCTTTGATCCTATCATCATGATGCCAAGTTAAATGTCTAGCATCCACATCGCTACTATACATTCTCCTGAATCTTGGTATTATTGGAAAGTACCACATCACCTTCGCAGGAGATTTATTTTTCTTATATCGCTTCTCCCCACACTTGGGACATTCATCGAGGTCTGCATACTCCTTCCGAAATAAGATACAATCACCCGGACAAGCATGAATTTTCAGATGTGTTAACCCGATGGACTTGAGTATTTATTTAGCATCATATGCTCTCGTAGGCAGTACATTTCCATCAGGCAATAGACCACTAACTGCTTCCAGCATATTTGTGAAACACACATCGGACAACTGGTGGGCTGCTTTTAGGTTGAACAATATCAACACAACTGACAGTTTTGTTGTCTTCTTACCCCGGGACCAAAGGGGTAATCCAGTGTCATCCCTTAACTTCTCTGACATATAAGGGTGATCTCGCAGATCATCGTCATTCCCACTCGATGTATCAACATTGGTACATCTTCGAAACTATCCGCATCCACTGTATCTTCAAACCTAAAGTCAGTTCCTAGGTTGCTTGAGCTACATCCATCTCTTCTCTCACAATGAGATGTCCAAACGGTATATGTTTTATCAATACCGTGAAAAATCAAGTGGTCGAACAAACTTTCTCGACCACTAACGGTTATTCCATTCATACATTTCCAACACGGACATGGAATGTACCGATGGTCGGTGCAGTGTCTAATTGCATGATTACAAAATTCTTCCACCCCATTCCTATACTCCTCTGATAATCGATCTGCTCGAACCCACTTTCGATCCATATAGAACTAGAGATGCCTATAGTTAATCGACTCCCAAGATAAGTAAAATTTTGGCCAAGTGACTATTCAAAACAAAGACGGTCTTATGTCATTTTCAAAGATTCACACTAAGAGTAGCCTCAAACAAGACAATTGACAAGTTCTAGAGCACACAAGTATGAATGATACACACAAGTCATGAATTTAAACACCAAACCAAGTTCATTCAACCACTTTCAACAATCACATGAATGAAGTGCTTCTCAAGACAATGCATCACCACTCAAAACAAGAAGTATCATCAATCATGAATTCAAATAAGTACCATCAATCATATATCTAAAGCAACACAATATCCATTCACCAAATCATCAAATCAATAACCCAAATATATCCTACTGTATTAAACCTATAAGTAACCCAATCCTAGCTAATTTATGCTTAAATCCACACACACGCATATGATCAAATGATTGGGTGTCGTAATTGCTCGTATTTATGTGATTTTCATGCTCAATTTGATAGGAATCCATACTTTTATTGGACTAATTTCACTTAATTGTGCTCAAATGTGGAGAAAGGTCTTGTTTCATTTATTGTGTAGGGAAATGAGTGGAAACAAACAAGAATGAATTAAAAACTGCTTTGATTTAGAAGGATATTTGAGAAGAGGGTGGAACCACAGGAAGCTTCTCGAAGAGACGGTCACAACAAAAAAAGAATCAACTCAATCGGAGTTTGGGAGCTCAAGTTATGAAGAAAACGACGACCGAAGCTGCACGACCTACAGTTGCTCGACCTTCTGCTCGAGTCGAGCAACCTTGCTCGGCATTTTTGGTCGAGCACACCATTTTATACAGTGATTTTGGCCAACTCTTGAGCTGCTCGACCAAATTTTGGTCGAGCACAACTGCTTGAGTCGAGCAGCCCGAAAAATGAAAACGCGGACACGATTTCACCCGTGCACGACCTCCCTTATGGTCGAGCATGTCAAAAATTCTGAGTTTCTCAAATCTGACCTAGGGACACGTGACAGCTGACTCAAAATCATATAAAAGCCTCCAAGTTCATTTTTCATTCATGGAGCAGCTGAGGGAGAGATAGGGAAGCAAGCAAGTGATACTTTTTAGAGTTCCAAGTAATACTTTAGCTCATTTTTCATTTTTTTTCTTCCATAGATAGTTTAGATCCTCATAGCATAGCTTAGTTCTAGCTTAATTTACATTCCAAGCAAGGATTCAAAGAGGTTTTGTGAGTTTTGTTATGCTTTTGTGCTACATTTTCATCCAAAAGGTGATTATTACTTTTTATTGCAATTTACTTGTTAATTTTGTTATGGGTTCCTTGAATTCTTGTTGTTTAGCCATGAGTTTTGCCTTGTGCACCATGGGATGAGGTTCTTAGTGTTTGGATGTTTGGAATTGTGATGATGATTGGTTAATTGCTTTGATTATGGTTGTTTATATCTATTGATGGTGATCCTTTAGATTATGGAATTTTGCTTGTTCAATTTGGTTGGGTTTTGCTATTAGCTCATATATTTATGCTAGTTTATCACAACGAGAGTTGGGTAGTCGGGATTAGGCATATGGGTATTGGTTTAATTCACCGAATTTGAGTTAATTATGTTCTATTGCAACGAGAGTTGGATAGAAACATAAGAACCCCCCTAATTTACATTAACTACTTTAGTTAACACCTAGAGTGGAGAGTGAAGAGCATATATGAGAATTAAACTTAGTATACAAGTGGGAAAACACGGAGACGGGGTAGTTAGTTAATTAGAGGACCTTATCCGTGCAATTACCCGGCTAGAATGGGAGATTCTCCTCCCGATCCTAGGATTTCAAATGATATCGGACCCAAGGCTTACCAAGTATGGGAATGATAAATTGTGTAGTGATCACTCTTATGGAATAACCAGAAATAGAGGTAAATACCATAATTAATCTTTTGATAATCATCTCACAAGGAAAAACACCCGAACACCTCATCTCTCACTTGGAACAAAATCATTTGCTACTTAATTTCTTTCTTCTTTGCTTGTTGAAATCTCTAGTTGCTATTTTATTGTCTTGTTGTTATTTAGTTTTAAATCAAAAATCAAAACATGGTTTGCACTATAACTACTATTGGGAAATGAATTTAATAAAGAGGATTTTGATTAGATCCCAAAACCCCTGAGTATGACATGTTCAGGATAATCTTGATAGATGAGTCAGGATTCAGTTTTAGAGTGTTCAGGATAATATCTGCACCGTGTATAGTCGGCAGATATAGAACAGGTTAGGATCTGAAGACTCAGTATGAGACTGAGAAACCTGAAGGCTCAGTATGTCTCTGAAGACAATGAGACTCAGAGAATCCTGAAGGCACAGTAATTACTGAAGACTCAGTAATATACTGAATGCTCAGTATATCCTGAATGTTCCGAGGCACTGAAGCTGAGGAATATAGCCGTTGGAATCCAGCTGACGTGGACCAATGAGAGGAAGACAACCAGCCTGAAAAAGCTGCAGAACCTACAAAGAATAGTATGGATTTGAATGAGATTCTCTCCAACGGTAACATTCAAATCCACACTATAAATACAAGATCTTCCATCAAATTAAGTGTGGAGATTATGCAAAAGATGCTACAGAGCCAAGAGCGTTATAGTCAAAGCATTCCCACCTTAGAACACAAGTCTGTAGATATACAAATATATTCAAAGAGTGTTCTAGAACCCAACCTAAGCAACCCACGATGTATCTTAAGCTTAGAGAGATTTTCCCAACCTTAGCATTGAGGCTAAACCATTGTAAGGGAAAAATCTCACCATTGTTGGAGACAACACCAAACCCAAACCCCATTCTCGTAAGAGATAACTAGTGGTGAAGTGAGGTAGTTGTTAGGCAATCCCGAGTGAGGGTGATAAGTCCCGTTGGAGTGTGAACTCGTTAAACATCAAGAGGCGAGCCCGAGAGGGTGATAAGTCCAGTTTGAGTTAGTAAACTACAGAGGTAGTCAGAAAGCTCAGAGTTGTAAAGGTTAGTAAACTACAGAGGTAGTCAGAAAGCCTTAGGAAGTGTTTGAAGGAATTTCCCTAGGAACAGGGAGAGTGGATGTAGGAGCTTGAGTCTCCGAACCACTATACATTGTTGTATTCTTTACTGCTTTACGTTCTTATCTTGTCATACACATTCGATCATAAGCAAGACACAACACATGAGCTTGAAAAGAGAAAAATCTGGAATCACCATTCCTTCACCCCTGTTTTTATATGCATCGCTCGAACATGTTTTGCTTCCTTGCGCAAAAATGGTTTTTCACCGGGCCTATCAATTGGTATCGAAGCGGGAGTTCTAAAGTTCACTATTTCAAAGTGAACACTGAATGAATCTTTTAAAGAAAAACTCATTTCTTTAAAAAATGCATATATTCCCCGATGTTTTTGGCGTCTTTATCAATTGAGAAATTGTTGGGATATTTTAGTTCTATGCGAAAACATTATCAACTTGTGTTATTCAAGATAATTTACGAGATAACAAGTTGAGGGGGAACAAAAGAACAAATTGAGGGGGAACTCACGAAATCAAGTAGATGATCAAGATTAGGCGAGGTCTTGCGAGCGAGACCCGACGAGATCGATGAGTTAGATGAGTTCCGAGTCAACCGATGATGAGTCAAAATTCGTAGTAAAGAAAAGCTAAAAGCCAAAGAATCGGAAGAAGGTTGCGGATCGAAGATGAGAAAAAAAAAAAGATCGATCGAGATCGGGGCGTGATCGAGATCGGATATGAAGATGAAGCGATGAGATCGACGAGATCGACGTGATCCGGATCGGTTGATAACCTGATATGCTAACTTGATATGGTGTACTTAGGATGCTATTCGATATGTTGATCGGGAAGATGTGTTGATCTCGATTAGTCGAAATCACAAACAAAAGAAAAATCGATAACCTTGTGTAAAAGAGACACGAGACTCGATAAGTAAAAAAGAGACTGAGGGTCGGGATGTCTGAAAGTCGAAGAAACTCGGTCGACTGAAAATATGATGATCGAGACAAGGTCCGCTGAATCAAGAGACCTGAGACTCAGTATGTCTCTAAAGACACTGAGAGCTCAGATAGACCTGAGGCCAGGAGTCCGAGCTGAAGACAGAAGACTGAAGACCAAGACTGAAGACCTGTAATTTCTTTATGTTCTTGTCTTTACTTTTGAAAAGTTCATTGTAATCTGTAACTGATATCATACAATCAATGAAACTTTATCTTTATGCTCAAAGATAATATCTCATTATCTTTTTACATGTCTTTACTTTTGATATGCCTGATTATTGTTGTTTGGTGATGAAATTGTTGAGAGATTCATTACTGAATTGATTATTAAGAGATTTACCATTCTTGTAATAGGAAAAACTGAAACCTGAGTATAGGTTAAGTGTGTTGTAACAAGATGGTTTTGACATCATCAAAAAGGGGGAAATTGTTGGGAAATAAATTTAATAAAGAGGATTTTGATTAGATCCCAAAACCCCTGAATATGACATGTTCAGGATAATATTGATAGATGAGTCAGGATTCAGTTTTAGAGTGTTCAGGATAATATCTGCACCGTGTATAGTCGGCAGATATAGAACAGGTTAGGATCTGAAGACTCAGTATGAGACTGAGAAACCTGAAGGCTCAGTATGTCTCTGAAGACAATGAGACTCAGAGAATCCTGAAGGCACAGTAATTACTGAAGACTCAGTAATATACTGAATGCTCAGTATATCCTGAATGTTCCGAGGCACTGAAGCTGAGGAATATAGCCGTTGGAATCCAGCTGACGTGGACCAATGAGAGGAAGACAACCAGCCTGAAAAAGCTGCAGAACCTACAAAGAATAGTATGGATTTGAATGAGATTCTCTCCAACGGTAACATTCAAATCCACACTATAAATACAAGATCTTCCATCAAATTAAGTGTGGAGATTATGCAAAAGATGCTACAGAGCCAAGAGCGTTATAGTCAAAGCATTCCCACCTTAGAACACAAGTCTGTAGATATACAAATATATTCAAAGAGTGTTCTAGAACCCAACCTAAGCAACCCACGATGTATCTTAAGCTTAGAGAGATTTTCCCAACCTTAGCATTGAGGCTAAACCATTGTAAGGGAAAAATCTCACCATTGTTGGAGACAACACCAAACCCAAACCCCATTCTCGTAAGAGATAACTAGTGGTGAAGTGAGGTAGTTGTTAGGCAATCCCGAGTGAGGGTGATAAGTCCCGTTGGAGTGTGAACTCGTTAAACATCAAGAGGCGAGCCCGAGAGGGTGATAAGTCCAGTTTGAGTTAGTAAACTACAGAGGTAGTCAGAAAGCTCAGAGTTGTAAAGGTTAGTAAACTACAGAGGTAGTCAGAAAGCCTTAGGAAGTGTTTGAAGGAATTTCCCTAGGAACAGGGAGAGTGGATGTAGGAGCTTGAGTCTCCGAACCACTATACATTGTTGTATTCTTTACTGCTTTACGTTCTTATCTTGTCATACACATTCGATCATAAGCAAGACACAACACATGAGCTTGAAAAGAGAAAAATCTGGAATCACCATTCCTTCACCCCTGTTTTTATATGCATCGCTCGAACATGTTTTGCTTCCGCACGCGCAAAATGGTTTTTCACCGGGGCCTATCAATTGGTATCAGAGCGGGAGTTCTAAAGTTCACTATTTCAAAGTGAACACCTGAACAGATCTTTTTAAAGAAAAACTCATTTCTTTAAAAATGCATATATTCTGATGTTTTGGCGTCTTTATCAATTGAGAAATTGTTGGGATATTTTAGTTCTATGCCAAAACATTATCAACTTGTGTTATTCAAGATAATTTACAGATAACAAGTTGAGGGGGAACAAAAGAACAAATTGAGGGGGAACTCACGAAATCTGAAGTAGATGATCAAGATTAGACGAGGTCATAGATTTAGACCGACGAGATCGATGAGTTAGATGAGTTCCGGAGTCAATCATGAGTCGCAAAATTCGTACAAGAAAAGCTAAAGCCAAAATCGTAAGAGAAGGTTGCGATCGGAAGATGAGAAAAAAAGATCGACGAGATCGACGTGATCGAGATCGACGTGATCGAGATCGACGCGGATCGAGATCGATATGAAGATGAAGTGGATGAGATCGACGAGATCGGATCCGATCGATTTGATAACCTGATATGCTAACTTGATATGGTGTACTTACCGGATGCTATTCTGATATGTTGATCTGAAGATGTGTTGATCTGATTAAGGTCGACCGATCGGATCAAGCAAAAAGAAGAAATCGATAGCCTCGTAAAAAGAGACCGAGACTCAAGAAGTAAAAGAGACCGAGGGTCGATGATGTCGTCGAAGAAACCAACTCGGTCGGCTGAGTGTCAATGCCCGATCGACAAGGTCCGCTGAATCAAGAGACCCGAGACTCAGTATGTCTCTAAAGACACTGAGAGCTCTATAGACTTCGAGGCCGAGCCCGAAATGAACGAAGATCAAGACCAAGACCAAGACCTGTAATTTCTTTATGTTCTTGTCTTTACTTTTGAAAAGTTCATTATGTAATCAGAATCGATATCATACAATCAATGAAACTTTATCTTTATGCTCAAAGATAATATCTCATTATCTTTTTACATGTCTTTACTTTTGATATGCCTGATTATTGTTGTTTGGTGATGAAATTGTTGAGAGATTCATTACTGAATTGATTATTAAGAGATTTACCATTCTTGTAATAGGAAAAAGCTCAAACCCGAGTATAGGTTAAGTGTGTTGTAACAAGATGGTTTTGGCATCATCAAAAAGGGGAAATTGTTGGGAAATAAATTTAATAAAGAGGATTTTGATTAGATCCCAAAACCCCTAATATGACATGTTCGTGGATAATATTGATAGATGAGTCGATTCGGTTTTAGAGTGTTGGGGATAATATCCGCACTGTGTATAGTCGGCAGATATAGAACAAAGTTAGGATCTCAAGACTCGATGAGACTCGAAAACCCGAAGGCTCGGATGTCTCTCAAGACAATGAGACTCGAGAGAATCCTGAAGGCACAAGATTATTCTTGAAGACTTCGATAATATCTTGAATGCTCGATATATCCTGAATGTTCCGAGGCACTGAAGCTGAGGAATATAGCCATTGGAATCCAGCTGACGTGGACCAATGAGAGGAAGACAACCAGCCTGAAAAAGCTGCAGAACCTACAAAGAATAGTATGGATTTGAATGAGATTCTCTCCAATTCAGAACATTCAAATCCACACTATAAATACAAGATCTTCCATCAAATTAAGTGTGGAGATTATGCAAAAGATGCTTCTGAGCCAAGAGCGTTATAGTCAAAGCATTCCCACCTTAGAACACAAGTCTCAGATATATACAAATATATTCAAAGAGTGTTCTAGAACCCAACCTAAGCAACCCACGATGTATCTTAAGCTTAGAGAGATTTTCCCAACCTTAGGATTGAGGCTAAACCATTGTAAGGGAAAAATCTCACCATTGTTGGAGACAACACCAAACCCAAACCCCATTCTCGTAAGAGATAACTAGTGGTGAAGTGAGGTAGTTGTTAGGCAATCCCGAGTGAGGGTGATAAGTCCCGTTGGAGTGTGAACTCGTTAAACATCAAGAGGCGAGCAGGAGGGTGATAAGTCCATTTTGAGTTAGTAAACTACAGAGGTAGTCAGAAAGCTCAGAGTTGTAAAGGTTAGTAAACTACAGAGGTAGTCAGAAAGCCTTAGGAAGTGTTTGAAGGAATTTCCCTAGGAACAGGGAGAGTGGATGTAGGAGCTTGAGTCTCCGAACCACTATACATTGTTGTATTCTTTACTGCTTTACGTTCTTATCTTGTCATACGCATTCGATCATAAGCAAGACACAACACATGAGCTTGAAAAGAGAAAAATCTGGAATCACCATTCCTTCACCCCTGTTTTTATATGCATCGCTCGAACATGTTTTGCTTCCGCACGCGCAAAATGGTTTTTCACCGGGGCCTATCAACTACGCGTCAACACATAGCTATGAGGCTATACTATCACTATTAGTCCCTTGGATCGATATTTAACCGGTCACGAAACGATCCTCTTATACTTGAGAGGTGAGTGTTCAAAAACACGTGTCATCAAACACTTGGAGTGCATCAAGTTCTCATCTCTAAATTAGCCTAAAAAATCACCAACTAACTCAAAAATATATGAATTCACATCTAAATCGATACAACTACTCACAAGAGCATTCAAAACATATGCAATTAGACCCCAAAAAGGAAATTTATTTTTCAAATTAAAGAAGCAAAATGAAATCCCAAAAACTAATTAACAACCTATTCTAACCGTGAGAAAGGGCGGACGGTGGCTTTGACAGCGGCGTCTGGCAGTGGTGGCATCGGCGGCGGCGGCGGTGTGTAAGGGGGAGGTCGACGGAGGCTTTGGGCGAGGGAGAGGGACGCGTACTAAATAAGTTGTTCGCGTATATTAAAAAAGAGAAGAGATTGGACTATGGTTATAAACCGTTGTCCAAAGGCTAAATCGAATGCGGTTATTAACCGCAGTCCAATGTATACTTTGGACAACGATTATTAACCGCTCTCCTAACTTTGGAGAGCGGTTAATAACCGCACTCTAATAATATTTTTTTAATATTTTGTGTGAAACCGCACTCTAAAGATAATTTTGGAGTGCAGTTATTAAAAAGGGTTGTCCAAGTGGAGTTGTCCAAGTTTAAATGTATAGTAGTGAACATTAGTTTTCACACCTAAAAAGAATTTTTTATTCATAATATTTACCCTCACCTATATCATTATTTTTTCTAATATATTTAACTCACATACATAGAATTAAAGTTGATTCGACTCAAACACTTTACTTAATAAAGAAAAAAACATTTTTTCTTGGTTTCTTTATCCAAATCAGTGTGAAAACTGATTTGGGACGGAGAGAGTAATTGATACTTGGTGTGCTGTCGCCGACACCCAAAAATATATTAAATACCTTAACCGATCCACTAGAGTGTAGTAGGACAAGTAAGGGTCGATCCACAGGGAACGTGAAAATAATTATTACATTAATTGTGTGAATTTAAAGAGACAGAAAATGGGGGGGGTTTGGATTTTAAGAGGATTGCTAAATAATTAAATAACGCAGAAATAATTAATAATCAAATTCAAATGATGAAAGGCTTCCAATTCACAGTTCATGCATCCCTTGTATTTTGACTTTTCTAATTAAAAGTATCGCTTGCTCAACCTTACTCTCAGACTAATGACCCTCAATAAACAATAAGCTCTGTTTATCGGTTTTATCCCTTAATTTTATCCAATTGAAATACGCTCTTCAATGAACCTTTTTAAATTTGAGCAATCCGTGATCGATCTAAATTTAATTCAGTAAAAATATTAGCCTCTAGGATAAAGGTAAAATAAATTCCCGAATACGCTAGCTCGATTCGAAAGAATTCAATTTATATCACCCTAGTAAATTTTACTAGTTGTTACCAATTGTCATATACACGCAACAATTACAGATTACGTGATACGAACTAACAGACATATGAGAATAAATTAACTTAGGTGGCCAAACCAAATTAATTATCCTAACATGCAGGAAGTTAAAACATATGATAATCTGAGAATAAAAGTCTAACAAACGATATCAAATTAATCAGTAATCATCAAATACAAGTTTAGAAATCCCTGGAATTGGAATAAAAGGGACTTAGTCGTCCATAGGCATAACAAAAATACAAAATAGTGAGTTCATAGTTCTAGGAAGAAAAATACTTAAAGTAGTAAAGACGATCTTCTCTCCGTTGCTTCAAACTCCCAGAATTCTCTTTCTCTTGCGTACGTTCTGTCACACCGCTGGTGGCTGCCTTGAATCCCTTGCCCTCGTGCATTTTTCCGTGTGATAATTGGGCTGGAATTACTGAGAAATCCCGCTGGCCCACCAGTTTCCAGAATTCGGCCCACACTGGGCCCCCCAGTGTGGGCTGCAATAAGTGAAATTCGCCCCAATACTTATTATGGATCTTTGGACCCTTCTCCAACACTTCTATATCTCCAAAAAGGCCCTAAAAACACCCAAAAACTCAAACAAAAGATCAAGTGGGTCTTTAACTCATCAATGTACATATAAGCGGAAAAACACGCAAACAAGTCACATTAAAATGCAAATAATCACACTCTAAGTAACTTAAATAACACAATATAATTCACTTATCAAATTTCCCCACACTTAAATGCTTGCTAGTCCTCGAGCAAACTCACACCAAAAAGCACAACCGGACTGGAGAGGTCAATTTCTTCGCTCAGGTCCTCACTAATAAAACTCATGTGACGTTAGTGCAAAGCAATGACTTGAGTAAACCCGGACTAGATTAAAAAATCCTACGAAAATCCCTTAACTTAAGGACACCAAGTTCTGACATCATCTATGCTTGATCCTCAGCCCATCAATCTACCAGATTCCTCAATGTACCTTCTATCCCCCATTTTTCTTTCAACTATTCTTCTCCTAAGCTGATAAATCCTAATAGACTCTGCATATTGGTGTACTTCCCTTTCTTCCTCTTTTTTTTTTGCCTAGGTCTGCAGCTCCACTCTACCATTCGGGTTTTAGCTCAACTCGTGTTAGATTTTTGACTTTCAGAACACTTGAGCCCCCTAGAGTAGGCAGCTGTTTCAGCCCCTTATTTTTTTTAATTTTTTTTTTCAAACGTGGGACCGATACTTCACTCCATCGTTAGGTTTTAGCTCGGAATTTCCGAGCCCCTAAAAATGGGCAACTATACCGGTCCCTTTATTTGCACAATTTTTCAACTAAACTCCAACCTCCTTCATCCAACATAAATTTTTCCAACCTCAGGGGTACACCAACAAAGCATCATCCATGCAAACTATCAACTTAGACTACTTTATTGTGGGGAAATCAAAGGTACAAATCAAAACCCAAGCAAATCAACAAGTCAAATCACAACCATAGATTCAATCATACCTCGACGCTATCTCATAGTTTCACTGAATTTCCACAAAATTTCCAAAACAACAGATTTAACCAACTCTACTCAATAATCATCACTCACAAAAACGTCACAAAATATCAACAACTCTCAGATCATCATCGCGATTAACTTCTCCAATCACAAACACACACAAACACGCATGCCACATCAATAAATTCCACATTCATGCATAACACTTATGACCAGCAGCAAACAACACAAAAAAGCAGCAACCATCACAAAAAATAGCAGCAAACAACACAAAAATTACTCATATCTTGTCTCCCCCCCCACACACACACTTAAAACCTTGCTTGACCTCAAGCAACCACAAAACACAATTTAATGTGACAAAAAGGAAAAGAGTACAAGTAGGAAGGAAGAGACACACCTGATTAGTGGGAAGATGAGGGGCGATGATGAACATCAACCTTTATGTAAGCTTCTCAACTTGGGTGACCAGCTGCTGATTTTCCCTCTCCAACTGTGCAATGCGTCTGTTCAATTCCCTGGAAGAGTTAAAAACACGAAGAAAAGGAAGAAGACCACAGTGAAGCAAAGAAATAAGAAAAAAAAGGAAATTGAAATACGGGTTGCCTCCCGCCAAGCGCTGTTGTTTAGTGTCGTTAGCTCGACGTCCAACATTCATTTTTCACGTGATAGGAGTGAAGTAATCCCTTCGATCAAATGATAATCTATGTTGACGAACAATACTTCTTCCTATCAAGATCTTTCCGCTCCCTGTGAGCCTACACTTGTTGGTGAACAAATCCTCGAGGAAGTTTGCATATCTAGGAATCTGGGCCAAGGCATCAAGTAGTGGAATGTCAATTTCCACCTTATGGAAAATATCGAGAATTTGTTTCTCCTTATCCACCTTTAGTGCTCGTTCAAACCTAGAAGAAAAAGGTATCACATTAGTATTAATAATTCTAGGAATTGATTTACCAACATGTTTTTCATCCGGTTTTGCAGAAAGTTCCACACTGGGGGGGCCGGTGTCACACTGATCAGTGATTTTCTCTTCTTTTTCATCAGTAACAATTGGAGGAGCAGGCTTTTTAATCTCCTCCAGCTGTTTTCCATTCCTTAACGTGACATCACTCACGTTTCTTGGATTGATTTCAGGTTGGGATGGCAATTTCCCACTGATTTGAGCCTCCACTCGGCCAACAGAGGCGATCAATTGGCTCATTTGCAACTCCAAGTTCTTGAGGTTCGAGTCAGTGTCATGCTGAAACTGCTTCATGCTCTGGCTAGTTTCTTGCACACTCTTTTGGAGTTGTAGTGTGTTAGAATTGAGTAGTTTGAGCATTTCCTCCATTGATTGCCCGGAACTTTCCATGCTTTCATGTTGCAATTCCAATGTATTAGAAGTCAAGGTTCTCATCATATCTTCCAAGGATGGCTCAGGCTTTTTCTCATCATTGTTCAACCAACCAATATCATAAGTTTCGAAAACTTGAGGCACATGATCTTGATATGGCTTCCATTGATTGTCCCCGAAGTAAGTGCCTTGATAATTCTCATACCGAAGACTAGGATAGTCACACCACTCTGCATTGTAAGTGTTAGTATATGAATTATAACAGGGCTTCTGTGAAGTAAATGAGATTGGACAATCACAGGTAGAATGATATGGTGTTGCACAAAGTAAACATGGACATGCTCTGATTGTTTCCAACGAAGAGTTGCTCCATAAATGTGAATAACTAGGTCAATGTGGCACCTGAAAAAGAGACAGAAACACGTGAAACCGAACAAAAAAATGAGAAACAAAAAAAAAAGACAAAAAAAAGGCTGCAAAAATTATGCTGCTACAGTGACAATGGGGGGCCAGTTCAGAAATCTGCATAAAATTGTAACGACAATGAAGTGAACGAGGGGGGTAACGGGGGAGAAAAATTAACAACTAACACACTAAAATACTTGAAAAAAATAATAACAGAAAACAAGTCCCCAAAAATATCACACAAAAACATAGAAAAATTATTCACACCGTTCCCCGGCAACGGCGCCAAAATTTGGTGTGCTGTCTCCGACACCCAAAAATATATTAAATACCTTAACCGATCCACTAGAGTGTAGTAGGACAAGTAAGGGTCGATCCACATGGAACGTGAAAATAATTATTACATTAATTGTGTGAATTTAAAGAGACAGAAATAGGGGGGGTTTGGATTTTAAGAGGATTGCTAAATAATTAAATAACGCAGAAACAATTAATAATCGAATTCAAATGATGAAAGACTTCCAATTCATAGTTCATGCATCCCTTGTATTTTGACTTTTCTAATTAAAAGTGTCGTTTGCTCAACCTTACTCTCAGACTAATGACCCTCAATAAACAACAAGCTCTGTTTATCGATTTTATCCCTTAATTTTATCCAATTGAAATACGCTCTTCAATGAACCTTTTTAGCTGAACAGTCTAGATACTATCTAAATTTAATTCAGTAAAAACATTAGCCTCTAGGATAAAGGTTAAATAAATTCCCGAATACGCTAGCTCCATTCGAAAGAATTCAATTTATATCACCCTAGTAAATTTTACTAGTTGTTACCAATTGTCATATACACGCAACAATTACGGATTATGTGATACGAACTAACAGGCATATGAGAATAAATTAACTTAGGTGGCCAAAACAAATTAATTATCCTAACATGCAGGAAGTTAAAACAGATGATATAAATAATCTGAGAATAAAAGTCTAACAAACGATATCAAATTAATCAGTAATCATCAAATACAAGTTTAGAAATCCCTGAAATTGGAATAAAAGGGACTTAGCCGTCCATAGGCATAACAAAAATACAAAATAGTGAGTTCATAGTTCTAGGAAGAAAAATACTTAAAGCGGTAAAGACGATCTTCTCTCCGTTGCTTCAAACTCCCAGAATTCTCTTTCTCTTGCATACGTTCTGTCTCACCGCTGGTGGCTGCCTTGAATTCCTTGCCCTCGTGCATTTTTCTGTGTTATAATTGGGTTGGAATTACTAAGAAATTCCGCTGGCCCATCAGTTTCTAGAATTCGGTCCACACTGAGCCCCCCAGTGTGGGCTGCAATAAGTGAAATTCGCCCCAATACTTATTATGGATCTTTGGACCCTTCTCCAACACTTCTATATCTCCAAAAAGACCCTAAAAACACCCAAAAACTCAAACAAAAGATCAAGTGGACCTTTAACTCATTAATGTACATATAAGCGGAAAAACACGCAAACAAGTCACATTAAAATGAAAATAATCACACTCTAAGTAACTTAAATAACACAATATAATCCACTTATTTCAAATGTAATGTACTAGAGCTTTTAAATAACATATTTTTAATTAAAAAAAATTAAAAAAATAATAGCGGGCTGGCCATGTGAACCTGTTGCCCGCCAATTAGTAGGATGATTGGGGGTTTTGCAATCCACCAAATTTTCAGTCCGCCCCGCCTCACTCCTCCATCCCGTCTTGACAACTCTAATCCCATACACGAAACCATGCAATATTTTACCCAATTAATATATAGCGGACAATTTGAAACATCAAACTGATTTGATGATAACTCACACTTATAAATTAATTCAAGGGTTTGCTTCATTGAGTTTGTTAGGAAATATTAACTGGTCCAACAATTATAGTTTTTTTTTTGGGCTCGATCTAATAATTAGAGCTTAGAAAATTTTGAGGCACCGTAGCAAAGCGATGAGACAAAATATTAACATTTCTATGAAAACAAAATAAAACAAGTTAATCATTAAGCAAATGCAACATAATTTTACTAGTCATTAACGGGAAAACATTATGCTACTTCGACTCCCAGGGACGGACTTACTAAGGGCCCAGGGGGGCCCCTGGGCCCACCTAAAATCTGAATTTTTTTTAATGGTATATTCATATTATATATATAAAATTAAAAATTAAAATCAAAACTATTGCTTATGTAATACAGAAATGGTTGTGGTTTAATGGGCCAAATAAGTATGTACATAAGTACATTCACAATTTAATTGAGCTGATGAGTTATTGTGAAAACATAAATAATGGCCCACCATCAGGCCACCACTTTTTAAATTTCAGTATTTAATTGCTTTTGCTTTCCATATTCCCAAAACAAAACCCCACGTTGTGCAGTTTCTTGTCTTTCTCCCCAAGCTTGGAGCACCAATGAACAGGTATCGTTTTTTTTTTCTTTCTTTTACTTTTGAAATTTATTACTTAGAACATGAAGTGTCGGAGAGAAATGCTATAATTTTGTTGTATTAAATATTAATTTTTTAATGTTTATGTAATTATGTTTAATATTTCAACTATATAAATACAGGTATTAGTTTATGTTCTTAATTTAAAATTTTATTTTTATTATTTTTAATTATTATTATTAATTTGGACCCTCCTCTTCGAAAGTCCTGGTCCGTCACTGTCGACTCCCTCCTTCTTTTGTGTAATTATAGAGTGATATTTTACATCGGAAACTACACCTCTAAAATTATTAATTATTGCACTTGCTTATCCACATCTCTCCCTACGTAGTCAATGTCCCCATTGTCAACACCATAAATGTTGACTTCACAAAATAAATCGAAGAAAAATAAAAGTAAGACCCTCGATACTAGAAACAAAATAAAGACTCACAACTCACGAGAGAGAATTAGAGGCTCCCAACATAAGAGAAATATGTATTTCGATATATACACTCAAGAAAGACAAACGTTGCTGATCATTCGAGATAACTAATAAAAAATAAATAATAAAACACACACAAATATTATTTTTTATGAATTGCTCAAATTAAAATGAGATACAAACGTAGTCGTCGACGCCCCCGGACAAAAACCCAAAATCAATGGCGCAGAGACCAAAATGGCGACGGAACCTATCATAATTGTAGATAATCATTACATTTTTGGAATACACCATTATCAATGAATAACTAAATGTGTTTTTTGGAATACTAAAAAATCTAAAAATATTTATTTTCAAAGCTATTTCTCTTAATTTTAAATTTTTTTTTCTAAAATTTGTTTTTAAAAATTTTAAAACACATCCCAAAAATGCCAAATTTAGCCGACTGAACATAAAATTAGTCGAATGACTCAAGTCTCTCACAATAGACTTGCCATGTCGACAACACTGTTGATTTAGTCACGATTTTGCCGATTATGTGCAATTTTGATCAATTTGTAAAATGTGTGCAAAACTTTAAACCCTAAAATATCGCCATGTGGTTTGACGGTTCGATTCTCCTGTTTCACTTTTCGTATTCTATTGATGTTTTATTTTTTTGGATCTTTAACACATAGATCCAGGGTATGGTGGTCCGTTGGATATTTTTTATTATTTCACGTGTCATTCATTCATATTATGAAATACAAAGTGGAACACCAATTATAAAATAGGTGATCTCATTCCGTGGTTTGAGACCAAATACCCCCTAAAATGATAAAAAAAAATGAAACAATCAATTGATACAAAATCAAGGAAAACACAAGTACCGATCAATGTTTTCTTTTTTTTAATGGAGTTTTATAAATTTAGAGTTTGAAATATAGTTAACTATCAACTTAAGGCTTAAAGGTATTTTTCAATCGATTTAGGCCTGAAAAATAAAAAAATTATCAGTTTGAGATCAAAGATATAAATTATTAATTTAGTCACTTTAAGACAATCTTTGACATTCTATAGTTTCTAGTTATCAAATTATTTTTTATCTTTTAGATCTCAGATTGATAATTTTCTATCTTTCAAACTTAGAATTGATAGAAAATATCTTTAGAGTTTAAATAGATTGTTAAATTGTTTTTCAGACCCTAAATTTAAAATATTTTTTGTTCAACTGTTGCCCTTTTTAAGTTTTTAGGGATTATTATTCAAGAGTGAGACTCATGTGCATCTAAGTGCAGCATGCATCTATAGTGCATTTTAGAAATATACAATTTATTATACTGGATGTAACTTGTTTAAACTGAATCGTATAATTATTTTTTCAAAATTAAGTGTAAACAAAATGCACATTTTAATATAACAAGTTGTATATTTTTAAAATGCATTATGAGTGCACGGACTTGACCATTATTCAAAGTTTTCAAACTACATTGTCCAAACGGTAATGCTGTTTGGGGTGATTCATCCAGGGGTGAACACTATTTAGATGTGTAAATTTACTTTAATAAAATATTTTATACTCTGCCCGAGTGATTCATGGTTCACCCGATCCGAATATGTCATTATTTATGATTAATTATTTAAAATTTAGAGTGTAGATAATTCATCCAAATTAAAATTATCACTTATTTTATTAAGGGTAGTTAAATCATTTTACCCTTATTAATTCCTATCATTTAGCACACCCTTGTCCAAAATGGAGTGTGATTTGGGCGAGGTTCAGGAAGTTTTGATAATTTAATAAAATAGTCAAAAAATTTATATGGAAGGTGCATTAATTTGTTAGTATTAGTATTTGATAATGGTGATGATTGATAATATCACTGGATATAATAAATACAGAATGGGGTGAGACTGAGGGCTAACTTGAAATCGAACTCCATTGTTGTCAAGTAGTTGAAGAATCAAAGCGGCGCTGCAGCACAAGGGTTGATTTTATATTTGATTTGATTTAATAAGAAAAAGGCAGGATAATTGCATTGAGGAAGGGGTGTACACTCGCAAAATGGGGTGGACACCTGCGAAGCTTAGAGGATTGACACGCATAGGCATGGCGTCCAGCCGCTGCCCAGTCAACTTTCTCTCTCATCGCCTCAATACCTATCCTCAACCACGCCTCGTAACTGTTGCTATATTTTCTCATCAGGTTTTCTGATTTTACTCTCGCTCACTCGCATCTCTCCTGTTTTACAGTAAATCTGCCTGCAATTTTGTTTCTTAAGGTGAGATGAGCTAGATGGTGCATTTCGATTTAAGTTAGGTCGTAACTGATTTATATAAGATTTTCGCGGCACCGAATCTGATTCGTGAGTAGAGAATTTATTCAAGCTTCTCAAATTCTAAGTTCAAACCTTGTTTCTTTAGTAATTTATTTGCTTCCATCAATAATATAAGTAGTGTGATTCCGTTGATAAATGTGATATGAAATCATTATTAAAAAATTGATTGTGGCAGATGAGTACCGACGCTCAGAGTGTTGCTGCTCGTTTAAACAGTTCCGGCTTTATCAAAAGTCAGGGTTTTATAGGAGGGAAATGGACTGATGCATATGATGGGAAAACTTTTGAGGTTGGGGAATCTTCTTTGATATCATCAAGAGAATGATAAGTGAGTGTATTTCTAACAATAAGTAACTAGAGAATATTTTATGGCAGGTTTACAATCCCGCAACAGGTGACCTTATAACAAATGTTTCATGCATGGGTGGAAGGGAGACAAATGATGCCATTGCTTCAGCCCATGATGCTTTTGTTTGTGAGTTTTATGTTAATTGATATGATATCCTATTTCATTTTCCTCTTATGGTTGTGTTTTATAAATAAAACCGAAGTTAGAAGATCTTCCTTGTTGGTATTTCGAGTGTATCACTTATATAATGCCTAGTCTTACTGCTTGTGAATAAAATGTCACAGGACATCAACAACTGGCCTTTTAATTCCATCTCCATGGGAATTTCTATTTAATTTTCTGCTTGGTGGAGATATTATATTGCTATCGATGATGAATGTTTCATTTTGCTCATCAACCCTCCTTGGAGAACATAGCCTTGTGTCTAGTAATGTTAAAATTTTCTGATAAGATACTTCTATCCATCTTATTATTTTTCTCAACTGAGTAGTATATTTCCTTTCCTAGGGTAAATAGGTAATATATTCTAGTAATGAGATTCCAAGTATTGATATAATGGACTATCTAAAGAGTAGAAGGTTTACATTGCACGTCTAAATTGTAGTTGAACTGCAGAATCTGCTAGGATATTATGGTCTTCTTTCAGTGTTTTCTTTATCTTTATCTTTTTATTCTTTGTTATGGTGTAACTGAAGATCAAGATTCATGCAGTCTGATTGATTTTATCATGTTCTTCAAATAATGGAATAAAGATTGAGGTTCCGTATTGTCTGATTAATCTTACACATCACTTTAACTGAAGCTTGGAGCAAGGTAACTGCCGCTGAAAGGAGTAAGTGCTTAAGAAAATGGTTTGATTTACTAATGGCCCACAAAGAAGAGCTTGGCCAACTTATGACCTTAGAGCAAGGAAAACCTCTGAAAGAGGCCATCGGAGAGGTACCTGATTCTCTAGTCCTGCTCTAAAAATAAAACCATAATGCTTTGCATGTTATTTCTTCGAGCATTTGTAAACATGCAATTTGCAGGTTAGCTACGGGGCAAATTTTGTGGAGTTTTATGCAGAAGAGGCTAAACGAGTTTATGGCGACATCATTCCAGCAACATTACCGGATCGTCGTTTATTTGTCATAAAACAGGTCCCTTTACTGAGCATTCTTTGACCATTTCTTGGATATTTATCAAGAACAGGTTTCTGTTTTGACAAATACCTAGGGCACACCCGCGTAAAACTATCAACATATTATTAGTGGGAATAATTTGATGCAATCAGAAATGTGTTTCATGATATTTTAAGACTTAGGATGTGGTGGTGTTTCCACTTCAGTATGGGAGAAGAAGTCCTTATCACATATTGAGTTCTACAGATAGCCTCATCAAATTTAATGCTGATAGGTAGGAAATAAGTGGTAACTTGATATACACAAATGATGCTAATTCATAATTGCCAATTTGTTTAAGCCTTATTAACCAGTACTGTGATAATGGGCTATGGTTTTTCATTTGGGTTCGTTTTTTGTCAACATTGTTCTTAAACGTTCTTCTCTTCAATCTCTTCTGTAACTTCTATTTGCCACGCGAACCTTGCTTTCATTACCCGAATGCTAGCCTTTTTACCTAACAAAAATAGTGATCTAGAATCCATAAAAAATTATCCAACAGCCTTTGGAAAGAACTCAGAACCTCATATTCCGGTTGAATGAGAAATGCCAACGAAATGATTTTGAATGAAACTAGATTGTTGTAGATACAGTAGTTCAGGAAAATTAAATCGCACTTTGAAGAAGAAAGAATAATAGTTTCTCATTCATTTAGTCGGCTGCTGTGGTTCATAGTATGGCATTTTCCCCTCCCACCAACCCAAAAATAAGGAAGAAACAATTGTTCTAACCTCCGCGATTTACTTTTTTACAGTTTGTATAATATTCTGCTTAGTTTAAGACTTTAAGGTTATTGCAAATTGAAGTACTAATTGACGGTCCTACGGCATCTTGCTTTTATGATTAAGCACTTTTCTCTTGCAGCCAGTCGGTGTTGTAGGGGCAATTACACCCTGGAACTTTCCTTTGGCAATGATTACACGTAAGGTACTGGATTTTCTTTTCTATAGCTCAGTGATATCTAACTTGTTTCCTTATGACATTCTGCATTAGCATTATATAAAAAGTGAATGATTGTAATGGTGGCAGGTTGCCCCTGCGCTTGCGAGCGGATGCACTGTTGTTGTAAAACCCTCGGAATTTACTCCATTGACTGCATTGGCAGCAGTTGAACTCTCCATTCAAGCTGGGATACCACCTGTAATTCTGATTCTGAGCAATTAATACTACATAATACATTTTCTTTACTGCATGTCAAGATCGGAAGCACCATTTCTACTTCTGATGTTGTTATAGTAATGCTAAAAACTTTATTAACAAGAAAATTGATGAATTATCTGACAACATAGCAATTCCAGACATTCTGAAGAAACTATTGTTTGTAAGTTAACGTATTACTCTTGGGTTCATAATTAATGCCCTTGCTTATTGCCAAAGATCAGTATCTAAAGAGACTTACTGAGACTGATAACTAATGCAATAGCAATAAAGAGTTTTAAAATTTGGTGATTGTAAAGATGGGAGTCTTTAGCACTCTATGAAATCATAATTTTGAGATGCTAATGAATATGAAACTGAAGAGTATTGATAGGAACAATCACCTGTCCGTAATTACCAACTCAAATATTTTGCAAGCGGTTCCAGTTTTTAATGTCTTGATATAAATTGTTATAAATATCTGACATTCACAACTCTTTATTGCCTTGTCCTTGCGTATGGTTTTCTTTCTATCCCTGCTATTCCACGTCCAAGTTAGATAAAATTTACAATCCTTCTTCCCTAAACCTTATCCTTTTTGAGTTTCTTTCCCTGTAAAAATTATCCAATTCATTCGTGGTTTTCTAGGGTGCAGTGAATGTTGTAATGGGAAAAGCATCTGAGATTGGTGATGCTTTACTTGCAAGTCGCCAGGTTTTTATTCTCTAAGTTTCAAATATTGTTATGTACAATTTTGAATATTAGAACAGACATAGCCTTTACTGTTTATAAAACTTGTAGGTAAGAAAGATCACATTCACAGGCTCCACAGCTGTTGGAAAAAAATTGATGGCAGGTGCTGCAGATACTGTAAAAAAGGTAGGAAAAAAGATGTTTTCGTCGTCAAATCATACCATTATTACTAGCTTATTTGAAAATCTCAATTTTAGGTGTCCCTTGAACTTGGAGGAAATGCACCTTGCATAGTCTTCGATGATGCAGATATTGACGTCGCTCTGAAAGGATCTGTAAGAGCAAATCTAAATTTCTGATTACCATGTGTACTGTTAGCATTGACTGGAAACTGAATTGATGTGACTTATCAGTTTTAAAAGACGGATCTTAATACATGTTACGTTCTGTTTTGTTAAGAGTTCAAACCGTGTTAGAAAATGAAAACTTGGAAGAGGAAAGATGTCAAGAACCAACTCTCCTTTTGATACTTAAAAGTGAGATTGATAATCAGTTACTCAACTTGGTAATGCGCTCCAGGATTCTCCACCATTATGTTAGCCATTCAGTCTGGAGTATTAGAAAAATTAAACACAAAATTGAGTTGTCTAGTTTTTTTTTTTTCAAATTGTAATGTTGGAAATCTTGTGAAAGTAAGGGGGTTTTCTGCAATAATAATATAGCACAAATTATTTCTATACAGTCATCAATAATAGATCAAAGCCTTTTAGGATCTAGTGATTTGCAAATTAGAATCTCAGCTGGTCTCAATTGCTAGTTGACTTATTTTTACTGTTTGATATTGAATTCTCGTTTCAATTATATTTATGTGTTTGCAGCTTGCTACCAAGTTCCGCAACAGTGGACAAACATGTGTCTGTGCAAACAGAATACTAGTCCAAGAAGGTATTTAGCAAATTCTGAAGATTGTAATTTCTTTCTTTATCCTTATTTTGTTCTTAAGTTAGTAGTTTTGGGTGAGAGTTTTACAGGTAATGTGTGCTTATTCCTTCTCTGAAAATGAGAATTTTATCTATATGATAATTGAAATGGATTTTATTCACATTAGCAATAATTAATCCCATAACGAGTACTCATTATGTTTTTAGCTTTCCTGTTATATCATACATCCTGAAAGTCTTGTTTTATTTCTTGTCATTTTGTTGTAGCGATATATGACAAGTTTGCAAAAGCCTTTTCAAAGGCTGTTGAGAGTATGGAAGTTGGGAATGGCTTTGGTGAGGGTGTAGTGCAGGTAATGAAAGTTATTACAAACTTTACCAACTGTTTTCATTATCACTTTGCTGCTATTTCCCAAACACAGCATTGTTGTTCCCAGTCAAGAGTGGGATGTAATAACAAAATGATTTAGCTTGAGGATTTACATTCAAATTCTATGCAGGGACCTTTGATTAATGATGCTGCTGTGCACAAGGTCTGTTTTCTTCCTTTTTTTCATTCCCAATTTCTGTTATGCAAATTCCCATGCTAGTTGGAATTTACCCTCTTAGAATTGCTTTTTTCAGGTCGAATCACTTGTGCAAGATGCCATCTCAAAGGTTTGTTTGTTTCCTCTTATCGAATTATAGCTTCAATTCTTAGTTCCTCGTGAAAAAATATGCCTATGCTTGAAAAATATATTGATGTATCGTACTGCTTGCACTAACAAATATTGCTTGCTGGTTAAAGGGAGCTAAAGTCCTTACTGGAGGCAAGAGACACAGCCTCGGGATGACATTTTATGAGCCTACTGTGATAACTGATGTCAAGAGTGAGATGCTTATATCAAGGTAGCTCTAAAAGCTTGATGAACTTGATCTAGCCATCACATTTTGCATATCCTTGTACATGTATTGGGAGATGCCAAAATTAGATATTTCTTTACCCGGAGTGGAGTGATTGTTGCACGTTGATGATGAAATGCATTTTTTTTGCACATTTTAAAAAATTAATAATTAGAGTCACTTATGATGTGGATTTTATGGCACTGAATATTTCATCTCTATATTATCATGATTATAATTGCTTCCTATAGTCTGAAATTGCCACCCTTCTTATTTATGATAATCTGTTTTCTTATTTTAAACCTTTATAATTTTAGGGAAGAAGTATTTGGGCCAGTTGCACCTCTTCTGAAATTTAAGACAGAGGAAGAAGCTATCTACATGGCCAATGACACTAATGCAGGTATTCTGGTTGAACATTCTGATCAAATTTGAATACCCACACTCTTCTTACCCTGTAAATCTAAGATGAGAAATTTAATCAGTTTTTTTGTTAGGGTGAATGCTCATTGGAACTAATACAATAATGGATCCTTTGTTTCTTTCAACTAAAATGAATCTCATCTGCTTTGTAGGTCTGGCTGCCTACATATTCACAACAAATATTCAACGCTCTTGGCGCGTTTCAGAAGCTCTTGAATATGGGCTAGTTGGAGTTAATGAAGGATTAATTTCGACAGAGGTGAATCTTATTTGCATCTAGAGTGATATATATTTAAAGATTAGAAATGAAGGCCTCATCTTTCATTAATCATTTCCCTTTCGGATTTAGGTGGCTCCATTTGGAGGTGTGAAACAATCCGGTCTTGGTCGTGAAGGCTCAAAATACGGGATGGATGAATACCTTGAAGTACGTAGTTTCTGTTTTATGTTATTGTGGTTGTGGTGGGGGTATTCCATGCTTTATAATTTATCTATTTTTTTGCAGACGAAATATATATGCCTGGGGAATATGAGCTGATAAGCTGATGAATTAAGGTTTGTACCCTCTGATTCATAGAAGTTGTGAAATCGATATGCAAAGAAGTACCTAACTTATCCACACTTTGTTAAAGCAGATGAATAAGCAGAAAGTTGCATGGGATGTAACCAGCCTTGAATGATAGATATGTCCTCGAAACTCCACTCTCCATTAGTATCTAAATAAGTGCCTGTTTGTACTATTCCCTCAAGACAAATGCTTTTTCTTGTAATCTTGTTTTATCGGATGAATTTTGGAGAAACGTCAACTATCTCTCTCTTTTAATTTTGATTTATTTAGTTTTCTTTCTTTTTTATTTTCGAAAGTTGCATGTGTGTCTTGGGTTGGAGCCAAAATTTTTGTGTAGGGGGCTCAATTAATATTACCATCTGAACGTAATAAAATCATAGTCATCGAGTTTGCTTAGGTATTACTCCATTAATTTATTATCAATAGTAAAAAAATTAAATATTTATAGATATTTAAACAATTATTCAATATAGTAGATTTTTTTTAATAGATGCATATAATGTTGAATGTCCAAAATAAAACTTTAAAATGCTCCATTATTATGATATTTAGTGTTCATGAATAATTATTTCTTATTATTGGTGTTTTTAAATTAAGAAATATCTATATAATTACCCAAATTGGTGTTACTTTATTTTGAGAGTGTAATATATTAATTCATTACGGTAATGCGGGGAAGATTTGTTGAAGTTGGAAAAATGGGTTGATTTTGCGTTTGGCGGTTTCAATATCTGGTTCAAGTTTTTCTGCTTTTGAGAAAAAAAATAAAAAATTAAAGGAGACTTCCCCCAAAGAAGCCTTCGAAATGAGATGGTCCTCACTCAACGAATCTGATACCTCATCCAAATGACTGAGTCACGAGCAAGGATGAAAATATCGATATCGCAAGTAATATTGTAACTTTAATTTTACGGATATATCGATGGATATATCGATATCGCAAAAAAAATAGAAAAATGACGGAAATTATGTTAAAAATTTGGAAATTTGACATGAAATTTTATAGGTTATTATAACACACAATTATGCATACATTTCATTTAAAATCACAACAAAATGAAATATTTAAAAAAAAAAAAGCAATACACTACATAAACACTGTTCATCGAAAAACATCTGACAATACAATACATAATACAATATAAAATGACAAATTACATGATAAAATATAATTAGTACCAAAATGATGACCTATGAAGTTTAAAAATAGAAGATGAAATGTCATCTCTATCCAAACAATACTGGTATCAACTCATCACATTAAAGTACTCATTGATATAATTATGCACATGCCGTTCATATGTTTCTCTATCTCTTCCAACTGCTTCACCATGGATTGGATATTGTGCCATGACCCAAGTATTTTGTTGGATACACATTTTGAGTATTCCAATCAAACTGTGAACTCGCATATGTGTCAGAAGCAGATGAATCTTGAGACATATCACTTTGATCAGTGCCCATACCCATTGAATCAAAACCAATTGAAAGTGTTTCGATATCAGTACTTGAGTTTTCTTCTTGATTCCAAGAAAAATGGTGGAATCAAATTAAAAAAAAATTCGAAAACTATAAAAATATCCGCGAAATATCCCGATATTATGCGATATTTTCACTGTTCACGGTAAGAAAAAATTTACACCAGATATCCATATCGCATAGCCCAAAAAAGCGATATATCCGCGAAATATCGCGGATGTATCGCGATTTTTACATCCTTGGTCACGAGTCGACTCGTAACACAATATTAATGCTTGACAAGAAGCTATCATATACTATCACATAACCATGGTCCTCTATTTTATTTGACTCTTGTTTTATTAACTTTAAAAATACAGGGAAGAGGTCCATCACTAGAATTGTCACCATCTAAACCTTCGCAAAATTCTCATTTCTACACGATCATTCAGCTATTATAGATAGAATCGATTGATCTCATCAAATAAATTTAAATGTTTCAAGTGCAAAGAAAGTAGGGGATTAAATAAACTGGATTACCCTTCAAGTAAAACAAAAGCAACTATAATAAATGATCAAGCTCAAATAAACGTAAACTCCACGCAAGTATACGGAAAGTTTCGATGTTGTATTCAAGAAATTTAAGAAATAAAGTCTCTTGAAAATTACTAAAAAATTCGTATTTTCTTTGGCTATTTAGTGTTTTCGAAAGTAATTCAAAGAGGAATAGTGGTAAAAAGTATGAATTTTGGAGGGATAAGGGCCCACCAGTTCAACTCAAAGGAATATATTCAAATTTTCGGAGAATAAATTCTGAAAGAATATTGAGATGCTTAAAATTTAAGCAAACACGCCCCATATCCAATCCGACCCGCTTTTGCATTAATTTGCGGTTTTAAAATAAACGAGCTACTAAAAGTTAAATCTCAACTTTTTAGTGCATATGCTTTTCTAATGGGACAGCTATTCTAATAACGTGCTACTCTAATTAATTTCATATTTATAAATCAATTAATTAATAATTAATTTAGTATATGTACCTTTCAAAAAAATAAAATAATAATTTAGTATATGTATGCTTTCTCACTAATGGTCTCGGACGTGCCAACGTCTACAGCATCTTAATTCTTCTTTATAAATAATTCTAATAAGTCAGAAAATTAATACGACTTGAATGATGCCGAATTTTATATCTCACTGTATTTTTTAAATTTATAATACTATCGATAATATAATTAATATATGCGTGACATCAACTAAAAAAATGAAAGAATTTGAACACTTAGATTCTTTATTAGGCGTTGCATATTACTAGTGTGTACTGTAAATTGATGTTGCCGCAGGATCAGTTAACATTGTTCTAATTAATAATTATATTCCATGATTTATGGAGAGTTGGTATAATTTTTTTTGGGCAACAACAGACCGATAAATTCCTTCGTACTGTTGGCTCTTCTACAGTGGCCTATTCATAATTTTTTGAAGAAATTTTATAAATTAATAATTTATTATATCGATAAATTAATAATTTATTAATTTAAAGAAGGTTTAACATATATGCATAGTTGATCTTCAAAGTTACAAATTCTTTGAATAACTTTAAGTATACATGCATAGTTATTGATGAAAATTAAGTTAAAATACAAATGTCAGCTTGGACCGAAAATGTTCATCAAGAAGCAATAGCAAATTGTTTTCGACACTGCAAAATTCGCTCGGAAAATCAAAGCGACTCAAGTGCAAATGATGCAACTCCTGGAGAAGACATTCGTGAGCTTGAGAATTTGATCACCGGTATGCAATATCACCACAAAATGGATGTGAATCAATTGCTCGACTTTCCGGGTGAAAATAATCAATGTCACGAAGTTCAGAGTCTAGAAGAGATAGTGACCGATGTCATTCATAATCCGGAAGATGATGAAGCAGATGATGATTCAATAGCTTTGAAACCGGTCACTCTAAAAGAAGCATTGCAAGCATCAACAACTCTTCATAACTTTTTGTTGCAGTACGAGAAGACAACGACACAACTATTGGGTGCAGTAAGGAGATTTAAAGATGAGATCAACATAGATTTGAAGTTCAAGAAAAAATAAGTTACAGTAGATTCTTATTTTACTAAGTTGTCTTAAGAATATTCAAGTGCATCATATATATGTATATGGATTGTTTTTAATAATTATTAATTTATAGTTTCGTCGGGACCAATATATATACACTGGGATCTGAAAAAAATTATTATCTTATAATTTTATTGATTGGGTCCCAAATTTGTACTGGTCCCAACTTGGGACCGGACAAATTATTAGTTTTAGCGAAGTTATTAATTTATCGAGTATTAATTTAACGAGGTTTTACTGTAGATGGGTTATAAATCGAGAGATGTGCCCTGGTAGCAGTCACATGTGGAACAGAGCCAACATGATTCAATCTTAATGACAAAATCATCCATAATATTTCAATGTAAACTTATCTCATGCAATTATTTTTTATAATGAATTAATCTTATGAAAAATGATTATTTTTTATAATGAGTTAATCTTATGAAAAATACTTTTACGGTAGAGCTAATTCACAATTATCATTTATAGTATATATATAATACTTTTGATGGAAACAACTTATAATATTTTTTGTTTTAATGCAAACCAATTGCTAATAAAACCATTTTATACTAGAAGACTTTTGTGTTTACAATTTGAGAGGCCTAAATTCTTGATCTGGAATTTTAATTATATATACGTATTGAAACTGTTTCTCATATTCTTCTCATGCATTTATAGACCTGGAAACTTTTTTTTTTTTAAAAGGCCAAAAATGATTACTCAAATTCATAATCTCACGATATGTATTAGGCCTAAGCACTTGGGCTAATAATTAATTGATGATTTTAGGAAACAAGAATATATCTTAGAAATAAAACTTTATATATATATAGTTAAATGTCCTAAACAATGTTACGAGAAATTTGAAGATTTAAGGGGAAGAATCTTTGCTTTAATTCTGAATGAAGGAAGAATTTATTCCTTTGGAGAAAGATGAATAGTATGGTATTTTATTATGTATATGCATCTCATCTTCTTGCTCAAGCTAGTAAAAATTAGGTCCCGCGCGATCTCTTTAGTCTAAATATCTTAGTTTAATGTGAAAAAAATATAGAAATATACCCTATTTTTTCGTACTTTTTATAAACATTGGTTGTACCTGGCCTAAATCAAATGTACAATAAACTATACGTACATTATAACAGTTTGCTTTTAATAAAAATAACGATTATGTATAATTTAACGTATAAAAAACTACAATTATATTACAAAGTTTTAGAAATTTAACAAGTTTAGGTTGAAGCTATTTTTTTTTTTTGGCTGAGAATATAATTGTAATTTTTTAATACGTTGGTAAATAATTGTTATTTTTATGAAGGTTGGGATATAATTGTAGTTTTTTTAATACGTTAGGATATAATCTTTATTAATAGAAAGATTGTAATATATATAATAGTAAAAACTCCCAATGGTTGAAATATATATATATATATAGTGCCTTTAATTTTTTTCCTTTAATTTAATTTCATCTTGACTTTTTAAAGAAATTTTTAAATAAATACAGAGCACAATTCATATGTTTATATCATCATATTCCAATCTCAAATTTTCATTTCTCAAACTAATACACTCATTTATAGCTATATATAATCATGGTGCATGCGTTTATTATTTGTAGCAATTAACGGAATGTGAAATAAAATAGGTTTAAATTGTCAAGAGGGTTTACAATTTTTTTATTTTAATTTCTATTTATTCATCTTGTCTATAAAATAATCACCAGACAAGCATATATACCAAGTTATACTATTAATTAATTATACATGATTTTTATTTTTTATAAAGAAAATTCACATTGATTACTCGATGATGCACACTCAATAAATATCGTCCTCCTATAGTAACCTACAATTTATACAAATAAGTAAATCATACACAGTACTAGGCAAATCTTATATTGCATTATTGATGAATTTAATATTTATTATATACACACACATATTACAAAAAAATTTGCCTTCGGTGATAACAATTATGTCATAGAAGCTTCTCTGGCTAAAAGTCCTTTTAATGACAAAAAAAACCGTTTTAATCACAGATTCATAGAATTATAAAGCACGAAATTAATTAGTCATCAAGGTAAATTTTAGTTTTGCCGTTAGAAAAAATCTAGAATAATAAAGATAGTAATTGGTAGGCATACAATTTGAAGACATATACCGGCTATAAAATCACACACAAATCACAATACATATAAATATCATAATAATAAGATCGACTGCTATAAATTTGAACTCATAAAATTCGATCAACCCCAATTAATTCTAAATATCTAAACAATTAGATGACTGGTGGGGGCAACCTTTGTTGTCTGTATATAATATGGAGATAGATGACAATCTTCTATTCCACAAAAGCACTAGAGATTAATGGGCTTTACAACAACCTATAATTAATAAAGCAAAACATATGTATCTCCCTTTGTGCATTGATCTTCACGTTCTTGTATCTTTTTTTGACCATTTGCTTCCCAACTTACCTCCTTTAATTGAACTTGCTAAATTATTTGATCTACTTCGGAATTTAAAATTTAAGACGAGGGATAAATTACACTTTAGAAATTAATACTCCTATTTAATTAACAATTCACTGAAAGCATGCATCCTTTAATAGCCGCCAAATAAGTAACAACGAATATTGAAATTAAAGATTCAATAATAATAGCTATTCATTTGAATAAAATTAAACTTTATATATATAAAGACGAGAACGCCCATATCCAAATTTGAAATAAATATTTTATATATACGACGAGATTCAAAACCATTTTTTTTCGATCTTAATTTGACATTTATGATTATCGCGGATGTTGGAATTGTTATTTTCGGTATGATTCAAGATTCCTTTAATTGACATGACATATATATCATCATGACATATACCATTTGTAAATTAATATTATCATATTAATTATACACGCAAATGTCGTGAAATATTGCACAAAAATCATAGGTGCAATATTAGTTATATAATAGGCAATATCAAAAATCTCGTGGGTCAATCGGGTTGAGGAATCACGGTGTGGGTACATAACATATTTGACAATATTCACGCAGGAAAATCCTAAAAAGCAGAATGCAAATCGGCGATGGAGAAAAGATGCATAAATCCGACGAAGATGATCTTAGCACTATAGAATGAAGCTCACATAATTTATTGAACATCATATTAAAGAAAAACACCAACAAAATTGAAATCTATCAGATAATCATAACATCATAGATATCTAATTGATCAGTTATTCATGTATCACTACATGAATAAAATAAGTGTTACTATAAAAACAAAAGAGTGTTTCGAAATGAACTAGTAACACATTTTTGCTCATGCAGTAACACAATTTTGTTCATACAATAAAACAATTTTTAGCAGTATGAAAAATAGAGACGTGAGAAAATTCAATCTTAATTACTTAGTTACAGTGTGCTCGGAGTTTAAGAAAAAAAAAAATTATTAGTATTTTATGTGATAAAGTGTTGGGGGTAGAAATAATTGTTTATTAGTATTTTATGTGATAAAGTGATAAAGTGTTGGGGGTAGAAAAAATTTATTAGTATTTTATGTGATAAAGTGGGTATTTTCATTTAAGAAATGTGTAATCAAGATTGAGACAGAGGGAGTATGAAAATAACATTTAGCTGTGAAAAACCAAAGTTACAAGAATAGATATGAAAATAGAAAAACCTGGACATGAAATACCTGGGGAAGAGAAACCCTGAAAGCATGGAGAAGAAATAAGGAAAAAACAACATATTGAAGAACAACACTAAACAAATCTTAAAACTCTCAAATAATCATATCACAATTCTCAAATTCAGTTATTCATATGTTACTAAATGAAAATGAAAGTACCTGAACAATGAAACACTATTTGATTCAGTGGTTCATGTGTTACTACATGAACAAAATAGTTACTACGTACAATAACACAAAAATGTTACGGCAAAGATTGTGAACAAATTTATTAATACACTTTTGTTCACACACTAATAATCTTTTATTCATATGGTAATACATCTGTAGCAATATAAAAACACGACAGAGAATGTGAACAGATGATCAGAGAACAAGGAAGGGAAAAACCGTCGTGGATCTAGGAGAGAGAAGAGACATTTAAATATGAGAACAAGGATGAGAAGAAACGAAGATCGAAAAAAAGGAAGAAGTATCGCGTGAAGAAACCGCCATAGAAATGGGAGAAGAAAGCGAAAAAGAAGAAGATCGCCTGCGTGCGGGTCATTCTGACCCGCGAGATTTAATCTTGAGTATAAAATGAGTAATTGCACAAATTTTAAAGTATGTAATATTGCATACAAGTTTTTGCCAAAAGAAAATTTGCTATTGTGAAATAAGGAAAAAACTTCTACATAATAATTCATAACTGTATTGTGCAATTGGTGCAATTTTGACTCAATTTTAATTAAAATTACACTCATTTACAAAAAAACCTGAAATATATACAAGATGTATTAGTTTATATGAGAAACATTATTAATTCGTACAAAATAAAGCATCAATTTGTATGCTGAACAAATTACTTTTTTATATACAACTAATACTTTTCATCATATGATCTAATACTTTTTATCATTATTAAGTAATACTTTTCATTTTTTTACGGTTTGCGAAAAAATACTCTCTCCAGGATTACTTGCGTGTAGAGATGCACACTCATATTAAGAAGTGGAATAATGGGTAGGAATTTTAGGGGCAATTTTGTGTATAAAGTAAAGAAAATAGTTGAATTCTGTTTTATGTGTTGGTCCAAAAATAATGATATTTTGTGTTAAGTTTGTGAATATTGTGAGGGTAGAGTTTATGAAGATGTTTTATTTTTGAGAATATGCAAGTAATTGGTGGATAAAGGGTGTACAAACACAACTTGATTTTTTTAGTTAAAATTGAGTCAAAATTACACTAGTTACACCGATTTGTACTCCTGAAATAGACAATCATGAATTGTAAATTTGAAGGGGGCATTATTGATGGGTGTTTAACTGTGGAGAAAAATGTTGGAAGAGTGAAAAAAACTGATGATCATGTGGTTAGTGATAGATAATAATCTAAAAAGGGGTCGTACCACGAAAGAGAACAAAAGAACAATGCTTTAATGAAAGAAAATTGAACTCCTCATAGATGGTCCTACTCTAGACTAGTACTAACTCAAACTTAAAGTGTGACATCCCTATATATATCATCATTGCATGCAAAATTACATTACATACAGCCCCACTCTATATATACACATATATAAAACACACACACAAAGTGTGTTTGTGTGTTTTTAATTTCTCGAAATAGATTTCAAACATAATATACAGTAGAGGAAAACATACATGATGGCTCTGCAATGATGTACTCTCCTTTTTGGGATCACAAAAGTTGTATATCCTACGCCTACTCAGTTTCTCTTTTTCTTTTTTCTTTTCAAATAAATTAAAGAAAGAAGAGATTTTCGACATTTAAGAAGTTAAAGAAAAAAGATGTATCACACTACTAATGTCCTTTAATTGCATGTGCATTCACATTGCATGTAAATAATCTGTGTTTCATTAATTACATTGATTTCGATTATACCATGAAACCCGACATGTATTTACGGTGATAATTAAACACGGAGTATTTTATAATACAAAATCCAAATAGGGAAGTGCACCTTTCTATTTTCAGAAATGAAAATTATAATATATATGGATTTTATTTTGAGTTGGTATGCTGGAAAGTTTGTTTATCGTGAAACAGGTTCATTTTTTATAGACATAACACTTCAATTATCACGACTAATACAATTTTATAATATAAGTCACACTCTTAATTATCACTTCTAATACATTCCGCTGTAATATAAGTCACACTCTTCAGTGTGATGAGTAATATTCTTAATTTGTAGTAAAAAATCACACCCTTCAATTATTACACCAAATATTCTTAGTAATATAAGTCACACTCCTTAATTAATTTAACAAATTTTTGTGTAAAACTTGTTCAGCCTATTTGAGTTTGAGAAAGCAAGGGCCTTTTTGCTAGTTTTCATATCCGCACCCTATTCTCTGTTATATGCACCGCATTTGTTCTTGAATCTGTATCGACACATAGAGAGAGAAAAAAGAATAATGTTCCATCCGAAGAAGCCTTCATCTATGAATTCTCACGAGCGCCCCATGTGCGTTCAAGGCGACTCCGGCCTCGTTCTCACCACCGACCCTAAACCCCGCCTCCGATGGACGGTCGAGCTCCACGAGCGATTCGTCGACGCTGTTACACAGCTCGGAGGCCCCGATAGTAAGTAATTTTGAGTTTCTTTCTTTTATTTTATACTTTCATGAATTTGTGAAATTAATTAATTAATTAATGTTTAGAGGCGACGCCGAAGACTATTATGAGAGTTATGGGGGTGAAGGGGCTGACGCTCTACCATCTCAAGAGCCATCTTCAGGTTAATTGATGAAGTTGAAGCTTATCAAGACTTTTATTTCGTTACGGAATTTTTTGGAGTAGGGTTTAAGTTTTTTTTGGTGTATTTAATTCAGAAATTTAGGCTTGGGAAGCAGCCTCACAAGGACTATAATGATCATTCAATGAAAGATGGTGAGAGAGGTGACCTTAATCATTAGTTCCTTACATTTAACATACATGTATGTGTGTGTATTCACTTTGCTCTTTATTTATTTGAAACCCTTGTGTATATATGTATATATTAATTAATTGATAGTGAAATTATTGGGACTTGTAATTGTAGCTTCATCTTTAGAACTTCAAAGAAACAATGCATCATCATCTGGAATGCTGGGGCATAGCATGAATGAGTATGTTCTTGCTCAACTTATTTTTTTATTAAATTTGTTTGTATGATTTTGTTATTAATTTAATCTTCTTTCGCTGAATTAAGTTAGATCAAGTTTTCTTCTTAATATCAAGAAATTAATATCTTCATTAATTATTTCTTGTGGGAATTGTATATATGTAGGATGCAAATGGAGGTGAACAGAAGACTCCATGAACAATTAGAGGTAATTAATTTCAATCAAGCCGAATTTATAAGATTCATATATACAAAACATTTCCCCCTTATTAATAAATAAAATAAAAATATTAATATTTCAAACAATAATAATAACAGGTTCAACGACACCTGCAGCTTCGAATCGAAGCCCACGGCAAATACATGCAAACCATTCTCGAAAAAGCCTGCCAAACCCTCGCCGGAGAAAACATGGCCGCCGCCGCCGCCGCTTCCGGTAGCATCTCTGGCATGAAAGACTTCGGGCCCACCATGAACTTCCCCTCCCTCCAAGACCTCAACATATACGGCGGCGCCGCCGACCACCTCGACCTCCACCACCACCACAACACCGACGCCTTCAATATCCCCACCACCGATAACTTCCTAACCAAAAAAAGGCCCAGCCCGTACAATACCAACAGTGGCAAAAGCCCGTTGATATGGCCCGATGATTTAAGGCTACAAGAGCTCGGAAACGATCATCAAATTCAGATGGGCTCGTTGTCCATGGACCGGGCCGGGCCCGGTGAGATCGACTCCGTTTCGGATATTTACGAGGCGAAGCCCATGATGTCCGGAGATCATTCGATCGGGGATAAGAAGCTCGATAGGGCGTCGCCACGAAGGACGGCGGCGATAAGCGCCGGCGGCATGGTGCAACGGCGGGGCTCGCCTTTCGGGTGAACAAAATATATATACATGCAATTATATATATATATATATGTGTTTAGTTTTTGTGACATGTTCTTGATGGTTTAGTGATCTAATTACTTAGGGGGTTTAGGGTTTTTTTTTTTTTTTTTAACGACGAGATGAGAAATGTAAAAGATGGCATTATAGGTCATATATATGCTGTTGTTTTGCTTAATTGCTGGATATTTTGTTATGACCTTGTTAAATAATTGTTAGGGTGATCGATCTTTGAGGTTGAAGTTTGTGCATGCATGCAGATGGGTTTTATGATTCTTGATTTTTTGTGGGTTTTTTTTTTTTGCAATTTGAATCACTAATTGTAACAAAAAGTGAGAGAATTAATTAAATTTTGTATTCAAATTTAAGTGTTGGGTTTGGAGGAAATTCATAAAACGAAAAGGAAATAAATAGAGTTTTGAATTAAAAGCCAGTCTAGTTGTTGTTTGGATCTTTTTGAATTAATTTATTTTTAGTTAATTAATTTATTGTCTTTAATTTTAGAGAGTGATGAATATATTAGTCATCGTAATTGCCAATTAGCCTTGAGGGGGGTCGTTTTCTTTCTTTATGGAACTATTAGTTAGTTATCTTGTTTTTTAAATGATATATTGCGGCAAACCCTTTTCTGAGCGGTGCTTTTTAGTTAGTTGTTCGTAAGTTAGTTAAAATCTCCATCATTACGGAACATGTAAAACCATTGGAAGGATAGTTGGCTATGGCCCTATAACTAACTCATTAATCAATTTGCAATCACGGTGGATTTTGCATTTCATTTTATTAATATATGTTACATGTGCAATTGTGCATTAACAACATATTATGCTAAATTTACAGACGCCTAATGCTCAATGAATAATTAAAACTCTGTCTCGTTAATAAATCACACGAGAGAAATAACAACAAACAATATATTAGGTAAACCCTATGTGGTTGGCTACATATATATATATATATAGGTGGAAGGAATTTGGACTGATAGACGCCACTGAAGCAGAGTCTCGAACATTCTCTAATATCTTTTTATTTATTAATTAATTATTAACATGATTATTATGGAGTAATTTCAAGTTAATTTACCCAAAAAATTTAATGTTCCAAGAGTTTTTGTTGGGAAAATTGCGCCGACAAAGAGTATCCAACTTTCCTAGCCTTTTTCTTCTTTACCATTCAATATTATTCCATTGATATCAATTCTGGGTTGCTACTTGTAAACTTTATTCTTACTCCCCCATTACCCAACTGATTTCCACCCAACTCTCAATTTTCCTATTCCAATTTTCTTCTGAAAGATGAAATATTGATGACTGGAAGACATAATTTCACGTCATAGTGCCTTAACACTTCAAATATTTTGAACATTAATTTTAATAATGCTACTTAAAAAATGGTCAAAGTGATTTTACTCCATTTATCCACTTGGAGCAATTCTCACGTGTAAAATTAGTATAATATTTACATAGTGCAATAGAGAAATTAGCTGAGGATTTTGGTCATGAATATTATATATAAAATGATTTGTTATATGTAATGGGATTCGATTTGGTTGTAATTAAAAATGGAGGTGAGAGAACAAGAGGGCGGGACCCTTTGACAAGTGAAGACAACCTTTATTTCTAGAGAGAGAAAGAGAAAGAGAGAGTGGGGGGTTATACACATGATGAGTGAAAAAGGTAATTAAAGGTATGGTGGGGGGAATAAAATGTAGTCTGATGCATGCAAATATCGATGAAGCTTCTAACTTTAGGCGCCCAAAGTAGGAATAGATAGCATCAAAAGCTGATACAGATTCAATACTACTCCATTATTACATTACATGCAAACTATCCACGACAACTCTATTTCCCTACATATCTGATTCGTTGGCATTCCTAATAATATTATAATCTATATCTATACCTATACATAGAGAGAGAGAGAGAGTGTGTATAAAATCAGTTCTGATGATGATGTCCTAATTCTGGCACGCACACCCATGCAACTGAATTTCTACACAGATAGATAGATATTTACTCCAATTTGTATTGTACATTGGATTCTGTCTATCTCTCTCTCAACTACTTTCTGCCAAGGATTCTCTTGAACTAAGTACGTACACTAGAAGCTTCTTTTGTCCCCCTACACCCACTCTCACACATTACAACTCTAAAACTTGGCCCCCATGCACTCGTGAACCTTCAACCTTTCCTACGTACCAAAAGGAAAAAACAAAAGATTTATTAATCTCCTAAAATTACTGAACTCACGCAACTAACTTTTCTAAATTCAAATATATAGATAGGAACAATACTAAGAAAATATTTTGTGTTAAGCAAGTTGGATGGGCTTTTAGGACTACGATTCAGTTTTGGTATAAATTTATCTCTGATTTATTGTATCTAGATCTCCTGATTTAGTAGTGCTTCTAGATATAATTATTCTTGACGACTAGTGTTCTTTCTTTATATTTTCGTTTTATTACATTTTCATAATTGCAGATTAATTCTTAACATATATATATATATATATATATATATATATATATATATATTACTCCTATTTACTTTATTTCTTTGTTAAAAGGAAAAGAAGGAACGTATTGTTGTCAAATAAACATACCGACGCTCTCGCATAATAATAAATCGTAAACCAAATGGGTACAGGTACAAATTAACGTGCCACACTAGGTACAAGGCCTTTGTGATGGGCTCGAACAAAGAAGAATATCCACATTAAACTCGTAACTTTTGATTTATACTCACATATTGAATATATATCTCAAGAGAAAATTTAGCAGTATTCTTCCACGAGGGGACAAAAGTTCTTGATATAGGTCATGAATATGTAAAAGGGAATTTTTTGAAAAATATTCATGTACGTATTGCGTATATTTATTATTTCTAGACTTTGTAAATTATAAGCACTTGTAATACTTTACTTTTAATTAATGACTTTGTGTGTTGAACTGTTAGCTAATTAATTGAATGTAGACAAAAACTCATATGAGACGGTCTTTTATACATGAGATGGAGTACAAGCTAGCACAAATTACATTCATTCCTTCCAAAGTGTTAAAGCGTCAATGCCCAAATTATACTCTATTTTATCGTGAGACCGTCTCACGCAAGTGTGCCTCTTGAATGTATGAAAGAATACAATAATCTCTCTAAATTAATACTGTTAGGAGGAGTGAATTCATTAATTATTAATTTAAAGAGTATTAATTAATTAATAAATTATTTATTAATTAATAGATGTATTTATATTCAACGAACTTAAAATTATTTACGTAAAAGATACATGAATATTATATTAAGAGACACACTTGCATGAGACGGTCTCACGGTGAGACGGGGCATAAATTGGGCATTGACGTTTTAATATTTTGGACGAAGTTGGTGTGATTTGTGTTAAATTGTACCCTATCTCATGCATGAGACCGTCTCATATGAATTTTTGTCTTATATTAAAAATAGGGTAATTCTTGGTGGACAGATTCTGTCCTGGGCAGAAAAAGTTATTTTAGACCTTAAAATTTTTATTTAGACTTTAAATGACTATTATACCCTTATTAGGAAAAAATATTTGAAATAAGTTATAAAAAATAAGAAGAACTGAATAACAACCGTCATGAGTGCTGACGCCTCCACTAAGTTATAAAATTTATAGAATCTAATTTGACCCTCCCACAGCCACTCCACCACTAACTCACTCAAAATATTATATCAGGACAAAGTAATAATTATGTAATATTAATAACATTAAACTTAAACTTTTTTTTTTAATGATTCTGCCCACCTCCCTTAAAAATATAGGTACTTCAATCTTGTAATAACAACGTCAAAAATCCTTCATATATAAGTTTTTGTTGTAATTCGAAAACGCTACATCAAAACTTTTGGATGCCATGAAAAAAGTTAGAGATGAAATTTATTTTGATTTAAATTTCAATAAAAAGCAAATAACACATTATAAAGAAATAAAGAATTACCTATAATTTTTTTCAAATGACTATGGATCTTTCAACAAAAAATAATTTGGTTCTTAAATAGTGATGATTGTCTATGACTTGCCTACAAATTTTTAGAATTTTAGTAGTCATACAAATTACCTATGAATAAACTGCCTACATATTTGCAAATTTTTCGTAGACAAAAAAATGATGACCTATATATTTGTAGTTTAGAATTGGTCTACAAATAAATTTATCTATAAATTTCATTTCCATAGATAAATTTATCTTTGAATGAAAAAGCTTATATGATTAAAAAAATTTGTAGGCAATATTTACTATTCAAGGACGAAATAATTTTCCTTGGAAAATTTCGTAGCCACATTGAAATATTCCGCAGACAATTCTCTATTTTTTTACAGTGACAATAAATTCATGTTTTACTAAATTTTCCTACTTATCATTGTAATTTTTGGAGATTATTAATTTATTTTGTCAATGAGAGACCATATATTCACATAAGGGTATTTAAAAAAAATTATTATCTTATTAATTTATTGAAATTATTAATTTATTAAATGGGCCCAAGTGGAAATGGAGAAAATATTAACTTGGAGAGGTTATTAATTTATAAGGCTAAGTTTTGTTTGCATCCAGGTAGACCGTTCACTCATAGTGCATTTTTAAAACTGTTGTATACCAAATAATCTCGACAAATTATTTGGGTTTCATTATATCCTTAATTGCAAATGAAGGACTCAATAACCTCTATTTAAAAATAAGGTAGGGGGCGAATTGTTTTCCATGCCCGCGAGTCGCTACTCGCCCGAGCACCCCACTCCGGGCTACTCGAAATCCGCACGGACGCCCATTGGTCGCCATTACTCGCCCGGGCGCCCCCGATTGCTCGCCCATGGTCGCGCCATGCTCGCCCGCCCATGCTCGCGCCATTCCCCCATGCTCGCCCATCCATGCTCGTGCCATGCCCGCCATGCTCGCCCGCCCATGGTCGCGCCATGCCCGCCATGCTCGCCCGCCCATGGTCGCGCCATGCCCGCCGTACTCTCCGCCCATGGTCGCGCCATCCCGCCATGCTTCGCCGCCCATGGTCGTACCATGCCCGCCATGCTCTCCCCGCCCATGGTCGCGCCATACCCCGCCATGCTTTCGCCCGCCCATCATGGTCGCCAGGTCGCCACGCCCGCCATACGATGCCCATCGCCGCTGCCAAATAAGGCATGGTCGCCTTCAATTGATCACCCGCCCGCGTCCATGCCTGGTGGGCAACTCATTCGCAAGTCATCTCACTCCAGCCAACGACTCCCAAGGCGTTTGCATACATAAAGAGGCAAATCATACTTGGCTAATTTTATGGGATTCCATGTCAAGGTAAATGAGATAGAGAGACTTTAAGACAAAGGTGTTCCAACTACCAAGGCCTGATTTTGGTTAAACAAACACGTAACCCACGATCTCAGCCAATGTCAGAGAATCTCCCCCAAATGGCCAAGAAATTTCTGAAGATAATGCTGGTCCTATGGCCGAGGACTCAAAGAGGAAAACATAGGCGCAAATCTCTGTGAGCCACCTGCAGCCCACCGCGCTTCAGGACTGGAAGACGTGTTTAGCTTGGTATAATAGGGGTTTAGAGTCCAATCTAGCCGAGAAACATTGAATGCTGGTCAAACTCCCCTTGAGGCGCGAGAAAGACCAGCCAGGCAATTTGTAGTATAAATAGCAGAATTTAAGACTCATTAAAGGGTCGCCAAAATTCACATTGAATACAAGGCTTTATCAGCCAACAAAAAGTGGCCTTCGGCCCAAATCCACGCGCATTTACTTTCTCGCATTTATTTCACAGCTTTGAACTTTCATCATTAGCATTCAATGAGGAACATTCGCTTTGTTCTTCATTGATTGCATCTCACTCTCATAATTACTTGTTTGTACAACCAAATCACCTAAGCCACATAATAAATCTCGTTCCGTAATTTTTGGTGTGCAACAATTGGCGCTAGAAGAAGGGTATTTCACTAGGAAGTTCCCAGATTTCCGTTTGATTTATCCTTTCGAATCTTCAAATCTTCTTCAAGAGTTCTTATCAAAATCCAGTTTCCGACATGGTTTCCGCCGGAGTGCAAATGTCCGGCCAACGGAGAGAAACCTCTTCATCCAGCGAAGGTCCGCTCAAAAACCTCAATGACATCAAAACCCCGGAGGATCTCCGAGAGGCAATGAAAATACTCAAACGCCGTCAGCGTAACCTCGCCGGAGAGCGAAGTGGGCCACACAGGCGTGCTGAATCCCAGCGGGCCTCAGCGTCCCGAGGGAAAAGAAAATGAGGAAGGGTGCAAGATTCGGAAACCACCAACCTGCTAAGACGTGCAACACCACCCGCGAATCGGGAGGACCCCATCAACACCGAAACGGGCGGGAAGAAACTCCATCCCCCAGATGTGGGAGTTTTCACCAATCTCGCCAATCCGAATCTGTATTTGACAGATTGGGAAAAAATGCTCCGTGGAGGCCTCGTGGTCGCCCAGTCGAGTCAAATGCAAGCTCATTCCTAGCTAGGCAAAACTTGGAGGCATCTTTTGATGCAGAAAATGGCGCTCTAGCTAAGGCTGAAGAGGGACCGAGAGTGTCGGTGCACAGCTATTTAGGCGCACCAGCCCCTCTCCGGCCTCAAAATCCAGAAAATGAACAGCTCGAGGCCATCAAACAAACCCTAAAAAATTTACAAGATCAAATGAATCGGCAGGGAGGGCAAGTTGCTCCAATTGTACTGCCGATCTCCCCACTAAATTCTTCAATCGTCCACGCTCCTGTTCATATCAAGATCAATACGACTTCGATAAACCAGTATAATGGAGATTCCGACCCCAACACTCACATTGGGAAATTCTCATCCCACATGACTTCGATGGGAGCCACGGATGCAACCCAATGTCGCTTGTTCCCACTCACACTTGGGGATCAGGCGTATAGATGGTTCAACTCGCTTGCCCCGGACTCCATTGAATCCTTTAATCAATTGGCCAATCAGTTCCTAAAACACTTCGTCACAATGGCACCAACGCCGACAAACAATCAATTTTTTGCTAATATTGAGCAGGGCCCAACAGAGTCAGATCGAGACTATATCGAACGAGTCGATAACCTCATTATGGAGGGTGAGCCCATGGGAGATGAAGCCAAAGTAATGGGAGCGGTTAGAGGCTTACGATTGAATACTAAGTTATGGAAGCTGATGTATAAGGAGTACCCGAGCTCGTACGTCGACTTCCGATGGAAAGCGGGCAACCACATCAGCAAAGCCGAAATGATGGCCCTGCGTCTGGGCGGGCAAGTTGCGAACAACAATGAAGAGGCAAAAAAGCCAGAGCAAAAGGCCCAAGGACACGTACAAGAAAGGCGGGGGCCAACACAAACCCGCAAATAACTTCAAACCATTCAATAGCAAGATCAAGGTCAAGCTATTAGAGGTCCTGAGTACCACTCCGAATGAGGTATTCAATCGAATCAAGGACAAAAACCTCCTCAACCAGCCGAGAAAGATTGTCAAGGAAAACGACAAGATGAATCCAAACAAGTATTGTCATTACCACGAAAGTATTGGCCACAATACTAGTGATTGTCGGGATCTTCTAAAGCAACTATGGAAGTTATACGAGGATGGGAAGTTGAATGAGTTTATCAAACCAAAGGTGCAAGGGAACGCCCAACCGCAGCCACAAGCCCCGCCGCGGCAGGCCAGCGACAAGTGCCTCCCATCCCAAACAATGCCGCAGGACGGGCAGTTCAAATGATCTCGCCAATGGAGAGCACTGTGGGAGGGTTACTCCCCTCGTTTGGTTTATCGCGCCGAAGACAGAAAGCCGAGCTCCGGGCAATGAACAATGTTCATCAAATCTGCCTCCCAGTCGGTCACGTGGCCGAGAAGACTTACTCACTCGCCTTCTCGGACGAGGATAAGCACGATCCAATACCCCAACAATGATCCAATCGTGATCTCGACAAAGATCATGGGAGTCCTGGTCCATCGTTTGCTGGTATACAACGAGTCTTTCTGCAACATATTGTTCAAAAAGATGCTTGACCAAATTGGAGACTACAAGGATTACATTGAGCCGTTTGATATAGTAATCAAAGGATTCGGCGATTCCTCGGTGAAGCCCTATGGCATTATCCGGCTGGCAGTGGAGCTAGTTTCAGATAGAGATCCATAAGTCAAGTCCATGAGGCAACTCGACTTCGTTGTAATTGATCTCCCCTTAACCTATAATGGTTTCCTAGGAAGACCTTTCGAGCATGAGTTTGGCGCGGCAACCTCGGCACATTACTATTGCATCAAATTTCCCACCCAAGGAGGAGCCATGGGAACCGTGGGAACCGTAAAGGGAAATCAAGCCATGTCGAGGGGATGCATGCTACAGAATAAAGTCGATCTAAATTCGACTAGTCCCTCTTGTGAAATGGGTGGTGTTTTTGTAGTATCTCAAGATCATTTAAATGATCAGACTTTACTACAAGATAACGAACCCAATAAGAAAATGTGAACCGACCAAGTCCTCCAAGAAGAGGAAGCTCAACCCGAGCAAGGAATGGATCAGGTTATGGTCCCCGCCAAGCTACCGGATTTGGAACCAAGGTTGGGGTATGAGCCAATAGAAGATCCGAGATGGACTTGGGGGCAGCGAGTTACACCAGTGGAGGAACTTGAAAAAATTCCAGTTAATGTAGTTCAACCCGAGATGAAAGTAATTATCGGTACGAAGATGGAGGCCGGAATGCGAGAGCAGATAGTCCAATTTCTGAAAGCTAACTTGGATGTTTTAGCATGGTCGCAAGAGGATATGGTTGGGATCGACCCCAAAGTCGCTTGCCATCGCCTCAACATTGATCCCACCCGGAAGCCGGTCTCACAGAAAATAAGGAAGTTCAGACCAGAGAAGTACGCCGCTTTGGCCGAGGAAGTGAAGAAGTTGCTCGATAATAAGCTCATTCAGCAAGCCGATAAGCCACAGTGGGTGGCGAATGCTGTTTTGGTGAAAAAAGCTAACAACTCGTGGAGACTTTGCATCGACTTTACGGACTTGAATGAGGCTTGCCCAAAAGACTACTTTTCCATGCCCCACATTGACCATTTGATTGATAGTACGGCAGGGCACGAGATGATGTCCTTTATGGATGCTTTTGCGGGGTATCATCAGATCGCTATGCATGAAGATGATCAAAATCATACTTCTTTTCTCACGAAAAAGAATGTATATTGCTGGAAGCGAATGCCTTTTGGTCTTAAGAACGCCGGAGCGACTTACCAAAGGCTCGTAAATCATATGTTTGAGGATCAGATTGGGAAGACCATGGAGGTCTATATAGATGACTTGGTGGTCAAGAGCGAGAAGAAAGAGGACCATCTGATGCATCTCACACAGACTTTCGACATACTGCTAAAGTACAACATGAGGTTCAATCCGAAAAAATGGAATTTTGGAGTTGAGTCTGGGAAATTATTGAGGCACATGGTGAGTCAACGCGGGATCGAAGCCAACCCGGCAAAGATTAAAGCCATTTTAGATATGATCGCTCCTCGAAATATCAAAGAAGTTCAGCGGTTGACAGGGAGTTTAGCGGCGCTTAACAGGTTTATCTCGCGCATGGGAGATAAGTGCAAGCCCTTCTTTGAGGCCATCAAGAGAGGAAAGTTCAAGTGGACGACGCAAAGCCAACTCGCCTTTGAAGGCATCAAGGAGTATTTATCCAACACTCAGATCTTGGCAAAGCCCGTCCCAGAAGAGAAGCTCTGAGCGCAGTATTGGTTAGGGCGGAAGGGCAAGCGCACTTGCCAATATACTTTGTGAGTCAAACTTTGAACGAGGCCGAGTTGCGGTATCCTCCTCTGGAAAAGCTCGCGTACGCTTTGGTAATGAGTGTTAGGAAACTTCGCCCCTATTTCTTTGATCACCACGTAGAAGTCCTAACCTCACTGCCACTATGCCATATTCTACACCGACCCAACACGGTCGACAGGTGTCTGAAGTGGTCAATTGAGATTGGTCAGTTTGGGGTGACCTATGCTCCACGAACGGCGATTAAGGCGCAGGCCTTAACAGATTTCATAGTGGAGCTAACTTTCCCGTCGGATCAAATGAGAACGGAGCGGGTTCCTTGGGAACTCTATGTAGACGGCTCGTCGACCAATGAGCGAGCGGGGGCAGGAGTGGTGTTGATTAGCCCAGAAGGTAAGTCCTTCACAATGGCGATACATTTCGACTTCCGAGCTACCAACAACGAAGCAGAATATGAGGCATTGATTAACGGCTTGGAGATGGCTATGGCCATTAGCGTTCAGCGGCTAGAGATATTTTGTGATTCCCAGCTGGTCGCCTTTCAAGTGTCGGGCGAGTATGAAGCCCGGAGCGAGCAAATGATCGCCTATCACAAAATTGCGACAAGTCTAATGGAGAAGTTCAAGCAAGTATTTATTAGTCAGATCCCGAGAAAAGAAAACACCCAAGCTGATGCGCTGGCTCGGCTGGCGACCTCAGAGGGCGCGGCCGACATGTCCGACATCACCATCATCAAGCTCCTCGCTCCATCCAGGAGCCAACTCACGGTCGCAAACCTCAATCCGGAAGTGGATACTTGGATGACTCCAATAGTTAAATACATCAAGACCGACGAGTTGCCAGAAGACAGAGTGGAGGCTCGTAGACTCCAGATGCGAGCCGCGAGGTACGTGATCATCAACGAGCAATTGTATAAGTGAGGCTTTGCACTACCATTGCTAAAGTGTGTGACCCCGGAGATGGGCAAGGAGATCATGAAGGATATCCACGAGGGAATTTGTGGAAATCATACAGGAGGGCAGTCTCTCGCCTATAAGATCATTCGTCAAGGCTATTTCTGGCTTACTCTCAAGAAGGATGCACTAGAATTTGCAAAGGCATGCATGAGATGCCAAGTCTACACCCAACAATCAAACTCGCTCCAGAAGAACTCGCCTCGATCTACAGCCCATGGCCCTTTGCCAAATGGGGGATTGACTTAATTGGACCTTTGCCCACGGCCCCGGGCATCGTAAGATTCGTTGTAGTGGCGGTGGACTATTTCACAAAGTGGGCCAAAGTGGAAGCACTAGGAAGCACGGATCAGGCGGCCATCATTCGGTTTATTTGGAAAAATATCATATGCAGATTCGGCCTCCCTCAGGCAATTGTATCCGACGATGGGAAGCAATTCGATGGATTGGAGATAGATGCGTTTTTCAATAAGTGGAAGATCACCAAGTTGTTTTCCACTCCCTACCACCCTCAATCCAACGGCCAAGTTGAGGCATTCAACAAAATTATCAAGCACACTCTGAAGACAAGGATTGAGGGGTCAAAGGGAACGTGGGCCAGCAAATTGCCGGAGATACTTTGGTCGTACAGGACCACATGCAGGAATTCCACTGGCGAAACTCTATTTGAGCTTGCATTCGGATCAGAAGCTGTGATCCCATCAGAAGTAAACTTCCCCACCTATCGAACATCGCAGATCATCAATGAGGAAAACGATCGAGCTCTGGCAATTGAACTCGACTTGCTGGAAGAAAAAAGAATTGACTCCAACATCTGAAATGCCACGTATAAGCAAAGATTCGAAAAGTACTACAATTCGAAGGTGCGGGCTCGCCAATTCAAAAAAGGTGACCTCGTCTTGAAGAAAATTTTGGGAGTTCACAAAGGCCCTTTTGGGCCAACTTGGGAGGGACCATTCAAAATCGCCAAAGTCTTACCAAATGGAGCTTACGAGCTCGAAGACGTTGATGGAACCCCGGCTCAATACCCCTGGAATGCTACCTACCTCAAGAAATTCTACCAGTAAGATAGTTTTTATTTTATATTTTAAACATGTAGTCGAGCTTTCCCTGTAATCGAACTACATTACCCTATATAATATAAGTTGTCATTTTCATCTTAGTTGGAATTTCTCGAAATTTAGCCATTTTAGAGGATTCGCTTAGATTTTAGCGATCAGAAAATAGGGGCAGGTCATCTGACCTCTAACGAGTTCAGTTTTTATGTTTCTAAACGCAAAAGGCTAAGGCATCAGGTTGCGCTAAAATAAGACGACCAAAAATCGCATAAAAATAAGACGATTATAACTTTTCACGTCACGACTAAGGAGGCAGGTCGTTGACCTCCCAAGGAGGTCAATAGGCTAGAGTACCTAAAAAGATAGTTCGTAAGCGAAAAATGTTCATAACACTCCATTCAAGTCATTAAAAAGGCATGAAGATCGCGTACAAATAAAACGACTGGCCGATTGCAAGCTAATAAAAAGTTGCACAAAAATAAGACAACAAAGTCGCGTATAAATAAGATGACTAGCTAATAAAAAGTTGCACAAAAATAAGACAACAAAGTCGCGTATAAATAAGACGACTAGCTAATAAAAAGTTGCACAAAAATAAGACAACAAAGTCGCGTATAAATAAGGCGACTAGCTAATAAAAAGTTGCGCAAAAATAAGACAACAAAGTCGCGTATAAATAAGACGACTAGTTGATAGCAAAACGATAAAAACATTGGAGTTGCATAAAAATGAGACAACAAAGTCGGACACAAGTAAGACGACCAACCAATGAAGAGTTGCATGACAATAAGACAACATAAATAGACCATGTATGTCAATCAAGTAGTTGGCAAACTCAAGGATATGAAGATAAAGATCAAGCACAAAGTTTCTCAAGCAGAAAAATAGAGCGCCACCAAGGGCCGAATAACAGTAGTCAAAGGCCTGCGGCCAAACAGAGTACGAAACAGTGGAAATACAAGAAAACATAAACAACCAAAATCTCAAGAAGGAGCTACATCATTTTCCCCATCAAAGCCAAGATCCTTGACGACTGGCTCATCTCACCCGCCATGCTCAATCACATCGACAACTGGGGAAACTGGGGCATCAACCATCTTCTCAACACTCGCCTCCGCGACTTGGGCACCTCCTCCAACGTCCTTCCCCGCCACTATGACTCGACCGAATGGGGCAGAAGACTCACCCATGTCTTTCTCTCCCGCCAAAGTATCTAGCTCATCAATAAGGGGAGTGCCTGGCTCGCGTCGAGATAGATCAGTGGCCGAATCCATAGTAGCCGAGTCTGCAGGGTACACGACTTTGATCCCGTCACCAAAGGAGGAGAAGTCATAACCAAAATCACGAGAAAGGTCCGCGATAGGCAAAATATAGTCCGAGCCAGGAGGATTCGACCTCAAAAAGTCCATGAGCTGATGACGGAGGGCCGCTTGAATGCCCGGAAGATCGCAATTAGGTTCATGGGTGGCTCGGATAGAATCGGCAAAGGCCAAGACGTAAGTGAAGTTCGTCAACTTGCCGGCCCCTTCATCGCGATCTTCTCAGACAACTTCTTGCTCTCCCCCTTCAACTTTGAATTCGCAACCAATGAAGCCTCGAGTCGGTCCCCATCTTCTCTAGGCCACTCTCCGCCCGATTGGCCACATGAACCATATCCGCATATCGGCGTTTCTCTCGGTCGAGTTCTTTTTCCTTTTGGGCAAGGACACCTTGAACTTGAGCAAGATTAGCTTGGGTCGACTCAAGTTGAGAAGACATCTTCCCCCTTTCCTTTGTCCACTCTCTCTGGGCTCTCTCCAAGGCCTCAATCTTCTCTTTCTTTTGACGACGGACGAATGAGGATTGCGCGAGTTCATTTTCTATCTTGGAGGCCTGTTCCCTCGCCCATTCTTGGAAAACGTGAGCCCGTGCCATAAGAACGGAAGCCGTGGCAACATTCACCTCGAGGTCTTGCTCTTGAGCATCCCGCTCGTGTGTCTGATTCCAACATCGGAGCGTCATATCCCCCATCTTCTTAACGGACAAAGGAACACGGTCATCACGCTTTGGCTTTCTCGACCGAAGAAAGCTAAGGTATGGCTCGGAGTGATGTATAGAATCACTATCAAACCTGAAGACATTAAGAGAAACACCATCATCAAAGTAAACACGGATCCATTATAAGAATGAGATAAGTAGATGGAAGAAAAGGTTACCTGAGGGCCGGGGCTTCACTCCAACCCAAATATGAATCGTCTCATTCTGTTCGGGGGTGAGGAGGCGAAACCACAGTACGGATAACAACAGGAGGATCAACAGAGCCGGATCCCCCAGTTCCATCTGAGTGATGAGTGGATGTGGCCTGGGCCCCTTCATGAATGGTCTCCAGTTCGGCCAGTTGGCAAACGGCCGGATGGGGTGCCTGATCTTCCTGGATTGAGGTGCCATCGGAACGTCCTCTCTTTTGACTTCCAGGATGGGTCCTAGTCGATTGGGCCATGGCTGAACGAGATGGCTGGTGGATCGGACCTTGGTGAGCAGCCGGGGGAGCAGGTGTCGGGGAATAAGTTGCACAGATCTATTCGGGGTGAATATTTAAATACAAATTTAATTCTTTAATTATTACTAGCATGAATTAATCCTATATTAATTCAAATAATAATCCAACAACATATCATGCATATAATAATTCACGTAAAACCTACGCATGCGGAATTCTACTAGTTTACGTGAACGTACCTCTTGGGATGGCAATGATGTGGCTGAATAGACTAACCATAAGGACTTCCCAAGTATTCCCTTAGCCCTCGTTCGACTATCCGGTGGAAGGATTCTTGTGAATGATTTAACAAAAGGAAAATAAATATGTTGCACCACCTTTGTGGATTTACTAATTTTTCCAGCACATGGAATTGTACTTGGGAATGAAAGAATCATCCCCTATTTATAGATACTAAGGTGGACGAAATTTTAGTGATAAATCAATGTGGGAAAACCTTTTCTTGATCTCCAAGAAATCTTGAATATATCTCCTATATTCTTTTTCCCATAATTATTGTTGGGAGATGAATTTAATAAAGATATATGATTTTGATTAAGATCCCAAAACCCCTAAGTATGACATGTTCAGAATGATCTTGATAGTTGAGTCGATTCAGTTTTAGAGTATTCGGGATGTTATCTCGCAAAATGTATAGTCGTGAGATATAGTTTAGGATAGGTTCAAGACTCGGAGAACTCAAGATGTTTACAAGTATCCAAAGTTTCAGGATGAAAATCGAGATATCAAGACTTCGATGATGATATTGAAAATCAAGACTCAAAGACGAAGACTCAAGATACATCGGTCCAAGATAAACTACAAAGATTCAGAAGACTCAGAAGACCCTGAAGACTCATAAGACTCTGAAGACACAGAAGACAAAAGATCAAGAATCAAGATCAAAAAAATCTCAAGGCACGGTAATTCATCAAGACTCGATAATATAATTGAATGCTCGATATGAACCCGGAAAGTGTTCCGAGGCACCGATAATATCTATCTAAAGGATGCAATCTTTTGGAAGATCGCGATTCCTTAAGAAGTTAGATATTGCCAAGACATTCAAATGCGCATAAAAGGAACTAAGTCGGAAGTGTTGTTAAGGTTATATCAAACTCGAGAGCTTGTAACCAAAAGAGCCGCTTGAAGGTGCCTACCTTTAACCGGAGACAAAAAGTAAAAAAGGAAAGACGACATCGCACCATACGACAATCGACAAAGGATGACGGTCATTGAAAAAGATGTCGATGTACAAAAGTTCCAGATCGCAAAAAAGAAGACCGCTACATGAAAAACTATTACCTAAAAACGTGTTAGGGAGTTTCAAACCCTAAATATAGCCGTTTCACACACCACAAGAGGGAACTCTCACGGGTTATCTCTCCAACGGATAGTTTTCAAAAGTGACCTTGGTGTATGCCTATAAATCTTGGTGACCCTCTACATTGTAAGGTTACGGGAAATTTATACGCAACTCAAGAGCTCAAACTTATTCTTGCAAAAGTTAAAGCACTCGAAAAACTTAGAATTTCCCAAGTGCTTCGATATTGAAGAGAGCTCACTATACTAAGCCTAGCTTGATAAGATTTATCCAAAGCTTAGTCGAGATATCCTAACCCTTTGCATTGTGCTTCATTGTAAAGGATATCTCATCCTAGTTGGAAACCCACCGAGAAACCCCAAACCCTTGAGAAGGTAGTTAGAGTGTGTTTGTTGGTGAGAAGAGTTGTAAAGAGTTAGTAAACTACGCGTAGTAGTCAGAAAACTCTAGAGGAAAAGTTAGTAAGCTACAGGGGTAGTCTGAAAACTTGTGTGTGATTGAGTAAGTAAACTACGGAGGTAGTCAGAAAACTCAAGGTCGGGTTGAGTAAGTAAACTACGCGGAGTAGTCAAAAAACTCAGGGCCGAGTTGAGAAAGTAAACTACGAGGTAGTCAGAAAGCTCAGAAGTTGATAGTGAATTTCTCTGAAGAGTCAGGGAGAGTGGACGTAGGAGCTTGAGTCTCTGAACCACTATAATTGTTGTGTTCTTTATTACTTTCCTTATCTGTACTTAACTGATGCATTAACTTGTTTTGAAAGCATACTTTTCACTGATATTCAGTTGGAATCAATCCACTGAAGTTGCATAAGTGAATCACAGCCTAATCACTATTTCAATTAAGGGAAGGTTTTCAGCAAAGCTTAAAATGAGTATAATCTAAGGGCCAACCATTCCGCACGACTGAGTAGCTAGAACTGATAGTTATCAAACTGAACTCTCTTCTGAGGATTCAGTAAGTTAGTTATCTGATCCAAGCAACTCAGGATCTCTGACACTCAGGACTCAGTTGGGATTATCTGAGGTATCTGAAAGCAGCTCAGGATCACTGTCTCTGTAGACTTTGACTCAGAGCGATCTGTGCTTCTCAGAACCTAATCTTCAGGACTATCTGACCCAAGCTGACCTCAGTAAGAAAAAGTTTTATAAACACTGAACACGTGTATTCCCCCCCATACACGTGTAAGACTTGTTTACACCGGGACCGACAATTATAATATTCCACAAAAATCCCACCTTCTCTATCATTATGGAATTTTCGAAATTTATGTGCAAGATTCCAAGATTTGGATCTTCTTGAATTTATGAGATATTCTTGTATTTCAAGAAATACATATCTTCCATAATATCTTTTCAAGAAAATCAAGAAAATCTTTTTTGCCCACTATATTTCAAAATTTTTGAAAATATCATCATGAATAACCAAGTGGGAGATTTCTTGAATTTAATGAGATAATCTTGTATTCCAAGAATACATATCTTCATTCCATAACAAAATTCAAAGAAAATCTTTCTCCCAACTTTATCCATAATTTTTGAAATATTCTTGGAAAAATAAGCAACATTATTTATTTTATTTTAATCACATTTTTCAGTTAATGGACTATATGTTGGGCTACTTAGGGGGCCTTTAGGAGAATTAAGATTGGACCTTCTAATGGACCTTGAATATCTAATATTGAGCCACAATATAATTCAAGTCCATATATATTAATTAATCCCACTACATAATTAATATTGCACTATCCATCTTAACCCATATTACAGTCAATATGGCTCCCGGTCATTATTTCCCGTGTTTAAGATTATCTAGCCCATTAATTAATTCAAGCCACTGAAATAGCTTTCCATTAATTAATATCTTTTATCCTTGGTCAAGGAACGGTTCAACATTATTATCCATACCAGAAACTAATTCCACTTGCAAGATTTGGTATGATAAAGCTTATGAACCTCCCATGGGGGCAAATCGAACAAGCGTACTTGCACACGATTCTTCGTATTAAATCTTAGCAATCACGTGTGACTAATAATATTGTCCAAGATAAAAAGTATTGAATCTCTCTGATTCGCTACCCATGATAAGTCAAAGCAATAGTTACCAATCCCACATTATCCTATTTAAGGGACGAAGATTAAGAAATAGCGAACCACTGAGGTCTAATTCTTCCTTGTTCAGTTCTGAAGAATTTATCCTCCTGTAGGTCCTATTCAGTACATCAGTCATGCACTAGTGTAATCTCTTGGTCAAGACAAGTCAATCTGAGCCTTACACTTCAACCTTTCACGATGGGTTGTTCATTTCCATCTAGGTCGTGAATGGCGTACTTTTAGTTACAAGGAACAATTAATTTAATCTTCTGTAATCTGGTATCACTAAATTAACTACAATGTAACACGTACGACTTATTGAACACTTATGCAGTAAATATATGTAACATTCAATAATATTTAAAGCATCAGTGATAAACAATTTATTTCAGTAAATAAGTCTGAAAATTCAGTTTCGATTATACAAAGTAAAAGCATACTTTCCTGTATAATCCCAACAATCTCCCACTTATACTCAAAGTCAGCTTTTAAGTATACTACAACATATCTCGCGTAGTCCGTGACATCTAATGTCACCTACACGAACCTAATAATTTCTCCCACTTATACTCAAAGGAGATTGGCAACGGTCTTGACACCCATTCCTTCCACATGTCTCTCGAATGTATTTAGAGGCAGACTCTTTGTGAATGGATCTGCTAGGTTGTCCTCAGACGCTATCTTTGCCACATCTATATCTCCTCTCTTAACGATATCTCGTATAAGATGGTATTTTCTTTCTATGTGTTTGCTGGCTTTGTGGGCTCTTGGTTCCCTTGAATTTGCAACTGCTCCAGCATTGTCACAATAAACAGTGATTCTGCTGGGCAAATTCGGAACCACATCTAAGTCCACTAGGAAGTGCTTGAGCCAAACCGCTTCTTTTGCTGCCTCGCTAGCAGCTACATATTCGGCTTCCATGGTAGAATCTGCGACGCATTTCTGCTTGACGCTTCTCCATGTCACGGCTCCTCCCCCCATGCAAAACACACTACCGGAGGTAGATTTTCTGGAGTCTACGTCTGATTGGAAATCCGAGTCCGTGTAACCGATGGGGATTGGACTACCTGACTGATAAACCAACATTCTATTCCGAGTTCTTTTCAGATACTTCAGAATATTTTTAACTGTCGTCCAATGCTCTTTCCCGAGGTTACTTTGATATCTTGCCACCATGCCTATGGCAAAGCAAATATCCGGTCTCGTACACAGCATTACATACATAAGGCTTCCGACAGCCGAAGCATAAGGAATGCCTTTCATGTCATCTATCTCCTTTTGCGTCTTAGGGGACATTTTCTTGGATAGATGGATTCCATGCCTGAAAGGTACGAATCCTTTCTTGGAATCTTGCATGCTGAAGCGTTTCAAGACATTGTCTATGTATGAAGCTTGCGATAAGCCTATCATCATTTTCTTGCGATCTCGAGTGATCTTGATCCCAAGGATGTGTCCAGCTTCCCCTAAGTCCTTCATATCAAACTGTTTTGAAAGCCATGCTCTTACGTCTGATAACACCTTCACATCGTTCCCGATGATTAGAATGTCATCTACGTATAGTACTAAGAATACCAATGCAGTTCCGACACGCTTTTTATACACACAACTTTCAAACTCATTTTGATCAAACCCATAAGACTTTATAACATGATCAAAACATTGGTTACAAGCTCTGGATGCCTGTTTGAGTCCGTAAATGGACCTCTTGAGCTTACAAACTAGGTGTTCTTGGCCTGTTTCAATGAAACCTTGGGGTTGTTGCATATAGATCTCTTCATCAAGACTTCCGTTGAGGAAAGCTGTCTTGACATCCATTTGCCAGATTTCAAAGTTGAAATGCGCAACAATAGATAAGAGAATACGGATGGACTTAAGCATGGCTACGGGCGAAAAAGTTTCCTCATAATCAATCCCTTCTTTCTGAGTATAACCTTTCTCCACTAGTCTTGCTTTAAAGGTTTCAACCTTCCCGTCCGGTCCTCTTTTCCTCTTATATACCCACTTGCATCCAATGGGTTTGACCCCATTAAGTGGTTCGACTAGCTCCCACACTCTATTATGAAACATAGAACCCATTTCGGCTTTCATTGTTGTTTGCCAAGAATCTGCATCCTTATCTTGGAGTGCCTCGTCATATGTCCATGGGTCTGATTCATCTTGTCCGGGAATCAAGTCCGAGGACTCTCCTATTCCCATGAATCTCTCGGGTTGTCTAACAACCCTCCCACTACGACGAGGCTCCGGTTGTGAAAATGTATCGTTTGATATATCATCTAAGACAAATTGGCAATCGAGGTTTGCCCTCTAAGCTCATTTAAGGTAATCTCACTGGGGTTTTACGTGGTTCATATAGTCTTCTTCCAAAAATCTAAAGTGGGTCTTGATGACCACCTTTTTGATCTTCGGGACCATAGAACATACACCCTTTTGTTCCCCGGGGTATCCTACAAACAAATTTTAATTCTCGATCGAGGATCCAATTTACTACTTTCCTTGTCCAACACGTAGGCGGACACCCCCAAATTCTCATGTATCTCATACTAGGCTTGGCGCCGGTCCACAATTCTTTGGGAGTTTTGGGAACCGATTTGGATGGCACCAAGTTCAGAATGTAAGCCGTTGTTTCAAAGGCATGACCCCGAAACAACTTGGGAAGTTCCGCATAACTCATCATAGATCTAACCATTTCCAAAAGAGTTTTGTGTCTTCGCTCGCAACCCCGCTTTTGTTGAGGGTTTCCGGTGCAATGAGTCGATACAATCCCTTCATCGATAAGTAGTTCAAAAACTCATCGCCGAGGTATTCGCCTCCACGATCGATCGTAGAGACTTGATACGTTTTTTCCCTATGATTCTCTCGCTGAGCCTTAAATTCTTTGAATTTCTCAAAGGTCTCAGATTTATGCTTCATAAGGAAAATGTAACCGCATTCTTGAGTAATCATCAATAAAAGTGACAAAATACTCATAACCTCCTCTTGCTTTGGTTGACATTGGACCACATACATCCGTGTGAACGATCTCTAACACTTCTTTGGCCCTATTCCCTTGGCTCCAAATGCCCTCTTGGTCATTTTACCCTCCAAACATGATTCACGGGGTTGGAAACGGTTCTACTTGGAGAAGCTCCAAAGGAACCGCCTTTTCACCAACCTTTGGATCCTCTTTGATTTATATGACCTAATCTTAGATGCCAAAGAAGTGTCTCGCTCACGCCGATGAACGTTTTTTTTTCGGAAACAGTTGATTTGTTGTAGGATGCATTTAAGTGAGTGGTGTGCACGCTTAATTGTATAGAGATTATTCGCCAACATTCCATGACGTATAAAATTTATCAAAAAGAGAAATGGTAACAACTTTATTAAAAGTAACCGAATATCCATCATGAAAAAAGTTTAGAAACCAAATCAAATTATTTCTAAAACTCATAAAGTACTGTAACATCTCTTAAAATTAAAACTCGTCTTCAAAAGATAGGTGCACTTCTCCCATCGCTTCACCGCCACTCTCGAAGATCGCCCGGTGTGATGAGGATCTCACTTCCACTTAGTTGTTAGGGTCCGTTTGAACCCCCAGTAATGTGAAACAAACATGATCGATGGATCCCATATCCACCACCCATAAATGGGATTCATACGCCGCTAAACAAGTTTCAACAACTAGTGAGTGATGATTACCTTTCTTTCCTTTCCTTTTGGGATTGAACAGTCGACCTCCAATGTCCTTTTCTCCCCCGCAATTAAAACATATTCCTTTTGGCTCTTTCTTGACACCCAACCAAATTAACCGCCTTTTTTCTCACTTTTCTTAGTGATGAGTTTGCTTTGGTTCTCGACCACTTTCCTTTCCTTGAGACTCGCCTTCCATTGGCCTAGATCTCGAGAAAAGACATTTGGTCACCAATGCTTCGTCTTTTTTTCCTAAATGCTTCTCTACTTTCTTCAAGGCTTCTTGTAGATTATCCATAGTAAACATGTGATCACTCATCACAAAACCACAAAGAAAATCCATCGAAGCTCCTTGGCGAGTAAGCAATAGAAATTGATTTGGGCCTCATCACAATACTTAGTTCCGAGATAAGCCAGGTTTTAGAAAATGGTGTTTGACTCAAAGAACATGCTCCCTTATAGTGTTCCTCGGCCATTTTCAAACAGCCACGTCGTCATTTTCAAACTGATCGATCATGCGGTCTTTTGTTAAAAACATTTCTTCAAGACTTCGCATAATTTCCGCAGCGGACTCAACACCTTCATGAATGTGTCTCAAATCATCAGACAGTGAAGTCAAGATTACACGTTTCATGGGTTCATTGGCCTGCTCCCAAAAATTATACTCATGTCTTTCCGCATCAGATGATTCATCAGTAGGCATACGTGGCTTGGGTACATCAAGAATCCAATAATGTTTTTGTGCAGGTAGGACAAAGCTCATATTTCGTTTCCAAATATTATAGTTATCTCCAGTTAATTGGTGTTCTTTTAGTGTATATAACATTGGATTAAAAGGTTGCGACATGATGAACTGAAATAAATTATAATATGCATAAGCACAAATATATCACAAGGTTCGATCACATGCATCATATTAAAATCTCAAAAAAAATATGAACATGCATCAGCCAACATCTCAAAACAGTTTAAATAAGCCACGTGGGGTGGGTCATTATTTAAACACATTCAAATAGGTTACAAACAAGAACAGTTACAAACTTTTAATATCCAAATTAATAGTTGGCTCCCACTTGACCAATATAAAATTGACAGGGACTTCGGGGAAGTATATGCATATCAATTTTATACCTAAGTAATAACCATGATTAAATACAGGATTATTATTTCGCTTTGAACGAGCCTCGTGGGGAGGGTCATCGTCGCCACTAGTAATAACCCACAATCATCCACTTGGAATCCATTCATGTGAAAGCTATCTTTTGACCGTCCCGTGGGGCGAATTTCTCCAAAAGAATTCACAAATAAATAAATCATGGAGATCAAAATTAATTCAATTTTATTATCCGGAATAAAATTGTCAATTAATTATTTAAACATACTTAGTAATTTTGTAGGTGAGATTTTTCATTTGGGCAATTCTCATGCAAACACATTTAAACAAATTAAATAAAGCATAAGAAAGCACAAATAAATCAAGCAAAACAGAAAAATAAACATATTGGGCACAAATTATCCAATTGTCATGGTTTTATTTTTCTTGGCTTGATCTTGAAGAAACCCCCGCCTCAATTTCTCCCATCGTCGTCTCAAAAAATACTTAGTCACAGAAATACGCCAGCGGCTTCGCGGCGGGATACCGCCCATCCGGCAGCCCGCGCTTTAGGAACCGACCTCGGCGGCCTGCGGCATGTCTCGGCGGCGGCAACGATCCTCGGCGGCGACACAGCGTATCAGCGTGCATCATCACCTTCCTTCCGCGCCTCCGCCCTTCGCCGCTGACCTCGGCGGCCAGCGTCCCCACCAGGGCCGCGTCTGCGTCCGTCGGCCCGATCATACGCTGCGGTCGCCTTGCGCCCGCCCGTCTTGGCAGCATTCCACCAGCGCGCTCGGCATACCGATTTGCCTGCGCCCTGCGCCCATGCGTGCGGCGTTACCGGTCTGCGTTACGGATTTTGTCCTTTAATTCTTTCGTCTCCGTCCTCGTTTTCGATCCGGTTATAATTTATTTACAAAAAATAAATAAACTAGATCTAAACTAGTCTATTACATTGATCAAATCAAACAAATTCTAATCTACTCGTGGATTTTCTCACGAGGCAAAACGAATCCGAACGAATCGAATTAAAAACACAGTTTATATGCATGCATAAACACATTAAATTCCATGACAATTGGATACCTGCAAAAAAGATCTAGCAATTCTACTATCCAATTTCAAATTTAATGCCCACGAATTAAATTACAATTTAAAATTTCAGAGCCCAAAACCGTGGCTCTGATACCAGTTGTTGGGGAATAAGTTGCACAGATCTATTCGAGGTGAATATTTAAATACAAATTTAATTCTTTAATTATTACTAGCATGAATTAATCCTATATTAATTCAAATAATAATCCAACAACATATCATGCATATAATAATTCACGTAAAACCTACGCATGCGGAATTCTACGAGTTTATGTGAACGTACCTCTTGGGATGGCAATGGTGTGGCTGAATAGACTAACCGTAAGGACTTCCCAAGTATTCCCTTAGCCCTCGTTCGACTATCCGGTGGAAGGATTCTTGTGAACGATTTAACAAAAGGAAAATAAATATGTTGCACCACCTTTGTGGATTTACTAATTTTTCCAGCACATGGAATTGTACTTGGGAATGAAATAATCATCCCCTATTTATAGATACTAAGGTGGACGAAATTTTAGTGATAAATCAATGTGGAAAAACCTTTTCTTGATCTCCAAGAAATCTTGAATATATCTTCTATATTCTTTTTCCCATAATTATAATATTCCACAAAAATCCCACCTTCTCTATCATTATGGAATTTTCGAAATTTATGTGCAAGATTCCAAGATTTGGATCTTCATGAATTTATGAGATATTCTTGTATTTCAAGAAATACATATCTTCCATAATATCTTTTCAAGAAAATCTTTCTTGCCCACTATATTTCAAAATTTTCGAAAATATCATCATGAATAACCAATGGGAGATTTCTTGAATTTAATGAGATGATCTTGTATTCCAAGAATACATATCTTCATTCCATAACAAAATTCAAAGAAAATCTTTCTCCCAACTTTATCCATAATTTTTGAAATATTCTTGGAAAAATAAGCAACATTATTTATTTTATTTTAATCACTTTTTTCAGTTAATGGACTATATGTTGGGCTACTTAGGGGGCCTTTAGGAGAATTAAGATTGGACCTTTTAATGGACCTTGAATATCTAATATTGAGCCACAATATAATTTAAGCCCATAAATATTAATTAATCCCACTACATGATTAATATTGCACTATCCATCTTAACCCATATTACAGTCAATATGGCTCCCGGTCATTATTTCCCGTGTTTAAGATTATCTAGCCCATTAATTAATTCAAGCTACTGAAATAGCTTTCCATTAATTAATATCTTTTATCCTTGGTCAAGGAACGGTTCAACATTATTATCCATACCGGAAACTAATTCCGCTTGCAAGATTTGGTATGATAAAGCTTATGAACCTCCCAAGGGGGCAAATCGAACAAGCGTACTTGCACACGATTCTTCGTATTAAATCTTAGCAATCACATGTGACTAATAATATTGCCCAAGTTAAAAAGTATTGAATCTCTCTGATTCGCTACCCATGATAAGTCAAAGCAATAGTTACCAATCCCACATTATCCTATTTAAGGGACAAAGATTAAGAAATAACGAACCACTGAGGTCTAACTCTTCCTTGTTCAGTTCTGAAGAATTTATCCTCCTGTAGGTCCTATTCAGTGCATCAGTCATGCACTAGTGTAATCTCTTGGTCAAGACAAGTCAATCTGAGCCTTACACTTCAACCTTTCACGATGGGTTGTTCATTTCCATCTAGGTCGTGAATGACGTACTTTTAGTTACAAGGAAATGTTAATTTAATCTTCTGTGATCTGGTATCACTAAATTAACTACAATGTAACACGTACGACTTATTGAACAACTATGCAGTAAATATATGTAACATTCAATAATATTTAAAGCATCAGTGATAAATAATTTATTTCAGTAAATAAGTCTGAAAATTCAGTTTCGATTATACAAAGTAAAAGCATACTTTCCAGTATAATCCCAACAGCAGGTAGCGCCAAAGTAGCGGTTCCGACATTGTCAGAAGGTGGCTTCTCTTTCTGCTTTGTGATGGCCCTTTTGTTGTTTTTGGCAAGTAGAAAAGGGGCGGTTCGAACCATTGTTTGGCGAAACGGCGAGTCAATGTGAGATATAGCAACAACAAGCGGCACTGAATAAAAAGTCAAGGGATCAGTAAAACAAGTCATGTAACGGAAAATAACATAAAAAAACTGAAGAAAGTAAAGGAAAAGCAATTTCGTACTGAGGACAATCCGATCTCTGACTTGATTCGGAGGAAGCACTAGCCCAATCTCCTTTTGAAAAGAGTCGTGGGTCAGACGAGATACTGTCCGTTTAGCAAGGTCGACACAACTTATTTGAAATAGGTGGCCAGTAAAGTCCCTGCTTAGTTGTTTGTCCTCGTGAGGGTCATGATCTGAAAAAAATGAAATGGAAGTTAGGTTAGTCAGAGATAAGTTCAAGTTAAAATAAAGGACTTACTAGCTTTAATTCCATTATCACAAGGGACATCAAGACGGGCATAGCTCCCAGATTCATCAGTCGGACTTCTCCAATCCCCGCCAACAAACCAAAATGAATCTTTCCAACGCTTAGCCTTGTTGGGAACTTCCTCGATAATTTTCCAACCATTTCGGGCCCTAACAACATAATAGCCTTCGCCATCACCTTTGGAGAGTTGGGTAAAGTAATGGAGTTCGGCGGGAGAAGGAAAGGCCGAAGTCTGAATCTCGCCAAATAACCCCAATAACCCGAAAAATGTGCTCCACCCATTCGGAGTAATCTGAGTCAATGACAAGTTTCAGTAGTCAAGAAATCGGCTAACAACGGGATGAAGAGAGAATCGGATTCAGGCTTCCATTCCACCCATGTTCACTGCGATACAATTTGCCGGAGGCTGACTCACCCGTTCTTTAGGTGCCGGGGCATAGAGATGGACATCATTAGGGATCTTGTACTTGGCCCGAATGTTGGCGAGATCATAGTCTTTTATGCAAGAAACAAACACGGTCGCCTCGAAATTATCTTCCGCGAAATCACGGTGTGGCTGTGGAGGATTACTACGCATGAATTGCAGCCGGTAAGCTCCGAATCGAAGGCCGCTGGATGACTCCTAGGCAGACTCATTTGGATCTGTATCGCCTCCTTTGCTTCACTAATTAAGCGGTCAACCTCAGTATCATCCATAATGGTTTTCTTAACTTTGACCCGAGTCTTGACTTGTTTGGGCCTCCCACTGGGCTCAAGTTCATTTGCCTCTTTATCCAACCCACGTTCATCGACCACATCTTCCGATTCGGCCTCCTTGGTCTCCTCATCCGGTTCATCCCTCAAAACATTTCCACTAGTATTCCCGTCACCCTCACGATTTTTCAAAATGGATTTAGGCACCTCGGAGTGACGAAAGCTAAAATGGTCGGATTCGGAAGAAGAAGTTGATGCTGTCGGTGTGAGCCCAAAACCACTAGACTCCTCCGTATCCGTATCGGAAATAGAATAATGATGCCCATGACGTGTCTCCAAGTCTCTGTTGGGGAATGAGTTGCACAGATCTATTCGGGGTGAATATTTAAATACAAATTTAATTCTTTAATTATTACTAACATGAATTAATCCTATATTAATTCAAATAATAATTGCAACAACATATCATGCATATAATAAGTCACGTAAAACCTACGCATGCGGAATCTACGGGTTTACGTGAATGTACCTCTCGGGATAGCAGTGAATTCGGTTGGACGGACTAACCAAAAGGACTTCCCAAGTATTCCCTTAGCCCTTGCTCAACTATCCGGTGGAAGGACACTTGTCGAACAATTAACAAAAGGAAAAAAATAAACTTTGTTGCACCACTTATGTGGATTTGCTAATTTTTCCAGCACATGGAATTGTACTTGGGAATGAAAGAATCATCCCCTATTTATAGGTGAGAAGTGGTCGAAATTTTCAGTAGAAAACCAATGTGGGAAAAGACTTTTCTTGATCACCAAGAAATCTTGAATATATCTCCTATATTATTTTTCCCATAATTAAAATATTCCACAAAAATCCCACCTTCTCAATATATGGAATTTTCGAAAATTAAGGGTCCCAAGATTCTAAGATTTGGATCTTCTTGAATTTATGAGATATTCTTGTATTTCAAGAAATGTATATCTTCCATAATATCTTTTCAAGAAAATCAAGAAAATTTTTCTTGCCCTTTATTTTCAAAAATTTCGAAATATTCCTAATGAATAACCAAGTGGGAGATTTCTTGAATTTAATGAGATAATCTTGTATTCCAAGAATACATATCTTCATTCCATAACAAAATTCAAAGAAAATCTTTCTCCCTCTTTTATCCATAAATTTCGAAAATATCAAGGAAAAATAAGCAACAATATTTATTTTATTTTAATCGCCTTTTTCAGTTATTGGACTATTTGTTGGGCTACTCAGGGGGCCTTTAGGAGAATTAAGATTGGACTTTCTAATGGACCTTGAATATCTAATATTGAGCCACAATATAATTCAAGCCCATAAATATTAATTAATCCCACTACATAATTAATATTGCACTATCCATCTTAACCCATATTATAGTCAATATGGCTCCCGGTCATTATTTCCCGTGTTTAAGATTATCTAGCCCATTAATTAATTCAAGCCACTGAAATAACTTTTCATTAATTAATATCTTTTATCCTTGGTCAAGGAACGGTTCAACATTATTATCCATACCGGAAACTAATTCCACTTGCAAGATTTGGTATGATAAAGCTTATGAACCTCCCAAGGGGGCAAATCAAACAAAGCGTGCTTTGCACACGATTCTTCAGATTAAATCTTAGCAATCACATGTGACTAATAATATTGTCCAAGATAAAAAGTATTGAATCTCTTTGATTCGCTACCCATGATAAGTCAAAACAATAGTTACCAATCCCACGTGATCCTATTTAAGGAAGGAAGATTAAGAAACAACGAACCACTGAGGTCTAATTCTTCCTTGTTCGCCTCAAGAATTTATCCTCCCCAGAGGTCCTATTCAACAGATCACCATGCACTAGTGTAATCTCTTGGTCAAGACAAACCAATCTGAGCTTTACACCTCAACCTTTTCGCGATGGGTTGTTCATTTCCATCTAGGTCGTGAATGGCGTACTTTTAGTTACAAGAGACTGTTAATTTAATCTTCTGTGATCTGGTATCACTAAATTAACTACAATGTAACACGTACAAATTATTGAACAGTTATGCAGTAAATATGTGTAACATTCAATCATATTTAAAGCATCGGTGATAAAACAATTTATTTCAAGAAATAAGTCCGAAAATTCGGGTTCGATTATACAAAGTAAAAAGCATACTTTTCAAGATAATCCCAACAATCTCCCACTTATACTCAAAGTCTGGTTTTAAGTATACTACAACATGTCTCGCGTAGTCCTTGACATCTAATGTCACCTACACGAACCTAATAATTTCTCCCACTTATACTCAAAGCAGATTGGCAAAGGTCTTGACACCCATTCCATCCACATGTCTCTCGAATGTATTCAGAGGCGCACTTTTTGTGAATGGATCTCGCTAGTCGTCCTCGACGCTATCTTTGCCACATCTATATCTCCTCTCTTAACGATTTCTCGTATAAATGTCTTTCCTTTAGTGTGCTTGTTTGACTTGTGGACTCTTGGTTCTCTTGAATTTGTAACTGCCCTTAGCAGATATTGCTAGACAAATTCAGAACACCATCCAAGTCCACTAAGAAGATCTAGAGCCCAATCGGTTCTTTCACTCCTTCACAAGCAGCTACTTACCCGACTTTCATGGTTGAGTCAGTGATGCATTTCTGCTTCACACTCGTCCATTTGATGGCTACATTTCCCAAATGGAAACACACTAACTGAGGCAAATAATTTCTGGAATCTAAATCTGATTGGAAATCCGAGTTCGTGTAGCCGATGGGGATTGGAGTATCTGACTGATAAATCAACATTCTATCCCGAGTTCTTTTCAGACACTTCAGAATATTTTTAACTATCGTCCAATGCGCTTTCCCTGGGTTACTTTGATATCTTGCTACCATGCCTACGGCAAAGCAGATATCCGGTCTCGTACACAGCATTGCATACATAAGGTTTCCGACAGCCGAAGCACAAGGAATGCCTTTCATGTCATCTATCTCCTTTTGCGTGTCTTAGGGGACATTTTCTTGGATAGATGGATTCCATGCCTGAAAGGTACGAATCCTTTCTTGGAATCATGCATGTTGAATCGTTTCAAGACAGTGTCTATGTATGAAACTTGCGATAACCCGATCATCATTTCCTGTGATCTCGAATTATCTTGATCCCAAGGATGTGTCCGGCTTTCCCTAAGTCTTTCATATCAAACTGTTTTGAAAACCATACCCTTACGTCTGATCACACCTTCACATCGTTCCCGATGATCACAATTCATCTACGTATAGTACTAAGAATACCAATGCAGTCCCGACACGCTTTTTATACACACAACTTTCAAAACTCGTTTTGATCAAACCCATAAGACTTTATAACATGATCAAAACATTGGTTCCAAGCTCTGGATGTCTGTTTGAGTTCGTAAATGGACCTCTTGAGCTTACAAACTAGGTGTTCTTGGTATGTTTCAATGAAACCTTGGGGTTGTTGCATATAGATCTCTTCATCAAGACTTCCGTTGCAGCACCACTTCCGCCGCAAACACGCACACCCTTCTCCTCTTCCCACCAGCAAATCTAAAGCCCACGACCACCACCACATCCCCCCTTCCCGCAAACAGCCCCACCCCTTTTCCACCACCGCACCGCATCTCTGCTGCCGCCGACTGCATCACCTCTAAAACACAACCTTGGCGTTCCTCACCTCCAATAAAGGTATCAACTTTTACCCTCGGTTCTCTTTCTTTTCTATATTTTTCAGATCTGGTTTTTAAATACACAATGTTCAGATTTTTTCTTTCAAAAAAATTGATTGTCTTTGTATATTTTTGCCGGAATCTATTTTTTTCTGAAATTTTGGTACTCATTGAATATTATTGTCGAAATCCGTCATCTTTTTAGAATATTTGTTTTTGAAAATTTGTATATTTTGATTCAATGGCGTTTAAGTTTCTTGATTTGGTTACAGGGTTATATTTAATATTCTAAGTTCCGGCGACGGCGGCTGTGTATGGAGGCGGCACAGTGGCAACTGCATTCTGATGATGAGGAAAAGGATAGATAGGTAGAACTTAGGATTTTAGTTTTAAAGGGTAATATAGTCTTTTATGTGAATTTTTTTTTGTTAAAAGTCTGAGGAGGTGTATTTACTAATGTTGGCGGTGCAAATAAGCTGGGCCTTCTAACAATATCACCAATGATATTCACGGGCCGGCGGCCCATGTAATGATTTCCAGACTGTACTGGTTGGGCCGCTCCTTTTCTTTTATTTTCTTTTCAGTTTTCTATGTAAGTCGAGAAAGTGAATCTTATTCCAAATAAATTGTAAGAAACTATTATTAAATTAACATTGACACAAATAAATATAAACCTAATATAAATATGCTATATTTAATTAATTTATTAAAATTCATTGAACTTTACCCCGAAACTAAAATTATATAGTTGGATTAAAAATATTTATATTAACCTAAAAAGAATGAAACTTAACATCTTAATTAATAAAATAAACACTTTTATGTAAGATGGTTAAGAGTCCTCTTTTGGGATGGATCAATAGTTAATATGTATTTTTGTTTTTGTGATATTTTATAGAGTAGAATTCTGGTGGATATCAATTTAATGGTGGAAGACAAGGTTGTAACTTGTAAAATTGTGAATTACGACTTTTTTTTTTTTGGGGAAAAAAAAAGAGTTATTACTAAAGGAGATTCCAAAGTTCTGATCAGTAGACAAATGCACAATGAAGGCTCCCTAAACCAATCACTAATAGAGTTCCAACTATAAATCAATTTAAAAATGACAAATTTTGAGTTGGAAAAACCCAAAACAAATAAACCCCAAAAGTTGGTAAATCAATTGTTGAGTTTCAGGAATGAAAGGTTAACTCAATGCTACTTTGTTTCAGGTTGTTTTGATGCAACTTTGTGGATATATAATCGTCAATTTCTCCGAATAAAATTTTCTCTTGTATTAAAAGGTTACTACTAATTACATGAACAAGTTAAAAGGAAAAACACATAGTTAAACCATTAGAAATATACACGTGGTATCGAACTTAAACAGTCTCAACTTTTTCCCCCCACAATGGTTGTAGTAGATTAATTTGTGAAGGCAAAATAAAAAAAATAGTGAAATTAGTTACGGGGAGCCCGTTTGCGGCGTATCGAAAATGTCGGCAGGAGGTATAAAGGAATCCCCAGAAAGGCCCGGCACATTGAAAACGACGTCGTGTATCCTCCAGAGTTCCTCCATTCTGGTCCTTGTGTGCTCCATCGACGTCTCTCCGAAGCGGAAAACGGTGGCGACGGTTCTTCCCTGGTGGGAAATGAGGACTCCGTCGACGTCCCTGTAATCTCCGATGCTGCTGCCGATGGTGGTCTCCCAGTAAACGGTGTCGTTTTCCGGGGAGTGGACCCGGGTCAGGTGAGAGTCCTCCATGTAGATCAGCAGGCCGCTTCTCTGGCTGAAGTACCCGTACAGCACGTGCCGGATAACCTCCGCCGGCCCTTCGTTTCGCTCCATCAAGGCTGCGCGGTCCGCTGCTACTTTTAGGACAAAGCAGTCGTCGTCTCCGATTCGCTTTTCACCCAGGCATTGGGCTTTCGCGAATACGGCTGCCGTGCTTTTCGGATCCAGTCCCTGATAACACAATTATCGAAATAACTGCTGATATGACAAAGATCTTGTTTGTATGGTGTCATTCAAGTGTATTATCCAATGTTAGATTGGATGACTTGGAAATAGATGAATGACAAATTAATGATGTCGAAAATTTGATCCCCAGATATTATATTTTGATTCTCATCCTCAAAATTTACCCAACACTCCCTTAATCTACCCAGATTACCATATTATAGCAAGTTTAAATTTGGAATATCTAGCCCCAAGAAGAGCTTGAAACTATCAACAACTTTTTCTCTTTCTCTAATGACAAAGTAATGAATTTCAGGAAAAACAAAAAAAAAAAGAGGGGGCTCAACAAAGCAAAGCAAAACCTCAAAGTACATGAAAACAATGGTGCATTATTTTAACCTTGTCCGGTCGATTGTATCATATCTAATATTTAAATTTTTTACACAACAATTTCATGTAGTATCTATGCGTTATACAATTCTGGCTAAACAAATTTCAATTTTATTACGCTGTAATACACAGAAGCATAATATATTGGTCAAAAGAAAAAAAAAAGTGAGTCTTATGTGCATCCTAATGCACCGTGTACTCATATTGCATTTTTGAATCATGCAACTTGTTATATTGAAAGATACAATTTGTTTATATTGAACTGTGATTGTACGATTCAATATAAACAAGTTGCATCTTATAGTATAACAAATTACATAATTTTAAAATACACTGGAATAGTGCACGTAACATCTGAATACATAAATAACTAAGAAAAAAAAAGAAAAAAAAGAGGTTTGGCAGAGTGGGTAGTTCAAGTTGTTGTTTGGCACGTTAAATCACGTGCTATCTACCCTACTCAATGTGTCCCAAGATAAGTGTTGGGTAAAGCTGGGGACACTGTCAGTTCCCATATCTATCATTCAATTTCATTCTTCCCCCTTTTTCCAATTGTTATCGTAACATACTCCCTCTCAAACTTGTTTTTCTATATTTCATTTTGGGCGTTTCATTCTTATTTTTTTATTTTTTTAAATTAAAATTTTACTTTATCATTTTATCATATAAAATACTAATAAATAACTTTTTTAACCCCAACTACCCATCTTTTTATCACTTTATCATATAAAATACTAATAAACAACTCTTTTTACCCCAACACTTTATCACTTTATCATTTTTTCTTAAAACTCGAGCACACAGTAAATAGAAAAACAAGAACGGGACGGAGGGAGTAATTAAAAATAATTGCAACAGTAACTAATAAGCCTCGTTTGGATTTTTGTTCAAATGCATTGAATAAAGTGGTCTTGATAATATGGGTATTCTCTCCTTTTTAGCTACACATACACTTTAGACCAAGCATTATTGCTAAAGCACTTTGGTATATTTCTCGTATCCCTATACCATTTCACTTCTTACTATTTTAATACCCTTCCACTCTATCTATGTTAATACACATTATTATATGCATGGCCAATCCGAATTAACTATATCTTAATCACGTAGGTATCCTAATACTTAATTTGGACTTTTTCTTTCAAACTAATAACTAATTTTTAATCATTTCATTTTCATATATAATAAGCACTGAACTGAAGTATTAGTATACACTCACTCTCTTGTGCACCCCATGCACCAATCCAAATTGGTGCACTCTAAACCCTAATTTCTAAACAATGAACCCTAAATCATATATGAATCATTCGGACCGGATGAACCATGAACCACTTGGGCCGAGTGAACCATGAACCACTCGGGCCGAGTTTGGGGTCGGGTCGGATATTAAAAAAAATCTAAAACTGAAATTAAAATTAAAAGAAAACCGAAATTGAAAATTAAAAAAAATTAAAACTAAAAAAAATTAAAAAAAGAGCTTTTAAAATTAAACAGGATAATTTGACATTATTATAAATGATTTAAAATTCCTGTTCTATTACTTTCCTGTAATTTCTTGATTTTCTCGAGTATCTAAGTTGATTTACAGTGGTATGATCTTCACTTTGGCAACTTTCATCTTTATCGAATTTTGGCCCTAAAGTTAACTAATGTCCTTACAAATCTTAAAATAAATATTTAATTCTGCAACTTGTACTTGGAGAATGAGAAATTAATTAAAATTTACCTGAATAATTCGGCGTAGAGGGCGTTGAGGTCCTTTAGCTGCATGAGTGCCGAGCCAGGGCGTGTGCCGCCACACAATCTTGCCGTCGCTGCCGGCAACCACCTTGTTGCCGCCGACGGACAGCTCGAGTGACCACATTTCCGGCGACATCCGCCAGAGCACGAAGCAGCCATTCTCCCCACTCCTGGACCCCATCGTCCTCACGTTTTTCCCCGTCGAAACCTCTGTTTCGCACCGTATCAATTTCACCATCCCCGACGCGTACATGTTCTTCGCGCACCTCTGCTGCTTCGAACACCCCGTCGCCGCCAAATACTGCTGGATTATGTAATACGCCGTCGACGTCTCCTGCAAAATTCACAAATATAAAGGCGCATGTAAGGTGTTTGTAAAAATGCCTGAACCAAAAGATACAGAAACAGAGGACTCATATAAGGTGTTTGTGAAAAGGGCTGAACCAAATTAAAAGGTACATAAACAGGGGATTCTGATTTCTACTTACAAGAGGGATGTCTCTGATATGTAGACTGAAAATTGGGTTGTTTGAGATGGGAATTGGGGCGAGCGGGCAGCCCAAAACGCCGAGCAAAAGCCGTAAATCCTGCATTTTGGCAGGGGACATACTGGGGCCGTACAACGACATTGATGAAGAATTGAAGTTATTTCCAATAGGCACAGTTCTCTGTATTCTGAACCATTCTCTTATAATTTCCCATGAGCTCTCCTTCTTGATTCCTTCGTGATCCTCCATCCAGAAATCAGGGCCTTCCATTAATGGAGTTAGGGGCTGAGGCGACCACCTGTATTTTCTTCGACTACTGGACGCCATTGCAGAGCTTTCTGCAATTATGTCGATAAAATTGCAAGTGAAGGAGATTGGGAGAGAGTGTGTGTGTGTTTTAGAGAGGAAGAAAGGAATGGGTAAACAAGGGAGAAAATGGACAGGCCATCCGCTCAACGGCCGATACAGGGAAAGTTGTGTTATAGGAGTAATATAATAGTGGTAATCTGAGATTTTGATTTTATGTTTTTGGTGATTAGGGATTTTAGGATTTGGACGCTGTCGCTTTATTCTTTCTTTATCTTCTGTCGTTTCATTAAATGCATTTATTCTCCACTTGAGGCCCTCCATCCCCATATGATAGCCTTATGATTAATTCATCAATCGGATCGCCATCTCCCAATTTTAAATTTATATTTTTATTATTATTATTTCAGTACATATTTACAGTGTTTTCATAACTAAATCGGTGATCGAATCCCACGGGCATTAATTCTGTAAGTGGTTCAACCAATTTGGACCCTGCTCAATCTACGGCTCAACCGTTGAAATGATTTCTGCCTATTTTTTTTCAATATTTCTTATATTTAGTTAAAAAATAAAATAAATATACACCTACAAAAATTTAAACATATATCTTATAAATTTTCATATTTAAGAAAATACAATAGAGTCATGATCATAATAAAAAAAAACAACACAATAATATGAGAGAGTAACTTAAAAAGGAAAAGTGAACCTTATATTTTTATCCCACATCGAGTTAATATTAAAGGAAAATGTAAGAGAAAGTAAAATCTCATAATTTTGTCCCACATCGAAAATGTTATAAGAAAATGTGAGAGAAAACAATATAAAAGGGGAAAAAATGTACCTCATCTCATATATTTGTCGCACATCGAAAGTGTTGGAGGAAAATATAAGAGGAAATATTATAAAAGGGGGGGTGAAGGTGGACCTTGGTTCATATATTTATCTCACCTCATATATTTATCCCACATCGAAAGTGTTGGAGAAAAATGTGAGATGAAGTATTATAAAAGGGGTGAATGTGGACCTTGGTTCATATTATCCCACCTCATACATTTATCCCACATCGAAAGTGTTGGAAAAAAATATGAGAGAAAGTATTATAAAAGGGGTGAATGTGGACCTTGGTTCATATTATCTCACCTCATATATTTATCCCACATCGAAAGTGTTTGAAGAAAATGTGAGAGGAAATATTATAAAAGGGTTAGCCCACATCATACATTTATTCCACATCAAAAGTGTTGGAGGAAAATGTGAGAAAAAATATTTTAGAAATATAAAAAAAAAAAAAATCGGTTTTTTTCGGTTGGCCGGTTGAACCGATTTTTGACCGGTTCAAATCGGTTCAACCTTAAAAACGATTTTATGCATATTTTTAACCGGTTTACCGGCCGGTTCAACCCGGTTACAACAACACTGCATATTTATGCTCAACTCACCCTTTTTTTTTCATCTTAGAAAAATTTGCAGCTGTTGCATGCTGGATAAACACAGTGTTTTCATAACCGAACCGACAATCAAATCGAATTGAACATCGGTTGGCGGTTCAGCCGGTTGGATCGATCGGATCGACGGTTCAATAGTTAAAATTATCCCATTTTTTTTCATTATTTCATACGTTATACTATTTTTTTAAATACTCAATTCATCAATACACTTATAATATTCATATTTAATATTAATTAATCAACTCTGGGCATAAAAATAATATAAATGTGATGATTTTCCTATGAAATGAAAGAGAATACTTCAAAAAACTTTGAAAAGGGGGTGAACAAGAAAATATTAGAAAAAATGTGAGATGAATTAATATAAAAGGTGGAAAAGGTGGACCTCGTATTTTTATTGCATATCGAGTAAATAATGGAGGAAAATGTGAGAGGAAATAATATAAAAAGGGAAAAGGTGGAATGTGAGAGAAAGAAATATAAAGGGGAAAGAGGTGGATTTCATAATTTTGTCCCACATTGAAAGTGTTAAAGGAAATAACGTAAATGGGGAAGAAGTGTACCTCATATATTTGTTCACCTCATATGAGTTTGAATCACAAATGATCCCATAACTTTGTCCTCAAATAAATTTGGTCTCGTAAATTCTTTTGTCATCGATTTAGTCTCAATAATTTTGACAATGTCCAATTTTAGTCTCAAATCGATCGGAACAACGTCATTTTGTCGTTTCAATTTGGGGCTTTCCGGCGGATGTTGTGACTTGACTGCCACGTGTACTGCCACATGTATTTTAAAGTGTGTTTGACTAATTCTTGCCATCAATTATATTTTAATTTTACGTTTTAAATTTTAATTATATGTCTGAAATTTCAGTTGTTAAAAAAATAAAATATATGTGGCAGCCCAGTCACAGCATCTGCCAGAAAATCCCAAATTAAACGCCAAAATCACGTTGTTCCAGCCGATTTGGGACTAAAATTGAACATTGTCAAAGTTATTGGTGAAAATCATCAATAGTCCTTCTATTTTCTTTCTTAGAAAAAAAAATCAATGGAAATTTCAGTATGAACACAAATATTTTTAAATTCATTTTGATCCATACCACAAATACTCCTAATTTTAACATTTGAAAATATATGAGTTTTAATTTATATTAATTTGTGAGTCGTCTCATCGTGAAATAGTCTTACATAAGTTTTTGCCTTAATTTTTTTATGAATGTTAACGAGCTCATGAATCGTGCATTTTCCTCCCATTTTTTTATTAGGTTTTCGTGAAATTTGTTCATAATATAAAATTTATACCACTATACTTGTAAATTAATATTATAATACTTATTAATTGATATCATTATACTATACTTGTAAATTGATATCATAATATTAAATATAATAAGTATCAATTTAGGATAGTGGTTTGGCTTTGGCCTCTGTCGGCCAAGCAAGACAAATTTTAAGTTAGTCAATCAAATCTCGTACGTACTAAGTAGGACACATCTTTCACCCACCTTTTTTTTTTTTTTAAATTTTTATTTAAACCCTTTTAAATATGGCATATATGGTCCTACATCATAATAATTGATAATCTTTGTTTAATTTATTCCTGCTTTAATGATTTGTTTAGCCGTCATCAATGTAGTCCTTGTCTCATTTATACATTTAATCAATTATGTGAAATATGTTTTTTTACAGTAATGTGACTCATATTCAGTCAAAATGCATACTTTTTTTTTTTAATTTCATTATAGGTTTTTCCTCTCTTTCTTAAATAATAATTAGAGAAAAGGGCTATATTTGTAGTGACATAAAATTGATTATATTCAAAGATTAATAAAGAAAATGGGTGGAAAATAGAAAATAAAGAGTTATAGAGTCTGCATCAAATGTTTGATAGGCGACTTCAAGTGGGAATTTGAATGTATAGACGGCAACTGGTAGCTGCCCTTTCAAGCCAAGCTTTATATATGGTGTATATTATTTTCGAAATTCAAATAAGACAAGAAAAAACATAATATGTTCCTTTCTATTGCCATTTGCCAAATGCGTTGTGTTGTTGTAAACATAAGTTCAATTCACTTTTATTCAAAGTTGTTAATCCATCCTCGTCAATCGATGTCAAAATTAATTAATTTTACATTTGTAATGAATTTTATCAATCACTAATACACATTTGGCGTACCAACAATTTGTTAAAAAAAGTTCTTAGAGAATAAGTTATAACGGTTGTCAAGAATAACCTGTTATTTCTTTGGTCACCGTTAAAAAAATTGTTGTCCAAAAAGTGTGGGGCTTGGACAACGGTTTTTACCAAGATTTCTAAAAGTTTGGCTTGGACAGAGGTTTATAACCGCTGTCTAACTTATTTTTTTTTTAATAATTTCTTTTATTATGTTAGATAGACAGCGGTTATAAACCGCTGTCCAAGCCCTTTTTTTAATAATTAATTTATATTTTAAAAATCTTATAATAAAACCATAAACCAAAACTTATATATACCTCCAATACCATTAACCATAAACCATAAACCAAAAATCATATAATAAAACCATAAACCAAAACGTATACCGCATATACGTCAAATACCAAAACATCAAATAAATAAACATACACATCATGAAATAAATAAACACACACATCATAAACATATATATACGTCCAATACACCAAAAACATGAAATATATATCATCACAAATATATAATTTAATTACATGCTACCAAAAACTTCAAACAACGATCACTCAATATCGTATGAATATAAGAATTGATTGTAAAGGTACCCCGTCCAATCTTTTTTCCATTTCTCCAGTATTTTCTTAGAGTAAGATTTGAGCTCACGCTCATGTAGAAAAACGCAAAACAAATCGAATCAATCAATATAGTATGAATTTTTATTCAATTAATAATAATTTAAATAAATTCGATAAATTGACTTACAATGAGAGGAATGTTCTTTAGAGAAATGCGGATTATATCTTCAATAAAGCAACACACAAAATATCCACAATGTTCATTATCTCGTTGCCTCGGAACCTGTTGATTAGCAATTATAATCACACATTACAATTATGATTTCTTTCAATTAATTTGATAATTAATTAAATTAAATTTACCTTAATGTTAATCCAGTTCACTTTATTTAACTTAGATCTTGAACCTTGACTCAAAAGGCGACTCCGATACATCGTCATCACACTATTATTATTATAATTAAAAATATAAAAATAGATTAAATATGCATAATTTTAAAAGTAAAACAAATCATTATATAGAATATTAAAAATGAACTTACGCTTCCATATATGAAACGAGATCAGAGCGATTTGAAATCACTTCATCCTGAGTTGGGTCCATAAAATACACACTTAATGTATTCATGTGTATGGCGACCAGCACCCAATGGTTCCTATATATTGAGAATATTAAAATTAACTGCAAATTTAGCATATATATGTGCAAATATTATAAACATGAATACAAATTTTAACGAAATGTTTATTGCACTCACCCCACATTTGTTGGCCAAAAAATGAGATGATCGCTCCTAGTTTGATTCAGCATATGATTAACTAACCCATCCATGGTTTGTACCCTAGCACCCATTATGCAAGACACTTGGGGGGAGACGAAGATATACATTCCACTTGCTCGGGCATCTCTAGAGAGATATACCTCACCCCAAATATCTTTAACTAACATATATACGCTAATTAATATTTAAAAAGAAAATTAAACTATACAGAAAGTGAATATTGAGAATTAGTAAACACATACCTGAGGTAAAGGGCTATGGTGGTTGCACTCAACCACTCATCATTCAAGACTTCACGCACATGTTCCTCACTGACGAATTCTTGGAAAGTATTCTGATGAAAGTGAGCAATCATGGGAACTGTGACGGTCTCGAAAGCATTAGACGATACCATCCGGTGCACCCTAGATCAGAGATCATCATCGTGATCTAAGTCTCGAGCATGGATAACCAAGTTCTGCTTGGCAATGGAGACCCTCGTTCTCCTCCTCCATTTTCATGACACCCCTCGATTTTTCTTTAGCCTTTTGTGGTGATTTTTCTGAGGCATTTGTGGTGTCGGCAGATTCTACAATCAATTTGCAATATTATTTAGAACAACAAATAAGATAATGAACTTTAATAACATATATTTTACCCTCATGGTGCTGGAGACCAAGTTGCTCGGTCATTTGATAAAGTGTCCGACAACTGTTCCGACTGTGACGGCTTCATCGATTAGTTTTGGCACCGCTGAATCCTCTTGTCCGGCTATGGGTGTTGGGGTTATACTGAAAAGTATGCTTTTACTTTGTATAACCAAACTTAATTTCTTATTTATTTTACTGAAATAAATTATTTATCACATGCTGCATTAAATATGAATGAATGTTATATATATTTACTACATACCCGTTCGATAAGGTAGTACGTGTTACATTGTAGTTAATTTGGTGATACCAGATCACAGAAGATCAAATTAATAGTTCCTCGTGACTAAGTAGAAATTCACAACCCAGATGGAAATGAACAATCTATCATGAAAGGTTGAAGTGTAAGGCTCAGATTGGCTTGTCTTGACCAAGAGATTACACTAGTGCATTATAGTGCGCTGAATATGACCTACATGAGGATAAATTCTTTAGTACTGAATATACAAGAATTAAACCTCAGTGGTTTGTTATTTGTTAATCTTCGTCCCTTAAATATGATCGTGTGAAATTAATAACTATTGCTTTGACTTATGATGGGAAGAGAATCAATGCGATTCGATACCTTGTATCTTGGGTAATATTATTGATTACATGACGATTGCTAAGATTTAATACGGAGAATCACGTGCAAGTACGACTTGCTTGATTTGTCTCCTTGGTGGGCTCAGAATCTTTATCATACCAAATCTTGCAAGTGGAAATTTATTTCTGGTATGGATAATAACGTTGAGCTGTCTTTACTCCAAGGACAAAGATATTAATTAATATAAAGTCTTTTCAGTGACTTAATTAATTAATTATTGTACCCGGTTTATGTTCACCGGCGAACAAACAACAAGTAACAAGGATGTCCGATCAACGCAATTAACAAAGCAATGAAGAACATAATATTTGATTACCCAGTTCGTCTGTTAAATAAGACTACGTCTGGGAGCGACCAAGCCAGGAGTATTTTGTTGGAAGTCGTATTACGTGGAAATATGATGTGGCGTTTATGTGTGACAACTTACAAACAAAATTACAACGTGTACTATGTTAAATTAAATGATAAGGAATTGTTGACCCAGTTCGTCATAAATGACTACCTCTGGGGGCATACCAAGCCAGGATTATGTTATTAAAGACTTGACAGTTTTGTGTCGAGCACAATTTTCTACTCATTGAATACAATGGTTGTTTGGGAGAGTGAGATAATACTAAGGTCCTTTCTGGGAATTTTTTGTGAACCTTTCTCTTGCTCTTTTTGGACCTATTTATAGCACTTTGGATAAGCTGGTGGTGTCCTGACTAGCTTGAGCTGACGATTTAGTACCATGCAAGAACTTATGTGGGATTGCCACTTTTTCTTGCTTAACCCCCAGATCGACATCTGTCCTTTTTAAGAAGTATTTTACTTGTCACCTCTTTTAGAATGAATTGACTGGATCGCTCCTGACAAATCCCTTTGCTCGGCTCGGAAGTCATATCCCACATATGCTTGCCCTAAAGGGGCGAGCATGTTTCCCTCCATTGACTATTTTGCTCGCTCACTTGTGCTCGTCTCTTGTGCTTGCTGAATAGGCGAGCACGAGTACCAGATTATGTGGCGAGCACTTCCACCTGGCACAAACCTGTCTGGCGGTCAAATGTAATGATTTTGACTTTTTGGTACATGTGTCCGTCTGACGAATTATATTTAATATAGGGCCCAGTACCGAACACAACATATTTTACTATATATTTTCTGCCTAGGGTTCTAAAAGTTCGATCCCTTACAATGTACAATACAAGTTATATATTTATAGACACAGAATTAGGGCTGCAGTCTTCCTGGGCTTCTTCTCGAGTTAATACTCCTGATCAAAATTCTTATAAACTTATATTGCAATACGAAAATAAAATCATTAAAATATTTTAAAAGATATTATAGGTTTTGATACTTCTGACATGATATTTGATACTTTGGTTGGATTAATGATACTCTAATACTCGGTACCATTGTAAGATTCTTGACCATATTCATTATATGAGTCACTGAAACAAGTTTCATACTGTTTTTGGGGAATACGAATAACTGAAATAGTTTTTTTATCTTTTTGGTTAAACCAGGAGTATGTAAATTTGATACCCCCGGTAAATATTTGATACACTTGGTCAAATAGTTGACACTCCTGAATGGATTCTTATGAAAGTAAAAGCATTCAAATAATTTAAAAGATTTAAAAGATTTTATTGGTTCTGACACTCAACAAATATCTATCATACAAAAAAATATATATATTAATTTTATTTGCACCTGATACTTTTGATAAGATATTTGATACTTCTGGTAGAATTATTAATACTTTATACCACAATTACAAATTCTTTACAAGATGATGTTGATACTTTTGAACTAAGAAGTGATACTTTGAAACTTTACCATCATTGTGACTATCTCTTCATTATTGCAAATTCTTGTTTCATCATCAATCACAACCACAGTCTCTAATGGCTATGATATTAGTTTATAGATGCAGTATTATATATCAGTTGATAAGTATAGTGATAAAATTTCATACTATGAACAATTTGCACCGGACATTTTACCCTTAACTAAATTAATTTTCAAGCTGAAATAGTGCGCTATATATATATATATATATATAATGAAAAACTTATTAGTGTTTCACTATATCATGAATAAAAAAAAGTACATATAAGCCCCGGATAAGTTATTCAGAAATAAGGCAATACGCATTAGTCACAAGGACAAAATTGGAAATTTCAGGCTTGGCGAGGAGGGGCCGGGCAATATATTTGTAGCCTACAAATACATCGTCGTGGGCGGCCTTGTTGCATTTCACAATACGCATATTGGAAGACTGGCACATTGTCGTACTTGGCTAAGCAAGCTTGACGGCATACTATATCGTTCGTGCAACCTCCGTTATAAAAGTCGCAATAGTAACCCATGCTCTCCCCTGCAAATACACAAACAATCTTTTAATCGATATAATTACTTGTTTTCATTGTGTGCGTATTTCGTCCTAATTAATTAATAACTATCACGGCCGATTTATTTTGTAAATTATTTTTGTAATTAGAATGATTTAGCATAGAGAAAGGTGCATACGAGCGAAGAAAGCAGACAGCAAGAGAAACACCAGCCCAAGAATGGTTTTGAACCCCATTATACGTTTTCAAAATTGCACGATGCATGCACCTAGTGCATGTAAGACTTTGTCTTAGTTCAAATAGAAAGTAATTGAAAATTCGCAGAAGCAGATAATAAACAAAGGGGTAAAGCGCATGAAATAGTGGGAGTGTCAATTTGTTCATATAGTTACACGCTTTTTTTTTTTTTCAAGAACACATTAGTGTGTGTATAGTAATACAATTATTAATATCTTACATGTATTACTGTAAAAAGCACATATATGTATTAAAAATGCAAGTATGTGTTACTTGTTCATACAGTAACACATGTCTTATAAATAACACAAATCTAGGAGCTAGTTTTTAAATTTTGCCTCAACGCAAATATTTTGAAAAAACTTATTTGACACGATTCAACCTACAAAGAATCCACGAAGTTTTAGTTTAATATGTAGGATGGGCGGGTATAAGCATATTGTACTGATCTAAGATCCATACAATATATAAGTGTGTGCCCACCTGCGGGCATATGATCAAATTCATATATATATATAAGTTGAGTAATACTCATGTGAACTAGATCTATAAATGAACTCCATCATTTTTATACACAAAAACTATCACTGTTTAAAATATACTCCCTCCTTCCCATTGTATTTATCCCACTTCTTTTGATTGAATTGTTTAAGGAATAATAATAAATAATAAAAATTGAGGGTAATTTTGGGTATTGGGAGAGAGTAAAAAGGTATGTGGAGTAATGAGTGGAGTAGTGAGTGATATTTTTTATAATATTATGTGAAAAGTGAGGATAAAAATTATGGATAGTGAATTTACTTTTTCCTTATATGAAATGGGAAAATTATAGTGAGCGTCCATAAAAGGAAAGCAAGACAATTATAGTGGGACGGATGAGTACTTTATATTTCAAATAATGATAATTTTATACATAACAATCATAATTTTTATGCATAACAGTAATATTTTTTTATATATAACAATAATTTTGAAAAATAGAGTTCGTGGTGAACTCATATTCACATAAATTTTTGTCATAAAGTTTATAACGGATGATACATTTGATATCATTTATTACACGTCATAAACTAAAAATAATAGGAAAACTTACAGATACTCATTTCAAAATTGCAACTTACTAATAAATACATTTCAAAATTGCAACTTATTAATAGATACAAAATAATTGTATATACGTGAGTACATTTGCACTTTCGAGTGCAACTTTGATTATATATGCAATCTCATTTGTACCTATTAATAATTTGCAAAAAAAATTGACAAAAACTCATATGAGACGGTCTCATGCATGAAACGGGCTACAACCTAGCACAAATCACACCCAACCCTCCGAAAGTGTTAAAGCGTCAATGTTCAAATTATGTGCCGTCTCACCATGAGATCGTCTCATACAAGTGTGACTCAAAAAAAAAATGTACAATTAGTAATTTCCCAAAATAATAGTAAGACTCATTAAAAATAAAATACAGAAACAATAGGGGATTTGTTACGCCAATTAATACCCATTAAGAATAATTAATGTCGATCTCGATACTGGAAATTCCTCATTACTGTGTAGGGGAAGTTTTCAATTCATAAAGATACAAAAGGAATTGCGCCTTTAATTTGTAATTATTTCAAATTATGTTTATGAATTTGACGAAATTAGGTTAATTAAGGGGGACTCAAATTTGTAGCATAATCAAATATCTTTTATGCAAAATTTTACCGTTTGGTAAATCACACGAGAAATTAAAAAGAGAGACTCTCTTGTGAAATATTGCACACTATAGATATATGCAATACATCAAAAATTAGGTAATTTAATCAAAAAAACTTAAGGGTCGGGTGCGGGTCAGACAGGGGTTGTGGGCTTCAGGTTGGGCGTATTTTTGGGATCTTTATTTATTTATAGAAGGATATTTTTATCAAATTTATGTTACATCTTAATGATTTGGGGTATATTGTTAATGTATTTGGTCGCAGGATTTTTAAATATTTTTTATTTTTGTCAAGTTTTTGTGTGTTACTATATCTACGTATTACTATGTTGCGAGTCGTTTTATATGGAGAATATTATGTGGCTAATTTGATAACAACTCACAAACAAAATAAGTATGTGTACTATATATGGTAAATAACAGGAAATTGTTGACCCAGTTCGTCAGTGAATGACTACTCTGGGGGCATGCCAAGCCAGGGATGTTGTATTGCGAGATTTACATACACAGTACAACATACTTTTCATGAGATGAACTTCTATGAAAGAAGATGATTTGGAGAGTAAGTGTGTAAGTGCTATGGATTTTTCCGAGTATGGATGATTTGTGAACTTTTTTCTGAACCACTCTGGGAAATTTTTTGTGAACTCTGGAATTTTTCTCAACCCGTCTCTTGTTCTTTTTTCTTCTCTTTATAGTACTCAAACAAGCATGAGCTGGTTAGGCAAGCATGAGCTGGAGTCTTTGTGTCTTGTAAGAACTCAAGTGATGCTGCCACGTTTTCAACTTTGTCTTCCTGGTTGATCTTTGCACTTACTTGTTTATAAGGCACTCTTTTGATCGTACAAATCAATCTTTTGCTCGCTGACTGCTTTGTTTGCCCCTTTAACCATATCAATTTTATGCCGGAATACTGTCCCCATCGAGCATATCTGAGCCTTCAGATTGTCTGAGCCTTCAGGTTGTCTGAGCCCTCAGGTTATCTGAGCATCGAGCATATCTGAGCCTTCAGGTTGTCTGAGTCCTCAGCTTATCTGAGCCTTCAGGTTATCTGAGCCTTCAGGTTACTCAGGCTTACTGAGTTCAGCTCTTCTGAATTCGGACATCCTGACCCTCAGGTCACTTGACTCAGGCTATCTGATTTCTTCTTTCCTGATCTGATCAGCTTGACTGATCAGATCAACATCTCTTCAGGATCATCTCGAGATAGCATCAGGTCATTATGCCAGATTTGGTAAGCTGCGAGCGTACTAGCTTGTTCGGCGAGTAGTGAGCCGACGAGGGTTCGAACCCTCCTTCTAGCGCCAATACCCCCCAGTCGGGCCGCTTTGTATTCATCATGGGGGCCCGACTGTTGGATAATTTGATTGGGCCCTCAGTGTCGTTTCGTCTTCTGTGCCAAATTTTCAAAAAAAAAAATTAAACCCGGTATCTATAAATACCTTATCTTGTCGCCTCAATTCCTTTCCTTTCTTTTCATCTTCTCTTTGTTTTCATTCTCCTTCTCGTCTGAAACTTCCGGCAAGGGCTTTCCCATTTCGGCAAAGGATTTTATTCAGGTAACTACTGCATACTCTCTTTAATTTCAATTATGACTTCCCATTCAAGTTCTTCTGCTTCGATAGAATCAAACCACCGTAGTTCCTCTTCCCCCTCTTTCTGTACAATCTCCCGTAGCGACGCTAATGCGTCGGAGATGAACGCCTCGGGTTCAGGATCCCGTTGGCAAGTTCGGCAGCCGTTTGCCGTTCTTTCCTCGGATTCCAATGATGCCCTAAATGAATTAGATAGGGATTTGGCCCGTACTGATTTTTTGAATGATTCGGGTGAAGATTTTTTGTCCCAACCCCAAATTAGGTATAGGGTTGTACATAGTCACAATGTAAATAGGGATGATGATTATACGAGGGGGGAGATTTTGGTAGATGAGACCGTTACTGAGTCGAACAGAGGTTTTGACGGCGAGCAGAACACGGAGCTCGACATCCCTGTTGGTCTTCCCCATAGCCCAACATATGCCGAGTATAGCGCTCGCTATAATTTCGATTGGCCCGAACAACCTCATAGGACCAGGGTTGAGAACGAATACCCGACGAGCAAGATTGCGAGCGTGATTGATGTTGATATGCTCGGCCAATTGTATAGAAATTATGATACCCCGAAAGATATATTTTTCTGGGCGCCTGGTTCCGATGAGCGAGCAGATCAGCCTCCTGAGGGTTGTGTTGCTGTGAATTTAGACACGATGGAAGCGGGTCTTCGATTCCCACTTCATCCGGCTATCACTCGTTTGCTCGTAGAATGGAACATCACCATTACGCAGCTGAAGCCGAATGGGTGACACATGATTATGAGTTTCTTAACTCTGTTCGGCAAAACGAAGCCCGTATATTATCCAACAGAAGCAGAACTCTCACGATTGGTACATTTGACTCGACCCAAGGGCGAACATGGATGGTTGTTCATGCAAGCAAACACCAAGTGTAAGGTCATTGAGGATGTGCCGAACAAGATTACTGATTGGAAGGAGAAATTCTGGTTCGTTGGGGGCGATTGGAAGAGCCCGACTTCTGGATGTGAACCAGATGCTCGCTTAGATATCCCCACAGATTTTGGGATTTGTCGAAGTAAGTATTTTTGTATTTTTTTTTCTTCACTTTTGAACCGATTTTAACTTATTCTCAATTTCAGAATTCCAACAAAGAGACCAACGACATGGACTTGAAAAAAGAGACCAACGACGGCTACTTCAAAGAAAGATCCGGCAAATTGATCTCGAGCCTTACTCGGAGCGATCTATGAAGACTCGAATCTTCGCCCTCGATCAAAGGAAGAAAGGAGGCTTGTACGTGCCCCCTCATCATTTAGTTGTTGTCAATACGGCTAGTAAGGATTGTTTTTTGTATTTGCAAATGTGTTGTACCCTTTGTTCGCAGTTTCTCTTTCTTTTATAAAGAATTGTTTGGTTTTCGCCTCCTTTCCCCGTTGTCCTTTATTCTTTGTGAGTACCTCCGAGCATACCGAAATAAATCGAACAAAAAGACCCCAAGAGCTTACACAAATCCAAGCAGAGAGATGCCCATCGACATGGACTAGGTCTTGAAGAGGCACCTTTTTGGAAACCATGCGACTTGGCATGAATAGAAAGGGGAGGAAGCTCTTATCCCGAAATTTTGAAGAGAAGGTGAGCAAGGTTTGCAAAACTCAAGATGAAGTGATCCCCCTCGGGGACAAGTATCCTCGATAAAGGTGCTCAAGACCATCAAACGGCCACCCCCCTTAACCCTCAGAATAAATGAATGATGGGAGTCGAAACTTTTGTCGGCCGCGAGTTCTTTTTCATCGATTTTGGTCGACCAACAACTTTTGTTTGCTATTCTGTGTACATGCCAACAACGAAAGTTTGGGCCTTGAAATGAAAATTACTGTCACCGCTTCCAAGTGTTGATTCCATGTCAAGCATCCCGTGTGCCTTTGCGCCCCTAAAAAGATCAACCCTGGGCTCCAAGTTGCCAACACCTTTGGAAACCATGCGACCCGTTTGAAAAGACGGTCAATCTTTGGGATCGCTTCTGAGTCCGCTTAATCTTCATTTGCTCTACTTGGCGATTTCTCTAATCTTCAAGAGAGGTGAACGATGCCATTGGGGAGATCCTATTTTGGATGAGGAAGATGGTTTGGATCAAGAATGGCGCCTCCCGGGAGCTGGCATGGGTTCGTCAGATGTTCGCAACAGGAGAGTTCAAGAAAATCATCAAAATGGAGGCCGACTGGGCGGTACATCTTCTCCACCTCGGGTGGGATTTGCGGAAAACATCGAACTTGGACCCATGTCTTTTGAACTTATTTTTTGCTTTGCGACTCCGGTCCCCGAGGATAAATCATTTTAGGATGGGACCCCTTCTTATTTCCGACAATTTCGATGTTGAATGATTAAATTTTGCTCGCCTTTATTGGAATATTTTTTTTTTCCAAGTGATTTTGGAATGATTTTGTCACGTTTGTTTGCTCGGGTGTACATGCAAAGGTTGAGCGACCAAATGGTGCCTTTGATGCGAAATTGAAAGATTACTATCTTCTTCCAAGTGTTCGCAAAGTTCCCACGGCATTCCCGAGCATGTTCGGAAGTTGCATCGCGACCCCCTATACGAAAGCATGGACTACCGATCTTGAAGAGGCCACCAAGGGTCCAACACCTTTGGAAACCATGCGACTTGGCCTAGTTCGGCATGGTCAATCTTTGGTCCTCCTTGAGAAAGCTTACGCTGAATCCGCCAATCTTCATGCCAACTACTTGGCTCTTATCAGAAATTTTGAAGAGAAGGTGAACGAGCTGAGTAAAACTCAAGATGAAGTGAAGTTGGCTCAGGGACAAGTATCCTCGGCCCAAGGAGAGGTTCGTAAAGCTCAAGAGGATGCTCGTCGAGCTCGGGAAGATGCTCGTCAGGCGAGGGAGGAGCTAGGCCTTGCTCAAGAGGAGGTGGTCGGCATTAGGAGAGTTCAAGATGAAATGAATGTCGAGCTTATCAAACCAAACTCGGATCTTCGCATCGAGGCCTTTGGAAAGCGAGAAGAATTTGCTCGGCCAACATCTCCTTGACCAACACTCGTTTGGGTCTCGAAAATTCAAAAATGCACACTGAGGAGTATGTTGATTCCATGTCTAATTTCTCTTATGTATGTGCCTTTGCCGATGCCATCCGCTTACGCTTTAGACACACGCCACCGCCAAACATGGGACTCCATTATCCCAAATCATCCCCAGCCCATTTTGAAAAAGTACCGACGACAACCCCCCTTATCGCAACCTTCCGATATTTGATTTGAGCGATCTTTTTTATACATGATTTCTCTAATCTTCCTGATGGGATCGAGATCGATGATCCTATTTTGGATGAGGAAGATGGTTCGGATCGCGACATTGTTGATATTGCTTGACCCGGACTCACCGCACCGAAAGCATGGGTTCGATTCAGTCTGTAATCAAAGGGAGCCTCCCAAGTCGAGTAGAATGTGCTACTGGCGGCGCGAACTAGGCCCGACAATCTTTGGAGGAGTTGTTCTGAAGGGCCGAGCAGACAAGGTGATTTGTTCGATACATCGCTACGCCCACCCCCCAATAATCTAATTTGTTCCTTTTAGTGTTATTTTTGCTTTGCGAAATGACCAGTTTCTTCCTAACTCGTTGTGTAATTTTTTATCTTCTTCTTTCTTATTCGAACAATTTCGATGTTGAATGATTAAATTTGCTTATTGAACAATTTCCTCTAACCTGATCGGTCGAGGATGAATTTTGTTGCTGATGAATGGTTGATGTTTGTCTTGTTTCCTAGTTTTTGCCTCTTTTTCTTCCGAATGAATTTCGAACATGATCTTTGTCTATGTTCCACCCTGACTTCTTTGGTTTTTGATTGTCTTATTGAGGTGCAATCAGGTTGATCGTCTTATTTAGCTACGACCAAATGGGTTAACTTATATGCAATCCTCCCTTTCTTATTTCGTGATCGTCTTATTTAGGCGCGATCATCACTTCGTTACTCGGTCGTCTTATTTAGGGAACATAGGACCCGCACTCATCATCGAAAAAGTACTCGATTTTTTCTTTGGGTATCTGTAAGAAAAATGAGAATCTTTTTTTATCGATCAACGTGCCCATCCATCACTTTTTTTTGCGGATATGTCTAAATCTGCAAGGTAACCGTTCGAATCGTTTTGTGAACATAAACTTTCGCTCGTTTGCCTTTTGTTGGTGTCGTCCCAACGTTTAATTTTGAACTTCTTTCTCGATGATAGGCTTCAACTAGAAAAACTTAACAAACAAAAATGTTTTTGCAACACGTTGTATTCTATTACAACCTTTACATTTGAAGAAGACCGCCTTTTTACACATAACTATAGATATCCGATTATGGTTTTGAATTTAGCAAAAACCTTGTCTTGAAATAGACATATGAGTGCCCATCTCGTCCCATCTTGGGCTTTGAATTTGATGTTGACAAGCATGAGGCGGATCAGCTGTTTACTCTCTTTCTTTAAGTAACATGCTCAAGTAGCAAAGTTTACTTGCGAAGATATGCGATCATTTATAAGCGTTTGTCCTCCCGACAAGCACCAAACGTGATTATTCTTTAATTCCAACCTCTTTTCACCTTCGTAGCGTGAGCATGTATTTTGGCATTTGCCATAGGATCAAATGGATCAATGTTCATTAGATCATTTGGAGATTCCGCCCTATATCGGCGCCGAGTAAAAGCCTCTTCCGCGACCTTTTTGTCCCCTATAGATGCTCGAGCATCCATCAGATCCGCATTTTGATTTTTCGTTTTGGAGGATACCCATTTACGTCGACATCCCTCCCCTCCCTCTTGAGTTAGAAGAGATTTTGGGGATCGTGGAAATGACATGCATGGGGATAAGTGATTTAAACACATCTCTTGCATAATTAAGTGGGATCTCTGGATGAGTAACGCGTTCTGAGTGGCAACCATGACTCTAGATTCCCAACCGAGCATCTTGAGTCCGATCCCCAATTTGAGCATCAACCTTTGCTCGAGTGTCTTATATCGACCATCCCTTTATAAAGCTTAGAAAGTCATTATTTGTTCGCCCGTTGATATGATTCGAGCAAAGATTTTTGATTTTCCCGCTTTATGATGAAGCATGAGTTTTCAGAGGGCCATCTTTAAAAGTTGATTTCTCCACCGGATGATCGATTTTAAAAATAGAATGATAGCTAAATCGAAATCATCTTTGGATTCTTCGTCATGGAGGCATATCAAACCAACTTTCTCTCGATAACCATTTTTCTTCTACTATGTTTTCAAATTTTTTTTTTTTTCTTGTTTTTCTTCCATCTTCTTCTTCAAATTTCCCGATCAATATGTTTATTTATACTACTATCCCAAACAAGAGTCCAGCATATCTAGTTGGTGTTGGCCTTCTTGCCATCCGATTATACTACTATCCCAAACAAGAGGGCATTTGATCCACCTTTCTTCGAATGGCATATCTAGTTTTTTTTGTTAACTATATCTACGACACTATGTTGCGAAATCTTTTATATGGAGAATATTATGTGGCTAATTTGATAATCCAGAACTCACAAACAAAATAAAGTATGTGATATATGGTAAATAACAGAAATTGTTGACCCGTTAAAAAAACTTTTTGTTGATGCTTTTCACCTAATGAATGACTACTCTCTTTATTAGGGGGGCATGCCAAGCCGGGATGTTGTATTAAGCGAGATTTACATACACAAAAATCATCATACTTTTCATGAGATGAACTTCTATGAAAGAAGATAATTTGGAGAGTAAGTGTGTAAGTGCTTGGGATTTTTCCGAGTATGGATGATTTGTGAACTTTTTTCGAACCACTCTGGGAAATTTTTTTGTGAACTCTGAATTTTTCTCAACCCGCATTGCTTCTTTTTTTTTTTTTTAGTTTTTATAGTACTCAAACAAGCATGAAATTTAGGCAAGCATGAGATTTGGAGTCTTTGTGTCTTGTAAGAACTCAAGTGATGTTGCCACGTTTTCAACTTTGTCTTCCCCCGGTTGATCTTTTACATCATCTTGTTTATAAGGCACTCTTTTGATCGTATAAATCAATCTTTTGCTTTCATTTCGCTTTGTTTTCGCCCCTTTTAACCATATCAATTTTATGCCGAATATTTGTCCCCATCGAGCATATATCCGAGCCTTTTGGTTTTTTTCGCCCGAGAATATTATTATGATGGCTTGAATTTTTTAACAACTCAGCAAACAAAATCGTGTACTATATATGGTAAATAACGAGTTGACCTTGATTAACTCACAAACAAAATAAGTGAATATATAGTCCTCGGGACCTAGTTCGTCCAAATGACTACTCAGGCATGGGATGTTGTATTCGAGATTTACATACCGCGATTACATCATACTTTTCATGAGATGAACTTCTATGAAAGAAGATGATTTGGAGAGTAAATTGTAAGTGCTAGGATTTTTTTCAGTATGGATGATTTGTGAACTTTTTTCGAACCACTCGGGAAATTTTTTGTGAACTCTGGAATTTTTCTCAACCCATCTCTCTTTCTTTTTTTCTTCTATTTATAGTACTCAAACAAGCATGAAATTTGGTTAGGCAAGCATCATTTGGAGTCTTTGTGTCTTTGTAAGAACTCATGTGATGTTGCCACGTTTTCAACTTCATCTTCCGGTTGATCTTTGCACTTACTTGTTTATAAGGACTCTTTTGATCGTCCAAATCAATGTTTTGCTTTCATTGTTGTTTTGTTAAGCCCTTTAACCATATCAATTTTATCTTGAATCTTGTCCCCATCGAGCATATCGAGCAATCGTGCCAGCCTTCAGGTTGTCTGAGCCCTCGTTATCGAAAGATCGAGCATATCCGAGCCTTGAGTTATGTCGAGTCCTCGAACTTATCCGAGCCCCGTTATCTCGAAATTCGGATGTTTGTCTCGGGCGGACATCGACCCTCGAGTCACTTGACTTCGAGCTTATTCGAATTCTTCTTTCCTCGATCGACCCTCAAACTCAACATCTCTTTCGGGATCATCTCGAGATAGCATCGGTCGAAGTGGCGGCGAGCAAATATGTTTGGTCGGCAAAAGCAATATTTGAGCACACTTGTCCATCGAGCATGATTATTTTAATAGTTGATTAATACACGTGTCCCTCCGTCGTGTTCGATTAAATTGAGTAATTATATTGAACACAACATACTACATGAAAAAGTGTGATATTTATAGAAACCAAATGTATTACTACGTGAAATAAAAATTACATTTTTTTTTTTAAAATACATTATCATTCTCCATTTGTTATTGAATGGATAAATAAATGTTACTACATTGTTATACTGAAAAAACTTCATATCTTACGTAACACTTAAGAAAATATACTGTAACACATGAATGTTCGGTAACACATGGGTCACATGGAACACATTATTGTTCATATGGTAACACATGAGTATTCACATAGTATTAGAAAGATATGTATACAGTGTGTCATATTACTAAAAAAAAACATATGTTACTATATGAACAAAAAGGTGTTACCCTATGAAAAAAAAACGTGTTACCACATGAACAAAAATCAGTACAAGCTCGAATCTCAGTCCAAAATTACAGATTTAAAGTACAACTTGAGAAGAGTGCAGAAGGATCTGAAAAACTGGGTTAGAAAATTGAGGAAAAAAGAACAGAAGGACCTGTAAATTTACAAGGATGAGAAAATTGAAGAAATCAAGAAGAATATGGAAGAATTTGAATAACAAAGAGAAAAAAAGAAAAAGAAGAACAAGACAAGAGAAACCCTAAAACGTGCCACTGTGAATCTGATAGGATCGCGGCGTCTGTTGCGAAGAAAAAGAAATCCGGAAGAAGTAGTGTTTGTTGCAATGAGAAGCGGGTCTGACCCGCGAATTAAATTTTTTAAAATTTAGGTCAAATTGCACATAAATCATACTCCCTCCGTCCCGAATTCGAAGGCGGGTTTACTGTTTGCACGCTTTATTGTGAGTGGGTTTTGTATTAGTAATTGAAATGATAAATTGATTTTTAAGAAGGGGTATAATAGATAAGAGGCTCATCTATCATACCCCCTCCTTAAAAATCAATTTATCATTTCAATTACTAATACAAAATTTGTTTGAAAAACAAGTATAAAAAGTAAGTATGACTTCGAATTCGGGACGGAGGTAGTAGTATGTCAATATTGCATACAAAGTTTTTGCCATATACAATTAATTTTAATTTATAATTTGGAGTATCTTAAGTCTACCATTATTTAAGAATCGAATTTGATTCAGGGCCTTTTTTAAAAAAAAAAAAAAAAATAATTTAAATACAAAATAATAAATATAGAGAAAGTCATCTACAATATTTGGATGCTCGATCCAATAATAAGGACTTGGGAATAACTCAAACGCCCTAGAAGAATGATGAGCTAAAAAAATTTGAACGACTTTCGACGACGATTTGGGATTAAATTTGATCAAATTGAATACTTGTGAGATTAAATTAGAAAAGTTAATAATTATGGAACCATTTCAGAAAAAGTGCAAAGTTATGGGACGATTTTGGTTTAAATCTCATTCATTCACCCAAAAAAAAAAAAATTAACAAGGTTTACAAACACAACAAAATGGGCGGAATCACTATTTTTAAAGCGGACTTCTTTTAGCTTTTCATCTATGATTTTTTTTTTCTTATCTTCAACATTGTATATTAAGTCATTCTGGTGTGTATAGAAAATTTTGGGGGTGCATTTAGTCACGCCCTTGACTTTATCGAAATTGTTACTTCATTTGTCCCACTCTTATTGAATATTTGCCAAAATTTTAAGTCTCAAATTTAATTGAATATTTCTATAAAGGGAATATTTCATTTTACGTCCGGTAAGTTTGACCAATTTAAAATAAATCCTTTATATTTTTGCTTTATCATTTTTTGATCTTAGGTGTACGATTTTCATCATTTTTTGACCAATTTTGGTCCTTTTTCGTCGGAAAATTTTAAAGTGGCCGGAAAGCCACACGAAAAAAATACCTAAATTGGTCAAAAAAGATGAAAATCGTACACCCTATGACTGAAAATGATAAAGCAGAAATATAAAGGATGAAAATTGTACACCCTAGGACCTAAATTGGTCAAAAAAGGATGGAAATTGTACACCTAGGACAAAAAATGATAAAGCAAAAACATAAAGGATTTATTTTGAAATTGACCAAACTTACAGGATGTAATATGAAATTTTTCCTTTCTATAAATAACATTAAAGATTTTTTTTTCATTTTTATCTGTATCCTTTAAACATCTAAATATTACATCCTATGTCATTAATTTTCTCACACTAAAGTTAACTTTATCTCATTCAATTTACACAAATGTCATTACATTGTCATTAATTTAACCCCCTATCAAAGAGCAACTTTATTCATTTTAATAATAATAATAATAATAATAAACAACTCATATATAAAAAATCGTGCAAATAGTAAATATTCAACTCAGAGCGGGACGGAAGGAGTATAATATAATATATTATTTTATATTATTTTATATTATTATTATAAATTTTAATTGTTGGATTTTTGTATTAAACTTTTATGCCCATGAATGGTCTACTATGTTTTATACAAATGGAAACTTGGGAAATTATTAGTTAATAGACATTCTGATAACATGTAGAATGGAACCTTAGTCATGAAAGCTTTTATCTTCATCTAGAGTCGGGCATTTTCTATTTACTATTTCAATGATATATATAAGTTGTATGATATTTGTTCTTCTTTATGTAAGAAAAACACACTAATTTAATCATGGAAAATACTAGATCTTTCATTAGTATTGCGATGCTTCTAGTGTTAATGTTTGCATCATGTACGTTATTTCAATTTTCCTCAAGCACATATCACTTTAAATATTTCAGCCTATTTAAATATTAAAAATATTTCTATTTCTATCGTACATTATTTTGTTATTTGTGTGTACACCTACATGTTTTTTTTTACCCCATCTGTGGTAGACTCAAATTCAGGACAATTGATTTAAGTAGTGAGTGTTCTTATCATTTGAGCAGATGCACTTTTTATGTGTTTATATGTACATTAAGGTCGATTTCATCTTTACAGCGACACATGGTAAATAATTAATTTACCTATTACAGATATGAATTATTAATGAGTTCTGAATGAATTTTGATCTAACTCACTTATTATATGATTTTGATATATTTACGATAGACACACACATTAACATATGAATATGTGGTCATTCACATTGGTACATATTTTATATTTATATATATGAAACTGAGAAACAACGTTATTTTTAGGAACGGTTCTATTGATTTAGAAGGTATGTTTGATAGTATGTGTTTGAGAATTTGGAAATGGCTGAAGTATAGAAGAGGCATGCATATGGACTATTCGTTGACTAATTGGACGGAGAATCCAGTTGTATGTCTCAAGAGTTTGTGAGTAAGTTGAATATTGCTACTAGGAAAGTGTAATGTTATATGGTTTGTACTTGGTTTGAGCTTTTTGCCTTGTAAGGGATTGGAGTACCCCTTGTACTCCTTTTTATTAATTTACTTTGTTGTTTCAAAAAAAATTTATATATATGTATATATATATGTGTGTGCGCGCGCAAGTGATATTTAATGATTTTGTATAGGGCTGTTAATTAATATGTCAATGAATAATGTTTGACGAATTTGCAGAGGAAAGCTTGGCAAGAGTATGTCAATCGCCGAGTTCAAATTTCAAAGGGATATGTTTAAACAAAAACAATTGCAAAGTTGTTTGCAAACAGGAAGGGTTTCTTGACGGCGATTGTGTAGGATTTTGGCGCAATTGTTATTGTAAAAAAGCCTTGTTTAAATTAATCCGTTTGTTATTGATGAAAGCTCATATGATATTGTAATGCAAAATTATTTTGCAAATTAATTCTGAATAAAAATCTTTATTTAAGACAAATAACTTTTCCTACTATGTAAAATAATCAAATGCAAGGGCACAACGTCTATTATAAAGTAGTGAGCTAGATATTGATCTCACATAGAACAGTCAATGTGCAAGTGATCATTTGTTGGCTAGATTATGGTTTTAATAACCGAGGTTTCTAATTGTTTGTCAAAATTTGTCATAAAGTAAAATCCAACAAGCAAGTAATCGTCGATCACTATCACTAAAACTCATGCAATTAAACCAATTAATAAAATGTAAGATGAAATCATGATCAAAGTAAAAGTGGTTCCAAGACCGATGCAACATTTAGAATTCATTTATGGCTAAGAACTCATATAAATGGTTAGTTTGTATTTAATGTTATAAAGTTGTTCATAAAAGAAGGATTGACCAACCTTTCAATTTAATCAATTCAAATTAAAAAAAAAACATAATATTATAAGTGTGTATTTCTACCTAGAAAATATCATACTTCCACCTATTCAAAATATAAAATGTTTTGGCTTATTGCATTATTTACTTTTTATTTGATGTTCTAGCTTCTATTTTCCTACATTGCCCTTATTTAATATTCTTTCTTTACTTTCTTGTTTTACTCCCTATGATGTCATTAAAGATAATTTATCATTAAATAAGGCTAATTTTGGTATAATTTTTCTTTATTAATAACCGTGCAAAATGTCAAAACATCTCATATTTTGAATAGGAGGGAGTACCATCTAAAATAGTATTCCCTCCATCTTGTTTTAGATTATCTATTCACTGTTTGGCTCGTGTTTTAGTGAGTGAATTATTTATTAGTATATGTAATAATAATAATAAAGTGACTTTAAGGAGGTGTAGGTAGATGAGGGGTAGGACAGTCTCCGCCTTAAAAATCTCTTTATCGTTTCAAATACTAATAAACAATTCATTTGTTACAACACGAGTCGAACAGTGAATGAGCAATCTAAAATAGGACAGAGTGAGTAGAAAAGTGAATTTTAACTTCCCCTAATAGCATTCAATTTCTCAAGTTTATAGTAAATTGAGTGGTATGTTTTGCTTAGATTTTATAAATGAAAATTAGTCTTTCAACAATAAATGGTCAATTACAATATGATTTCTGGTAAAGCTAATTAAACATATAAATAAACGTTAACACACAGAAACATCATTCAAACAAGAAATTAATACATAAATTTCATTTAAAATATTTACAATGACCAAAAATAAAGGAAAATAAAATACTTAAGTAAAATTAAAAACTTAGTAAATGATGGAAGATGCAAAACTAAAGGAAAATTCACTTCTGGAGCTCCAAAATCACAAAGGATGTGAAAAAATGGGAGAAGAGCACCTCTACTGTGCAGAGTTTGAATCACAATTGATCCCATAAGTTTGACCTCAAATAAATTTAGTCTCGTAAATTTTTTTGTCATTGATTTAGTTATAATAACTTTGAGAATGTTCAATTTTAATCTCAATTTCGGTCGAAAAACTCAAAACAACGTTATTTTTTTCGTTTTAGTTTGGGGCTTTTCAAAGAATGTTGTGACTGGACTATCACGTGTAATTTTTTTTTTCAACAGCAAAATTTTAGACATATAATTTATTTTTTTTTAAACTTAAAATTAAAATATAATTGACTACAAGAATTTGTCAAACACCAAAAAAAGCGCCGTTTTCACTAGAGATATTAACGAGGGAAAATAGAACCTTCAGTAATTAACGAGGGATTTAACGAGTGTACAGTGGCCGAGGGAACAACCCTCGTCAAAAGATTCGCCAAAATATTCTGACAGGTCACGAGGGTTTTATTGACTGGTCGTGAGGGCGTGGGCCCCTCAGCAAACTGAGCATGCGGTCAGAGCGTTGGGAAGGATGAGGAATCTTCGGGCTCTTCCCCTCGGCAAACTATATATACATCCCACAACACACACCATTTTTCAGCTCATTTCTAAGTCACACCCACAGAGCATTTTGAAGTCAAGCCCACACAGCATTTTCAGCTTATTTCGAAGATAATCAACACCGCACTTGCCGTCTCTACCGTCTGGCGCCACCACAAAATAAGTCCTCCATCGCCCAACTTCACAGAAACATTTCTACGGTAATTTTTTTTATTTTATTTAATTGTTAATTTAAATTATAAATTGTTGTTAATCATATTTTAATTACGATATATATATATATATATATATATAATGTCGTGTGTATGTATATGTGCATGCATGTTTAACTATTTGTTAACATGATAGATTGTTTGTTTAATTATTTAGTGTTAGTATTGCAATTGTTAATTAGTATTAGTGTATGTATTAGCTAGTATATATACGTGTTATTTAGCTAATATTTTCCTTAATTTTTTAATACTTAGTATAATTTAATTAGTAATTAATTTATAAGTAATAATTAGTATATAAAATTAATATATGTGTAGTGTGTGTGTATATATATATATATATAGCTAAATATTATTAATTATTATAATATATATGTTATCATATATATATTTATATATATATATATATATATGAAAATTAATTTATTTAATATATGGAGGGATCGATGTTGATAAATATTTGTTGGTTGTTGTAGAACATGTGTGTTCCGACTTGATTGATTTTAATTGATTAAGTTGGAAATTGATGCACGTAGGATCTTGATTAATTGGGGAATATGATAAAATAAAACGAAACCCTGCCTAAATTTTTAGGAAATATTAATTATTAATTAAGCTTTTGAATATTAATTAATTCGTAAATGTGAAATAGATTGATATGGATTATTCTAGCCGTTTTCGTTGGACGTATGGTCCAAGATCGATTAATGGCATTATATCTCCCAAATTCTACAATGGACTCGAAACATTTATAAATTTCGCCACTAATAATGGGATGAATCAGGAAAAGATTAGGTGTCCCTGCAACAAATTTAGATGTCGGAACAAGAATACGTATCATAAACCTAATGACGTGAAAGCACATTTGTATACAAATGGGTTCATGCCCAATTATTGCAATTGGATTTCTCACGATAAGGAAATATGGGGTCATGAATACAATGATCATCCGTCTGCGTCGACTTCACACGGGCCGGTTGACGAGACTTCTGGATCTAGCTCGTACCACTATATGATCACGGACTTAACCTCTGGTCCCCACTTAAATGTGGATGATGAGCCCCCTAATGAGGAACCTCCTAATGATTATTCTGCACATTTTTATAACATGTTTCGTACAGCGAATCAGGATATATTTCCTGGTTGCGAATCGCACTCACAGTTGTCATACAATGCCCTATTGTTGAACATTAAAACTAAAAACAGACTGTTTAAAAGGGGCTATAATCAAATAGTTCAGGCGATTCGTGATCTTTGTCCAAATAGTCTGGTGCCCAAGAAATTTTTTGATAGCAAACAACTGATAGTGAGATGGGTCTTCCAGTGGAAAGGATCCATTGTTGTGCACAGAACAGCATGTTATACTGGGGTGCAGATGGTGAACTTGAATATTGTAAGTGTTGCAGTTAGACACGGTTCAAAACGGTTAGTCGTGATGTGAATAGTCGACTTAAAAAGAAGTGTCCTTTTAAGAAGATGTTCTACTTTCCTATCATTCCTCGACTGCAAAGATTGTATCAGTCGAATGCTACTGCAAAGGATATGACATGGCATGCATGTTGCTCTAATGACCACTCCGGTGTTATGCGTCACCCTGCAGACTCACATGCTTGGAAACACTTGGACCAATCGCATCCTGAATTTGCTTCAAAAATTCGGAACGTGAGGTTGGGCTTGAGCACTGACAGTTTTCAATCGATTGAGGCACATGGGAAACAATATTCATCATGGTCAGTGACAGTGACACCGTACACTACCCCCATGGATGTGCATGAAGGATCAATTCACGTGTATTTTTAAGTGTGTTTAAACATGTGTATTTTTAAGTGTGTTTAAACACACTTAAAAATATATGTGGCGGTTCAATCACAGCATCCGCCGAAAAGCCCTAAATTGAAACAGCAAAACGATGTCGTTTTGAGTTTTCCGATCGATTTGGAACTAAAATTAAACATTGTCAAGGTTATTGGAATTAAGTCGATAACCAAAAAACTTATAGGACTAAATCTATTTTAGGCTAAATTATGGGACCATTTGTGATTCATACTCCTACTATGCATATATGTGTGGTTGCTCAAAAGTATCTCCAAAAGATAAGAAATTAGGTATTCGTACTCATGGGCAAAATTGGCACGTGTCCAGGGGCGGACACATTCATAGGCAATGTGGGGCAATTGCCCAACCTCAATTTTTACTATGAAATACCATATATACCCTTCAAATTTTTAAAAATTTCAAAAATATATTAGAGATAGACACGGCAATTCCCCCAAATTCAACACAGATTTCATCGTTTCTTAAACCCTACCTCGCAGAGCTGAACGTTGAACAACTGCTCTGCCCTGCTCGCAAGTTGCACATCAAAGTTTCAGAATTGAAATTGTAGAGAAAAAGAGGTAAGAGATTGAACGGTTTGGAATAGTGTTCCTCGGCTCCCTCTTCTTATTCGTTTATTTATGGAGTTGGAGTAAATACGTTTCACTTTAATAAACTGGATATTTTTTTTACCCTATTTCATTTCAATTTTCACGAAAGTTCACTATTTTATGTGATTCATTTATTAATTGTTAGTGGAGTTATGGACACCACAAAATACATCTAATTTAAAGAGGGTATTAACGAGGGAAATGGGTTTAGGGAGGGCTTTAACGAGGGGAAAAATCCTCCGTTAAAAAGTCTTCTAAAAAATTTAACGAGGAAAAAAAAATCCTCCGACAAATAACGAGGGTTTTGCCGAGGAACCGACATTATGTCGGTTCTCGAGGGCGACTTCCCTCGCCAAGTTTCGACACGAGGGCCCTCACTGCTTTCAAATTTAACGAGGCCACCACCTCGCCTTCCGAGGCTTAATTAACGAGGGCAACTTGGCGCTCGCCAATTGGGCGAGCATTTTACCGAGGGAAAAATACCCTCAGAAATTAATTGCGGTATTAAAAATCAATTAAGCTAGGTTTTGAGCCGCCGGAGGGAGGGCTCAAGCGCACTCCACTTGAACCACTTTGGGACACGCGAGCCCCTCCATCAGAAGCGGCGATATATGGGCGAAATTCACCCCCCATGTGATTCGAACATGCGACCTCCCGGTATATGGAGGCCTTGTGTGTTCCGCCTAACCGTTTGGGCTCGGCGAGTTGTTTGTTAGGATTGTATTTTTAATTGTATAGGTATTATATATTGTGTTTTTACAAAAAAATTTCTTCTATCATTTATTTTAATTGTTTGTCATGCATATATTTACTTTGATTAAGTTAAAATATTTATAATAAAATTATGTAATAAATAATTTATATTCTTATGCATCATTTATTATTATGAATACATTTATATATATTCTTTTATTAATTATTTTTATAAAAATATTATTAATAAAATTTTTAAATAATTAGTTTTATATTCTTTTTCACTATTTATTATTATGAATACATTTATATATTATGTTTATATTAATTATTTTTACTAAAATATTTTCAAATAATCATTTTCATACTCTTTTTCACTAAATGTAATCCTAATACATTTGAATTAAATTATTTTTAATAAAAAAAAAATTAATAATCATATTTACGTATGTAATATTTACTAACAAATATACATATTGATCATTTTTTTTTAATATTTTCAATAAAATTGCAAAATTATTACTTTTGTATTATTTTTCACTATTTACTTAACACATGTACATATACACCTATAATAATCTTTTTTTTAATAAAATTTTAAAGCATTCTCACAAACTAATAACAGAGATTAATCAATAATATTCATTTTTTTTTAGCGCAATCAATAATATTCATAAAAAATAAACATAAAACACACATGTGGTGTTCGAATATTCTAAAATAAAACACAACAAAATATGTAGCGTTCGAAAGCAACATAAAACATAACAAAATATTCAGTCAAATGTTTAAATAACACACACACACAAAGTTTAATGCATCACATCATCATCATGATCATCATCTTCATTGTCATTTACTGTGGAAAAATTATCAATAGGAATTTGGGATCAAATGCATGACCTGCATCCACTAGATCTCCCAAATAAAGACCTTGAGGTTGAATTCCCGCGATAACGACAATAATGATGAAGACGGCGTCGAATCTGGAACCACCGACCAATACCCAATGATCATGAGAGACGGAGGGGAATGATGATCACCGTGAATCAATCAAAGGTGATGATGATTCTTCTAGGAATCGTGAGATCGACGCATTTAACTCAACGATCATGATCCACCACAGATCCGACTACATATACGCCAGTGTTCAATCTTAAGTATGTTATACCACTTTGTCTTTTATTTAAATATCAATTTATATATCATGATATATATGTCAAGTGTAACACTCTTTTTAATTTTACATGTTGCATCCCCTAATAAATGTTCGAGGATCATAAGAAAGATAATGTTCGAGGATCGAAAGAATAGGTGGTACAAATATTTTAAACAAAGAAAAAACATTCCGTGTATGCATTCATTTGATTAATGTAAATAACTTATTATGCTTATTATATTGTTATGCTTATAATTAATCAACGTGCGTAATTTTCATTTTTTGTTGAAGGATGTCACCCATGGGATACAAATGGTCTTCCACAATCAAACAAAGCACATATTAAAGATTTGTTTCAAGAAGGTCAAGAACCTCTAACAAAAAATAAAAAATTAATGATCTTCTCAATAATATAAGAAACCTTACACCGTAAAAAATGCAAAATGTTTGTCACCACATGGGACGTTATAAAATATGGAAGACTTTGAAACTTTATTTTATGACCGAATTCGGTCAAGGCAAAGAAAATTAAAAGCTTTTAAAAATGATATATAAATCCAAAAATCCACAATGATATGGAGGATCCAAAGGAGCCATAGATTTTATGATGAATTTGTAAGTAGTTTTTGGATCACAACAAATCGATATTTAAATTATTTTAGTACATAATAATTATAATCCGTAACATGGACGCCTTTAACAATTGATGAAGATCGAATAACGAAAAATTATACAAAATAATAAGGTGATGATGATTCTTCTAGAATCGTTGAACTCGGCGATCATGATCCACCACAGATCCAACATGGACTTTTGTCCTTTATTTACCGCAATTTATAATGCATATATATTTGGAAGACTTTTTAAAGCATTTTCATCCCTAAAAGGTACCACATAAGAAAGAGATGCAATCCGAATTGAAAAGGTTTTCAAGTAACTTTGTTTATCCAATATTTGATTAATGTAAATAATTTAACTTTTAATTAATCAATATTTTCATTTTTGTGTAGGATTCACACGGGATAACTCAAGTAACAAAGTTTAAAATATTTGTATGTCGCCAGTTTTCTTTGGAAGACCCTTGTTTACCGTAAAAAAATCAAAATACAAAAAACTTTGAAACTTTATTGACCACCAGACTCAAGGCAAAGAATCCATAGATTTGAAAAAATCGGCATCCAAAAATCCAATTTATATCCAAAGGAAGATGATTGTCTTTTGATTCCCATGGGAAATTATTTTAAGACATTGGGGTAAACGCCAAAATTATACAAAATTCAATTCGCAACATGGGACGCCCCAACCGCGAACATCTGGGATCCTATCGAACACTACTCCCAATTTGATCAAGAACGCTTCAAGTAACTTTTTGTTTATCCAAAATAGCATGAAAGACAACAAAGAGAGGAAACGGCTGACATATGACACAAATGCAGAGTCAAATGAATATATGAGCATGATTTTTAAATCCATGTTTAAAGTAAAAGACAATTCAATTCCACAAACACATCTTCAAATTGGCAAGGAACCGTGTTTGATCAAGAACGCTTTTGCTCCACAAATAGACGTGGCAGGAACCGGCTGGATGACACACGATTCAAAAGAATCATCAGCACCTTACTCCCCATTGGGTCATCATCGCTCCTGGTTCCCAACAAATGGGTTATCAAATAAACCGACCCAAGGGTTATTACGCACAGGGTCATTAGGAATTTTTTGTTCCTCCATTCCTCAAAGATCGCGCCTTTTGTTCCTCCAATGCCCCTCCAGAGGGTCCCAAAGGGTTCTACCGCTCAGATTCGACGCCGTTCCATCGACTCTTCCGGGAGTACTCAAGGTCTCACTGACTTGATCAGAGCCGCCGGTGCATTTGATCCCACTTTTTTTCCTCCTATTCAATTTCCCACAGTAAATGACAATGAAGATGATGATCATGATGATGATCATGATGATGATGTGATGCATTAAACTTTGTGTGTGTGTGTGTGTTATTTAAACATTTGACTGAATATTTTGTTATGTTTTATGTTGTTTTCGAACGCTACATATTTTGTTGTGTTTTATTTTAGAATATTCGAACACCACATGTGTGTTTTATGTTTATCTTTTATGAATATTATTGATTGCGCTAAAAAAATGAATATTATCGATTAATCTCTATTATTAGTTTGTGAGAATGCTTTAAAATTTTATTTAAAAAAAGATTATTATAGGTGTATATGTACACGTGTTAAGTAAATAGTGAAAAATAATACAAAAGTAATAATTTTGCAATTTTATTGAAAATATTTAAAAAAATAATGATCAATATGTATATTTGTTAGTAAATATTACATACGTAAATATGATTATTTAAATTTTTTTATTAAAAATAATTTAATTCAAACGTATTAGGATTACATTTAGTGAAAAAGAGTATGAAAATGATTATTTGAAATTATTTTAGTAAAAATAATTAATATAAACATATATATATATATAAATGTATTCATAATAATAAATAGTGAAAAGGAATATAAAACTAATTATTTAAAAATTTTATTAATAATATTTTTATAAAAATAATTAATATAAATGTACTCATAATAATAAATGATGCATAAGAATATAAATTATTTATTACATAATTTTATTATAAATATTTTAACTTAATCAAAGTAAATATATGCATGACAAACAATTAAAATAAATGATAGAAGAAAAAAAATTATAAAAACACAATATATAATACCTATACAATTAAAAATACAATCCTAACGAACAACTCGCCTAGCCCAAACAGTTAAGCGGAACACACAAGGCCTCCACATACCGGAGGTGAATATTCGGAATACATGGGGGCGAATTTCCCACCATATACGCCAAGCAAATATGGGGCTCAAGGTCCCCCGGGTTCGTGGGTGAGCCCCCTCCTCCACTGCTCAAACCCGGCGAATCGCATTTTTAATACCGCAATTAATTCGCGAGGGTCTTTTTCCCTCGGTAAAATGCTCATCCAATTGGCGAGGGCCACGTTGCCCTCGCACCTTATTGGTCAGAAGGCGAGGGCCATTGGCCCTCGTTAAATTTGAAGAGGGCATTAGCGAGGGCCTCGTGTCGTAAACTTGGCGAGGGAAGTTAGCCTCAGAACCGACATGTGTCACCTCGACAAAACCCTCAAGTATTTGTCGAGGGCTATTTTTCCCTCGTTAATCTTTTTATTTAGGAGCACTTTAACGAGGGATTTTTTTCCCTCGTTAAAGCCCTCCCTAAACCCATTTCCCTCGTTAATACCCTCTTTAAGGCCCTCTTTAAATTAGATGTATTTTGTGGTGATGGGAGGAATTCAAGTTAATTATTAATTAAGGTTAGTAGATGAGTGGGAATTGGGATAGTGCCATAGTGGGATTCTGTAAACAACCGTCATCTATCATCTATGAATATATAATAGTTTTTTTTTCCCTCAAAGACTAGGTAATACTTTATATTGGAGACTTGGGGATTATTAAGCTTTTGTAATGACTAATGGGTTGAAAATTTATTTTGGAGTGTTACTGTAAATTTATAAATCTTTATTATTGGACTAAGATTAAGAAAGTGAGTTAAGATAAATTTAATTTTGGGATTATTTGTGTGAATGAGTACTAAATTAAGATAATTTATTGTTTAATTGTTTGGACTTTAGAGTTGAGTATTTGCCTATGTTATCTTAAATTAATATTGTGTTTTAATTTTATTATTGCAGAGTCATGTCTATTCACAAGTATTTTCACAAAATTGATAAACAATCGTCTTCATCCAATGCAACTCAAGAAAAAAAGAATTGTCAAGTAAAAGAACAAATACTATTAATATTGATATGCCAGTAAATGTTGCTTCTTCGCAAAGGTTCAGTCAAATACCACAAAATACAATTCTTGAAAATTTTGATTTGCCAAAACTTCCATCAAATCCGGGTAAAAGGCCACGAATCACTGAGTATCATCCTAATATTCGCGAAAGAGTGCGGAGAAATTATTATTTAAATTGGGCTTGTCAACCTAATCTTAAGATGTTTCCTCAAACAAAATTCGGTGGGCTATTGAGAAGATTTAACCGTTCATGGTTCAAGGAATATAGTTGGTTGGAATATAGCATAATCAAAGATGTTTGTTTCTGTCTTTGTTGTTATCTATTCAAAAATGAATGTGGTGATCAAGGAGGTGGTGATACATTTGTAACTGAAGGTTTTAAGGATTGGAAGAATAAAAATAAACTTCGCACGCACGAGGGAACTAGCAATAGTGCTCACAATCATGCTTTGAGAAAGTGTAGAGATCTTCTCAATCAGAAGCAGCATATTGAACCAACTTTTGTTAAAATGACTGATGAAGCAAAAAAAGAGTATTGTACTCGGCTAAATGTATCAATAGATTGTGTTAGATGGTTTTTGAAACAAGGACTTGCTTTTCGTGGTCATGATGAATCGAAGGAGTCGGGTAATCAAGGTAATTTTTTGGAACTTCTTAAATTCCTTGCAGACAATAATGAGGGTGTTAGAAGAATTGTCTTACAGAATGCCCCTAAAAATCTCAAGTTAACAGCTCCTCATATTCAGAAAGATATTGTTAATGCATGTGCATCTGCAACGACAAAAGCTATACTTGATGAGCTTGGTGTTGATTTTTTTTGTGTCCTTCTCGATGATTCTCGTGACGTGTCTATAAAGGAGCAAATGGCAGTAGTTCTAAGATTTGTGGATAAGAAGGGCTGCGTGCTTGAAAGAATACTGGGATTTAAGCATGTTGAGTGCACTAGTACTCTGTCACTTAAAATTGCACTTAAAGATCTCTTAAACTCGCATGGATTAAATATATCTATGTTGCGTGGACAAGGTTATGATGGAGCAAGTAATATGCGAGGAGAATTTAATGGATTGAAGGCTCTTATCTTGAAAGAAAATAAAACGGCATATTATGTCCATTGTTTTGCGCACCAACTTCAACTTGCTCTTGTAGGTGTGGCGAAAAACCACATCGTATTTGTGAACTCTATGTTTTGATTTTTCATGTGGTTAATTTTGTTGGGGGCTCTTGTAAACGAAAAGATATGTTACGAGAACAACAAGCGTCAAGAATTATAGAAGCCTTGGAAAATGAAGAGATTGTTAGTGGACGAGGATTGAATCAAGAAAGCACTCTCATTCGCCCTTGTGATACACGTTAGAGCTCACATTACGGTACTATCTTGAGCTTAGTTAAATTGTTTGACTCTATAATTGATGTGCTTTGTGAGATTATAAAACATGGAACCACTACAAAGAGGTGAAGCATCACGTTTGAAAAAAGAAATGTTATCTTTTGACTTTGTTTTTTATTTGCACTTGATGAAATCAGTATTGGGGATAACAAATGATTTATGCAATGCGTTGCAAAAGAGAGATCAAGATATAGTGAATGCTATGAACCTTGTAGATATATCAAAGAAAAGACATCAAGTAATGAGAGATGATGGATGGGGTTCTTTGGTAGATGATGCATCTATTTTTTGTGCAAAACATGGCATTGAAGTGCCAGATATGGATGATGTTTATGTGGGTGGCAAGAGTAAAAGGCGAAGAGTTGAAGAGATGGCAAACTCGCATCGATATTGTGTCGAGGTCTTCTGTACTATCGTTGATATGCAATTGCTTGAGCTAAGTGGTTGATTCAATGAGGTAACTACATAATTGTTACTTTGTGTGGCTTGTTTGAATCCGTGCAACTCTTTTGAAGCTTTCAATTTGGAGAAGTTAGTTCGTTTATCAAAATTTTATCCAAATGAATTTAATTACAGATATGCGCTCAAATATTGATATTTTGAACGTAAAGGGTCTTGGCGAGGTAGCTCAAAAAATGGTTGAAACTAAAAGAAATGGAGCATACCCTTTAGTCTACAAGCTTATAAGATTAGTCTTGGTTTTGCCGGTTCCAACTGCTACAGTGGAAAGAGCATTTTCTGCTATGAATATCGTGAAGAATCGGCTTCGCAACCGAATGGGTGATGAATGGATGAATGATAATTTAGTAGTGTATATTGAAAAGGAAGTGTTCAATTGTGTATCTAATGAAACTATCATTCATAGATTTCAAAGTATGGCAAACCGTCGTGGTCAATTGTAATTTAAAATATTAATTAGTTATAAATTACTTTTTATCTTATAATTTTCATTGGGTTTTTTTTTTGCCCTGGCTGGACCGCAATCCTATGCGTCCGCCCCTACATGTGTCCCTAGGTCAGAAAAATAGATGGTGCTGAAAAAAGATCTACAACAATCCAGCAGGGTGTACACGACTTAGGTTCATGCTACACTTTCAAAATTGTGTTATGCTCTGTGAGTTCTCAAATTTTTCCCAAGATCAGTCCTAAATTTTAGCTTTTCAACTATGATTAGAGTTTGCAAATTAACATCATCTTAGTAAGTATCTATTACGATTTATTTTTCTTATCTTCAACATGTGTATTAAAAATTTGCTGGTGCATTTAATCACGCCCTAGACCTTATCGAAATTGTTACTCCATCCATCCCACTCTTATTTGAACATGATTTACTAAAAAGGTAAGTCCCAAAATTTAATTGAACATTTTTATAAATAGCAATAAAATATTTTTTTTCTTTTTATCTATATCCCTTAAATATCTAAATATTAGTATATTTTATGTCATTACTTTTCTCACACTAAAGTCAACTTTATTGCATTCAATTTACATAAATATCATTACTTTATCATTTAACCGCTTATCATAAAGCAACTTTAGTCATTTTTAATAATAATAATAAACAACTCATATATTAAAATCCGTGCAAATTAATTAGTAAATATTCAATTAAGAGCGAGATGGAGAGAGTACAATATAATATATTATTTTAAATTGTTGTATATTATTATTATAATTTTTAGTTGTTAGATTTTTATATTAAACTTTTATGCCCATAAATGGTTTACTATGTCTTTTACAAATGGAAACTTGGGAAATTATTAGTTAAAAGACATTCTGATAACATGTAGAATGGAACCTTAGTCATGAAAGCTTTTATCTTCATCTAAAGTGGCCATTTTCTAATTACTATTCTAATGATATATATAAGTAGTATGATATTTGTTCTTCTTTGTGTTAAAAATTAAAACACACTAATTTAATTACATGGAGAATACTAGATCTTTCATTTGTATCGCGATGCTTCTGGTGTTATTATTTGCATCACGTACGTTAATTCGTCTTTCCTCAAGCACATATCACTTTAAATATTTCAACCTCACTACAACATATGTCACTTTATGCATCACCTTAAAAATGTTACATAATAGCTATAAAGTGTTACTATAGCAAATAGGTAATACTTTTAGTGGTGTTGCAATTGTTAATGATGCCTAAAGTCTAAAGTAACACTTATGGTATCATTTTGTAAAAAGTGTTACATTATGCAACACCCTGTGATAACACTTTACAAATGTTACACATGAATTTTATGTAACACTTTTTCTTATTAAATCAAAATTAAAGAATAGCAAAAAGAATTGTAGTTGCTTGGTTTCTAACCCTGTACGTTTAGGCCAATAAGGCAAACTCTAACCAAAATGCTACTCTATGATTATTTACAAACTTTGGACATTAGTGTTATTTAAATCAATAGCGGCTTTTTTTTAATATAACGATGGAAACCACGTGCCTTGTTCTAGATCGATTATCCCATTTTTTCTAAGTAGTTTTTACTTTTAAGAATTGTATTTTGACCTAACTCACTTATTGTATGATTTTGATACATGTATGTGTGATATTTAATGATTTTTTTATGGATGAAATTGGAGGGTTATTAATTAATAGGTTAATGAATGATGTTTGATGAATTTACAGAAGAAAGTTTGGTGAGAATATGTGAATCACCGAGTTCAGATTACAAAGGAATGTGTTTTAACAAAAACAATTGCAAGGTTGTTTGCGAACAGGAAGGGTTTCCTGACGGCGAGTGTGTAGGACTTAGGCGCCGCTGCTTTTGTAAAAAACCTTGTTAAAATTAAATCAGTTTTTGATTGATGAAAACTTATATGATATCTCTATTTCCATCAATGTAATGCAAAATTATTTTGCACATTAATTCTAAATAAGGAATTTTTATTTTGGACAAATTGTTATTAACTTTTCCTACCAAATAAAATTATCAACTGCAAGTACACTGCGTCTATTATAAGATAGCAAGCTAGATATTGATCTCACATATAAAATTTAGTGCAAAAGTGATCTAGCTAGTTGACAATAGTCTATCTAGAGTAATTGAAAATTCATCATGGTTTTAATAACTAAGGTTACTTCTAATTGTTTGACAAAAATTATCATAAAGTAAAATCAACAAGCACGTAGCCGTAAATCATAATCACCAATACTCATGCAATTAAATTAAGAAAAGTAGTCGATACCACGAACAAATTAAAACTTATTTCAAGACAATTGCAATATTTAGAGAATAATAATTTGGCTTTAATTATTTTTTTCGTTCATCAGACTCTCAAACTTATTGTATATTTATTTAGAGACAATAATTTAGCTTACATTCCATATATATAAAATGATTATTCATCTATTATTTGATTGTGGCAACATGTCTTTTAAATGTTCCATCTCGGTTAAAGATAATGAGCAAGTATATATTTTAAAAACACATGTAGCGACAACTTACACACGGAAACATGACAAGAAACAAAATAGTTATATAGAATTCGTGAAATTAATTATTGACAAATCTTCTTATTCCTACACGCACAGCGTCGTGTGGGTCCTTGAAGTTCACACGTGCCATCTGGATACGTCGGAGGGCACTTAAATTGGCACTCCACATCAGATTTACAACCTCCCACAATAATGAAACTAGTGCTCCATATCAATTTCATTTTCAGAAATTAATCAAGCCATTAATTTAACGAGTAGGTTTCTAGTCAAATTTGTTTATAGTAGTAAATTTATGTCATTATATTTATAAATTAATATTATTATAATTATCGATTGATATTATTATATTTATGAATTGAATTGTAGTATTAAATATTATAGATACTAATTTATAAGAGTATTGATATCATTTTATAAATATAATATATGAGTTTCATAATTATAATCAACTCTTAACATTACATTTATAAATATGTATTATAACATTAAATATTATAGATATAAATTTATTTGAGCAATAATATTAATTTACTAGTGTAATACTATCCATTTTATAGTATGAATAAATTTCACATGAGAGTTTGTGAAAATTAATAGTTCAGGGTTGTTTTGTATTATGCATGTATACATATATTGAAATAGGAAATGGAACGGAAAAACACTAACGAGAGGCCAAAATAAACACCATGAAGAACACAATGGTACAAAATCTCTTCTTAGCCTCCATAATTTCTCAACAAATATTAAATGTAATTTTTGTTCACAGCTACACGATATGAATGATCAAACAGTCCAATAATGTGTGAATTTATAGAGGTGTGACAAAACCCAACGGTTTGAAATTTGTTATTATATACTGATTCTGAAATCAGTTATTACAGAAAATGGGATTTATTATGATTGATTCTGAGATATTCTTTTGGTTAATGATGATCACAAAAACAAAATCGGAATTTAATTTTTATTTTATTTTAGTTTTTTGCTATTTGTTATTAGGCAAAATTTTATATGGTCTCAAGTTCAAATAAAAAAAAATCATCGATCATCACTTTATGTATGTGCATACGAAATGTCACTGTTTAAAAATATTTTAAAATAATTAAAATTGAATAAAAATTATTAAACTTGAATAGATTGAAACCTAAATTGATAAAGTAAAATGAAAAAAAAATTAAAATAGCCCAAAGTTACATGGCTAAAAATTAAAATTAACTCCATGTGCACAATCAAATAATAAATGAATAATCTTTAAGATATGTAAGCTAAAATATTATCTTCATTTATTCAAATAAAATATATTATTACCTATATAGTTATAGAGAATTCGTATATAAGAGTTTAACAATCAACAATTGATCATGATTTTACTCCTACACACACAGCGCCGTGGAAAGGGCCTTAAAATTTGGCACTTAAATAATTGGCACTCTATAATTTGGTAAATATATATATCTTATCTATTAAAGGTGAATCACCCCAATTCATATGGTGACTTTATTTTAAATTTTTAAATTTTTATGAAAAGTTATTTATGGTATTATTATTAGTTTTTATTTTTTTAATCTCAATTATTCATTATTTAATTGGCAAATTCTGTTGTGCACTATTTGCACCAATTTTGATTTGGTGCAATTAGATTTCAATTCAGTTTTTTTTTTTTACTAGTTCGGTTTTTTTTTAATGGGCCCGACCCGAACCCGGCCCAAGTTGTTCATGATTCACCCGGCCCGAATAGATCATGATTTAGGGTTCAAGATTTAGTGTTTAAGATGTAGATGGTTTATCCAAATTAAAATTGCATCCAATTGCACCAATTGCATCTTGTGCAATTGGTGCATACAAGCATTTTGATATTTACTTTTCATTTATCTCTAATATATTAATTGGGCAAAGTATAGGGTGAACAAGTTTCACGGTGAAACTGGTTAAGGAGTGTGACTTATATTACTGAAGAGTGTGACTTTTTACTATAATGGGTTTGACGTTTTACTGTAAAGTGTATTACTCATAAAAATGAAGGGTGTGACTTACATTATAGCAGAAAGTGTCGTAGTGATAACTAAAGGGTGTGACTTATATTACTAAAGAATATGCTGTAAAAAAAAAAAATCAATTTCACGGTGAACAAGTTTCACAGCATACCAACTCTATTAATTGTGAATCACCCCTTATTGATTATAGATGTAATTTTTTATTCTAATATTGTATGTGCATATGTTCATTCATTTCTTATTCTAAATTACACTCTTCCATTTCTTTTAAATGTCTTTTTAATTTTTTAAAATATTTATATAATAAACGGCGTTCTGATATTTCCTCCCCTGATTATCTCATATACACCCCTGATAAATAATTTTTATGTTCATTTTCTTATGCCAACATTAACCTTAATTTTTTATAATTAAATATTTTTAACAATAATTATTATTGGCTTAAAAAATTATTCACTCAGCATATTTGTAGGAAAATTAAAAAATTTAATGAAGGGTGAAAATATCAAAATGATATGTATTATGTAAATATATATAAGACTTAAATGAGTATAATGTCTAATTTTAATGGGAGGAAGTAATTTAGAATAAGAAATAAAAAAAAATGTGCACATACAATATTAGAATATAAAAATTATATTTATAATCGAATTAATCAAACTAGTTAAATATTTTAAATATTTAATTTAAATTAATAATATAAAAATTATTTTGAATCTCATGTAGTATGCGGGGTTACGTGTTAGTGGTTTTTAAAACTAAATATATATTTTTTATAATTAATTGATAAATAATTTAACTAAAGATTGATATTTTCAAGCTTATTTAGAATTATAAGCTTGTAAGAACTCGTGAACCAACAATATATTCGATTATTAAGTTCAAGTTTAACTTGTTAACAAATAAATTAAGTCCAAACATTCTAAAGTTTCGTTCGATTTGTTTACATCCCTGAACTCAAATCTCACGGATATCATTTTGTGGGACCAACTCAAGCATCTCTTTTGAAATTTAGCATACACAATTCGGTTTTCGTTCAGAATTACGCAGTTGTTCTGATTTTATGTGATATAAAAAATCATTTTATTGATAGATTAAAGTAGATAAAACAAAGAGATAACATGTATGACTTGTTTAATTTCGCTATAGCTGAGCTGCAAGTAATGGGTTATTATTCTTAAGAATTTTTATCATTAATTTGATACAGCTAATTAAAACCCAATGGTTTGTCAAGGCTAAGTCCATCCATGTATTTTAATAGGCCCAATTTAAAAGAATACGACGTTATGAATGTCTTGCCTACTCCAACAAATCCACAAGGTCAAAACTCATTTTGTTCAATAACTTGATTAATGCATGCACTTCACAAAAAAAACAATTAATGTTAAATAAATAGCACCTTTTGTTCGAAACTCCCCATTATTCATCCAATTATGTGCTATATACTAATTACAAGGAGTAAGCGCTATAGCTTGTGTCCTAGTTCAAACCATAACCCTTTTTCAATTAATCCCAAATTCCCAATAAATAAGTCGACTTCAGCAATTAAAATAAAAAAACATACTGTAGTATTCAAATTCATTCATTTATTATTTTGTGTATTCAACTGACCCCAAATTTTTTTTGTATAGGTAAAAAATTGAAAACTACGTCAAAGCTGTCAAAACTTTTGTAAATCACACATCTCATTTGCGCGTTGGTCTCAATAATTCGGACACGTTAAGAAACGGAATACCATCATTGGTTCCTCTAAACATCAAGATTAATACATGTATTTCTACATGAGTTCTCATATCTGAGTAATACATTATTCTGTGCCTTTCAAATTTCAAGCATGAGGGTCAACTAATAATATTGCATCTATTCCCTCGTACAAACTCACAAAAAAACCTATCAAGCAGGCCAGCTACTTCTCACTTGGTAGCTGCCACGAAAGCCATATGCCCGATCAGGTCCAACACCCGGTTACTGCAAAAAATAGCAAATACAAATGCATTCAGGCAACAAGTTGCAAGACACATTGGCATGTATACATTGATAGAGCAAAGGAGAGAGATTTATACCTGTAACCCCACTCGTTGTCATACCAGGAGACGAGCTTCATGAAGGACTTGCTAAGACCCATTCCAGCATTAGCATCAAATATGCTAGACCTATGACATAGCCAAAACAAAAAGAATTATTAAAATCATAAACTAGCAAAATTTAACGTTGTTGCATCATGGAAAATCACAACCGCATAACCTCACAGGTGCCAATATTTAATAATGGAAGATTTACAACTACATAGGAAGGTTTTAGCCTCGAAACGTTATCAAGAGTTCAGTTAAAAATAGAGCATAAGCAACTACAAAAAGTTGCACTTAATTGGGCTTGTAATTATTACTCGGGACCAAAATTACTTGTTGGACTAGAAAATTCCAGAGAAATTTTGGCCATCAACAATTGGCACTAGAGGAAAAAAAGGGCAGAGGAGAACATGATACCTTGAGTCACCAACAAAATCATTGGATACAACATCGTCGTCGGTGTACCCAAGAATGCCCCTGAGTGGACCCTCTGATGCATACCTGACAGTTTAAACACCAATCCCTTGAGTTAGTAAAATGGAGATAAACCCAAATTAAAACAGAAACCAAAAGACGAGATTCACATACTTTATGGCAGCTTTAACATCTTCATAAGAAGCGCTCTTGTCAAGACGGCAAGTCAAGTCTACCACAGATACATTAGGCGTCGGTACACGGAAAGCCATCCCAGTGAGCTTACCATTAAGGTCTGGAAGAACTTTTCCAACGGCCTGAAATTTAAATTTTGAATTAGATACAGGCACAAATGCTGGAATTAATCTTTGCACCTGGACTATCTAATACCTTAGCAGCACCAGTAGAACTAGGGATGATATTCTGCCCTGCTCCTCGACCACCTCTCCAATCCTTCATTGAAGGGCCATCAACTGTCTTCTGGGTGGCTGGACAGCAACAAGAGAGTCACAAAGATGATCCAGGGCTATGCATAAGAATGATAATGAGAAAGAGTAAAATTCGCAACACTGCAGGGACGCAACTGCAGGCACATACCTGTTGTTGCATGAACAGTTGTCATTAGCCCCTCTATGATACCAAACTCTTCATGCACTACCTGGCATATTAGCAATTGTAAAAGAACAGAAGATGAGTGATCACACTTTACAGGCTTGAACAGAAAGCTACAAAATGATAGAATTAGAAATTCGAAGATTCAACATATATGAATGAAAGTGGGGAAAAAAGAAATCAGATTTCCTTAGTACCTTGGCCAGAGGAGCAAGGCAATTGGTGGTACAGCTAGCATTGGAAACAACATCCATGCTTGGTTTGTAAGTACCTTCGTTTACACCAACTACAAACATAGGAGCGTCGGCTGATGGAGCTGAGATGACGACCTTCTTAGCACCACCCTACAGAAAACAATAAGCTATGATGAGGAGCTCAAAATTGAAATGGCAAAACATGATGTTTACATTAACACTGTTGCTAACCTTTATGTGTGCTGATGCCATCTCAACTGTTGTAAAGACTCCAGAAGATTCAACGACATACTCAACCCCATTATCACCCCAGGGAATCTCTGCTGGGTTCCTGTATTGAGAGATTATGAAGTTAGAACGGCAGAGAATACGCATGAAACATGACTTAGTATCTGGTGCAAAATGCAGCTACTATTGCGAACACTATAGTGATACCTTTTGCTGCTAACTAGGATCTGCTTTCCATTGATTTCCAATGTGGATTCATCAATGACTCTGATGTTCCCCTGGTAAAGCCCGTGGGTTGAGTCATACTTGAACATGTATGCCTGAGAAATAGACATATTTGCTTAAATCACACTACAGTAACTCATTTTCTGGAACAGGGCTATTCCAAGTAAAGTATGTGAAAGATAATGACAATTACAGTATCACGGTATGTAAATTTAATATTCACTTTTTATCCCAAATCAATACAATAAGGTGGATATTAAAAGATCAATTTTCCATATCTTCCAAATTGTTATGCTTTATTATCGCATAACAGAATATTTCCCTAATTGGGAAGTGAACAAAACTTCTGATGAAGTAAACATTTGAAAATTGGTCACACGACCAAAATAAGAGTCAGATCATTATTTTCATAAATAAAGTGCCTTACATTCTTCAAAGAAAAAACATAAGCAACTTCATTTTCAAGCTTACTAACCCCAACTTTATCACTGGTGCCTAGTAGATGTGAACCTAAATATGAGAAAAAATAACTTGTTCTTGTTGAATATAGACAACCAATCGACTCCTAAAACCCAAATATAGATTCATCCCAGCTTTCTGACATGTTAGAATACAATTCAAGCTGCACCTAAGCATGTGATTGTTACTATCATAAAATGAGCATAGGAAACTACTTCCTTTACTCTGATGTCACCAAGCAAGTCAAAAGTGCAAATGAAGCTTAATAAGCACACTGACCATGTATTTTGCATCAATGAAAGGATCGTTAACTGCCACCACCTCGATATCATCCCTGAAGGTTGCTATCCGTAAAACCAGTCTTCCAATGCGTCCAAAACCTGCATGGTAACAAGCTGTTAAGTCTTATGTTACCTTGATACTTTTCAGTAGTAGACTGTAACTAGATGTAATTCCAAAAATAGCAATTACAGAACAAAAAAAAGTTACAGTACCAATCACAAAGAGGACCGTATATCTGAAGTTTAAATGGAAGCAGGATGACAAAACATACCATTGATGCCTATCTTTGTTTTCCCACTGCTGCGAGATTCTGAATCAGTTAAATATAGGATGCAGCTTGTCAAAACACATAAAACATAAATGACCCCTAATCCAGTAAGCAAAAAGCAAGTGTGTAGGCCTTACTGGGCACTGTTCGAGGTGTCGCTGTTGCTGTCGCTTTAATGGGCTGAATAGCACCGGTAGTAGCCTTCCTACAATTCAAATTGAGCATCATTTGAAGTTAGAGTAACTAGCATTTCAAGATATTGCAAAATGTATTAAGTATTCACGCACTGTAGCGAGAAGGAACCCAGAGGAACATTAGTTCCAAAGATGGTTGTCTGGAACTTCAAAGCATTGGCATCCTGGCTAAGGCCACCGCATGATACCTACAATAGATTATGCAATTATACATTATAGCATTGTAAGAGAACTTTCCTTTAGCCATCAAATAAACGAACATTGTGAAATGGTCACTTTGTCAAGTGTAGTTACTAGTCCAGCAGAAGTTAAAAAACTTCTTTGCTGCAACTAATCAAACTCAAGCATAGAAAGGTAAAAACTACTCAATACACGATACAATAAAAAAGATGAAGCCGAAATAGGAAGCGTTTTGAAATTTAACTTGTGTTAACAAGAAAAAAAAAATTTGAAGAAAATCTCGTCAAGAGAAAACCAACGGCACTGTGCTCATGTACTATTCAATCATTTACATTTTCAAAAATTAAGTTCCATATTTTATTAATCGGTGCAACAATTTACAGATCGAATCACTTCATTTTTCATTCCACAGAACTCTCTCCGAGATTAGCATACGGAAATCACAAACAACGGAAAACGCAAAAGCAAACATTCATCCGAAAAGTCGCTCAGTAAATATATAAGCACGAATTTCAGAATCCGAAAATCCAGAAGCACACCAAAACGAACCATCAAAAAAAAAGTTAATCCAACAAAAAAAAAAAAAAAAAAACAGCTCCACAAAATCAGAATGCTAGCATGAATCCAGAAATCAAAAAACAGCTAATGCGAGCTCAATTCAAAACAACAACAAAAAATCATCACAAACCTTGGACCGATCGGAGTGACGGAGAGAGTCGGTACAGAAAACAGGCGACGGCGCAGATCTGATAACAGAGAACGCCATCTCTTCAACAACAAAACTCTTCACGGCGTAAAAGAGACGCTACAGGAACACAATGATGTATACAAATAGAGAGAAAGAGAAACCCTAGAGAGATGAAAAGAGTCCTTGGCTTTTGAGAGAAAGAGCTGGCCAACTTTCGAAGACTATTTATTAAATAAGGCAAAGAAATGAAGGAAGGGGGCGGAGATTATTAAGAAATGTGTTGCTCGTGGCCTAAAGCAAAATACCGAAATTCCTACTTTGATTTTAAAGTTTAGAAATTGAAACGACAATATTTAACATTAAAAACTATAACGCTCTCTGTTTCTTACGCTGGTGAGGGTTGTCGTTTTGTGTGGGCCCAGTGCTGGGGTTGGCAGCCACATCAGACGTTCCGAGGGTTTTCCCCTGCCCTCCTGATTTTCTGGGCCCACTGCATCTTTTTCAGACGTTCGCTTTTTGCTCTTTTTAGTGCTTAAAACAATCAAATTTTGCGCTCAAATAAAAAAACAATCAAATCTCAAAAGTCATTTTCTTGTAAAATTGTTTCAACATTATTTAGTAAAGTATCGATTAAATATTTAAACAAGAAAATAAAATAAGTAAGGATTTGTAAAAAAAATGTATGAGTAAATAAACATAATTTAAAATTGTTTGCGTTGCATCGGCCTATAAAAATCTTTATTTTTTCAATATATGCATTTAATTTAGAGTTAATCTCTCATTAACCAGGTATATGCTATGAACTTAAATTATTTGACTCATTTTACTCATTTTAATACAATTTTCTAAATTACTAAACTTGACCCGTATTATACCCTAAATAGGGTCAAATGTCATAAATTAAAAATTTAGTGCATAGCATAAATCAAGTCTATACAACTTTTTATCTTTAATTTATTGTCTTCTATTCTACTTAATTTAACACACAATATTTCCCTTTAGGCAAAGAGTGTTACTTTTATTTTAAAAAATTAAGAGTATTACTTTTAAAGCACCTTTAAAAATAGGTTTATTGAATAGACAATTTTAATATATATATATATATATATATATATATATATATATATAAAAGCAGAAACCGCCTCAAATTTAGAAACTATTAGATTTCCCCGCAAAAAATTATTACTAAATTGGGAGATGAATATTTGGAAAAATATTAACAAATCTTTGTGATAATTTCAAATATTAGATTTGAGAAAAAATCTTTGGAATATTTTTGTATCGAGAAAAATATTTGGAATAAATATTAACAAATTATAATGGATTGAGACAAAAAATTTAAATAAATATTAATAAATTATAATCAATTGGAAAAATATTTGGAATAAATATGTATGGTATAAATATTAAAAAATTATAATGGATTGAGAAAAATCTTTGAAAAAAATATGTAGAATATACAAACAATAATGTTAAATTGGGAACAAATCTTTGGAATATGGGAAAAATCTTGTGAATAGATATGTATGAAATAAATATTAACAAATTATAACGGATTTTTTTGAAAAAAAATATGTAGAATATTTCATTTTAAATTTAATCTCAACCCTACATTTAAATATATTTTTTTTAAAATAAAGAATCCCAACCTTATATGTTAAATTCTAATTCCATAAATTTGAATTTTATAAGCATTATTTGTGCAAAAGAAAAAATTGTCTTTAATTTCAACAATGATATAGAAAGTTCAAATTCAAAAAAGATACATTGATCAAAGTCAAGATTGAGAAAGATTAGTTGAATACAGATTTATTTATCTTATATCTTTTTCCTACAAGCCAAAACTTTTATTTGAATTTTCCAGAAACAACAAATGTTTTAATTTTATATTAATTTTAAATTTTTTTAGAGATTAATACATCATAACCGTGCATCACACGAGTACAAATACTAGTATATATAGATAGATAGATAGAATAAATTTAATATTATCTATAAGCTTTAATTTACAATGAGGTGTGGAATAAATTTATTTATATTATTTTTTTACATACTTTAATAAAAAAAATTGCAAATTATAATAATTTTAATTTTCCAATTTTTGGAGGGGATATCAAGTTGGGGATAGTCCATTTCTCATTCTCATCCAAGTTTGGATTGGACACATTTTTATTACTTATCCAAATACTCATTCATCTTTATAATATATTTGCACACTTATTTTATATATATATATATATATATATATATATAATCATCGTTTTTCAGTTTTCTCCCACCACTCATTTTCTCGTTTAACTTTTCTTATTTCACTTCAATTTTTATATGACCATTCATTTATTATCTCATTAATTAACGATAATAAAATAATATAATCAAATTTAATTTGACATAATGATCCTATTCATCCATTTTTTTTTAATCTTCATCCATATTTCATGTGACACCATCTCTAACTAAAAATACCCAAAAGGTTGATTGGTTGTGCAAAGGGGTGATTTTTTTATTATGAAAAAAAAATTTCATATGAGACGGTCTCATGCATGAGACGAAGTATAATTTAACACAATTTACATTCATATCTTTTAAAGTGTTAAAGCGTCAATATTCAAATTACACTTTGTATCACCGTGAGATAGTCTTATGCAAGTATGTCTTTTTTTATCATATATTCAGTTTTTTTTCACTATTTTTTTTTAACCAAGCACCGTAATCTGAGAGTAATGTTTTTGTAAACTTATTCACTTGAACTTCATTCAGTTTTTTTACCCATCTACAAAATAGATCTAACAAAATTAATATAGATGATCCAGTTATGGCTTAAGTAGTAGTTAACGGATTTCATATATGTGAAGTACGTTTGTACAAATTTTTGTTCCATGATCTAATAGTATTAAAAATGATAGATTATTTTTAAAATTAAAATCCAATAAAGAGATATATATTTTCGGCAAATAGTGTCGTGTGGCAATATGCCATAACTTGAAATTAATTTTTACACTAAAGTTGTACTCCACATTTTGATTTTAATGTGCAAATTGAAGAACGATAAACCAGTTATTAGGAATTAGATTAAGCTAGTATATATATGTTGGAGTGATACTTGTGTGCACTAATTGCATAGAGTGTAATTGAACTTTTAATTTTAATTTGAATTAACCACAAATTAGGACTTTGGTGATTTCACCCCCATTTCTTTTTTCATTCCCAAACCATGATCCATGTACCCTAACCCTGAACTCGAATTCGAACCTTGAACCATGAACTCTGAACCCGAACCTTGAACCATGAACCCAAATCTGAACCATGAACCCCAAACCCTGAACCATGAATCATTTGGGTCCGGGTCAAGTCGTGTCGGTTTGGTCGGGTCTGAGTCGGGCTCGGGTTGGGTCCGAATGTTCGAAAGTTGAAATATAGTTTTTTAAAAAAATTAAAATTTAATTGAACGATTTCTAAATTGGTGCAAAGGGGTGCACAACGTGTATTTTTGTCTATATGTTGATGCTGTTCTTTAAAAAATAAATTCAAGTAAATTGGACAACGATAGATTATATTGGTTTCAATCAAATATATAAAAAAAAATACTTAGGCCGATTTCATATTGACTCCAAATGCAGCAAACGCCATCAAATTCTTTACATTCTGTTTTTTCTTTATGAAACACTCGTTATCAAGCTGTTTTGTGGGAACAGTTTTATTGATGAAATGAAAATGAGTAGGTCTAGTGTGAAAATTTTCATGTATGAAAAACAATTATGACTTATTCGTGTCGGGTGAACTATCTACACCCTAAACACTAAATAATGAACCCTAAATCATGACATATTCGGGCTGGTGAACCATGAATCATTCGGGCCGAGTGAACCCTGAACCACTCGACTTTGTCTTACCTTCACAATATAAAGAATTTGTTTGTAAATAAAAGTTTTTTTATATATGCAAATTTTCATACTAGACTTTGTCTATGAAAATATATCCTTCTATTTAATAATCAAACATGCATTCTAGTGCTCCCTCTTTTCTTTTAATTTGATTTACTTTTTTTTTTTATATTATAAGGGTACTTCTTGGTGGGCAGATTCTGCCCTGGGCAGAAAAGATTATTTTAGACTTGATGGGTTTGATTGAGGCAGATTCTTGGGTGGACTTGATTGAGGGCAAAGGTTTTTTAATGATTCTGCCCTTGAGAATCTGCCCATTTAGCACCTCCCATATTATAATTCGATAGGGTGATAATTATATTTTTTTTTAAAATAGTATTCAAAATACAAATCACAGTATATTAATTTACAATTATTTGATAATAGTGCAATACCCCGCGTAATATGCGGGGCTGTAAATAATTTTTATATAGTATTTTTTTTCGAATTTATATTGGATTGAAGTGCCCCTATGCTCCAAATATAATACAAAAAAAAAATTATTGTAAATTTTTTTTTAAACGAAAAGGATCTTATAGATCAATGATAGGGTCTAAATTGATCAGAACAATATCCACAAGAGTATCAAGAATAGCCGTAGAAAAAAATGTTGTAGCACAAACAAGACCAAGTAAAGCTAATATATTGGCCAACATATTGCCAGTACGTCTCAACCACATAAAGGAAGGGCTACAAAAATTCTCAGAAAAATTCAATATATCATCAATGATGTTGCTAAAGTACGAAAGCTGCAAAACCGTCGTCTGTATCGCACGAATAACCAGCTGCGCATCAGTTTCAATCACCAACTCTGTCACCCCTTCATCTCTCGCCACCTGCATTCCTCTCAACACAACCAACGCCGCAACCGTTTGCACATTCATTCCCATTCCTCCCTGCTCGGCGAAACACCAGCGAACTTGCCCCACCGCGTCTCGGGCCACTCCTGCTATTGCAGCACCCGTCCTCCCTCTCACAGCCACATCACAATTCAGCTTCAAAGTTCCCATCAATAGAGGCCTCCATCGTTCAGTCGGCTCATTTTCCAGCCGTCTTCCGGGAACCACCTGCATAGCTCTCAAATAATCCGCCCTTTGCACACCAACCATCCCTCCCAATCTATCTGAAGTGGTGAGTTTATCGAAAAATTGGAGTTGATTTGGCATTTGCCATATACACCATAATGTGTTCGCGAACACAGCTGTATCTTCTTTATTCAAATGATTCAGGTGCCTTTCCACCCATTCCTCTATCGAACCAGCCACATTCCTCAGCTTCACATGTGCCTTATTAGCCCAAAACTCCCTAACCCAAGGGCAATCGCGAGAGCGTGCTCGATCATTTCTAGTTCGTCCCCACAACGCTTACAAAATGGTGAAACGTCAACAAACCTACCCACCAAATTAATGCATGTAGGTAGTATTCCATTCATAACTCGCCACATAAAATGTTGTACTTCGGAATTGCCATCAACCTCCAAATCTTCGTCCAACAGCCCTGGTTACCCTCTTCACTTTGCCTTAGCACATAGTACCCAGACTTAGCCAGATATATACTTCCCGAACTTTGTAAATCGCCACTCCAAGGTATCATTTCTCACATACATCTCCAAAGGAATCTTTCTAATACAGGCCACCTCCCCCTCAGTAAACATGCACGACAACTTCCCCCTGTCACATTCTCGAGAGTCCTCACAAACAAGCTCACAGACTCTCATCTCATCCGAATTATTACCCACAACAGACGTTATCCCTGGCTCAGCTCCATCAAAAATCCAAGGATCCTTCCATACCCTTATATCCTACCCATTCCCCACAATCCACACCATTCCTTCCGTCAAAACTTCCCGACCCTCCAAGATGCTTCTCCATGTGTAGCTTGGTGCAAAACTCAATTGTGTTGATAAGAAAGAACCCCCAGGGATAATACCGGGCCTTAAGCACTTGGGCCAGCAACGAATGATCATCTTAAATTAACCTCCACACCTGCTTCGCAAGAAGGGCCCTGTTAAACGTTGTAAGATCACGAATACCAAGACTCCTCTCACTCTTCGGACGACGCAGACTTTCTCTCTTTAACCAGTGGACCCTTTTCTCCTCACCTTTCTGCCCCCATAAGAATCTACAAATCTCACCCTCAATCTTCTGAATTATGTTATCCAGAATTTTGAAACAGGTCATCAAGTAGGTAGGAATTGACTGCACAATCGATCTAACCAAAGTCAACTTCCCAGCCTGTGACAAGATCCTGCTCTTCCAATCTTTTATCTTCTTCGTCACCCTATCCACCAATGCCCTAAACACTGCACTCCTCGACCTTCCCACCCTACCCGGTATTCCCGAGGTACATCGCATGTTAATAATAACCCGCAAAAACAATAAAATCAAATTTAAACTTATTTAAAGTAAAGAACACCTTCTCATATCCATGTGTGGTGAATATCCTATGTATTTGGCTACAAAATGTATATGAATGAATCTAACAATGTCGTCACATTATTCATATTATGAAATATTTAAAAAAATATTAAACAATTTTTGCAAATATTAATGTAGCTCCCGATTAACAAATCAAAAATTGAAAGTCGAAATAAAAATAGCAAATCAAAATAACATAAATCAGTGTAAATTAATTATCGCAATATAATTATATAAATTAATTATAAAAAAATTTATGTTTACCTTTAATCCCGTGGACCACTGTGAAGAATGGATAAATAACAATTAAATGATCAAAAAGTGAGAACCAAACAAACTATCTTATCGATAAAGCGTCGGTGAAGAAAACCTTGGGGGAAACAAAATCATATAAATGTTGAAGAAAAGAGATGGGGGTAGAATTAATCGATTGAGAAGGTTTGAATGGAGAAGTTAGGAAAAGTTGTGGATTGAGATTAGAAATAGAAATAACCGATCAAATTTAAATTTTCAAAATTTAAAATGTAATAGGATGGGGATTGGGGAGAAATATTCATTAGCGAGAGATTTAATTTAAATTTGAAATTAAAATAAAATGATGAATTAATAAGGAGTGGAGAAAAAGAAATTAGTAAAAAATTGTTGTGCTATGTGGAATAATAAAGATTGAGAATTAGATATCGGGGATCTGGAAAGCTACTATCATATCAAAATGTTAATTTTAAGGTGCTCAATAGTCAACACTTGCGAATGTTCAATTATTAGGCTTTAGACATCTAATCTAATCTAATAATAAAAAAAGCCTTCGCTTAAAAAAGTATGAGCTTCTATATTTGAACTAAATACATGGACTTTCCATTTCAAATTTGATCTCCTACTATATTATGACATGGGCTCACACTTCATACAAAATTCGGAAAAAATATAAAGTGAAGATCGGTAGAAAGTGTTAGGTAGACCCCAAATCGAATCCAGTTGCACTAGTGGGGTCTGTGTTAGGTAGACAGATTCACCACCAAACTCTGCACGTGGTCCTGCAACAAACACTTTTCGTTTAATGTGTATGTATATTTTGATTGTTTTCTTTTCTTTTTTGGCAAAAGAAAGGCGAAACTCCTCTTTCTATATTGTTGTCCCTCAATCAGGTGCGATATAAATTGAATAACAAAAATTTATATGAGATGATCTTATCCATGAGACGGTATCAAACTTAGCATAAATCACACTTACTTCTTCCAAAATATTTCAAAATGTTAAAAAGTCAATACTCGATTTATACCCTATCTCACCGTGAGACCGTCTCATTCAAGTGTGTCTCAAATTGAGATATACCCAAATAGCATATTATCTAAACATATGAATGCAAGAGAAAGTCGTCCATTGAAATATTATGAGGGCCTCTACTTGAACACATCTTTCAATTTACAATCTATGTGGTTGAGGGCCAATGACACGCGTGAGAGGAGTTTCTCGTCTATTTCTATTAAAAAAAGTCAACAAAATTTAATAACCAAAATAAACTTCCATAATATTTCAAAATAAATTTTGAGATCTTTTGTCCTCATATATAGTGTACACTTAATCGGTCAGACTATGTTTGTTTTAAGATTCACACGGATTGATTTAGGACTTTACTCTCCTTGCCTCATACGAGTTTGAAATTTAGGCTGCGTTTGTTTTGCCATTTAAGTGTGCGAAGCAAGTCAAGATTTTAGAATCCAGAGATTTAAAATCCCTAATGAATAGTAAATGTACGTGTTTATTTTGGAATTTGAGTAGGAAGATATTTAATTTTATGTCAAATCAATATTTAATAATAATTGATATTGTATTATTATATTATATTGAGAAGAGTAATAAAATGTATAAAGTGTGATGTATTGAGAAGAGTAATAATAAATTTTATAGGTATTTATACATGTGGATGAAATTTGAAATTTGAAAACCAGGTATTTTATAGATGGGCGATCCTAAAAATCCATGAAATTTAAAAACGCAGACTTTTTAGAGTTTGGTTTTCAAATCCCACATTCAATCCACACCTACAAAACCTATTATTACTATTCCCAATACATCACATTTTATTATTCTTCTCAATATAATATAATAATACAACATCAATAATTATTAAACATTGATTTGACATAAAGTTAAATCTCACTCTACTCAAATCTCAAAATAAACACATATATTTATTATGCATCAAGGATTTTAAGTCCCTGAATTCTAAAACATTGACTTACTTCGCACACTTAAATCCCAAAACAAACGCAGCCTCAATATTCAATCCACACCTACAAAACCTATTATTACTATTCCCAATACATCACATTTTATTATTCTTCTCAATATAATATAATAATACAACATCAATAATTATTAAACATTGATTTGACACAAAGTTAAATCCCACTCTACTCAAATCTCAAAACAAACACATATATTTATTATGCATCAAGGATTTTAAGTCCCTGAATTCTAAAACATTGACTTACTTCGCACACTTAAATCCCAAAACAAACTCAGCCTCAATTTTTGGAAGGCATTTTCAAAACTTAGGCATGATTAAATAAATAAAAAATAAAAAACTACTTGTTTAAATTTGGATACCATTTTAGGTGTTGTTTTAAAATAAACCACAGTATTATTTGTTTTATATTCAGGTCGACATTTTAATTTTGACAAACTCTACGATGAACAAGTTTCATACTATGAAATTGATTTTTAATTCAAGGGCATGTGAACTTATCCAGAGATATGATACAAATTAAATTTAGTTGGTTAGAAAAATATGTTGGAATTGATGAAATGAGTCAAATAATTTAATTTTATACTATGAAATTTTTTCATGGGAGACCAACTTCTCAATTAATAGAGTTAGTCTTGTGTAAGGGCATGTGAACTTATCCAGAGATATGATACAAATTAAATTTAGTTGGTTAGAAAAATATGTTGGAATTGATGAAATGAGTCAAATAATTTAATTTTATACTATGAAATTTTTTCATGGGAGACCAACTTCTCAATTAATAGAGTTAGTCTTGTGTGAGACGATTTCATATAAGAGAGATGAATCTTCATTTTGATATTTGAATTATACTTACCTTTGAATCCTTATTCAATTGGAGCCTCATAAGTTCATGTGTCATTTAATATATTTCCTCCTATTCAAAATATATATAGTTGTGGATGAATGCACATATTTATTAAGAAAATATTGAATTGAGGGGCCACTTGGTTGAGGATAATGAAATTGGGTAATGACAATCAACTATTGATGTTGCTTAGTAGTTTTGATACACAAGTAATGACAATAGAAGTAAGTAATTGATATATTACACACACTTACTCAACCCACTTCACATGATATCCATTGATGATGTTCTAACCAAACAATAACAATGCAATCAATAACTCTTAGTGATTGACCCTCGATGATACTCATTACTATTATCATTCCCTAGTCATATCAAGCGGGTCCTGATTTTTTACCCTTAATACATGTTTGTCTTTTTCATTAAAAAACAAATTTATCTTAATGTTTTAATAATTTCAGGGTTAAATTTGGAAGAATTACAATTAATTTACATTGAAAAATGCAAACCGTCATTTAATTTGCAAATGAAATAAAAAGTCAAAATGCCACTTATTTTGAACGGGGAGGATAGTAAATAAGATATGTCACATATATTTTTCACACATATTTTTTCAAATAATAATATCTATATCAATATTGGTTTCTATTATGGTTTATTTTCTCTTATAACTTCAATCTTGTTGAAGCGCGTCACTAACTTTTTCATCTCATTCGGAAGTTCATATGTTGTGTTTTCGAACAACACAAAAAATTTGTGAAGAGTTATAAATGTGATAATTTCTTCATTCCACGTGATTTCAACCCACATTTTTATGGATTTTGACGGGTCAATTTACTGCAGGTTTGGGTCGAGAACTATTCAACCCAACCCAACCCATAGCGGGCTAGCCTGTGAACTTTTTTTAATAAAATATTATTTTTTTTACATATATTATTTATAATAAATTTTAGAATAGGTCTTCGCTTATACTTGTTAATATCGTTAAATTTTTATAATTAAACTTATAAACTAATATCATGGTACTTGTAAAAATTAAGAAAATAACATTAAATACTAGAGGTATTAGTTTATAACAATAATGATATTATTTTATAAGTGTAATGATATTAATTTCATAGTATGAACATGTTTCACATGAAAGTTTGTGTAAATTTTAAGGAGCATATAAACAATGTCTTGATGAATAATAAAAACAAAAAAAACTTACAATAAACTAAAAGATTAAGCAACAATATCCAAAAAATAGTCGTAATAAATAAAACGTTTTTTATATGCTGCGTGCGTAAGTGGGAAATAATTTATTTTTTTGTATTTATATTTTTTGTATTTTAATTAAATTGAATAACATTATTTAAAAAAAAATCAATTTTTTTCAAAAAATCTAGGTCAACCCAAACCAACCCTCCCCAACCCACTACAACACGTGGCTCATATGGGCCAATCCATACTGATCTATTTCTCAATAGACTTGTAAATACTCAACCCAACCCATCTTATATATAGACGGGCTAGTGTTGGCCCAACGGGCCTGAAGCATTTTGAGAGGTCTAGGTGTTGCTCCCATATATCATGTTATCAACTTTGGAAGAATTTCACAAATTCAGCCTCATTTCAAGATTTTAAAAATGGTCTCAAATTGAGGTTAATATTTTCTTTTCTTGAATATAACTCAAACTCGGAAGTCTCAATTCAAAAATCAAAGACGGTGTAATGTTTGATAAGATAGTGACAATACAATTCTAAGTCATTTTAAAGTTGGTAAAAAAAAAAATCTTTTTCTAACTACAAAATTAGATTACAAAAATTTTACCGTCAATGGCACCTTTCAAATCCGCAAGATCCCACCCTTCATTTTTCTTGAGCTGATACTAGTAATACCTTTAAATATATCCTGTTTTTAAAAAAATTAAAGAGTTACGCTCCTATGGACTTGAGTTCACATAAACTCAAGATCTACCTCAGTTTAATTCATTTACATAATGGATTCTAAATTAAAGAGTGTATGAGATATTCAACAACGCGTTACAATACTTTTGCCTGCTGGTAATAAGAATTTGAATTTTCATTGAAATGGTCGTAAATTTGAACTTATTGTGTACATATTTTCCTATTAATAAGACTTCAGAATAATTTTGTTATGTCTTATAAACCAAAATAAATATTCACACCAACATCTTATAATGGATAGGTCTTGTATGCACCCGGATGCGTCGTTCACTCATAGTGCATTTTAGAAACGTGTAACTTATTATGCTAAAAAATGCGATTTATTTATACGTAAAAGTCTGAATCATTAATATGAGAAACATAGTTGCATGCTTCATTTGAGTAGTTACGCGTTTTTATTTTGTATTGTTGCACATTTTCTAAAATCTTATTTATGAGTCTTGTATCTTGCCAAATCTTAATTGTATAAGACCACTCTCTTATAATATATACTCAATTAAAAAAATATATTTAAAAAATACCCCCACCCTTATCCCACACAATTCAAATAAACTCAACCCCACTCCTTGCTCCTTTCTTGTCCCACTCAAATGAGGTGATCAGGTAGCAGCACAGTAATGGTCCTCCAGTGAGGAAAATTAAAATATAATGAACTTATAGTAAAATTATGATTTTAAAAAATTTCCCTCAAATTATTAAAAAATTATAAATGTTAGTATCTAAACATTTTAACAATTTACTAGCTCCCACAACATTATATTTAAGTTCTGACTCAATTATATTTGCCACCATTTGTGTCATTGGATTAGTTTTCATTTGACATATTAGTAGAGGTTCTTAATGGAGTTTTATTATCTTTTCAAAAAAAAAAAAGTTTTATTATTATTATTATTAACTAGTATATCACCCGTGCGTTGTACGGTTTGTGAGTATAAAATGAACGTAATATGAAAAATATTCATTTTTGTGTTAATTAAATTATAAAAAAATATTTTACTTATAATAATAATAAGAATCTTTTTTTCATTTTTTAATATATTGTTTATCTTCTTTTTTTTTCATTTCGATGCAACACACGATTGATGAACATATTTTGCTTTTGCAATCAGACATGGAAAATGGGTGGCGCTCAAATTGCTTAAAAAATTTACATTGTTAAATAATGCAATTTTAAATATATTTTTTTCTTATAATTTTGAATTATTTCCTTCTAAACCACTTTGATTGTCACCTATTATCGTTTTTCCAATTCCCATTGCATGTCAAAAATTTCAAATTGTCCCCTCTAGTTACTCTTAACTGCTGGGGTTATACTGAAAAATATGTTTTTACTTTGTATAACCAAACTGAATTTCTTATTTATTTTACTGAAATAAATTATTTATCACATGCTGCATTAAATATGAATGAATGTTATATATATTTATTGCATACTGCTCGATAAATAAAAGTCGATGCGTGTTACGTTGTAGTTAATTTGGTGATACCAAATCACGAAGATCAAATTAATGATTCCCGTGACTAAGTACAAATTCACAACCCAGATGGAAATGAACAACCCATCATGAAAGGTTGAAGTGTAAGGCTCGGATTGACTTGTCTTGACCAATGGATTACACTAGTGCATCCTGTTGTGCTGAAAAGGACCTACAGGAGGATAAATTCTTCGGTACTGAATATACAAGAATTAGACCCCAGTGGTGCGTTATTTCTTAATCTCCGTTCCTTAAATAGGATCGTGTGAAATTAATAACTATTGCTTTGACTTATGATGGGAAGAAAATCAATGCGATATGATACCTTGTATCTTGGGCAATATTATTAGTTACATGACGATTGCTAAGATTTAATACGGAGAATCGCGTGCAAGTACGACTTGCTTGATTTGTCCCCTTGGTGGACTCAGAATCTTTATCGTACCAAATCTTGCAAGTGGAAATTTATTTCCGGTATGGATAATAATGTTGAGTTGTCTTTACTCCAAGGACAAAAATATTAATTAATATAAAGTCTATTCAGTGACTTAATTAATAAATGGACTAAGATAATCTTAAACGCGAGAAATAATGACTGGGAGTCATATTATTGTGAAGTCGTAATGTGGGTTAAGATGGATAGTTCAATATTAATTTTAAAGTGGAGTAAATTAATATTAATGGACTTGAATAATATTTTGGCTAAATATTAAAGCTTCATAGCCCATTGGAGGTCCAATCTAAATTATCCTAAAGACCCCTCAAATAGCCCAAACTAAATTTCAATTAATGAAAAGGAGAAGAAAATATTTTGGCATATTTTTCCTCTATTATTTTCGAAAAAATTGTGTAGGAAGAGAGAAAATATTTTCTTGATTTTCTTGGAAAGATTTTATGGAATATGTATTCTTGGAATACAAGTTTATCCCATAAATTCAAGAAAAGTCAAAATCTTATTTCTTTCCTAAACTAGTTGATATTTTCGAAAATATCTATAATATAAGGAGGTGTAATTTTTGTGGAATATTTTATTATGGAGAAAAGAATATATTGGATATATCAAGATTTCTTGGAGATCAAGAAAAAGATTTTCCCATCTTATTCCTAGGGCAAATTTCGACCACCTCATGTATTATAAATAGGGGATGAGTTTTTCATCCCCAAGTGCAATTCCATGTGTTGAAAAAAATTAGAAATCCACAAAGGTGGTGGCCAAATATTTTATTTTCTCCTTTAAGATTAAAATCGTTCGTTGATAATCCTCCCACCGGATTACGTTCGTGGACGTGAGACATATTTGAGAAGGTTCTTTGGGTTGATCCATCGTCTCAGCGGTTGTCTCTACGAGAGGTTAGTATTTACATAATTCCTAGATTCCGCATGCTTAGGTTTTACGTGAAATACGTTTACGCATGATGTTTATTTGTTTATTAATTATTATGTTGAATTGAATTAGGATTAATTCATGTTAGTAATTAATTGATTAATTGAAATATGTATTTAAATTCAACTCGAATAGATCCGGGCACCCCTAATTTCCCAACAACTGGTATCAGAGCCTCGGTTTCGAGCTCTGTATTTAAATTGTTATTTAAATTATGTTGGCCATTAAATTGAAAATTGGATAACAGAATTACTAGATCTGTTTTGGAGGTATCCTATTGTCATGGTATTTAATGTGTTTATTTATTTCATGCGTATGAATGGTTTTAATTCGACTCGTTTGAATTTGTTTTTCTCGTGAGAAAATCCACGAGTAGATTAGGCTATTTGATTTGTTCAATGTAATAGACTAGTCTAGATTTAGGTTTATTTATTTTTGTAAAATAAATTGCAACCTTTGTCGAAAGACGAGACGCAGAAATTAAAACGGATCCGGAACAAAGCAGTAACGAACATCGCGTCGTCAAACGTGCCAAGGGAGGCACGCCAAGACTACGCGATGCCGAAGTGCCAAGACGGCATGGGGCGCGGCTCGAGGAAAGACGCTACAGGTCGACGATTTAGCAAGACGGCGAGCGACAGTGCATCGCCAGCGGGTACCGCGGCGAAGTGGACGGCGGACGAGCGGCGAGAAGCACGGGCAAACGCGAGGACGCGAAGGCCGCCGCTGAAGTTCCACGCGTGAGGCAAGTAGCGAAGTAGATTGGCGCAGGGTGAGGCGGGGCGGTGGGGACGCTGCGACGGACGCCATGGGCGCCGCCCATCGCCGAGAGGGTTATGTCGATTCTTGAAAGACCGTATAGGCGACGCTGCGTGTTGTGCTAAAGCCTTGGTATGGGGCCGTTTCGAGCAAGGCCGCCGGGATCTGGGCGTTGCATCCCGTCTGCGAGCTACTTGGCGTGGCGTTTCGAGATGGAGTTCTTTTCGAGACGATCGAGTGGGAGAAATTAAAGACGACATTTCTTCAAAATCAAGCCAAGAAAAATCAAACCATGACAATTGGATAATTTGTGTCCAATATGTTTATTTTTCTGCTTTGCTTGATTTATTGTTGTATTTTCTTATGCTTTATTTAATCTGTTTAAATGTGTTTTGTTATAGGGAGGAATAACCTGACTTGGTGGAAGCCGGGAATTGGACCGTCTTATGGTCACACATTATCCGACTCTATCCAGCTGAGGCAAGATTTGAAGCGACTTCGGGGGGTCGGTAAGTCACTGGAAGGTTGTGAGGCCGCGTAGGTAGTGGAGGCGCTTGGTGCAGTAAAGAGGTCGCGGGGCGACTTTATAGAACCCGGAAGTCGGGACCGACTGAGTCCCGAGCTTAGTTGAAGATAAACATGGAAAAGATTTGGGTAGTTAGTGAGGTGGATTTCTCGGGATATAACAGGGGAATGTGTATATGTAAGCGCGACTTGAGGAACAAGAAAGGAAACCCTAGTCGATCCACGAGAAGAAGCCCATTAAGACTGTAACCCTAGTTCTGTGTCTATAAATATTACTTGTAATGTACGTTGTAAAGGATTGAACTCTTAGTATCCTAGGCAGAAATAATACAGTAAATAATCCTGGCTTGGTGCCCCCAGACGTAGTCTATTTCAAGGACGAACTGGGTAATCAAATAGTGTGCCATTTATTATTTTCGCTATCATATTGATCATAATTTATCAAAGTACTTGTTTGTTTCGTCGGTAATCAAACCGGGTACAACAATTGGTGCCGTCTGTGGGAAACACAATTTCTACGAAATCACCCTATTCAAAGGAAGACCCATCTCATTTCCGATCAATTTTGATGGCCAACAATCAGGCTAATTTGAATGGGCAAGAGCTCGACGCCCGCGATGGGCACGAAGCCTCTATGAGCACTCAGCACACGGGCTCCCATCGCGCTCGCCAGCCAAACCCAGTGATGACCCCTGACTGGTGGAACTGGTGCAGACCCCTGCGGACGCAAAGGCCGTGATGGCTGTCCTTAACAAAAAGTGACTTGCGTTCGACGAGGAGGACGCGCAGCCTCCCCCCAAGAAGGCCACCCAAAAGGTTGGATCCTCAAGAAACAAGGAACCACGGGCCCGAAAGGCATTCGGTTCGACCCGGCAGCTGGCCTGATCCGGCGGACACGCTTTGGTCCCTGTCGCCCGGCTCCTCGAGGGCGGCAATGTATTCGAACAATGTATTCGACCGGCTTGGCGTGTTTGGGATTCGGGAAGCCCGAAGTTGTTGAGATGAGGCGCAATCTGAGCCTCGGCGAGCTGATCAGGCGGAGCGCGACCTTGCCCTTGCACTGAACCTCCACCACAACGACCTGCCAAGGGGATCGACCATGCATTGCGGCGACCCATCGGCGGCAAAGGCGATCATTGACCATCACGATGCTCAGGTCACAGCTCTGACCCGGATGGTCAAATAACCGATGGAGCACATGGAGAATCGGAGCGGGCCAACGGGGTCGAACCCCTTTCCTCCATGTCCCGGACTCCCCACTCCAGAACTCTAGTCACCTTGGCGCCACCCAAAGGAAGATTAATGTCGCCCTTAGATCGCATCATACCGGGAACACGGACCCGCGGTCCATGTAAATAAGCACAACTCATACTTGTCCTCTATGGGCGCCACCGATGCGACCAAATGCCGACTTTTTTTTTTTTTTAACCCCGAGCGGACTGTGCTCACCAATGGTTCACCTTTTGCCACCCCTTGCCGATGGACACTTTTCGGCGGCTTCGCATTTATTCCCCGACTCACTTCATCGCCTCTAAGCCCGACCAGCGAAAAGGCTCGACGAACACCCAAACAGGGGGACACAAAAATCGACGGCCCTATATCGAGAGGATCGACAAGCTGGTCTTGGAAGGAGATCCCATTGGGGATGAAGCAAAACTACTGGGGGCCGTCTCTGGCCTCAAGAAGGACCAAACTCATGGCGGATGACGGCCGACACCCAACTACCACGCCGACTTTTTTTTGCAAAGGTAGCGACCTGACACACACATCGGAGCTCTTGGAATCCCAACTCTCCGAGGCTAAGGAGGCCGCTGAGCCCAAGAAGAGTTCAAAGAAGGCCAACTCACAGTACAAGCCGCCCAGAAGCTTCAAGCCGTTTGAAGAAAGCATTCTGGTGAAGTTGATGGATGCCCTGGGCATGACCCCCGGGCACATTTTCACCTAGATCCGAAAATGGGAACCACGCTTCCCGGCCGCCCAAAGAAGAGTAATGGCAAATGAACCCCAACAAGTATTATCACTTTCAGCGGCATCGGGCATCGCATCCAGTGAGTGTAAGGACCTTTTGCCCCAGCTCTGGAGGTTATACGAAGACGGCCTGCTTGACGAATTCATCAAGCGACCTCAGAAGAATCGATGACTGGCCCCGAGAGGTCGCCAAGCAGGAGAGCGCTTACTCCACAGAACAACAACTGCAGAGGGGCAAGGGGAGGCGACCTATCCCGCCCATGCTGAAAAATCTGCGGAAGATCGGGTGATACACACTCTCCCCGGGGACGATCGGGGCTAGCCTCCAGCTCCTCCTCAAAGCGGAAGATGAAAAGCCAAAATAAGAGAGATAGAGAACGCCAGGAAGATGGTGTTGCCCATCCTCGCCGTGGGAGAAGAGTCCAATACTATTTAGTTTGGGGAAAAGGACAAGGCAGGGGTGGTCTATCCCAATGTCGATCCCTTGGTAATCCGGGCCAACATCATGGGGACTACGTTGTGTCGACTTTTGGTCGACGGGGGGGCCTTCTGCAACATTCTTTTCAAGAAAACCCTGGACCAGCTCGGGGATTATGATGCCTACATTACCCCATGCAACCATCTCTTGAAGGGTTTTGGCGACGCTACCATGAGGCCCACCGGGATGATCCGACTGGCCGTTGAGCTGATCTCCACACTGAATAGCGGAGTTAGGGCAACTAGGATGTTAGATTTTCTAGTAGTCGACCTCCCCAGCTCCTATAATGGCTTCCTGGGAGGCCTTTTGAACATGAATTCGAGGCTGCGTCCTCTATTTTATATTTCTGTGTAAAATTCCCCACCAAGAGTGGGGTGGTCGGCACCGTTAAGGGCGACTAAGTCGATGCAAGAGTTTGTTTGATTTACTCTTCGTCTCTTTTCAATTCCGGACCTACACCTGTCAAACAAATATTTGTAATGGATAACAATAAACAAGATGGGGAATTAAATGAGAAAAGAACAAGCAGAAAAAGAACCCGCAGCGACCTCGATCCAAGAATAGGGTACGAGCCTGATGAATTCCTAATCGAGGCCGAAATCGATGACCCACGACAAGATGGCCCAATAGCCATTCTGGGGGAAGAACTCGAGAAAGTCAGGGTGGATCCAACTCGCCCAGATTTAGAAGTCATTATCAGCTCCAAGATACCGGGCGACCTGAAGGGGGAAGTCATCGAATTTCTCAAAAAGAACTTGGATGTCTTTGCCTGGTTGCACAAGGACATGGTGGGGATCGACCCCGAGATCGCGTGTTACCGACTTTATATTGACCCATCTCGGAGGCCGGTTGCCCAAAAAAGGTGGAAGTTTGGCCCCGAGAAATATGCCGCTTTAGCCGAAGAGGTGAAGAAGCTGCTGGATAATGACCTGATCATGCAGGCCGAACAGCCACAATGGGTGGCCAATGCAGTACTGGTGAAAAAGTCCAATGGGACCTGGCGCTTGTGTATCGACTTTACCGACCTCAACGAGGCCTGCCCAAAAGATTTCTTTCCCATGCCGCACATCGACCACCTGATAGACAACACCGCCGAGCACGAGATGATGTCGTTCATGGATGCTTTTGCAGGTTATCACCAGATAGCCATGCATGAACCAGATCGACAACACATCTCCTTTATGACCGAGAAAAACCTATACTGCTGGAAAAGGATACCGTTCGGTCTGAAGAACGCAGGGGCAACCTACCAAAGGCTTGTCAATCATATGTTTGCTAATCAGATCGGGAAGTCGATAGAAGTCTACGTCGATGATATTGTCGTCAAGAGTTTAAAAAGGGAGGATCACCTGTCTCACCTCGCACAGACCTTCGATATCCTCAGAAAGTTCAACATGAGACTCAACCCCAAGAAGTGTAACTTCGGAGTCGAGTCGGGGAAGTTCTTGGGACATCTGGTCAGTAAGCGGAGGATCAAGGCGAATCCAGGGAAGGTCAAGGCCGTACTGGATATGGAGGTACCCCGAAGTGTGAAAGAAGTTCAGAAGCTCAAGGGGTGCCTGGCCGCATTAAGCAGGTTCATATCCCAGATGGGGGACAAGTGCAAGCCCATGTTCGACACGATCCGTAAGAAAGCAAAGTTCAATTGACACCCGAAAGCCAAGATGCCTTTGAAAAAATCAAAGTGTACCTAGCGGATGTGAGCATATTGTCCAAACCTATCCCGGGAGAGAAGTTGTTCCTGTATCTCGCGGCTTCGGAGACCACCTTGAGCGCAGTATTAGTCCGAGCCGAGGGCCAGATCCACCTACCCATTTACTTTTTCAGCCAGATATTGAACGAGATAGAGCAACGCTACCCATCACTAGAGAAGCTGGCATACACATTAGTCATGAGTGTGAGGAAACTGAGGCCTTATTTTTTCGACCACCAGGTCGAGGTTCTCACTTCCTACCACTGCGGAACGTGCTCCACCGACCAGACACTTCAGGCCGATGTCTCAAATGGGCCATTGAGGTCGGGCAATACGGCGTGACTTATGTGCCACGCCCTGCAGTTAAGGCCCAGGCACTTGCCAATTTCTTAGTGGAGCTTACGTTCCCTTCTGAAGCAGAGAGCTTGAACGGTTTGCCATGGGAGCTGTTCTTAGATGGGTCGGCGACCTCTCACAAATCGGGAGCCGGCCTTGTCTTAATGAGTCCTGAGGGGATTTTATTCCAGAACGCCATTACCTTTGATTTTCCCGCAACGAATAATGAAGCGGTTAAATATGAGGCGCGCCATCGGCGACTTAGAAATGGCAATCGCCATGGGCATCAAGAGATTGGTAGTCCATCCGATACCCAACTCATGGCCTGCCAAGTCTCGGGGGAGTACGAGGCTAGGGATGATTGGATGGCAGCCTATTAGGAAATTGTAAAAACACTGTGGCTGAAGTTCGCATGGCATCCATGTCAAGTTAATACTGAGAGAAGCGTAACTCGCGAGTGGACTCTGCTCGGTACCGGGACCTCCGAAGGATCACCAAACATGAAATATATCACCATAACGACACTTCCCCACCCATCCACCGTGCAAGTACCTGTGACAACATTAGAAACCCCGGTGTCGAACTGGATGACACCCATCATGGAGTATCTGATAAGTGGCCTCTCGCCACCGATCACGCGTCTAGGCTCGGCGATTATAGATTCACAGACGCCTGATACACAATGGTCGTGAGGGGAGTTATATAAAAAGGGCTTCCGACATGCCCCTACTTCGATGTATTACGCCTGAACAAGGCCAAATCATTCTTCGAGAAATACACGAAGGGGCATGCGGAAACCACACTAGGGGGAGTCGCTGGCCCACAAAACCACAAGGCAGGGATATTTTTGGCCAACCTTAAGGGTCGATGCCATCATTTTTGCCCACAAATACCACAAATGTCAGATCTATGCTCCCTCCGTCAAGATCGCACCTGAAGAGCTCACAAGCATCCTCAGTCCTTGGCCTTTTGCAAAGTGGGGGATAGACATCATTGGACCACTCCCAACGGCCCCGGGATCAGTCAAATATGTCCTGGTAGCGGTGGATTACTTCACAAAATGGGTCGAGGCTGAGGCATTGGCGACCATAGACCAAGATCATGTTATCAGGTTCATATGGCGTAACATTATCTGCAGGTTCGGGCTACCTCAGGTGATCATATCAGACAATGGAAAGCAGTTTGACGATATTAAGATCGACGCCTTCTTCAAAAAGTGGAAGATCACAAAGTTGTTCTCTACCCCATACCACCCTCAATCAAACGGTCAGGTCGAGGCCGTGAACAAAATCATAAAGCACATGCTCAAGGCCAAGATCGAGGGGGGAAAAGGGAAGTGGGCTAGCGAGCTCCGAGATGTGCTGTGGTCATACAGAACGACTTGCAGAAATTTAATGGGCGAAACCCCTTACTCGCTAGCTTTCGGAACTGAGGCAGTTGTGCCCGCGGAAGTCGACTTTCCGACCTTTAGAACCAGCCAGGTCACTTTTGACAATAACGACGAGGCCCTTGAAAGGAACCTCAACTTACTCGAAGAAAAGCGACTGGAGGCTAACATGAGAAATGCCAGATACAATCAGAGGTCTGAGAGATATTAAAACTCTAAGGTGTGACTCCGACGTTTCAAGGTCGGAGACCTAGTGCTGAAAAAGATACTTGGAGACTTAAAAGGTGCCCAAGGTCCAAACTGGGAGGGCCCATTCCCGATATCAAAAGTCCTACCAAATGGGGCATATGAGCTCGAGAAAGCGGATGGGACCAAGGCCCAATACCCATGGAATGCAACTCATTTGAAGAAATACTATCAATAGATTTACACCTTTGTACTGATCGTATCGTTGTAAACAAATACTTTTGGTAGCATTAATTCTCTATTCTGATTAGAAGAAAAAATTCCTATGTGTAGAAACCAAGCGGGTCGCACGAAAAACATATGATCGATGAAATGCATGCCACATGAAAGACATGATCAATAATATGCAGGTCACATGGAAGACATGATCAATAACATGCAGGTCGCATGAAAGATATGACTGATAATGTGTGAACTCGAGGTGTGACTTTAGAAATACTGGAGGCGAGGTCGCCACCCTAGAGGTGCGGCCATCCCCCGACTTTACAAGACGACTACGCAAATGTCCAAGAAATAAGTCGCATAGAAAATAAGAAGACAAAGACTAAGCAAAAATCGCATAAGGAAATCAAGTCAGTACAAAAAAGGAATTAAAAATGAGAATTTCATTAATAAAGACCCGGAGGTCGGTAAAAAGAAACATTCCAATACAATACATTTTTTGGAATCGAGCTAGCGACTTGGTCTATACTACGGAGCTATTTGACCTAGCAACTTGGTCGATACTATGGAAGCTACTCGAGCTAGCGACTTGGTTTGTACTACATTGCTACTTGGATAGCGGCTCTTGGATGCGGAGGTTGTTGAGGAAGATGCTGCAAAACTATCAGAAAATGATGCTTTAACATCCGAGAAGTGTCAGATGCTGTAATGGGACTTCCCGCATTGAATGAACATGAGTGTCGTACGTGTGGTGCAAAAAATTCAAGGGATTGTGAAGGGCATTTTGGCATGACCGGGTTCACATATACAATACTAAATCCATGCATGTCAGAAGTTTCCCATCACCACTAATCCCATCATCACGATCGGCACCCAAAACACAGAGGGCCCGGGGCACCTCCATCATCGCGGCGGCGGAACCGCCACCCGGGTGGTAGTGCAACTTGGCAATGGCCGTATGACCATCCTCCGATGAAGGCAAGATCAAAGCCGGGGGGAGCTCAGGGATGGACTGAATGCCGAAAGCCGCGAGTGTAGAGCAGGAGAAGCTTGTCGCTGGAGGACGTTCTAAAATGGGAGGTTCGCCGGAGTCGCCCATAACCAAAGTCTGGGGGTGATAAGTGGGGAGGTCAGAGGAGAGAATGCATTTTTTACACCTCATTACCCCGCCCTATTTATAGATTAAAGACGGGGTCAAGTGGCAAATTTCAAACTCTCAAGGATAAAGAAACCGGTGGCGCACGCAACAGTGCCGGGCGTAATGCAACTTCGTTGGTATAATTTACTGGTGCGGGTGCCACCAAATACCCAGGCCATCATTGCGGATCTGTCAACTGTCACACCGATTCGGAGAATCGAGGTAACGCTTCGCCTCCCCGAGGATGAGATTACGGTGTAGGCTCAATTCCCGAGTCCGACCTGCCAGAAGTCGATAAGAAATACAAGTTCAAGGCAAGACCCCAAGACGAGCTTGCGGCCTCGACTTGGGGGGGATGAAATATGGGAGTTTATTTTATAATAAGATAAACACCAAACACCAGACGAGACAAAAAAAGAAAAGATGACTTTCAATGATAAAAGACCCGGAGGTCGAGAAGTAGTACATTACAAATCGAAGCCCGAAGGCTGTTACAGTTATAAGAAAAATAAAAAGTGAGGCTATAACTTCAATCTTTCTCGGCCTGGGCAGTTGAGGGCGGAGTGCTGACCGTCCCAAAATGAGGGCTCCTAAGGAAGCTAACCACCTCCGGGCAAAAGTCGGTGGGGCCGAGTTCGGGACTATAAAAGAGATGTGAATCATCAGAGCTATGAAATTAGTATGAAGGATGTCATGCAAATCGTAGTGAGGACTTACTTGTTCACCCGCTCCTCCTCCCAGCCTAAGAAGGAGTCATCATAGTCATGTCGACCTCTCCTCCCAAGTTGGGTGAGGCAATGGCCGCCCATTGCCGGCTGGTCGTTGGGGGGGCAAAGTAGTAGACTGCGATTGGGGGTGGACTCAATCTTTATTTCCCAGGCCCCTATTGATTTCAGACTTGTACGTCGAAATCTTCTCCCTCACTTTCTTCCGAGCATGCCCGGAAGTCGGCGGAGTCGACCCCGTGGCCTTCCTCTTGCCTTTGTTGACAGCAGAGGGACCAGCAGGGACCGAGCTTGGAGGGACGACCTCGATGGGAGATGGCCTCGGAGGGGCGGCATCAGAGGCTACCAGCCGCCTCATTTTTCCCAGAATAGACTTCTTGCGGGAGGCCATGACGTTCACAGGAGGCTTACGATGATAAATGGGGATGTTGGGAACTGCAGAAATGTTGGAAGGAAAGCCAATCAATCAGGACGACACCAAAAAAAGTGTACTAAGCACAAAGTAAGGGGACTTACTGAGGGGATGTTCAAATGGCGAGGGTAAGTATACAGGTCGGCGTTGAGTCGGTCAAGCTCGGTGTTCAAAGCGTTCACGTCCCACCAGCTTGGTGGAGTGTCACGAACAATGTCAAACGCCTCTTTGAAGTCCCAATAAAGGTCGGCAGTGGTGGGTGTGAAAACTGCAAAAGAAGAGGAGAATTAGATTAGTACAAGTGTCTAAGTCGGAAAGAAGGCGAAACTCACCATGGTTGACCCGATTGGCATAATCAATTGGAACAATGATGGGCAGTGTGCTCGAGGGGTCCACAGACTCCCACCCCCCGACGAACCACCATTTATAATGCCACCCCTCAATCTTGCTCGGGATTCCACTCACGAACTCCCGACCTCTACGGAGCCGCACGACGTTATAGCCTCCAGCCTGATGGATGGACATCATCACATAGGCCACCTCGCCTGCGGTCGGAAGTCAACGTAACCCGGCCTGACCAAGAATGGTCATTGTAGAAAGTATGTAACTCCATCCATTAGGAGTGATCTGGGTCAGACTCTGATTCCAAGCCGCTAATAGGTGGGAGATCGTCGGTGAAGCGAGAATCGGATCCCGGTTCGTCCTTGAGATAGACTACGTCTGGGGGCACCAAGTCAAGATTATTTACTATATTATTTCTGCCTAAGATACTAAGAGTTCGATCCTTTACAACGTACATTACAAGTAATATTTATAGATACAGAACTAGGGTTACAATCTTAATGGGCTTCTTCTCGTGGACCAACTAAGGTTTCCTTTCTTGTTCCGCAAGTCGCGCTTACATATACACATTCCCCGGTTATATCCCGAGAAATCCACCTCACTAACTACCCAAATATTTTCCATGTTTATCTTCAACTAAACTCGGGACTCAGTCGGTCTCGACTTCCGGGTTCTATCAAGTCGCCCCGAGACCTCTTTACCACACTAAGCCGCCTCCGGGACCTTCCTTCAGAGGCTCGGCGACTTCACCGAGACTCTGAAGTCGCCTCGTGTCTTGCTCCAGCTGGATGATGTCGAACAACAAGCTGACCGTAAGATGGCCCAATTCCCGGCTTCCTTTAAGTTGGGTTATTTCTCCTTACAACAATTGCCCCTCAAGATGAGGTCGCAAGCTTGCTTTGGGATCTTATCTTGAACCATTGCTTTTTACCGACCTATGGCAAGTCGATCTCGGGATCTGTGCTCAAAGCACATCGTCGTCCTTAGGGAGGCAAATCGTCGCCTCGATTCCTTGAATCGGCAGAGGGTATGACTGATCTATCATGATGGCTTGGCTGACAAGTGTCGTCATGTGCCGCGAGCTCGCCCATCCTGCAGATGTGGTGTCGACCACGCGCTACCCGTACGACTTTATTTCCTTCGGAGGGGTCCTGACTATATTCATATTACATTTCGACCCCCCTCATCCTCTATAAAAAGGGCGAGGGTTTTAGGCATAAACCCTTTACCCTCAACCTTCGTGCAGCTGAACCTTCTGCAGATCTCAACCCTTGAAGGTTGCTTGGCTAATGCCGAGGGTGGGTTGGTCACGAGATTAAGATTGAGGCCGTGTGGAAGGGTGGTAGGTTGAGGTGGAGGCCTATTTGGCCACGAGAAGTTAAAAGACGGCCCCAGCGGAGGAAAGTGGCGAGGTGGGAGGCCGACTTAATCGGACGGGTGAAGGCGGAGCTGGTCAAAATTAAGGGGGAGCTGGATACCAAGGAGGCTCAATTTAAGGCTGCTGAGGAGGTGAACGCCAACTTTGCGTTCATGATGGCATTCGCGGGTGCCATCCAGATCTGCCATAGGGAGAATCCCTCTGGCGACCTTTTGAGCTTGTCGGCCGACCTCACAAAGATATGTCCGCGACAACCCCCTGGCTCCTGATGTCCTGCTGGAGATCAAGGACCTGGAGGGCATGGGAATCGATCTTTCTTTCTTCCCCGATCCCACGGCTCATGCAAATTTCCTCCCAGATCCCGAGGAGGTTGAATTCTCTTTAAGATATCTTCTAAACCTCGGAGTGGAGGAGGTGCTTAGCTTGGAAGTTTCTCCTCCTCGGTTGTCGCTCCCTCGAGCCTATTGTGGAGGAGGTGCCGAGATTGGAGGTGGTTCCCCCAGCAGTTGACATGCCCTTCGAGCCCGTTGGGGAGAAGGTGGTCGATCCGCCGACGCTAAACAAAGAGAGACCTCCTTTCGGGATCTAAAAAAACCCGCCCTCAACTGCCCCTGCGGAAAAGGATTGAAGATGCCGCCCTACCGGTCGCTTTTTATTTTTCTTTTATCATTGTACCGGCCTTCGGGCCTTGGTTTCTAATGCTCGACCTCCCTACCTTCGGGTCCTTTATCAATGAAAGAAGTTATTTTATTTTCTGTCTGGTGTTTGGTGTTTTGATAATGAAATAAAACTCCCATATTTCATTCCCCCCAAGTCGAGGTCGCCAGCTCGCCTTGGGGCCTTGACTTGAACTCATATTTATTATCGACTTCGACAGTCCGGACTTCGAAGTGTGCCTATCCGCCATCTCATCCTCGATGAGGTGAACTGCCGCCTCGATTCTCCGAATCGGCGTGACGTGTGACAGATCCGCAATGATGACCTGGGTATTTGGTGGCGCCGGGCGTCATAATTTAGACCAATCAGAAGTCGTGTACTGCCCACGCACTGCTCGTGCGGCACCGGTTTCTTTGGGGGCCCTCGAGAGTCGAAATTTGCAATTTGATCCCCGTCTTTCATCTATAAATAGGGCGGGATTTTAGGTGGACAATGCGCATTATCCCCCTCTGATCTCCTCATATATCGTCCTAAAACTTGGTATGGGCAACTCCGGCGAACTTTCCACTTTGAGGTACCCTCCCAAATGGGCTTCTCCCCTTTCTGTGCCGGCTTTTCGTCATTCAGTCCATCCCTGAGTTCTCCCCGTTTCTGATGTTGCCTTCATCGGAGGATGACCACATGGCCATTGCCAAGTTTTTCCACCATCCCGGGTGGCGGACCTACCGCCACCATGATGGAGGTGCCCCGGGCCCTCTGTGCTTTGGGCGCCAATCGTGATGACGGGATTAGTGGTGTTGGGCATCTTCCGACATGTAGGGATTTTGTATTATATAGCGAATCCGATCAAGCTAAAATGCCCTTCACAATCCCTTGAATTTTTTGCACCATATGACACTCGTGTTTCTTTAACGCGAGAAGTCCCATTGCGGCATGTGACACTTCTTGAATGTTTTTAAAACATCCTTTTCTGATAGTTTTGCAGCATCTTCCTCAGCGACCTCCGCGTCCGAGGGCCGCTACCCAAGTAGTAATGTAGTACAGACCAAGTCGCTAGCTTGAGTAGTTCCATAGTATAGACCAAGTCGCTAGCTCGAGTAGCTCAGTAGTATAGACCAAGTCTCTAGCTCGATTCTGAAAAATGTATTGTATTGGAATGCTCTTTTTACCGAACTCCGGGTCTATTGTAATGGGGTTCTCCCCGACCTCCGGGTCTTTATTAATGAAACTCTCCTTTCTAATTCCTTTTTGTGTTGACTTGATTTCCTTATGCAACTTTTGCTTAGTCCTTGTCGTCTTATTTTCTATGCGACTTGTTTCTTGACATTTGTGTAGTCGTCTTATAAAGTCGGGGGATGACCGCACCTCTAGGGTGGTGATCTCGCCTCTAGTATCTCTAAAGTCACACATCGGGTTCGCACGTTATCAGTCATGTCTTTCATGCGACTTGCATGTTATCGATCATATGTTTTTCGTGCGACCCGCTTGGTTTCTACACAGGGAATTTTTTCTTTTAAACATAATAGAGAATTAATGTTACCAACAATATTTGTTTACAATGATGTGATCAGTACAAAGGTGTAAATATATTGATAATACTTCTTCAAATGAATTGCATTCCATGGGTATTGGACCTTGGTCCCATCCGCTTTCTCGAGCTCGTATGCCCCGTTTCGTAGGACTTTCAATATCCGAAATGGGCCTCCTCGATTCGGACCAAGGGCACCTTTTGAGTCTTGATTATCTTTTTTCAAAGACCAGTCTCCGACCTTGAAGCGTCAAGTCGCGCCTTAGAGTTGTAATATCTCTCAGACCTCTGCTTGTATCTAGCATTTCTCATGTTAGCCTCGAGTCGCTTTTCTTCGAGTAAGTCGAGGTTCCTTTCTAGGGCCTCGTCTTTATGTTCAGCGACACAATTGGCCGGTCGGAAGGATGGGAAGTAGACTTCCGAACACAACTTCCCGATTTTCCTAGCGAGTAAGGGTTTCACCGGTTGAATTTCTATAGGTCATTCTCAGATGACCCAAAGACATCGTGGGGAGCTCGCTAGCCCATTTCCCTTTTCCCCCCTCGATCTTGGCCTTGAGCGTGTGCTTTATGATTTTGTTCATGGCCCCAACCTGACCGTTTGATTGAGGGTGGTATGGGGTAGAGAACAACTTCGTGATCTTCCACTTTTTGAAGAAGGTGTCGATCTTAATATCGTCAAACTGCTTTCCATTGTCTGATATGATCGCCTGAGGTAGCCCAAACCTACAGATAATGTTCGCCATATGAACCTGATGACATAATCTTGGTCTATGGTCGCCAATGCCTCAGCCTAGGCCCATTTTGTGAAGTAATCCACCGCTACCAGGGCATATACTTGACTGATCCCGGGATGTTGGGAGTGGCCCAATGATGTTTATCCCCCATTTTGTAAAAGGCCAAGGGCTGAGGATGCTTGTGAGCTCTTCTAGTGCGATCTTGATGGAGGGAGCAAAGATCTGACATTTGTGGCATTTGTGGGCGAAAACGATGGCGTCGGCCCTTAAGGTTGGCCAAAAATATCCCTGCCTTGTGGTCTTGTGGGCCAATGACTCCCCCAAGTTTGGTTTTCGCATGCCCCTTCGTGTATTTCTCGAAGGATGATTTTACCTTGTTCAGGCGTAATACATCGAAGTAGGGGCATGCCGAAGCCTCGCTTGTATAACTCCCCGCCGATCATTGTGTATCGTCTTGGCTGAAACTACAACGCCGAACTGGACGCGTGATCGGGTGGCGGCGAGGCCGCTTATCGAATACTCCATGATGGGTGTCATCCAAATCGACAATCGGGTTTCTAATGTTGTCCGCATTTACTTGCGGTGGATGGGTGGGGAAGTGTCGTTATGGTGATATCTTTCATGTCTGGTGATCCTTTGGAGGTCGCCAGCCTGGCCAGAGCATCAGCTCGTGAGTTCTACTCTCTCGGTATCAACTTGACATGGATCTGTGCGAACTTCAGGCACAGTATTTTTACAATTTTCTGATAGGCTGCCATCCTATCGTCCCTAGCTTCGTATTCCCCCAAAATTTGGTGGGCCACGAGCTGGGAGTCTGTATGGACCTGCAATCTCTTGACGCCCATGGCAGTTACCATTTCTAAGCCGCTGATGAGCGCCTCATATTCGGCCTCATTATTCATTGCGGGAAAATCAAAGGTAATGGCGTTCTGGAATAAGATCCCCTCAGGACTCATTAAGACTAGGCTGGCTCCCGACTTGTGAGAGGTCGCTGACCCATCTATGAACAGATCCCACGGCAAACCACTTGAATTCTCTACTTCAGAAGGGAATGTAAGCTCTACTAAGAAATCGGTCAGAGCCTAGACCTTAACTACAGGTCGTGGCGCATAAGTCACACCATATTGCCCGAATTTAATGGCCCATTTGAGACATCGGTCTGAAGTGTTTGGTCGATGGAGCACATTCCGTAGTGGAAGGGAAGTGAGAACCTCGACTTGGTGATCGAAAAAGTAAGGCCTCAGTTTCCTCACACTCATGACTAATGTGTATGCCAGCTTCTCTAGCGATGGGTAGCATTGCTCCGTCTCGTTCAATGTCTGGCTGACAAATTAAATGGGCAGGTGGATCTGGCCCTTGGCTCGGACTAATATCAAGCGCTCAAAAAAGTCTCCGGCCGCGAGATACATGAACAACTTTTCTCCGAACAGTTTGGACAAGATGCTCACATCCGCCAGTACACTTTGATTTTTTTTCGAAGGCATCCTAGCTTTCGGGTGTCCATTCGAACTTTGCTTTCTTACTGATCGTGTTGAACATCGGCTTACATTTGTCCCCCATTCGGGAGATGAACCTGCTTAGTGCGGCCAGGCATCCTTTGAGTCTCTGAACCTCTTTCACACTACGGGGTGCCCCCATATCTAGTACGGCCTTGACCTTCCCTGGATTTGCCTCGATCCCCCGCTTACTGACTAGATGTCCCAAGAACTTCCCCGACTCCACTTCAAAGTTGCACTTCTTGGGGTTGAGTCTCATATTGCACTTCCTGAGGATATCGAAGGTCTGTGTGAGGTGAAATAGATGATCCTCCCTTTTTAAGCTCTTGATGATAATATCATCGACATACACTTCCACCGACTTCCCGATCTGATCGGCAAACATATGATTGATAAGTCTTTGGTATGTTGCTCCGGCGTTCTTCAGGCCGAACGACATTCTCTTCCAGCAATATAAGTTTTTCTTGGTCAGAAAAGAGGTGTGTTGTCGATCTGGTTCGTGCATGGCTATTTGGTGGTAACCCATAAAAGTGTCCATGAACGACATCATCTCGTGCCCGGCCGTGTTATCTATCAGGTGGTCGATGTGCGACATGGGAAAGAAATTTTTTGGGTAGGTCTCATTGAGGTCGGTAAAGTCGATACACAACCGCCAGGTTCCGTTGGACTTTTTCACCAGTACTGTATTGGCCACCCACTGCGGTTGGTCGACCTGCATGATTAGGTCATTATCCAGCAGCTTCTTTACCTCTTCGGCTAAAGCGGCATACTTCTCGGGGCCGAATTTCCGCCTTTTCTGGGCAACCGACCTCCGAGACGGGTCAATGTGAAGTCGGTGACACGCGATTTCCGGATCTATTCCCACCATGTCCTTGTGTGACTAGACAAAGACATCCAAGTTCTTTTTGAGAAGGTCGATCACTTCCCCCTTCAGGTCGTTCGGTATCTTGGAGCCAATAATGACTTCTAGATCCGGACGAGTTGGATCTAATTTAACTTTTTCGAGTTCTTCCCCCGGGATGGCCCTTGGGCCACCTCGTTGGGGGTCATCGATTTTGGCCTCGACTAGGAACTCGTCGAGTTTGTGCCCTATTCTCGGGTCGAGGTCGCTGTAGGTTCTTTTTCTGTTGGGGAATTAATTACCCGGATCTATTCGGGTTGAATATTTAAATACAAATTTAATTCTAACAATTATTACTAGCATGAATTAATCCTATATTAATTCAAATAATAATTCAACAACCAATCATGCATATAAACAGTTCACATAAAACCTACGCATGCGGAAATACTACGGGTTTACGTGAACTAACCTCTCGGAGTGACAACCGTTGAGAAGATGGATCCCGTTCACACGAACACACCAAAAACCTTCTCAAGTATTCCCTTATCCTTGTTCAACAATCCGATGGTAGGAACTCGCGAACAATTTAACAAACGGAAAAAAATAAAATTATGTTGCACCAACTTTGTGGATTTTTAATTTTTCCAACACATGGAATTGCACTTGGGGATGAAAAATTCATCCCCTATTTATAATACTAAGGGGGGACGAAAATATTGGGGTTTTTGAGTGATTGGGAAATTTTCTTGCTTCTTCTTCAAGAAACAATCTTGAATATATCTAATATATTCTATTTCCCAAAATATCTCCCAAATAAAATCTTTTCCTCATTATGTTATGGAATTTTAAAAAAATTCATTATAAATAGCCAAGTGGGAGATTTCTTGAATTTAATGAGATAATCTTGTATTCCAAGAATACTTATCCTCATTCCATAACAAAATTCAAAGAAAATCTTTCTCCCTCTTATATTCATAATTTTCGAAAAAAATTAAAAATTAGGCAACAATAATTTATTTTATTTTAAACACTTTTTCAGTTATTGGAAATTATCTTTGGGCTACTTGAGGGGCCTTTAGGAGAATTAAGATTGGACCTTCTAATGGACTTTGAATATCTAATATTGAGCCACAATATTATTCAAGCCCATAAATATTAATTAATCCCACTACATAATTAATATTGCACTATCCATCTTAATCCATATTACTGTTAATATGGCTCCCGGTTTTTATTTCCCGTGTTTAAGATTATCCAGCCCATTAATTAATTCAAGACAATGAAATAACTTTCCATTAATTAATATCTTTTGTTCTTGGTCAAGGAACGGTTCAACATTATTATCCATACCTAAAACAAATTCCACTTGCAAGATTTGGTATGATAAATCTTATGAACCTCCCAAGGGGCAAATCAAATGAACGTATTTTCGCGCATGATTCTTCAGATTAAATCTTAGCAATCGCGATGTGACCAAATAATATTGCCCAAGATATAAAGTATTGAATCTCATTGATTCTCTACCCGTCATAAGTCAAAGCAATAATTACTAACCACACACGATCCTATTTAAGGGACGAAGATTAAGAAATAACAAACCACTGAGGTCTAACTCTTCCGGTTCAATCTGAAGAATTTATCCTCCTCAGAAGGTCCTGTTCAAATTGATCGGTCATGCACTAGTGTAATCTCTTAGTCAAGACAAGCCAATCTGAGTCTTACACTTCAACCTTTCACGATGGATTGTTCATTTTCATCTAGGTTGTGAACCGCGTACTTTTAGTTACAAGGGACTGTTAATTTAATCTTTTGTGATCTGGTATCACTAAATTAACTACAATGTTACACATACTGTTTATTGAACAATTATGCAATAAATATATGTAACATTCAATGATATTTAAAGCATCAGTGATAAATAATTTATTTCAGTAAATAAGATAGAAAATTCAGTTTGGTTATACAAAATAAAAGCATACTTTCCAATAAACCCCAACAACGGTAATCAAACCGGGTACAACATGTTTGCATGAGAATTGTCCAACGAAAAATCTCAAATTCAAAAAAAAAATTACTAAGTATGTTTTAATAATTAATTTAGTTTTGAATCGAATTAATTTTGACCTCCATGATTTATTTATTTGTGAAATCTTTTGGAGAAATTCCCCTAAGGGACGGCCAAAAGATAGCTTTCACATGAATAAATTCTCAAAATGATGATTGTGAATTATTATTAGTACCGATCAATACCCTCCCAAGAGGCTCGATCAAAACGAAGTAGTAATTCTGTATTTAATCATGGTTATTACTTAGGTATAAAATTGATATGCATATACTTCTACCAAGTCCCCATCCAATTTTTATTGGTCAAGTGGAGCCAACTATTAATTTTTTTAAAATTAAAGGTTTATAATCGTTCTTGTTTGTAACACGCTTGAATGTGATTTAAATGATGACCCTCCCAAGAGGCTCATTTAAAACTGTTTTGAGATGTTGGCTGATGCATGTTCATATTTTTTTGAGATTTCAATATGAATCATGTGATCGAATTATGTGATTTTCTTTGTGTTGATCCGGATATTAATGTTGTAAGGAGAAATCACCCGACTTAAAGGAAGCTGGGAATTGGGCCATCTTACGGTCAGTTTGTTGTCCGACGTCATCCAAATGAGAAAGAAGACCGGCGACTTTTGAGTCTCTTGGTGAAGTCGCTGGGAGCTCGGGAAGTGGTGGAGGTCCCGGAGGCAGCTTAGTGTGGTAAAGAGGTCGCGAGGGTGACTTGATAGAACCTGGAAGTCGGGACCGACTGAGTCCCAAGCTCAATTGAAGATAAACACGGAAAAGATTTGGGTAGTTAGTGAGGCGGATTTCTTGGGATATAACCGGGGAATGTGTATCTATAAGCGGACTTGCGGAACAAGAAAGGAAACCCTAGTCGGTCCACGAGAGGAAGCCCATTAAGACTGTAACCCTAGTTATGTGTCTATAAATATTACTTGTAATGTACGTTGTAAGGGATCAAACTCTTAGAATCCTAGGCGAAATAATACAGTAAATATCCTGGATTGTTGCCCCCAGACGTAGTCTATTTCACGGACGAACTGGGTAATCAAATCATGTGTTTTTTTTATCATTTTCGTTATCATATTGATCGGAGCCCTATTAAAATACTTGTTTGTTCGTCGGTAGTAAGCCAGGTACAACAATTAGCGTCGTCTGTGGGAACTACAAATCCTACGAAATCACTCTGTTCGAAGGAAAACCCATCTCATCTCTGATCAATACCGATGGCGAGCAATCAAGCCAACTTGAACGGGCAAGATCTGGACGCCCGCGATGGGCACGAGGCCTCTAGGAGCTCTCAACGCACCTCCTCCCATCGAGATCGCCAGCAAGACCCGATAATGACCTCTGACTGGTGGAACCTGGTGCAGACTCCAGAGGACGCAAAAGCCGTGATGGATATCCTCAACAAAAAATGCCTCGCGTTTGATGACGAGGACGTGCAGCCTCCCCTCAAGAAGGCCACCCAGGAGGTCAGACCCTCAAAAAACAAGGAAGCACGGGCCCGAAAGGGCATTCGGTAGGCCAACTGGCCTACGATCCGGCTAGACACGCCTTGGTCCACAATCGCCAGCTCCTTAGAAGGCCGGTAGGGTCGATCAACGTGTTTGACCGACTTGGCGACCTTGGAATCCAGAAAGCCCCAGGGATTGTTGAAGACGAGGCGCAATCCGAGCCTCGTCGAGTTGATTAGGTGGAGCGCGATATTGCCCTTGCATTGAACCTCCACCATGACGACCTGCTCAGGGGATCGACCATGCATGGCGGCGACCCCCCGACAGCAAAGGCGGCCACTGACCACCGTGATGCTCAGGTCGCAGCACTGACCCTGACGGTCAAGCAATTGATGGAGTGCATGGAGAATCGGAGCGGGCCAACGAGGTCAGACCGTTTCCTCGCCGTCCCGGACTCCCCACTCAGAACTCTGGTCACCTTGGAGGCTACCCAAAGGAAGATTAATGTCGCGGCCTTAGATCGCTACAGTGGGAACACGGACCCAAGGGTCCATGTAGTGAAGTACAACTCGTACATGTCCTCAATGGGCGCCACTGATGCGACCAAATGACGGATTTTCTCTTTAACCCTGAGCAACCAGGCTCACTAATGGTTCACCTCTCTGCCACCCCTGTCGGTGGACACTTTCGAGCAGCTCGCTCGCCTGTTCTTGACTCACTTCACTGCCCTGGCGCCCCGACCTGCGACCAGGCAGCGCCTGATGAACACCCAGCAGGGGGACACAGAGTCTGATCGGTCCTACGTCGAAAGGATTGATAAGTTGATCCTGGTGTTGGGGAATGAGTTGCACAGATCTATTCGGGGTGAATATTCAAATATAAATTTAATTCATTAATTATTACTAGCATGAATTAATCCTATATTAATTCAAATAATAATTGCAACAACATATCATGCATATAAAAAGCCACGTAAAACCTACGCATGAAGAATTTACGGGTTTACGTGAGCGTACCTCTCGGGATGGCAGTGACTTCGGTCGGACGAACTAACCAAAAGGACTTCCCAAGTATTCCCTTAGCCCTTGCTCAACTATCCGGTGGAAGGACATTTGTCGAACAATTAACAAAAGGAAAAAAAACAAACTTTGTTGCACCACTTATGTGGATTTGCTAATTTTTCCAGCACATGGAATTGTACTTGGGAATGAAACAATCATCCCCTATTTATAGGAGAGGGGTGGTCGAAATTTTCAGTAGAAAATCAATGTGGGAAAAGACTTTTCTTGATCACCAAGAAATCTTGAATATATCTCTTATATGCTTTTTCCCATAATTAAAATATTCCACAAAAATCCCACCTCCTCATATATGAATATTTTTGAAAATTTTGTGTGTGCAAGAATCCAAGATTTGGATCTTCTTGAATTTATGAGATATTCTTGTATTTCAAGAAATACATATCTTCCATAATATCTTTTCAAGAAAATCAAGAAAATCTTTCTTGCCACTATATTTTCAAAAATCTCGAAATTCTCTTATGAAATAACCAAGTGGGAGATTTCTTGAATTTAATGAGATAATCTTGTATTCCAAGAATACATATCTTCATTCCATAACAAAATTCAAAGAAAATCTTTTTCTCCTCTTTTATCCATAATTTTCAAAAATTAGAGGAAAAATAAAGAACAAAATTTATTTTATTTTAATCACTTTTTTTTTGGCTTAATGGACTATTTGTTGGGCTACTCAGGGGGGCCTTTAGGAGAATTAAGATTGAACCTTCTAATGGACCTTGAATATCTAATATTGAGCCAATATAATTCAAGCCCATAAATATTAATTAATCCCGCTACATAATTAATATTGCAGACTATCCATCTTAACCCATATTACGGTCAATATGGCTCCTTGGTCATTATTTCCCGTGTTTAAGATTATCTAGCCCATTAATTAATTCAAGCCACCAAATAGCTTTCCATTAATTAATATCTTTTATCCTTGGTCAAGGAATGGTTCAACATTATTATCCATACCTAAAACAAATTCCACTTGGAAGATTTGGTATGATAAAGCTTATGAACCTCCCAAAGGGGCAAATCAAACAAGCGTGCTTCATTACGATTCTTCAGATTAAATCTTAGCAATCACATGTGACCAATAATATTGCCCAAGATAAAAAGTATTGAATCTCTTTTGATTCGCTACCCATGATAAGTCAAAGCAATAGTTACCAATCCCACGTGATCCTATTTAAGGATTTAAGGTTAAGTAACAACGAACCACCGAGGTCTAATTCTTCCTTGTTCGGTTCAAAGAATTTATCCTCCCAGAGGTCCTATTCAAATAAGATCACCATGCACTAGTGTAATCTCTTGGTCAAGACAAACCAATCTGAGCCTTTACACTCAACCTTTCACGATGGATTGTTCATTTCCATCTAGGTCGTGAATGGCATACTTTTAGTTACAAGGATTTGTTAATTTAATCTTCGTGATCCGGTATCACTAAATTAACTACAATGTAACATGTACTAATTATTGAACAGCTTATGCAAGAAATATATGTAACATTCAATCATATTTAAAGCATCGTTGATAAACAATTTATTTCAAGAAATGAAGTCAGAAATTCAGCTTTTGATTATACAAAGTAAAAGCATACTTTCCAAAGATAATCCCAACAATCTCCCACTTATACTCAAAGTCCGCTTTTAAGTATACTACAACATGTCTCACGTGAGTCCGTGACATCTAATGTCACCTACACGAACCTAATAATTTCTCTCACTTATACTCAAAGCGGATTGGCAACGGTCTTGACACCCATTCCACCCACATGTCTCTCGAATGTATTCAGAGGCAGACCCTTTGTGAATGAATCTGCTAGGTTGTCCTTAGACGCTATCTTTGCCACATCTATATCTCCTCTCTAACGATTTCTCGTGATAAGATGTCTTTTCTTTAGTGTGCTTTCGTTTGACTCGTGGACTCTTGGTTCTCTAGAATTTGCAACCGCCTCTGGCGATATTGCTGAACAAATTGAACACCATCCAAGTCCACTAAGAAGATCTAGAGCCCAATCGGTTCTTTCACCGCTTCACAAGCAAATTACTTACCCGACTTCCATGGTTGAGTCGGTGATGCATTTCTGCTTCACACTCGTCCATTTGATGGCTACACTTCCAAAATGGAAACACACTAACTGAGGCAGATAATTTTTGGAATCTAAATCTGATTGGAAATCCGAGTCCGTGTAGCCGATGGGGATTTGAGTATCTGACTAATAAATCAACATTCTATCCCGAGTTCTTTCCGCACACTTGAATGTTTTTTTAATAGTCGATCAATGCGCTTTCTGTGGGTTACTTTGATATCTTGCTACCATGCCTACGGCAAAGCAGATATCCGATCTCGTACACAGCATTGCATACATAAGGTTTCCGACAGCCGAAGCACAAGGAATGCCTTTCATGTCATCTATCTCCTTTTGTGTCTTAGGGGACATTTTCTTGGATAGATGGATTCCAAGTCCGAAAGGTACGAATCCTTTCTTGAATCTTGCATCTTTGAAGTTTTCAAACAATGTCTATGTATGAAACTTACGATAACCCGATCATCCTTTTCTTGTGATCTCGAGTGATCTTGATCCCAAGGATGTGTCCGGCTTTCCCTAAGTCTTTCATATCAAACTGTTTTGAAAACCATGCCCTTACGTCTGATAACACCTTCACATTGTTCCCGATGATCAGAATGTCGTCTACATATAGTACTAAGAATACCAATGTAGTTCCGACACGCTTTTTATACACACAACTTTCAAACTCGTTTTGATCAAACCCATAAGACTTTATAACATGATCAAAACATTGGTTCCAAGCTCTGGATGCCTGTTTGAGTTCGTAAATGGAGTTCTTGAGCTTACAAACTAGGTGTTCTTGGCCTGTTTCAATGAAACCTTGGGGTTGTTGCATATAGATCTCTTCATCAAGACTTCCGTTAAGAAAGCCGCCTTGACATCCATTTGCCGATTTCAAAGTCGAAATGTGCAAAGAATCGATAAGAGAATACGAATGGACTTAAGATGGCTACGGGCTAAAAAAGTTTCCTCATAATCGATTCCTTCTTTTCTCGAGTATAACCTTTCGCCACTAGTCTTGCTTTAAAGGTTTCAACCTTCCCGTCCGGTCCTCTTTTCCTCTTATATACCCACTTGCATCTAATGGGTTTGACCTCATTAAGTGGTTCGACTAGTTCCCACACTCTATTATGAAACATAGAACCCATTTCGGTTATCATTGCTGTTTGCCAAGAATCTACATCCTTATCTTGGAGTGCCTCGTCATATATCCATGGGTCTGATTCGTCTTGTCCTGAATCAAGTCCGAGGACTCTCCTATTCCCATGAATCTCTCGGGTCGCCTAACAACCCTCCCACTATGACGAGGGTCTTGTGAAAAAACATATCGTTTGGTATATCATCTAAGACAAATTGGCAATCGAGGTTTGCCCTCTAAGCTCATTTAAGGTAATCTCACTGGTTTTTCTTTGGTTCATATAGTTTTCTTCCAAAAATCTAAAGTGGGTCTTGATGACCACCTTTTGATCTTCGGGACTATAGAACATACACCCTTTTGTTCCCCGGGGGTATCCTACAAAACCTTTTTAATTCGATCGAGGATCCAATTTACCGCTTCCTTGTCCAACACGTAAGTTTGCGCCCGGTCCACAATTCTTTGGGAGTTTCGAATCGATTTGATAGCACCAAGTTCAGAATGTAAGCCATTGCTTCAAGGCATAACCCCGAATCGACTCGAAGATCCGCATAACTCATCATTGATCTAACCATTTCCAAAAGAATTCGGTTTTTTCACTCTGCAACCCCGCTTTGTTGAGGGGTTCCGGGTCTTGAAATGATATACAATCCCTTCATCGATAAGTAGTTCAAAAACTCATTCTTTTGGTAATCGCCTCCACGATCGATCGTAGAGACTTGATACATTTTTCCTTATGATTCTCTCTGCTTGAGCCTTAAATTCTTAGAATTTATCAAAGGGCTCAGATTCATTCTTCATAAGGAAAATGTACCTAGAGTAATCATCAATAAAATTACTCATAACCTTCTCTTGCTTTGGTTGACATTGACTACATACATCTATGTGAACGATCTCTAACACTTCTTTAAATTTCTATTCCCTTGGCTCCAAATGCCCTCTTGGTCATATCACCCTCCAAACATGATTCGCAGGTTGGAATCGGTTCAACTTGGAAAAGCCCTAGTGAATTATCTCTCACCAATCTTTGGATCCTCTCTGGATTTATATGACCCAATCTTAGATGCCAAAGAAGTGTCTAGATTCACGCCCGATGAACGTTTTTCTTTCTAAACAGCTTGATTGATGTGTTATAGGATATATTTCGTGAGTGGTGTGCACAATTAATTGATAGAGATCATTCAACAACGCTCCATGATAGATAAATTTATCAACAAGAAAAATGGTAACAACTTTATTAAAAAAGTAACCAATATCCATCATAAAAAGTTTAAAAACTAAAACGAATTCTTTTCTAAAAATCCTAACGTAAAGAATATCTCAAAATTAAAACACCGGCTTTTCAAAAGACAGTGCACTTCTCCCATCGCTTCACCGCCACTCTCGAAGATCGCCCAAAGGATGATGAGGACCTCACCCCACTAAGTTGCTTGGTCCGCTGAACCCCCAGAATGTGAAATAAACATGATTAGTGGATCTCGTATCCACCACCCATAAAATGGGAGGCATACGCCGCTAAACAAGTTTCAAACAACTAGTGGCGTGAGAATTACCTTTCTTTCCATCCCTTTTGGGTCCGGAACAGATCGACCTCCAATGTCCTTTCTCACCGCAGCTTGAAGCACTTCCTTAGTCGGCTTGTTCACTCCACCACCCTTCTTCACCTTATCTTTGCCATTGGCAACACTTGAGTTCACTTGCTTGTGGCCTTTGTTCCTTTTCGTTTACCACCCCTTGGTCTAGAAGAAGAAGAAGGTCCGCTTGCCACCAAGGCTTCGGGCTTTTCTCGCCTCATATCGCCTCTCGCCGAGACTAAAGCTTGCAACAGATCGCATCGAGAACTTCTCGATTATTCATCTAGTAGTTCAACCCCGAATTGTTCAAAGCTTTTCTACAGGCAGAATGAATGGAACACGAAATCGATTTGGGTCTCGATATCGATTCGCCAAGTACCTCAAGTTTATTAAGGCAGCCATCATCCGAGAACGCGTGCTCCCTTCGCGCGCTCCTCCACCATTTTCATAGAGAGCAAGTCCTCATGGTGATCCCGACGAGCCACACGGGTCGATGTTGAAACATTGCTTTAAGACTAGTCATGATTTCCGCAATGGCCCTCAACGCTCGGGTGTTGGTGTTGCAACACATCCGACATAGGTTAAGATGGTACACTTTGCCATTTCGTTAGACCGCTCCAACAAGATACTCTTTTTCTAACCGCTTTTAGTGGACTCATCCGATGGTTTATCCGGGTTTAGGTGTGGTCGTAACCCAATTATGGCTTTGTGCAGTGAGGACAATAGTGAGTTTTTCGATTCCAATCAACAAAATTTTCTCCAAAGGAGCAAATTGTCTTTCAAAGATATTGAACAAAGGATTAAAAGGTTGCGACATGATGAACTCAAATAAATAATAACATGCATAAGCACAAATATATCACAAGGTTCGATCACATGCATCATATTAAAATCTCAAAAAAAATATGAACATGCATCAGCCAACATCTCAAAACAGTTTAAATAAGCCACATTGGGTGGGTCATTATTTAAACACATTCAAAGGTGTTACAAACAAGAATAAACAAAGCCTTTAATATCCAGATTAATAGTTGGCTCCCACTTGACCAATATAAAATTGACAGGGACTTTGAGAAGTATATGCATATCAATTTTATACCTAAGTAATAACCATGATTAAATACAGGATTATTATTTCGCTTTGATCGAGCCTCGTTGGGAGGGTCATCGTCGCCACTAGTAATAACCCACAATCACCCGCTTGGAATTCATTCATGCGAAACCTATCTTTTTGACCGTCTCCGCTTGGGGGAATTTCTCCAAAAGAATTCACAAATAAATAAATCATGGAGGTCAAAATTAATTCAATTTTATTATCCTAATAAAATTATCAATTAATTATTTAAACATACTTAGTAATTTTGAAGGTGAGATTTTTCCATTTGGCAACCCTCATGCAAACACATTTAAACAGATTAAATAAAGCATAAGATAAGACAAATAAATCAAGCAAAAATGTAAAAAATAAACATATTGGGCACAAATTATCCAATTGCCATGGTTTGATTTTTTTCTTGGCTTGATCTTGAAGAAACACGCCTCAATTTCTCCCACTCGCTTGTCTCAAAAAAATACTTCTCTCGAATGCCACGCCAAGCAACTCGCAATTTCGATGACGCCAAAGATCCAAATGCACGATTGCCTAAAGATACGGCACTGCAAGACATCCGCAGCCACGCTTCGCCGCTGTTTTAGGGTTTTGCAAGTAGAGTCGCATGAGTCGATAGCGAGCCGCGATCCGCCACAAGATTCCACGCTTCGGCTCGCCCACCGCCGCCTGCCAATTTTCAATGCTCACAGACGCTGCTACCAGGTATCCGCCCGTCTGCCGGGCTGAGCGCCAGACGCATCACAGGCGCTTGGGCCACCGCACGCTGCTCGTTTTTCGGGCAGACGCCGTACGCTTCAGCCTCGCCATTTACGTTAAGGCTAATACACAGACATTTCACGCCTCGTTCTCGATTTTGTCCTTTAATTCTTCGCCTTTCTTCGCTCCCGATCCGGTTACAATTTATTTACAAAAAAATAAATAAATCCTAGATCTAGACTAGTCTATTACATTGATCAAATCAAACAAATCCTAGTCTACTCGTGGATTTTCTCACGAGGCAAAACAAATCCGAACGAATCGAATTAAAAACCACGCTTTATATGCATGCATAAATAAACACATTAAAATCCATGACAATTGGATACCGCAAAAAAGATCTACCATTCTACTATCCAATTTCAAATTTAATGTCCGCTAATTAAATTACAATTTAAAAATTCGAGTCTCAAACCGCGGGCTCGATACCAATTGTTGGGGAAATGAGTTGCACAGATCTATTCGGGTGAATATTCAAATACAAATTCAATTCATTAATTATTACTAGCATGAATTAATCCTATATTAATTCAAATAATAATTGCAACAACATATCGCGGCATATAAAAAGCCACGTAAAACCCACGACGCGAATCTACTAAGTTTATGTGAGTGTACCTCCTGGACGGCAAAGGACTTCATTTCGACGGACTAACCAAAAGGACTTCCCAAGTATTCCTTAGCCCTTGCTCAACTATCCGATTGGAAGGACACTTGTTTAACAATTAATAAAAAAAAAAAAAAAATAAACTTTGTTGCACCACTTATGTGGATTTGCTAATTTTTCCAAAGACATGGAATTGTACTTGGGAATGAAACAATCATCCCCTATTTATAGGAGAGAGGGTGGTCAAAATTTTCAAGAGAAAATCAATGTGGGAAAAGACTTTTCTTGATCACCAAGAAATCTTGAATATATCTCCTATATTCTTTTTTTCTCATAATTAAAATATTCCACAAAAAATCCCACCTCCTCATATATGGATATTTTCAAAAATTTAGTGTGTGCAAGAATCCAAGATTTGATCTTCTTGAATTTATGAGATATTCTTGTATTTCAAGAAATACATATCTTCCATAATATCTTTTCAAGAAAATCAAGAAAATCTTTTCTTGCCACCTATATTTTCAAAATTTCAAATTCTCTTATGAAATAACCAAGTGGGAGATTTCTTGAATTTAATGAGATAATCTTGTATTCCAAGAATACATATCTTCATTCCATAACAAAATTCAAAGAAAATCTTTTCTCCTCTTTTTATCCATAATTTTCAAAAAATTAGAGGAAAAATAAGCAACAAAATTTATTTTATTTTAATCACCTTTTTCAGTTAATGGACTATTTGTTGGGCTACTCAGGGGGCCTTTAGGATGTTGTGTTCGATATAGTAACTCAGGCTTAATCGAACACGTAAAGAGCCACACGCGTATATTTAAATATTCATGCCCAATGGACAAATATTCGCCACTCAGTCGAAAGAAGGAATCGATGAGCTAAGTCAAGAAGGCCATAAGCAAATCTCGAGGACTCAAAGTATCAAAAATACCGTTAATCCTCGGCCCCTCGATATCCCCGAGGATCAAGATAATCAAGACCTCGTATCCCGAGGGTCAAGATAGTTCAAGACCCTCGATATCCCGGCGGTCTCAGATGTTCAAGACCTCGATATCCCGAGGTCAAGATGTTCGCACCTCGATATCCCGAGGGTCAATATGTTCGCACCCTCGATATCCCGAGGGGTCAAGATGTTCAAGACCTCGATATCCCGAGGGTCAAGATGTTCTCACCCCGACATATCCCGAGGGTCAAGATGTTCAAGACCTCGATATCCCGAGGGTCGCGATGTTCGCACCTCGATATCTTGAGGGTCAAGATGTCCGCAGACCTCGTATCCCGGGGTCGAGTGCCCGACACTCGATATCCCAAGACCCAAACATCCGGGGTGCTCAGTGTGCTCAAGAGGACAATATTCCAAAGATAAAAACCGACATGGTTAAAGGGGGCTAACAAAGCATCCAACCGAACAAAAGGTTAATTTGGACTACCAAAAGAGTGCTTTTTACGATAAGTAAGTTCCAAGATCAACCAGAAGACGGTTGAAAAACGCGGGCAAAGATTACGTGAAGTTCTTGATGACCAAGTCTCCAAATTATGCTTGCCAAATTTCAAATTTCATGCTTGTCGGAGTGTTATAAAAGGAAGAAAAAAGAAGAAGAGAAAGGTTGAGAAAAAAAATCTCCCAAAAAGTCATACCCACGCTTGAGAGGTGAGGAACAAAAAAAAAATTCGAGTGATCATTTACTCCTTCTAGAAACCCTAGCACCCGGAGGCGAATTCTCCAAATTATCTTCATCTGTAATAATTCATCTTCATAAGGTGTATCAAATATTGTACGTGTAAAGCCTCGCAATACCACATCCTCGGCTTGGTATGCCCCCGAGTAGTCATTTCCTAATTTAACCGGGTCAACAAATTCATCTTATTTACAAAACTTATCGTTGCACGCATATGTTTTGTTTGCGAGTTGTTATCAAATTAGCCACATAATACTCTCCGTATAAAATGACTCACGACAACTGGCGCTAGAAGGAGGGTGCTTCACCCAAAAACCAACCCATATACGAACCCTTAGAGAGCCGAGGCAGAAAATATAAATAAAATGCCTCAATCTAGAACACACAAACGGAGAGGTCGGGACAAAGCTGACCACATGACCGAAAAGAGGATCAGCGCCAGCCTCATAAAGATCAGGGAGTGGAGATTACCAATCTCGAGGATATTGTGAATGATCCGGCGACTATAACTGTGGGCATCACTTTCTTCATGAAAGCACGTAAAAGAGAGGGTCGAGAAAGAATTGGCCAAATTAGAAACTCAAGATCGCTGAAGAGCGACGCTCACGCATAACCGATAAGGAGCAAGTTAAAAAGAAAAATTGCGGTTCGGGCGAATAAAAACCGATGATACGCCCGATGATGAAATGTTTCCCAAGGTCTAGACCATCGGCGTTTGGACATTTGAGGCTCTCCGCCAAAGACCGAATCCAAGAATAATAGGCGATGAGATCAAGGAAAGGAACAACCAATAAAAATGCCCGCACCTTCAGATCTTCATGATCATCCGCATGCCGAACAAAAATCGGCGGGAACAAAGTTGTCTATCCATCATCGATTGGGTAGTCAAGCACAATTTGGAGAGGGGATCGCCCCTATCACAAGCATGACCCACCGGGTCCTCATGATGGGAAACAACCCCAATCTAAGTCTGTCAATCCCACAAAATTTGGCGGAAATGCAAAAGGCCATCGAGGATTTACAGCCAACCTCGCCGCTAACAAAGGCCAACCTCGAAGGAAGCACAATACCACCGCTCGCCATTGTCACCGCATCATCATGGCGGCTTAAATACAAGAGAAAATGGGCTAAGTCCCGACCACCAATTCCCATATTTGATGCCGAAGTCCGACCCTCATGTCCATCTTAGCAAGTATTCGATTTTATGATCGCGATGGGGCCACGGACGAACACAAAGGCCGATCATTCCCCATGACTTTGGGTGATCGGGCACATAGATGGTTTTCTACCTTGCCAAATTGCGTCTATCACATCTTTTCACCAATTGGGACAATAATTTACGCCCCACTTTTTCATCCATGTGTGTGCTTTCGCCAAATACCAAAACAAAGGTTGGCACATTTCTCCCAACTAAAAGGTGAGTCCGATCGAGCATACATAGAAAGATTTGATAAATGTCCGTATGATGGGGCCCAGCTTGAAGAGGATGCCAAAATCCTTGCGGTGGTCGGGGGCTCGACTCTAACATCGATATGTGGAAGGCCATGCACCAAGACCGGCCGAACACATATTCAGAGTTCCGAGAGCGAGCGCCAAAAATCATAGCGATGCAAGATTTGCTCGCCAATCACGATTAGGTCAGAACCTACAACTAGAAAAAGTTTTCGAAGAAAGTGATGAATGAAGGGGGTAAAAACCCCCGTGCTCTTTTCAAACAATTCAAGAAAGAGCATAAGCAAACGCCCCCACGTCTTTTTGGGCATTTCAAATGAGATAATCTTTTAACCAAATCGTAGATCGGGACATGTTGGAAAGGCCGAGAAGAATCATAATGGATAAACATCGCTCAATGCTTCCAAATATTGTAACTACCACGAGTACATCGAAAGCACAACATCAAGAGTGTCGCGACTTACTCCGCCAACTTTGGAAGCTATATTTAAGATAATCGTCTTTACCCAATTCTTGAAAAAAATCCGGGAGCGTAGACTCTCGAACGTAAAAAAAACAAAAGATCGGGCCGGTAAGCGAAAGGTCAACAAACATCCGATGCTGATCCCAAGAATCACGTAAGAGGTCCGAAAGTTATCTAGAAGAGGGCCTCCCATCGTGGGAAGAGGTCGAGAAAGTCAAGAGATTCACATGATACGCCCCGAATATGGTCCAAAGGGTGGATGTTACCAGCACCGACATTATCGAACAGCATAAAAGAAGATGGAGATGCGTGCCGTGCAAAAAATATCCATCAAGTGAAGGTGGCGAAAGCACATCGATAAAGACGCCACCCTCGCACCAAATCATGTTTTCGAGGACGATCTCGACGGAATCATAACTCCCCACAATGACTCCTTAACCATCGCTGCTCGCTCGGGTTGAAGGTGCACCGCCTCCTAGTTGACATCGGAGCTTATGCGAACATTTTGTTCGCCAATACCCTTCGCCAGATGGAAAAACAAGTTGAGACTTGAGCAGCTTATATTGAATCGTGCAATCATACCATATGGGTTTTGGGGAATCAGAATCCGACCCTATGGTATGATTAGGTTAGAGTCGAAGTTAGAATCAACTCGAATCCCACATTCGATTTAACTAGAATGCTAGATTTTGTAATCGCCGATGCTCTATCTACTTATAACGGGTTCCTAGGTCGCCCGCTTATTCGAATTCAAACCGCCCGTTCTACGACATTATTGTGTTAAATTTCCGGCACAAGATGGAACAGAAGCGTAAAAGAGATCGGAAGAAAGCTCGAGATTGTTTGCTATCTTGTGCACCGTAAAAACAAAGTATCGTCAATATGATGGAGCAAACATGGGAGATTGGTGAGCCAAGCCAAAAGCAAATACCTCTACTTTAAAGATCTTCCGACGAACATAAGTTCGACGAGCATAGCTCTTCGCATGAGCACATAATGCACGAACACAGACTCGGGGTGACAACTAATTCCCCCAGATCTCCTAGATCAAATGAATATTGATCAAATTTAACGAGCAAACGGACCTAGAGCCTCGTGATAGGCTTTGAACCTATGGAGGTTGATGATGAGCACCGGGGTCCATCCAAGATCCCTAAGGGAAGCAAAAAGAAAAGCGAAAGCAACACCGCCGAACAACCGAGTCCATCAAAATTGAACCTAACAGACCCGAGTTAGAAGTGTTCATTGGTTCAGAATTACCTGAACCAATTCGAACATAAATTATTGCTTATCTTCAAGCAAACTTGGATGTGTTCGCATGGTCGCACGAAGACATGGTAGGCATTGATCCAAAACATGCATGCCACTCCCTCAACCTTAATCCAATACAAACCCGCTTATCCGTAAGCCACAAAAAGTTTAGTCCTAAAAATATGCGAAATGAATAGTGAAATCAAAAAGTTGCTCGACAACAAACCGATTCGGAGAGGTAAAATGCCCAAGATGGCTTGTGAACACTGTGCTCGTCCCCAAGTCTAATGGATCTTGGAGGCTGTGTATTGATTTCATGGATTTAAACAAGGCATGTCCGAAAGATAACTTCCCGATGCCGCATATCGATTATTTGGTCGATAATACAGCAAGCCATGAACTCATGACTTTTATGGATGCATTTGCCGGTTATCACCAAATACCTATGCACCGGACGATCAAAAGAATACGCATTCTCGCAGCGAAAAGAACATGTACTTTGCTGGCAACGATGCCGCTCGGATTAAAGAATGCCGAGCAACATATCAACGTTTGGTGAACAAAATGTTAAGGAAGACACATCGGCCGAACAATTGAGCTTTGGGGTTCACTCAGAAAATTCCTCGGACATATGGTCACCAACGAGGGATCGGGTTAACCCAACAAAGATTCAAGCCATGCTCGATATGCAAGCTCCTTAAATGTGAAAAGAGGTCCAAAAGTTAACCGGACGCTTAGCCCGTAGTTTTTATATCACGAACCGGAGACAAAATGCAAACCTTTCTTCGATACATTGAAGAAAGGGAAATTCCAAAGACCGAGCATTGCCAAAATGCATTCGAATCATTGAAGCAAGACCTTGCAGATACTCGGACATTTATTTAAGCTTCGCCCCAGCGAACAACTCTATATGTATCTTTGCAGATCCGAAAGCATGCGACAAGGTCTTTGATAACAATTTGAAATAGAAGGCACTATACACTTGCCCATTTACTATGTAAGCCCAAGTGCTTACGAAGCCGAGCTCCGATACCCACCATTGGAAAAATTAGATATGCCCTCGCCATGAGTGTTTGAAAATTACGACCATATTTTTTCGACCACTCGACCGAGGTAATCGACCACTTTCCCCATTCATACAAGTCCTCCACCGACCGATGACATCGGGCAGACATTACTAAAAGTGGGCGGTAGAGTTAGAACAATTCAGAATGAAGGGCAAAGTTATGGCCGATTTCATGGTCGAGTTGACATATCCTCAAATGCTCGAAAAAAGCTATCGACCAACCATGGCATATACGATGTTGATGGCTCATCAACAAGTTTAAGAGCCAGAAAGCGGCGTAGTTCTCATCAGCCCAACCAGTAAACATTCACAACAGCCATCTGTTTTTATTTCCCAGCTACAAATAATGAAGCCGAATATGAAGTTTTGATCGCCGGACTACGATGGCAATGACAATGGGAATTCGTGATCGTCGATGATTTATAGTGATTCTCGATAATCGCTTATCAAGTGACAAAGTAGTACGAGGCCCGAGGCGAACATATGGCACAGTATCAACAACTAGCAAAAGAATTGCTCGAACATTTGAAACAAGTTTTCATTGAGCAATTACCACGATTGGGTAATTCATTCGCTGATGCTTTAGCACGCCTGGCAATAGCAGAAGGAGTGACGAACACAACAGACATTGTGGTCGTCCACAACTTGTTCGCCATCGCCTGTAATTATGATCGCCAAATAACAAAGTAACAAGAAACTTGATGACTCAACTCGAAGTTACCTACAAAAGGGACTTCTCCCTGAAAATAAGGCACAAGCTACTCACCTCAGATTACAATCTACTCGCTATACTATCATAGACGAGCGTTTATACAAAAGAAGCTTCTCACTTCCACTTTTGAAGTGTATTACTCCCCGAAGAAGGTCGTATACTTCGAACAAATCCATGAAGGAGTATGCGTAAATCATACAATGGGCTCGCTCGCACACAAAAATAATCGAACAAGGTTATTATTGGCAACCCTCAAAAAGGATTCGCCACAGATGCTCGTCGTGCGCCACAAATGCCGTGTACATGCTCCACTTATTCATAGCCCAAGAAGAATTAGTGTCGGTTTAAAATAGCCCATGGCCATTTGCTAAATAGGGGATCGATTTGATCGGCCCATTTCCTACTTGCACGTCCGAGTAAAATTTGATGTGGTTGCCGTGATTACTATACTAAATGGGGCGTAAGTCGAGGCCATTGTCAAGATCACCGAACAAAGAATGTGGAACTTTGTTTGAAGAATATCATTTGTCGATTTGGGCTTCCAATCATTAGTAAATCGATAACGGCAAATGTTGATGGAAGTGAATTCGCATGCAATTGTGCTCACGGGGGATAAAAAGCACTACTCAACTCCGATTATCTCAAATAAACGGCCAAGTTGAGGTTTAATAAAAATCATCAAGCATACCTCAAGGCCAGACTTGATAATTTCTGCCAGGGATGGATCAAGAGTTGCTCAAATATTATGGGCTTATCGAACAACTTTAGAACATCAATCATGAGACCCTGCTTGCCCCTGCATTTGGTGCGAAGTTTATACCCGCAGAATCAAGATTCTAAGTCATCGAACAATGACTTTTCGGAGAGCACATTAACGACCAAGCTTGGCCCCGAAAGTACGCACTGCTGGAAGAAAAGAGGACGGAGGTCGATTTCAAGAATGCCATGTACAAAAGAGATCGAGAAGTTTTACAACTCCAAAGTCCTAACACGCAGTTCAATGTGGGCGAAGCCGGTTTTAAAGCGAAAGAACGGGGTATCAAGTGGTGTGTTCGGGCGAGCATGGAAGCGTCCGCTCGAGTTACTGAACGTTTGCTAAATCGGCCTATGACTTGAAAACCCCGAATGGAGTCCCATTGTCCTACTCGTGGAATGCATCAAATTTGAAAAAATACTATCAATAATAAGAAGCATAGTTGGCCGAACAAAATCATCCACACAAATGAAGTGATCATAGTCAGCCAACATAATGGCCGATGTATCGAAACAAACACAAATGGCGAACATAATCACCATTCAACAAAAACGAGTAGACAATCCCGAAAAGAAGAGTACATTATGTTTGATACATATCTTCAGAAAGAAATGCCGACAAAGACTATCGATAGACGGTAAGATACGCGTCGTAATGAGTTGTCAACCGTAAGATACGATTTTAACGAACGATTTCATTGGGTGGCAACCATGCGAGGATGAGTCAATCTTTGAGCAAGAGTCACAAAAAGCCGGACAAATGTCAAAAGGGGAGCAAAAAGTAAGAGAGCTAGCAGACTACCAAGCTATGCCAAAGACTAGCTTGGGAAAGTTCTATAAATAGGGGCATACCGATGCTTTGAAAAAAAGAGAAAAAAACATATGAAGAAGAAAAAAGGAAAAATATCTTTGCGATTCTCGTAAAGGAAGACGGTTTAGATGCCCCCCCAGACGTAGAAGAATTAGCTCTCGATTCAAAGAATCATTCAAATTTAATCGAGCATCCGCCCGACACGAAGTCTTTTACCCAGATGACTTTTATGCGAGCACAAAGGAAGCTCGCTATGACTCAAGATGCTCCTACAGAGTCATGGTTGCCACTCCACGCTACTCATTGCTTATGCAAGAGAAAGTCATTAGTCCCCATGATCCCCAAAAATCTCCTCCGGCGGGATGTCATAGTGTCCGGCCAAAACAAGATGCGGACGCCGATGCTTAGGCATCTACCGGAGGGACATAATGGTGCGAAATAAAGTTTTGTCGCGACCTACTTTAGGCCAAGAGAATGCGCCCACATGCTCATGCCCGCCTTGCCCAAGATAATCACAAATTGTCCAGGAGGGACAAAAAGTTTATCTTCTTTCTCGATCATGTTACTAAAGAAAGAAGGGTAGACAGGATGATGTGCCACATCCTTGTCAACATCAATTCTCAAGGACAAGGTGAGGCCGGTTAGGTTCACTCAAGACAAGGTTTAAATTCAAAACCCTAGTCCGATAACAATAGTTGTGTAATAGATAGTCTTCTTCAGATATGAAGGATGTAATAGAATACAAAGTGTTGCAAAAAGAAAAAAAAAAAAAAGAAAGATATATGTACTTTTGTTCGCTAAGATTTTTCTAGTTCGTTTATTTGAGGTCGCACCTAAGCTTAACGACCAACAAAGACGAAGAGCCCAAGTCTATGTTCACCGACGAATGAGTTCGTACTCTCGATTCCCCGCAAAGAAAAAGCGAGTAATGGGTACGCAATGATGAAAAAACGACGACTTCAGATTTACAGATACCAGAGTAAAAAAAGTGGTGATGAGCGGGTCGCAGACTAAATAAGACGACCCTAAGACGGCGTGATCGCACCTAAATAAGACGATCGCGCACCAAGAAAGGGGGGGTTCATAAAGTAACCCATCTGGTCGCACCTAAATAAGACGATCAACCGATTGCAACGCTAATAAGACAATCAAAACCGAAAAAAGCCGAGCGGCATAGTAAACCCAATGTTCGAATTCATTCGTAAGAAAAGGGCAAAACCGAAAAGCAACAAAGTGAACACGATGCAACGAAGCAAACATCAAGCAACATAAGTATCAATTTTCATCCTTAACAATTATCGAACAATCGGGTTAGAGGAAACAGCTTCAAGATGTAATCCATCCATTCGGTTGTAAATATGTTCAACAAAAGACAAGAAGTCAAAGAAAAACTACAAGTATTAAAGACATTGTTCGAGCAGAAGTGAAGAAGACAAAAATTACACAACGATGTTCAACAAAACAAAAAATAACATCAAGGAGCAAAATCATAGTTGGGGGTAGACGGGAGAGAGATGTCGAACAAATTGTGCTCAAATTTCTCAAAGAATAACTCCTTCAAGATGGTCAGTACCAAATGCTCGCCAGAAGGTACATTCTGCTTTGGTTATAAGAGGTCCCTTTTTGCCCCGCACCGACGGTCCCAGTGCTCACCAAGATTTTGGCCAAGAACCTCAAATATTCATGTCTCGAAAGCCCTCTTCCTCATCCGTAACCGGATCATCAACTTTGATCCCTTCAGAAGAACGGAGAAATCACACGATCATTTAAATCGACATTGGAAGGTTGCGTCCCGTGGGTTGTCGATCGTATCACTGAAACCGGATACAAGAGGGCAATTTGTTCGGCCGTTGGATGCATGGCTAATGACCGGATAAAGATCGGCGAAGGGCACAAATGTAGGAGAAGTTGGACAAGGAATCAACATACTCATCATCGCAACAACTTTGAATTTTTGAGACCCAAACGAGTGTTGGTCTCCTCAAAGAATGATGAGTTGTTGGCGAGAAGATCCCTCTCATTTTCCATGGCCTCGACACCAAATTTCTAGTTCACGGCTCAACATTCATACCCTCCCGAGCTCTTTTCAGATATCTTGCTACCTCCTCCCGAGAGTGGATCAATTCCTCCTTTGTCCGGGCGAGCATCTTCCCGAGCCAGCGTGCATCTTCGTGAAATCGGGCGAGCATTTTCTCGAGCCTTGTGGGCATCCTCCGAGTCCCGTGAGCATCAACAGGCCTAAGAAGATAGTCCCCGAGCCAACCTCGCCTAAATCTCCGAGTCCTGCGTTTCACCGCCCACCTTTTTCTTCAATGTTCTGATCAAAGCCAAGTAGTTGGCATGGAGGTTAGCGACCGAGCATAGACTTTCTCAAGAACGACCATAGATTAGCCCCCTCAAGCACTGCACCCAGCACGATATTTTCCAGGAGGGACCCGTAGTGGACTCTTCTAGATCGGTAGTCCATGCTCGATCGCGAGTCCGCAAGCCTTCCGAACATGCTCGTGAATGCCCTAACCTTGCGAACACTCTACGAGCGTAAGAGTTCTTCGATTGGGCATCAAAGGCGATAACCCGCTTCAACCTACATATATATATATTCGAGCAAATGAAATATAAAAAGGGCGAACAAAAAATAACCAAAATGTATAAATCGAACAAAATGTACCTTCCTACACGAGCCGGATCCCATCCCAAGAATGATCTATCCTCGTGGGACCGAGCTCAGATCTAACTGAGTCCATGATCGGGTTCGGCAGAGAGGGGAGAAGATGTGCCAACCTCCATTTCAACGATCCGTGAAATCGACCAACCACGATACGGCCGCTCTCGATCGCCTCAACAAAGAGGGTCCGAGTCACCCCGACGGCATCAAGATTGCCCGAGCCTATTCACTCGGCCAGGCTCGGCCCAAGTTTGTTCGGCCGCCCCTCGCTTGTCGATCTCCACCCTTGCCTTCTTCTACGACAGAGCTTGTTCGCCTTAACGAGTGCTCCTTTTGTGCTTTCGGCTTGATTCCCAGACCGACGTGGATTGGTTAACCCCCGCCACCTCCCCTCTACTTCGTCACGAGCCTCCCTCTCAAATTTAAATCCGAAAGCAAGCTCCTCAGGGCCTTTTTTCTCCGAGCCATCTCAAGATGCTCTGATGTACTCACAAAGAATGGTCACAAATGGGAAGACTATAAACAAAATAATTTAGTACGAACAGAAGGGTAATAACGAGCAAAATGGCACAAAACTTATACAAATACAAGAGGCAATCCTTACCAAGAGGATTAATAAAGAACAAGATGATGAGGAGGCACGAACAAACCTCCTTTATTTCTCTGATCAAAGAATATTCGAGTTCTCACAGACGCTTCCCGAACGAGACTCCAGATCAATTTGCCAAACGCTGATAAAATAACCGTTGTTTGTCTCCTTGTCCGTCGCAGCTAGAATCCCTGAAATAAAAAAGCGAGTTAAAATCGATCCAAATCGAAGAACGAAAGACACAAAATCACTTACTTTGGTACACCCCGGTCACTGTGGGATGTCTAAACGAGCATTTGTTCACTTCCGTGAGGCCGGGCTTTTCCAATTGCCCCAAACGAACCAAAACTTTTCTTTCCAATCACCGATTTTGTTCGGCACGTCTTCAATAATTTTGCACTTCGCATTAGCTTGCATGAACAACCACCCGTGTTCACCCCCGACGCGTCAAGTGCACCAATCGAGAAAGCTCTCACCGCCGAGGGATAGTACCTTGCTTCATCTTGCCGAACAAAGTCGAAACTCATGATCATATGCCACCCGTTAGACGCTTTGAGTCACAGAATGGTAATGTTCCATTCCACGAGCAAATCCGGTGATGGCAGGATGGAGGGGAAATCGAAGGCCGCCTTCCATTGTGTCTAAATTTACAAAGACACAACCCTCGGGTTTGGTCGGCCCGCCATCGTAACTCCGTGCCCGTAAAAAGACATCTTTTGGGGTTTCATAAATCCAATGCAATGAAAGTGAGCCTATCATCATCAATTATGCTCGCTATCTTGCTCGGCCGGGTACTCGCTCTCAACCCTAATCCTATGAGGTTGTTTCTAGTTAATCAAAACTATAACGAGTGTTATACTCAAGTATAATGTTGACTATGAGGAACACAAACAGTATATCAAGCTCAGAATTTTGCTCGCCAACTACCCCTATGTTCGATTCGGTTATATTTACAAATACCAAAATGTCCCCCTCACAACATTGTCATTCCTATCTACATTAACATTATCAATGTACCTATACCCAATTTGAATTTGGGGCAAAAATTATAACTTGAATCATCCGAAGAATCATTACGGACCAAGTCCCTATCTAATTCATTTAGGGCTTCACCGTAATCGAGGAAAGAAACGGCAAATGGTTGCCGAATTTGCTAACGAATTCTGAAACCGAGACATTCATCTCCTAAGATTTGCATCGCCACGGGGATTCTACTAACAGAGGGGAAGAAGAGGAACTATGGTGGTCTCGATTCTAGAAACAAAGAGTTTGAGCAAGAGGCCATAATCACAATTAGAGAAAGAATGCAAACGGTTAATCGAGTAAAATTCTTCACGAATGATGAAACCCTCGCCAAAAATTTTCGTGACGCAAAAAGATTGAAAAAGATGAGGAAAAAAAAAGGGGTTAAGGTGGAGAAACAAGGTATATATAAATGTTGGATTCGATTTTGAAAATCCCACATTGTATCATAATAAATGACATCGACTATGGCCCAATAAGATTTTTAATAATGCCCCATGTTGAATACAAAATGATCTTTACCAGGGGGTATTGTTGTGTTCGATATAGTAACTCAGGCTTAATCGAACACGTAAGAGCGACACGTGGAATATTTAAATATTCATGCCCAATGGACAAGTATTCGCCACTCGTGTCGAGAAAGAAGAATCGACGAAGCTAAGTCAAGAAGGCCATAAGCAAATCTGAGGACTCGAAGCGCCAAAATACTCGTGAAAATCCTCAAGGCCCTCGGATATCCTGAGGATCAGTATGTTCGAAGACCTCAGGTATCCTAAGGGTCAGTATGTTCGAAGACCTCAAATATCCTGAGGGTCAAGATGTTCAAGACCTCGACATCCCGAGGGTCAAGATGTTCGCACCTCGATATCACGAGGGTCAAGATGTTCGCACCTCGATATCCCGAGGGTCAAGATGTTCAAGACCTCAGATATCCTGAGGGTCAGTATGTTTGCACCTCAGATATCCTGAGGGTCAGTATGTTCGAAGACCTCAGATATCCTGAGGGTCAGTATGTTCGCACCTCAGATATCTTGAGGGTCAGTATGTCCGCAGACCTCAGGTATCCCGAAGGGTCGAGTGCCCCGACACTTTCGATATCCCGAAGACCCAAACATCCTGAAGGCTCAGTGTGCTCGAAGAGGACAATATTCCAGCATAAAAATTGACATGGTTAAAGGGGCGAACAAAGTATCCAACCGAACAAAAGGTTAATTTGGACGACCAAAAGAGTGTTTTACAGACAAGTAAGTTCCAAGATCAACCAGAAGACGGTTGAAAAACGTGGCAAAGATTACGTGAGTTCTTGCATGACCAAGTCTCCACCATGCTTGCCAACCCAAAATTTCATGCTTGTGAGTGTTATAAAAGGAAGAAAAAAGAAGAAGAGAAAGGTTGAGAAAAAAAATCTCCCAAAAAGTCATACCCACGCTTGAGAGGTGAGGAACAAAAAAAAAATCGAGTGATCATTTATTCCTACTAGAAACCCTAGCACCCGGAGGCGAATTCTCCAAATTATCTTCATCTGTAATGATTCATCTTCATAAGGTGTATCAAATATTGTGCGATGTAAAGCTCACAATACCACATCCCGGCTTGGTATGCCCCCTGCGAGTAGTCATTTCCGATTTAACCGGGTCAACAAATTCATCTTATTTACTTATTTTATCGCATTACATGTTTTGTTTGCGAGTTGTTATCAAATTAGCCACATAATACTCTCCGTATAAAACAACTCGCGACATAGGAGAATTAAGATTGGACCTTCTAATGGACCTTGAATATCTAATATTGAGCCACAATATAATTCAAGCCCATTAATATTAATTAATCCCGCTACATAATTAATATTGCACTATCCATCTTAACCCATATTACAAATAATATGGCTCCCTGGTCATTATTTCCGTGTTTAAGATTATCTAGCCCATTAATTAATTCAAGCCACTGAAATAGCTTTCCATTAATTAATATCTTTTATCCTTGGTCAAGGAATGGTTCAACATTATTATCCATACCGGAAACAAATTCCACTTGCAAGATTTGGTATGATAAAGCTTATGAACCTCCCAAGGGGGCAAATCAAACAAAGCGACTTTCACGATTCTTCGTATAAATCTTAGCAATCACACGTGACCAATAATATTGCCCAAGATAAAAAGTATTGAATCTCTTTGATTCGCTACCCATGATAAGTCAAAGTAATAGTTACCAATCCCACGTGATCCTATTTAAGGGACGAAGGTTAAGTAACAACGAACCACTGAGGTCTAATTCTTCCTTGTTCGGATTCAAGAATTTATCCTCATGTAGGTCATATTCAACAAGATCGATCGGCACTAGTGTAATCTCTTGGTCAAGACAAACCAATCAGCCTTACACCTCAACCTTTCACGATGGGTTGTTCATTTCCATCTAGGTCGTGAATGGCGTACTTTTAGTTACAAGGGACCATTAATTTAATCTTCGTGATCCGGTATCACTAAATTAACTACAATGTAACATGTACGAATTATTGAACAAATGCAAAGAAATATATGTAACATTCAATCATATTTAAAGCATCGGTGATAAACAATTTATTTCAAGAAATAAGTCCGAAAATTCGGCTTTAGATTATACAAAGTAAAAGCATACTTTCCAAAGATAATCCCAACATCTCGGAAGGAGATCCCATTAGGGATGAAGCAAAACCATCTTTTGCCGCTCCGCCTTAAAAATGGACCAAACTTTGGCGGCGATGACTAATCGAATACTTCGATTAGCACGCTTCGAAGGTGGGCTAGCGACCGATACATACGGTGGAGCTCCTGAATCCCGACTCTCCGAGGCTAAGAGGTCAGCGAGCCAAAGAAAAAGCTCCAAAAAGGCCAAGAAAAGACAAGCCACCGGGAGTTTCAAACCTTTTTTGAAGAAAGCATTAAATTGAAGCCGATGGACGCCTGGCATGACCCCCGGCACATTTTTTCACCCAGATCCGAGAACGGAATCGCTTCTCCCGCCGCCTGAAGAAAGAGTAATGGCAAATGTAACCCCAACAAGTATCGCCACTTTCACGAAAAGGCATCGACACTATACCAAATGAAGTGTAAGGACCTGCCCCCTGTCCGAGGTTATAATGAAGATGGCATGTTGATTTAATCATCAAGCGACCTCGGAAGAAATGGTGACCAGGCCCCGAGAGGTCGCCAAAGAAGGAGAAGCCGACCCAATGAACAACGAGAGAGCCAAGGGGAATGACCTATCCCGCCTATACTTGAAAAATGGGGATCGGGATACACACTCTCTCCCCCTAGTGACGACGGCAACTTTCCACCCTCAAAGCGTAAGATGAAAAGCTAAATAAGAGAGATAGAGAATGCTAGGAAGATGGTGTTACCTATCCTCACCATGGGGGAAGAGTCCAAGATTATCGAGTTTGGAGAACAGACAAGGTTTGGGGGTTTACCCCAATGTCGACCCCCGGTGATCCCGCCAACATCATGGGACTACGGTTGTGGCCGACTTCGGTCGATGGGGTGCCTTCGCAACATCCTTTTCAAGAAAACCCCGGATCACCTCGGGACTATGATGCCTATATCACCCCCTGGCAACCACACATAGTGAAGTTGGGTTTGGCGACGAACCGGTGATGCCCACCTTAATGATTCGACCGCCATCGAGGTTTCTACAATCAATAGGAGGTTAGGGCAACTAGACTTTTAGACTTTCTTTAATCGACCTTCCCAAATCCTATAATGGTTTCCTCGAAGGCCTTTTTTGAGCATGAATTCGAGGTCAAGGCCCTCAACTTTTTTTTTTTTGTGTAAAATTCCCCACCGGGAGCTGGGTTGGTCTCATCTGCTAAGGGCGATCAAGTCGATGCAAGAGGTTGTTTGATTTACTTGTCGTCTCTTTTCAATTCCGCACCAATACCTATCCAACAAACACTTGTAATAGATAGCAATGAACAAGATGAGGAATTAAATAAGGAAAGAGCTAGTAAAAAAAGAACCTATAGCGACCTCAACCCAAGAATAGGACACGAGCCCGGTGAATTTCTAATCGAGGCCGAGATCGACGACCCCAGACAAGGGGGCCCAAGGGCCATCCCGGGGGAAGAACTCGAGAAATTCAAGATAGATCCAAGTCGCCCGGATCTAGAAGTCATTATCGGCTCCAAAATACCGAACGACCTGAAGGGGGAAGTCATTGACTTCCTCAAAAGGAACTTGGACATTTTCGCCTGGTCACACAAATACATGGTGGGTATCGATCCGGAAGTCGCGTGTCACTGACTTCATATTGACCCGACCTGGAGGCCGGTGGCCCAGAAAAGACATAAATTTGGCCCATAAAAATATGCCGCTTTAGCCGAAGAGGTGAAGAAGCTGCTGGATAACGGCTTGATCATGCAGGCCGACCAGCCACAATGGGTGGCCAATGCAATACTGGTGAAAAAATCCAATGGAACCTGGCGGTTATGTATAGACTTCACCGACCTAAACGAGGCCCCGCCTAAAAGATTTCTTTCCCATACCGCACATCGATCACCGATAGATAACACATGGCGATTACGAGATGATGTCGCTCATGGACGCTTATGGGTTATCACCAGATAAATATGCACAAACCGTAGATCGACAACACAACCCTTCCCCGATCGAGAAAAAATCTATATTGGTTGAAGAGAATGTCGTTCGGTCTGAAGAACGCAGGGGCAACCTACCAAAGGATTGTCAATCATATGTTCGCCGATCAGATTGGGAAGTCGGTAGAAGTGTATGTCGATGATATTGTCGTCAAAAGCCTGAAAAGGGAGGATCACTTATCTCACCTCACACAGACCTTCGATATCCTCAAGAAGTTCAATATGAGACTCAACCCCAAGAAGTGTAACTTCGGAGTGGAGTTAGGGAAGTTCTTGGGACATCTAGTCAGTAAGCGAGGGATCGAGGCAAATCTAGGGAAGGTCAAGGCCATATTGGATATGGGGGCACCCCGAAATGTGAAAGAGGTTCAGAGACTCACAGGATGCCTGGCAGCACTAAGCAGGTTCATCTCCGGATGGGGGACAAATGCAAGTCGATGTTCGACACGATCCGTAAGAAAGAAAAGTTCGAATGGACACCCGAGAGCCAGGATGCTTTTGAAAAAATCAAAACCTACCTGGCAGATGTGAGCATCTTGTCCAAACCCGTCCCGAGAGAGAAGTTGTTCTTGTACCTCGCGACCTCGGAGACCGCTTTAAGCGCAGTGCTGGTCCGAGCAGAGGGCCAAATCCACCTGCCCATTTATTTTTTGAGCCAGACGTTGAACGAGGCGAACAACGCTACCCATCGATAGAGAAGTTCGCATACGATTAGTCATGAGTGGAGGAAACGAGGCCTTTACTTTTTTGATCACCGTGTCGAGGTTCTCACTTCTGCCATCAAGGAACGTGCTCCACCGACCGTATTACTTCAAGCCGATGTCTCAAATGGGCCATTGAGGTCTCGCAATATGGTGTGACTTATGCACCACGACTCATAGATTAAGGCCCCGGCTCTGGCCGATTTCTTAGTGGAACTTACATTCCTTCCCGGGCGGAAAACTCGGCGGTTTATCGTGGGATCTATTCGTAGATGGGTCGTGACCTCTCACAAAGTCGGGGCGGTACTAGTCTTAATGAGTCCCGAGGGGATCTCATTCCGTAACGCCATTACCTTTGATTTTCCCAAGAATCTAATAATGAGGCCAATATGAGGAGGTGCTCATCGGCCCGAACGCTTAGAAATGGCAACTTCCATGGGCGCCAAGAGATTGCAGTCCATACCAACTCCCAAATTTCATGGCCTGCCAAGTTTCGGGGGAGTACGAGGTTGGGACGATAGGATGGCGGCCTATTAGGAAATTGTAAAAACATTGTGCCCAAGTTCGCATTGATCCATGTCAAGTCGATAATGAGAGAGCGAATCCTGCGAGTCGATAGCTGGGGATCTACCGGCCGGTACCGATGGATCACCAGACATGAAAGAGGTCACCATAACGACATTTCCTTACCCATCCACCACAAGAAGCAACCGTGATAAGACTAGAAACCCCTTGTCGACCGATGACACCCATCATGGAGTATCGATAGCCGCCTCCTCGCCACCCGGACAGATCTAGTTCTAAGAATAGCTATGGGCCACACGATACACAATGATCGGTGGGGAGTTATACAAATGAGGCTTGATGCCCCCTACTATGTAATACGCTGAATAAGGTCAAAACCATTCTTCGAGAAATACACGATGGGGCATGCATAAACCACATCGGGGGAGTCATCGCCCACAAGACCGCAAGGCGGATATTTTTGGCCAACCTTAAGGGGCCGATGCCATCGTTTTACCCAAAAATGCCACAAATGTCGATCTTTGCTCCTCCATCAAGATCGCACTGTAAGAGCTCACAAGTATCCTCGGCCCTTGGCCCTTTGAAAAGTGGGGATAGACATCATTGGGCGGCTCCTAACGCCCCCCGGATCGATCCAAGTATGCCCCGGTGGCGTGGATTACTTCACAAAATGGGCCGAGGTCGAGGCATTGGCACCAAAGACCAAGATCATGTCATCGTTCATATGGCTAAACATTATCCGCAGTTCGCCACGCCGGCGATCATATCATATCGCATAATGGAAAGTAGTTCGTCGCATTATTAAGATCGACGCCTTCTTCAAAAAAAAAAGTGGAAGATCACGGTTGTTCTCTACCCCATACCACCCTCAATCAAACGGTCAGGTCGAGGCCATGAACAAAATCATAAAGCACACGCTCAAGGCCAAGATCGAGGGAGGAAAAGGGAAATGGGCTAGCGAGCTCCCTAATGTGTTGTGGTCATACAGAACGACCTGCAGAAATTCGATGGGCGAAACCCCTTACTCGCTAAATTTTGAATCGAGGCGCTTGTGTTCGCGAAGTCGACTTCCCGACCTTCCGAACCAGCCAGGTCACTTTCGACCATAACGACGAGGCCCTAGAAAGGAACCTCGACTTACTCGAAGAAAAACAACTGGAGGCTAACATGAGAAATGCCAGATACAAGCAGAGGTCTGAGAGATATTACAACTCTAAGGTGTTGGGATTATACTGGAAAGTATGATTTTTACTTTGTATAATCGAAACTGAATTTTCAGACTTATTTAATGAAATAAATTATTTATCACTGATGCTTTAAATATTATCGAATGTTACATATATTTACTGCATAACTATTCAATAAGTCGTACATGTTACATTGTAGTTAATTTAGTGATACCAAATCACAGAAGATTAAATTAACAGTCCCTTGTAACTAAAAGTACGTCATTCACGACCTAGATGGGAATGAACAACCCATCGTGAAAGGTTGAAGTGTAAGGCTCAGATTGGCTTGTCTTGACCAAGAGATTACACTAGTGCATGATTGATGCACTGAATAGGACCTACAGGAGGATAAATTCTTCAGAACTGAACAAGGAAGAATTAGACCTCAGTGGTTCGTTATTTCTTAATCTTCGTTCCTTAAATAGGATCACGTGGGATTGGTAACTATTGCTTTGACTTATCATGGGTAGCAAATCAACGAGATTCAATACTTTTTATCTTGGGCAATATTATTAGTCACATGTGATTGCTAAGATTTAATACGAAGAATCGTGTGCAAGTACGCTTGTTCGATTTGCCCCCTTGGGAGGTTCATAAGCTTTATCATACCAAATCTTGCAAGTGGAATTAGTTTTCGGTATGGATAATAATGTTGAACCGTTCCTTGACCAAGGACAAAAGATATTAATTAATGGAAAGTTATTTCAGTGACTTGAATTAATTAATGGGCTAGATAATCTTAAACACGGGAAATAATAATGTGGAGCCATATTGACTGTAATATGGGTTAAGTTGGATAGTGCAATATTAATTATGTAGTGGGATTAATTAATATTTATGGGCTTGAATAATATTGTGGCTCAATATTAGATATTCAAGGTCCATTTGAAGGTCCAATCTTAATTCTCCTAAAGGGCCCCTGAGTAGCCCAACATATAGTCCAATAACTGAAAAAGGTGATTAAAATAAAATAAATATTGTTGCTTAATTTTTCTAAGAATTTCGAAAATTATAGATAAGATGGAAAAAAGATTTTCTTTGAATTTTGTTATGGAATGAAGATATGTATTCTTGGAATACAAGATTATCTCATTAAATTCAAGAAATCTCCCACTTGGTTATCTATAGTGATATTTTCGAAAATTTGAAAATATAGTGGGCAAGAAAGATTTTCTTGATTTTCTTGAAAAGATATTATGGAAGATATGTTTTTCTTGAAATACAAGAATATCTCATAAATTCAAGAAGATTCAAATCTTGGATTCTTGACCCCATATTTTCGAAAATTCCATAATGTAGATAAGGTGGGATTTTTGTGGAATATTATAATTATGGGAAAAAGAATATAAGAGATATATTCAAGATTTCTTGGAGATCAAGAAAAGATTTTCCCACATTGTTTTATCACTAAAAATTCGACCACCTTGTGATCTATAAATAGGAGATGATTCTTTCATTCCCAAGTACAATTCCATGTGCTGGAAAAACTAGTAAATCCACAAAGGTGGTGCAACATAATTTATTTTCCTTTTGTTAAATCGTTCACAAGAGTCCTTCCAATTGGATAGTCGAACGAGGGCTAAGGAATAGTTGGGAAGTTCTTTTGGTTAGTCTAAATCAACGCCATCTCAAGAGGTGCGCTCACGTAAACTCGTAGAATTCGCACGCGTAGGTTTTACGTGAATTATTATATGCATGATATATTGTTGATTATTATTTGAATTAATATAGGATTAATTCATGCTAGTAATAATTATAAGAATTAAATTTGTATTTAAATATTCACCTCGAATAGATCCGTGCAACTTATTCCCAACAATCGCATCGAGCCCACGGTTTGCTCGATTTTTTAAATTGTAATTTAATCGTTGGCATTAAATTTGAAATTGGATAGTAGAATTGCTTGATCTATTTTGCAGGTATCCAATTGTCATGGAATTTAATGTGTTTATTTATGCATGCATATATATTGATTTTTTAATTCGATTATCTTCGGATTTGTTTTGCCTCGTGAGAAAAATCCACGAGTAGATTAGAATTTGTTTGATTTGATCAATGTAATAGACTAGTCTAGATCTAGGTTTATTTATTTTTGTAAATAAATTGTAACAGGATCAAAAATACGAGGATGGAGATGAAAGAAAAGGCATTTAAATCCGTAACTTCCATGGCGCGGCGGCGTCAAGGCTAACGTGTTATGGGGAGGTATCGCTACAGTATCAAAGACGGCACGGGCGTAGGTTGAGATCCGAAAGGCGCGATTCACATACAAGACGGGCTAAACAAGACTGCTAGAAATAAGCAATGGATGATATATGCATGCTACGCATGCGGACGTGCGTAGGAGCTAAGAATCATGGGCGTAGGTTTTGGCTGATGAAGGAAGGCCAGACAGATGTACACACAAGGGTCATATGTCATTACCGAGCCCTAATGAGGCATCGCATGAGCCACCGCCTGGCCAGCCGAGATTAATTCCGCCAAGCGGTCACGGATAAGTATATGCTGCAGATCCTACCGCGAAATGCTTATGGCGTTTGAGATTTTTAGCATTTTTTCGAGACGATCGAGTGGGAGAAATTCAACACAAGAGTGTTTTCAAGATCAAGCCAAGAAAAATCAAACCATGACAATGGATAATTTGTGCCCAATATGTTTATTTTTTTTTACTGCTTTTGCTTGATTTATTTTGTGATATCTTATGCTTTATTTAATTTGTTTAAATGTGTTTGCATGAGAATTGCCCAAATGAAAAAATCTCACCTTCAAAATTATTAAGTATGTTTAAATAATTAATTGACAATTTTATTCCTGATAATAAAATTGAATTAATTTTGACCTCCATGATTTATTTATTTGTGAATTCTTTTGGAGAAATTCCTCCCACGGGACGGTCAAAAGATAGCTTTCACATGAATGAATTCCAAATGTGATTGTGGGTTATTAATAGTGGCGATGATGACCCTCCCCACGAGGCTCGTTCAAAAAACGAAATAATAATCCTCAGATTTAATCATGGTTATTACTTAGGTATAAAATTGATATGCATATACTTCCCCAAGTCCCTCGAATTTTATATTGGTCAAGAGAGAGCCAACTATTAATCTGGATATTAAAGGTTTGTAAATCGTTTTTGTTTGTAACACGCTTGAATGTGTTTAAATAATGACCCACCCCACGCTTTATTTAAACTATTTTGAGATGTTGGTTGATGACGCTCATATTTTTTTGAGATTTTAAATATGATGCATGTAATCGAATCTTGTGATATACTTGTGCCTATGCATATAGTTATTTATTTCAGTTCAGCATGTCGTTACCTTTTAATCCATTGTTATTATACTTAAAGTCAATACAATATGGAAACTATATTGATTGGAAAATTATAATTGTCCTAATCGCATAAAAAGCACAAGTGGATTTTTGACACACCAAAATCGATGAGCCAACCGACGAAGTCAAAACATGCGGGACTCATCGATCACCTTGTGAGAGATGTCGCCGAAAATGGTGGAGGGCCAACCCGTAAGGGATTACGCCCTCAAAATAGATGGTCCATCCGAACAAACTTGAGATTCTCGAGCGCATTATGATCCGGAGACTCGGATGAATTTGGTACTTCACTCTAAAAAAGTTTTGAGCATTTTGGCCTCGCTAAGCTAATTTGTTGCAAGCTTTTGTCTCGGCTGTAAATGTAGATAAGGCACCAAACTCAAGCTTTGATTTTAAGAAGTGGTCCGCCTTCATCTTCTAGGCCAAGGGTAGGCAAGAAAAGAAAGAGGACCAAAAGCCATAAGCAATAAAATCTCAATCGCTTGCCAAGGCAATGGTAAGATGAGGAATGCTTGTTGTGTCAAGGAAAATCCAAAAGAGGAAGTGCTTGAGCTGCGGTGAGAGAGAGGACAATAGAGGTTTTACATGTTCCAACCCCAAAAGGGACGGAAAGAAAGGTAATTCTCACGCACTAGTTGTTGAAACTTGTTTAGCGGCTTATACTTCTCATTCGTGGGTGGTTGATACGAGATCCACTAATCATGTTGGCTTCACGGATTAAAAAAAATGATCCGCAGAACTTAGTGGGAGTGAGATCCTCATCACAATCGGGCGACGCTTATTTAAAGTAGCAATTATTGCAATGCTACGTAAGTGGCAGATATTGCAATGTTACGATAGTAACGATTATTGCAATACTACGCAAGTAGCAGACATTGCAATGCTACATGAGTAGTGGTTAAAGCAGTGGGAGAAGTGCACCTATCTTTTGAAGATAAAGTTTTTTTGAGATTATCTTTATGTTCCCAGTTTTAGAAAGAATTCACTTCCAGTTTCTAAAATTTGATTAAAGGACACTAAGTTTCTTCTAATAAGAATGACATCATTTCTTGAAATGATTAGTGTATCCACGGGACATTGATGGAAAATCTCTATACAATTAATCGTGGCACACCACTCACGAAATGCATCCTATAACACATCAACTATTTCCGACAAAAGAAAACGTGAACGAGACACTTCTTTGACATCTAAGATTGGGTTATGTAAATCCAAAAAGGATCCAAAGGTTGGTGAAAGATGATTCACTGGAGTTTCTCCAAGTTGAACCAATTCCAACCTGCGAATCATGTTTGGAGGGTAGCATGACCAAGAGGGCAATTGGAGCCAAGGAATAGAGCCAAAGAAGTGTTAGAGATCGCTCACACGTATGTATGTGGTCCAATGTCAACCAAAGCAAGAGGAGTTTATGAGTATTTTGTCACTTTTATTGATGATTACTCAAGGTACTAAGTACATTTTCCTTATGAAGCATAAATCGAGACATTTGAGAAATTCAAAGAATTTAAGGCTCAAACAGAGAATCATAGGGAAAAATGTATCAAGTCTCTACGATCTGATCGTGGAGGCGAATACCTCAGCAATGATTTTTTGAACTACTTATCTGATGAAGGGTCCTAAACATCGCATCCGAAACCCTCAACAAAACGGGGTTGCAGAGCGAAGCAATGTAACTCTTTTTTGAAAATGGTTAGATCTATGATGAGTTATGCGGATCTTCCCAAGTCGCTTCCGGGGTTATGCCTTGAAACAAAGAAATTACATTCTCAACTTGGTGCCATCCAAATCGGTTCCCAAAACTCCCAAAGAATTGTGGACCGGGCGCAAGCCTAGTATGAGACACATGAGAATTTGGGGGTGTCCGACCTACGTGTTGGACAAGAAAGCCGGTAAATTGGATCCTCGATCAAGAATTAAGGTTGTTTGTAGGATACCCCGAGAGAACAAAAGGGTGTATGTTCTATGGTCCTAAAGATCAAAAGGTGGTCATCAGCACCCACTTTAGATTTTTGGAAGAAGACTATATGAACCAAAGAAAACCCAGAAGTGAGATTACCTTAAATGAGCTTAGAGGGCAAACCTCGAAGTTAATTTGTTTTAGATGATATACCAATCGACACGCTTTCACAACCGGAGCCTCGTCGTAGTGGGAGGGTTGTTAGACAGCCCGAGAGATTCATGGGAATAGGAGAGTCCTTGGACTTGATTCCCGAACAAGACGAATCAGACCCATGGACATATGACGAGGCACTCCAAGACAAAGATGCAGATTCTTGGCAAACAGCAATGAAAGCCGAAATGAGTTCTATGTTTCATAACCGAATGTGGGAGCTAGTCGAACCACTTAATGGGGTCAAACCCATTGGATGCAAGTGGGTATATAAGAGAAAAGAGGACCGGACGGAAGGTTGAAACCTTCAAAGTAAGACTAGTGGCGAAAGGTTATACTCGTAAAGAAGGGATCGATTATGAGGAAACTTTTTTTTGCCGTAGCCATGCTTAAGTCTATCCAGTATTCTCTTATCGATTTCTTTGATTTTCGACTTTGAAATCGGCAAATGGATGTCAAGACAGCCTTTCCTTAACGGAAGTCTTGATGAAGAGATCTATATGCAACAACCCCAAGGCTTCATTGAAACAAAGCCAAGAATACCTAGTTTGTAAGCTCAAGAAGTCCATTTACGGACTCAAACAGTATCCGTAGCTTGGAACCAATGTTTTGATCATGTTATAAAGTCTTATGGGTTCGATCAAAATGAGTTCGAAAAGTTGTGAGTATAAAAAGCGTGTCGGAAATCGCATTGGTATTCTTAGTACTATACGTAGATGACATTCTCGATCATCGGGAACGATGTAAAGGTGTTATCGGGCGTAAGGGCATGGCTTTCAAAAAAAGTTTTGATATGAAAGACTTAGGGAAAGTTCTGACACATCCTTGGGATCAAGATCACCGAGATCGCAAGAAAATGATGATCGGGTTATCGCAAGCTTCATACATAGACACCGCCTTGAAACATTTCAAGATGCAAGATTCCAAGAAAGGCTTTTGCACCTTTCGTGCATGGAATCCATCTATCCAAGAAAATGTCCCCTAAGACGCAAAAAGGAGATAGATGACATGAAAGGCATTCCTTGTGCTTCTACCGCGGGAAGCCTTATGTATGCAATGTCATGTGTGCGAGATCGGATATCCGCTTTACGAGTAGCATAGTGGCAAGATATCAAGAAACCCCCATAAAAAGAGCATTGATCGACATTTAAAAACATTCTCAAGCATCCGCGCAAAGAACTCGGGATAGAATGTTGTTTTATCGACCGATTGTCCAATCCCCATCCGGTTACTGGCGGACTCGGATTTCCAATCGACTTAGATTCCGAAACTATCTGCCTCGCTTAGTGTGTTTTCATTTGGGAAGTGTAGCCATCAAATGGACGAGTGTGAAGCGTAAATGCATCAACGACTCAACCATGGAAGTCGGGTAAGTAGTCGCCAGAAGCAATGAAAAAAAAAAACGATTTGGCTCTAGACCTTCTTAGTAGACTTGGATGGAGTTCGAATTTGTCTAGCAATATTTGCTAGGGGCAACAGAAATTCAAAGGAACCAAGAGTCCACAAGTCAAACAAGCACACTTGAAGGAAAGACGCCTTATACGAGAAATCGTTAAGAGAGGAGATATAGAGGTGGCATAGATCGCGTCGAAAGATAACCTCCAGCGATCCATTCACAAAGAGTCCGCTCAATACATTCGAGAGACATGTGGAAGGAATGGGTGTCAAGACCGCCCTAACTGCTTTGAGTATAAGTGGGAGAAATTATTAGGTTCGTAGGTGACATTAGATGTCACGGACTACACGAGACATGTTGTAGTATACTTAAAAGCGCATTTGAGTATAAGTGGGAGATTGTTGGGATTATACCGAAAGTATGCTTTTTTACTTTGTATAATCGAAAACCAATTTTCGGACTTATTTATCAAATAAATTGTTTATCAATCGATGCTTTAAATATTATCGAATGTTACATATATTTATCGCATAATCGTGCAATAAGTCGTCGTGTTACATTGTAGATAATTTAGTGATACCGCATCACGTAAGATTAAATTAATGGTCCCTTGTAACTAAAAGTACGCCATTCACGACTTAGATGGGAATAAACAACCCATCGTGAAAGGTTGAAGTGTAAGGCTCGGGATTGGCTTGTCTTGACCAAGAGATTACACTAGTGCATGACCGATGCAATCGAATAGGACCTACAGAGAGGATAAATTCTTCGTAATCCCAACAAGGAAGAATTAGACCTCGATTGGTTCGTTATTTCTTAATCTTCGTTCCTTAAATAGGATCACGTGGGATTGGTAACTATTACTTTGACTTATCATGGGTAGCGAATCAACGAGATTCAATACTTCTTATCTTGGGCAATATTATTAGTCACATGTGATTGCTAAGATTTAATACAAAGAATCGTGTACAAGCACGCTTTGTTCGATTTTCCCTTGAGGTTCATAAGCTTTATCATACCAAATCTTGCAAGTGGAATTAGTTTTCGGATGGATAATAATGTTGAACCGTTCCTTGACCAAGGACAAAAGATATTAATTAATGGAAAGCTATTTTAGTGGCTTGAATTAATTAATGGGCTAGATAATCTTAAACACGGGAAATAATAACCGGGAGCCATATTGACTGTAATATGGGTTAAGTTGGATAGTGCAATATTAATTATGTAGTGGGATTAATTAATATTTATGGGCTTGAATAATATTGTGGCTCAATATTAGATATTCAAGGTCCATTAGAAGGTCCAATCTTAATTCTCCTAAAGGCCCCCTGAGTAGCCCAACATATAGTCCAATAACTGAAAAAGGTGATTAAAAAAAATAAATATTTTTGCTTAATTTTTCTAAGAATTTCAAAAATTATAGATAAGATGGGAGAAAGATTTTCTTTGAATTTTGTTATGGAATGAAGATATGTATTCTTGGAATACAAGATTATCTCATTAAATTCAAGAAATCTCTCACTTGGTTATCTATAATGATATTTTCGAAAATTTGAAAATATAGTGGGCAAGAAAGATTTTCTTGATTTTCTTGAAAAGATATTATGGAAGATATGTATTTCTTGAAATACAAGAATATCTCATAAATTCAAGAAGATCCAAATCTTGGATTCTTGACCCCATATTTTCGAAAATTTCATAATGTAGATAAGGTGGGATTTTTGTGGAATATTATAATTATGGGAAAAAGAATATAAGAGATATATTCAAGATTTCTTGGACATCAAGAAAAGATTTTCCCACATTGTTTTATCACTAAAAATTCGACCACCTTGTGATCTATAAATAGGGGATGATTCTTTCATTCCCAAGTACAATTCCATGTGCTGGAAAAATTAGTAAATCCACAAAGGTGGTGCAACATAATTTATTTTCCTTTTGTTAAATCGTTCATAAGAGTCCTTCCACCGGATAGTCGAACGTGGGCTAAGGGAATACTTGGGAAGTTCTTTTGGTTAGTCTAAATCACTGTCATCCCAAGAGGTACGTTCACGTAAACTCGTAGAATTCCGCATGCAGGTTTTTACGTGAATTATTATATACATGATATGTTGTTGGATTATTATTTGAATTAATATAGGATTAATTCATGCTAGTAATAATTATAAGAATTAAATTTGTATTTAAATATTCACCCCTAATAGATCTGTGGCAACTTATTCCCCAACATAAGTCTTGGCCGACGCTTCAAGGCCGGAGACACAGTCTTTGAAAAAAGATACTCAAGACTCAAAAGGTGCCTAGGTCCGAATCGAGGGCCCATTTCGATATCGAGAGTCCTACCGAACAGGCATACGAGCTCGAGAAAGCAGATGGGACCAAGGCCCAATACCCATGGAATGCAATTCATCTGAAGAAGTATTATCAATAGATTTACACCTTTGTACTGATCACATCGTTGTAAACAAATATTGTTGGTAACATTAATTCTCTATTCTCGCTTTTAAAAGAAAAAATTCGTAGAAAAAACAAGCGTCGCATACGAAAAACATATGATCGATAACATACGCAGTCACATGAAAGACATGACTGATAACGTGCGAACCCGAGGTGTGACTTTAGAGATACTGGAGGCAAGATCGCCACCCTAGAGGTGCGTTCATCCCCCGACTTTGTAAGACGACTACGCAAACTTTCGAGAAAAAAGTCGCATAGAAAATAAGACGACAAGGACTAAGCAAAAGTCGCATAAGGAAATCAAGTCAACACAAAAAGTAATTAAATAGGAGAATTTCATTAATAAAGACCCGGAGGTTGGGAAGAACCCCATTTCAATAGACCCGAAGGTCGGTAAAAAGATCATTCCAATACAATACATTTTTTGGAATCGAGCTAGCGACTTGGTCTATACTACGGGGCTATTCGAGCTAGCGACTTGTTCCATACTATGGAGCTACTCGAGCTTAGCTTACTTGGTCCAGATTACATCGCTATTTGGTAATGCCCTCGACGCGAGGTCGCCGAGAAGATCTTTGCAAAACTATCGAAATTGATGTTTTAAAAACATCCAAGAAGTGTCGATGTCAAGAATGGGACTTCTCGCTTAAGGAACACGAGTGTCATACATGTGGTGCAAAAAATTCAAGGGAGTGTGAAGGGCATTTTGGCTTGATCGGATTCGCATATACAATACAAAATCCCTACATGTCGGAAGATGCCAATTACCATTAATCCCATCATCATGATCGGCGCCCAAAGCACAGAGGGCCCGGGGCACCTCCATCACGGCGGCAGGGTCCGCCGCCCGTGGTAAAGAAAGCTTGGCAATGGTCAGATGGTCATCCTCCGATGATGGCAAATATCGAAACGGGGAACTCAGGATGGATCGAAAGACGAAAGCCGTAAGTACAGAAAGAGAAGCCCATCGCCGGAGGGTACCTCAAAGTGGAAAGTTCATCGGAGTTGCCCATACCAAGTTTGAGGACGATATATGAGGAGATCAGAGGGGGATAATGCTCATTACCCACCTAAAGTCCCGCCCTATTTATAGATGAAAGGCGGGGATTAGGTTGCAAATTCCAACTCTCGAGGGCCCCATAAGGAAATCGGCGACGACGTGCAAAATAAGATGGGCAAGAGACGCCGACTTTTAGATTGGTCTAAATTACGGTGTCGCATCACCAAATACCCAAAGCATCATTACGATGATCTGGCTACACGCCACAATCGATTCGGATAATCGAGGCAACGGTTCACCTCCCCGAGAATGAGATGTCGGCGTAGACACACTTCCCGAATCCAACCTGCCAGAAGTCGATAAGAAATACGAGTTCAAGTTAAGGCCCCAAGCTGAGCTGGCGACCTCGTCTTGGGGGGAATTAAATATGGGAGTTTTATTTTTTAATCAGAAACACCAAACATCATACAGAAAACAAAATAACTTCTTTCATTGATAAAGGACCCGAAGGCCAGGAGGTCGTGCATTACAAATCAAGGCCCGAAGGCCGATACAATGATAAAAGAAAAATAAAAAGTGACCGGTAGGGCGGCATCTTCAATCCCTCTCCGCAGGGGCAGTTGAGGACGGGTTTTTTACCATCCCGAAAGGAGGGTCCTGTTGTGTAAGCATCGGCGGATCAACCTCCGAGCTCGACACCTTCTCCCCACCAAGCTCGGAGGGCATGTCAACTGTTGGGGGAACCACCTCCAAGCTCGGCACCTCCTCCACAATAGGCTTGAAGGGAACGACAACTGAGGAGGGAGTGACTTCCAAGCCCAGCACCTCCTCCACGCGGGTTCGTAAGATATAATTGTAGGAGGGTCAACCTCCTCCCGGGATCTGGGAGGAGTGCACGAGCCGACCGATCGAAAAAAGAAAGAAAGATCGATTCCCATGTCCTCTGTGTCCCCGATCTCCAAAGAGACATCGGGGAGCCGGGGTTGTTGCGAACATATGATGTGAGCTCAGAGACAAGCCCGCTGAGGTCGCCTGAGGGATTCTCCTTATGGCAGATCCGGATGGCACCATAAATGCCATCCACGAACGCAAAGTTGGCGTTCACCTCCTCACCAGCTTTTAAAAGCCGGGCCTCGCCGTATCCAGCTCCTTTAGGTCGATCGGCTCCGCCTTTCACCCGACAATTCGGCCTCCACCTCGGCCACTTTTTCCCTCCACCCGACCGTCTTTAACCTCTACCGCCGCCCGGTATGCTGCCTCCGCCTCAACTTTGCCGCCCTTCCTTGACGAACCGACCTCAATCTCTAAGCGGCAACCCACCCCGGCCACCCGAAACGACCTTCAAGAGTTGAGATCCGCGAAGGTTCTCGATTTGATCTCTCCAGCCCTTCAGGCTCGACATTGCGCCAGAATCGACTTGGCTTGATCAAGAACCCGGCTCGCGAATCCGGAGGTGCACGAGCTCGATCTCCCCCACCGGGCGCTAGATTTCTCCAGAACAAGGCCGTCTTTGGGAATGGACCATGGCCGAAAGTACAAGTTGCCCGGCGCCTTCTAGGACGTCGTTGGCATAATCAAGACTGAGTCCACCCCCGGGAGATTCTCTGCGACGAGAGAGGTAATCGGGCCACTTCTCGAGGATCTCGCCCAATTGGAAAAGGCGAGCACCGGAGGAAGCTAACCACCTCTGGAGAAAAACTTCGGTGGCCCGTAGTCGGGCTAAAAAGAGGATAAACCGTCCGATAAATAAAGGGTAAAAAGGATTTGGAAGAAACGGGGAGGGACTTACTCATCCACCCCACCGCATCCCACCTAGATAGAGTCATCATCTTCGTGGCGACCTCTTCTCCGGCCGAGACACAGGGAGGCCAATCGCTTGGCGGGTGGCGGGCATTTTGAACAGGGGTTGATGTGGCCAGCCACTGACGTGGGGGGACTCGGTCAGGACCTCCCCAGCCCTATTGATTTCGATTGGTAGGTCGTGATCTCTCCTCACTTTCTTCCGGAAGGCTCGGAGCGGGCTGAAATCGGATCAGTAGCTCCTCTTACCCTTGTCGCCAGGAGGAGCAGCCGGGCTGGGTCCGAACTTGGAGGAAGAAATCCACGAGGGGTCAATTACTTAGGAGGCGACCTCGGAAGTCGCCACTCGCCTCATCTCAGCTAAGAACGGATTTCTTCATGAGGCCCATAATGTCCGCAGTGGGTCAAGGTCGGTAAATGGGGATATTGGTGTCTGCCAAAGACAATGAAATTGGCAAATGGTCAAGAAGGTCGACAATGAAAAGTTGATAAGAATGCGTAAGTAGGATACTTACAAGGGATCTTCGGATGATCGCGTATGCGAGGTATAAGCCAAATTTAGAGACGGTCGAAGCTCAGAGTTCAGATCGACGTCCCTGGCAGCTCGGGGTATCACGCGACTAGATTGAAGGCCTCCAAGAAGTCCCAATACTGTCTGATTTTTTAGGCGTGAACACTGCAAAAGAAAATGAGAATTAGATCAGTGCGACTTCGGAACCAAGAGCATGGGATTTACCGTGTTCTACCTTCCATATAATCGGTCGACACATGTATGGGCAGAGTGCTTGAAGGGTCCACGGACTCCACGCCCTCCAACGAACCACCACTTCGTACTAACCATCAACTTTGTTAGGATCCCACTCCACGAGCTCCCCCGCCTCAAAGAAAGTCGCCTGACGGCATTGTAGCCGGCCGGGCAATGGGCGCCATCACGAAAGATATTTCTCCGGGTTTGGCAACCGATATATAGCGCCTGTCCCAAAGACAAATTATTGTGGAAAGAATGTAATTCCAGCCATTCGGGGTTATTTGTGTAAGGCTTTGGTTCCAGGCCGCGAGCAGGTGTGAAATAGTCGGGTGCAATGGGAATCTAATCCTGGCCTCCATGGTATGTTTGTTCATGACTATCATCCGGCCGGTGGTCGGTCGGCACTTTCGGCTTGAGGTCGCCCATAAAAGTGCACATCCCGGCACCTTGTACAAATTTGAGAGCGCGACGTATTGATTGACAACACTGACCGATTCTTTTCCTGAGAGGCCACAAAGTCTGACTTAACCGACTTCCTATATCTGCGCTCAGGTTGCTTGTATGGAGCTCAAAGGTGATAGGAGTTGTAATCGAAGACCCGTTCAAAGGCCCCATACATGCGGGCTGGGTCGAGGGACTCACAAGCCGCCACCTCCGGCGGCAAAAGCAGCGTAGGGGGCCGATTTAGTACGGAGGTGAGTGATTTCCAACTCCGCCAGAATTGCTCATCGCCGCTGCTATTCTTCAAATTTCTATTGTCAATCGGGGAACTGGTAGACGAGGACACCCCCGTGTTGAGGGTGGTGGAGCCAGGGCCGGAACGATGGCAAAGGTGAGCTATGGCCACATCATCGTCGTCTGAAGACGACGAAACCAGAAATCGAGGTGGCACGGAGCAGATGGTGAATTGAAAGCCATAGGAAGGTTTGGAGAAGCGGTGAATGTGTTACTGTTTTACAAATTTTCGGAAGTTTGGGAGCTCGTAGGAAAACTCTATAAAAAGGTTTGCCAAGACGAAGGTTGAGGGTAAAGGGTTTATGCCTAAAACCCTCGCCCTTTTTATAGAGGAGGAGGGGGGTCGAAATGTAATATGAATATAGTCAAGACCCCCCCAAAGGAAATAAAGTCACACGGGCAGCGCGTGGTTGACACCACATCTGCCCGGGTTGGGAGAGCACATGCATGACGACACTTGTCGCCAAGCCATCATGACAGACGGCCATACCTCTTGGGCTCAAGGAATCGAGGAGACGATTCATCTCCCAAGGACGATTTATTTTGGGCACATATCCCAAGATCGACTTGCCATAGGTCGGTAAAAAGCAATGGTTCAAGATAAGATCCCAAAGGAATCTTGCGACCTCATCTTGAGGGGCAATTGTTGTAAGGAGAAATCAGCCGACTTGAAGGAAGCCGGGAATTGGGCCATCTTACGGTCAGTTTGTTGTCCGACATCATCCAAAATTTGGAGCAAGACACGGCAACTTTGGAGTCTTTGAAGTCAGCCGAGCTTTTGGAAACGGCGGAGATTCCGGAGGTGGCTTAGTGTGGTAAAGAGGTCGCAGGGCGACTTGATAGAACCTGGAAGTCGGGACCAACTGAGTCCCGAGCTCAGTTGAAGATAAAAACGGAAAAGATTCGGGTAGTTAGTGGCGGATTTCGGATATAACCGGAATGTGTATCTCAGAAGCGCTTTTTGAACAAGAAAGGAAACCCTAGTCGGTCCACGGTAGAGAAGCCCATTAAGACTGTAACCCTAGTTATGTGTCTATAAAAATTACTTGTAATATACGCTAAAGGATCGAACTCTTAGAATCCTGGGCGAAAATAATACAAAGAAATATCCCGCTTGGTGCCCCCAGACGTAGTCTATTTCACGGACGAACTAGGTAATCAAATCGTTTGTTGTTTATCATTTTCGTTATCATATTGATTGGAGCCCTATTAAAATACTTGTTTGTTCGTCGGTAGTAAGCCGAGTACAACAATTAACACAAGATGTATGTTTATTTTCAGTATCATCATGTCGCAACCTTTTAATCCACTGTTCAATATACTGAAACACAATTTGCTTACTGGAGAAAACTTTGTTGATTGGTATCGAAAACTTACCATTGTCCTCACTGCACAACACCATAACTGGGTCCTTACCACATCCAAACTAGAAAAGCCGACTGATGAGTCTAATAAAATGAAAAAAAAAGAATATGTTGACTGGGAGCATTCCAACGAAATGGCAAAGTGTACCATCTTGGCTTCTATGGCAGATGTGTTGTGTTGCAAGTCGTTTTTACGGAGTGTATTATGTGGCTAATTTGGTAACAACTCACAAACAAAATGATTAATCGAACAAGAACACTGCGGGAAGAACCGTAGTTCTTCCCTGAAATGTGGGTGTAGGTATATAAGTGGAATGAGGGAAACATTCCAGTGTCTGTCTTTACAATGAACTGTGAGGTCCTTTATATAAAGAGGACCAGCATGACAAATTGTTAAGCACGACAAATAGTTAAGCACGACAAATCGATAAGCACGACAAGTCGTTAAGCATGACAAATCGATAAGCACGACAAGTCATGTGCATAAAGCATGACAAAACATATGCGTAAGCACGACAAATCACGTGGTCTCGGTGGGACCTGCTGACGTGTGATAAATCGTCATGCTGACGTGTGATCAATCTGGTGATGCTGACGTGTGATATATTTGAGCACAACAATAGCCCCCAAGATCGGGCTGTGACGTTGTTCAGAGCTTGATCTTGTTCCATGTCTCGACCAGATTTCATGCTTTGTTGTATCTGCAGTCGCATTGTTTGCCTCTGAGCTTGCTCGGGTGCCGTATGAGATCTTGATCATTCGGAATGAGCCCCTGCATAGAGGATCTTACCCGATCTAGTCTGTGCTCGTACTTCGAGGTAGGCCCCATTGTATGAGTCTTTTTCAGACGTGCTCGTGCTTGAGATGAGTCGTTTTTTTATCTGCTCGTACTTTGGGGAGCTCCGTCGTCTGAGTCTTTTACGTCTTTCGTACTTGGGAAGCCCCATCGTCTCTTTTCTATCTTTCGTACTTTAGGGGAGCCCTCGTCTGAGTCTTTTTCTTTCTTTCGTCTTGGAGCCCCGTCGTCTGAAGTCTTTCTCTCTTATGCCGGGTGGAGCCCCATCGTCTGAGTCTTTTTACGTGCTTTCGTGCCGGGGAGCCCGTCGTCTGATCTTTTACGTGCTCGTGCCGGGGGGAGCCCGTTATCTGAAGTCTTTTTCGTACTTTCGTCTTGAGTCCCGTCGTCTGAAGTCTTTTCTATGCTCAGATTTCGGGGGAGCCCCATCAGTCTGAGTCTTTTTCGTACTTTCGTACATCGGGGGAGCTCCTCGTCAGACGAAGTCTTTTTTCTTCACAGGTTTCGTACCTGGGGAGAGCCCCCACAGTCTGAAGTCTTTTATGTGCTTTCGTGCCCGGAGAACCCCATTGTACTAATCTTTTTTCTCACAGACTTTTGGGGAGAGCCCCATTGTATCTGAAGTCTTTTAAATTCTCAGGGGGAGGTTCCCATTGTCTGAAGTTTTTTCAGGCTCATACTTTGGGGGGAGCCCTCAGACGAGTCTTTTTTCTTTCGTATTTGAAGAGCCCCATCAGATGAAGTCTTTTTGGCTTTCGTGATTTTGGGGGAGCCCCGTCTGAAGTCTTTTTTCTGTCTTTCGTGCTTCCCATCGCACTGAGTCTTTTATCTTTCGTGCTTGAGGGAGCCCCATCGTCTGAGTCTTTTTCGTACTTGTATTTTGGGGAGGAGCCCCATCGTCACGAAGTCTTTTTCAGGCTTTTGTATTTTGGGGAGAGAGCCCCATCGTCTGAAGTCTTTTTTTTATCTTTCGATTTCTTGGGAGCCCGTCGTGAAATCTTTTTTCAGGTTCGAACCGGGGAGATCCCCGTCAGACGAAGTTTTTTTTCTCTCAGGCTCGTATTTCCGTGGGGAGCCCCATTGTATGAAGTTCTTTATGTGCTTGCAGACTGTGGAGAGCCTCCTTCTGTCAGACGAAAGAGTGCTTGCTCGTGACATTTCCTTTGTTTCCCATCAGACGAAAGTTCTTCAGACTGTGACGGGAGAGCCCCACAGATGAAGCCGTTAGGTGTTCGTAGATTTTGGGGGGAGAGCCCCATCGTGATGAAGTTCTTTTTTTTTCTCGCGGCTCAGATTTCCGGGGAGCCTGGGTCAGACGAGTTTCATACGACTTTGGGGATCCCCGTCAGATGAGTTCTTTTTTCAGTTCAGATGGGAGAGCCCGTCGTACGAGTCTTTTTTCTCAGGCTTCAGATTCGTGAGCCCTGTCAGACGAAGTTTTTATGTGGTTCAGACGGGAGATTCCCCCATTGTACTTAGTCTTTTTCGTTCAGACTTTGGGGGAGAGCCCCATTGTACGAGTCTTTTCTATGCTCGTACTTTGGGGGAGAGCCCCGCAGGCGAAGTCTTTTTCAGGCTCATACTTTGGGGAGCCCCCTCAGACGAAGTTTTTTTCAGGTTCGATTTTGGGGGAGAGCCCCATCGTACGAGTCTTTTATGTGCTCATACTTTGGGGAGAGCCCCCTCAGACGAAGTCTTTTTCTCAGGTTTCGTGCCGGGGAGCCCTGTCAGATGAGTCTTTCTATGCCCATGGGAAAATGGTCGTCAGGGGTGGCTCGTCGGAGAGAGCCGGATGGTATCCTGCTCGGGATGAGTAGATCTTCATGGATAGCTCGTCATCGAGAGCCGACGGGATCCCGCCGAGATGAGCGGTGATCTTCCAGATGGCTCGTGAGAGAGTTAGATGGGATCCTACCGAGATGAAAGTGTCTTCCGAGATGGCTCATGCGAGAGCTAGATGGATCCTACTCGAGACGAAAGGTGTCTTCCGAGATGGCTCGTGAGAGAGCTAGAGATACTTGATGGAGCTAGAGAGTTTATATTGCCGTCGCATCACTTATGGCCGAAAGCAAATATGCTTTTTATCTAGATCGCCTCAGGCGATTTATCGAGTAAATTTTGGCGCCAGATAAATCGCTCGATCGACTTTTGTGGTCTCTTCATGAGAGAGCCAAAGTCGATGAAGGCAAGCAGTTATCGCCGAGCAGAGGCGGACCGGTCACGCCAAATCAAGGAGCCAACATCTCATCGCCGAGAAGGCGAGAATACTTCGCTAAAACGCCGGATCGACATCGCCGAAAGAATGGAAAAGCCAACGCCGGGAGGCGGGCTATTATCGCTATAAAGCCGACATCTCATCACCGAGAAGATGGAGAATACCGCTAAAACGGTGGATCGACATCGCCGAAGTTAGCGAAAGTCGACGCCGGGGCGGGTCGTTTGCCGCCGTGAAAGCCGACAATCTTATCGCCGGAAGGCGAGAATACTTTCGCTAAATGGCGATCGACATCACCGATTAGCGGAAAGCCGGCCACCGGCGAGGCGGGCCGGTCATCGCCGCGTAGAGCCGGCGATCTCATCGCCGAGAAGGTAGAGAATACTTCGCTAAAACGGTGGATCGACATCGCCAATTAGCGGAAAGTCGATGCCGAGGGAGGGCGGGTCGTCGTCAGTTGCGGAAAGCCGACTATCTCAACGCCGAGAAGGTGGAGAATACTTACTAAATGGCGGATCGACGCCGCCGAAGTTAGCAGTAAAGCCGACGCCGAGGAGGCGGGCTGGTCGTTGCCAGAAAAGCCGACCATCTTTACGCCGGTAGGCGGAGAATGCTTCACTAAAACGCTGGATCGACATTGCCAAGAGTTGAAAGCCGCCGAGGAGGCGGGTCGGGTCATTGCCGTGGAAAGCCGACGATCTCGACGCCAAGAAGGGTGAGAATACTTCGCTAAAACGGGCGACCGACATCACCGAGCTCACGAAAAGCTCAACGCCGAGGAGGCGGGCTGGTCGCCATCGTGAAAGCCAACCATCTCGGCGCCGAAGGCGGAGAATACTTCGCTAAACGGCAGACCGACATCGCCGAGATAGCGGAAAGCCGACACTGGCGAGGCGGGCCGGTCGTCGCTGGAAAGCCGCATTTATCTCATCGCCGAAAGTAGAGGAGAATGCCGCTACAACGGCGACCGACATCGCCGAAGAAGTAAAAACCGACGCCGAGAGGCAAAGCCGTCGTCACCGGTGGAAAGCCGACGATCTCGACGCCGAGAAGGCGAGAATACTTCGCTAAAACGGTGACCGGACATCGCCGGCTGGTGGGAAAGCCGACGCCGAGGAGTGCGGGCTGGTCGTCATCGTTAAAGTCGACGATCTTCAACGCCGAGAAGCGGGAGAATACTTCGCTAAAATGGCGGATCGACATCGCCGAGATAGCGGAAAGCCACGCCGGCGAGGCAGTGGTCGCCGCCGGTGGAAAGTTCTCGGCGATCTCTATCGCCGGTAGCCGCGAAGAATACTTCGCTAAAACGGGTGGATCGATATCGCCGAGATAGCGATAGCCGACGCCGGCGAGGCGGGTTGGTCGTTGCCGCGAAAGCCGACGATTCATCGCCGGAAGCGTGAAGAATATTTCGCTAAAATGGCGATCGACATCGCCGAGATAAGGATAGCCGACGCCGGGGAGGCGGCCGGTCGTTGCCAGGAAAAGCGACGATTTCTTATCGCCGAAAGGCGGAGAATGCCGCTAAATGGGCGGATCGACATCGCCGAAGTTAGAGAAAAAGCCGCCGCCGGTGAGGCGGGTTGGTTATTATGAAAGCCGACGATTCGACGCCGAAGGTAAGATTAAGAAGGCCGCTTAGGCGGGGCATAATCGCCGCCGAAGGCAGAAAAGCCGCCATGAGTAGGCGGGCATAATCGTCGCCGAAAAGGGCGGTAGTGCTCGCGCCAAGAAGTGGTGATAATCGTCCGCCGATAAGGCGTAGTGCTCGCGCCAGTAGGCGGGTATAATCATCACCGAGAAGGTGGTATTGCTCGCGCCGGAGTAGGCGGCATAATCGCCGCCAAGAAGGTGGTATTGCTCGCGCTTTGTAGGCGGGTATAATCGCCGCCGAGAAGGTGGTATAGCTCGCGGCTTAATAGGCGGGTATAATTGTCGCCGAAAGGCGGTATTGCCTACGCCAGTAGGCGGTATAATTGCCGCCGAGAAGGCGGTATAGCTCGCGCTTTAATAGGCAGCGGGCATAATTGGCGGTGACGTCACGCCGGTAGTAGCGGCATAATCATCGCCGATAAGGTATAAAGGTTCGGGCAGCAAAGGGCATAATTGTCACCGGAAGCGCAGATACCGCGCCAGGTGGAGGCATAATCGCCGCCGAGAAGCGCAGATGTTCGCTTGTAGTAGCGGGCATAATCGTCGCCGGTAAGGGCGATAGCTCGCGCTTAAATAGGGGTATAATCGTCGCCGAAAAGGCGGTATTGCTCGCGCCGGTAGGCGTAAATAATCATCGCCGAAAAATTGGTATAGCTCGCCCGAATAAAGGGGCATAATCGCCACCGGAAAAGGCGGTATTGCTCGCGCACTTTGTAGTAAAGCGGCATAATTGTCGCCGAAAGACGGTATAGCTGCGCCGAATAATAGGCGTATAATCTGCAAGTTTTTTTGTAATTTGGCGGTAGTGCCCATTTTCTTCAATGATTTTGAACATTGGGTTTGCTATGTCCGCCCCCCCGACTTCTTTTCGCTTTTTTTATTGTCTTATTAACGCTGCAATCGGTTGATCATCTTATTTAGGTGCGACCCGGATGGGTTACTTTATAACCCCCCTTTTGTTCGCGATCGCCTTTATTTAGCGCGATCACTTCCGTCTTAGAAGCAGTCTTATTTAGCTACGACCCTCAAGACTCATCACCCAAGGCCATTCTTACGGGTATCTGTAAGACGAAGTCATCTTTTTGCGATCGTACTCCATTACTCGCTTTTTGTCATGGAATCGAAAGTCTGAACTCGCTCGTCAAAGTGAACATAGACCTGGCTCGTTCGTCTTTGTTCGGTCGTCTCCGGCCAAGCGACTCTCTTCCGCAAAAACCATCGGCCAAATTAAATGATAATAAACGAATGAATGAAAAGCCACGAGGACATAAATATAATAAACCTCGTGGGGTGGGTAAAAGGACTACCCAGAGATTCTTTGAGTAGCTCGCGAGACTCGTGCTCGCTCTAACTTTCTTCTCCCGAATCAACAAGGCCAGATTATTATTTTATTTTATTTTGGGGAAAAATAATCGGGCCTACAAATAAATCCAACAAACCCAGCCCAAATATCCACCACCTACCCGAGCCCAATCGTAATAATATTAAACTTGGGCCCAAAAAGTCAAAAAAAAATCCAAAATTTCAAAAACCAAAGAATCGTCAGTCGATATAACGGGTATTAAACCCAAACTAAAACCCCAAACTTCAACTATTTTATTCGCCCAAAGAATTTGATATAAGAGCTCAACCCGCATAACTTATTTCATCGAACTGTGCCCAAATTTCACTTCTAGCCCCATATTAACTCCCCAAAAAATCGATTATACCAAATCAATATATATGTGTAATGTTCCAGACGGTTACCTCCATCGCCACGGTAGTCCTTCCACGCGCACGAAACTGATGTTTGCGGTGGAAAGGCGGTGCCATTATTTGAATTCTTGAGCCATGGTGGGCGTGGCTTTTGTTGAGCCGCGAAAGTGTCGCTTTTGTGCGGCGTAAAGCTCTCGACGAAATCGCATCAATTTTGTTCCTTCGCTGGTTTGCGCTGGCGTTAGATTTACTACGGCGGCAGCTGCCGTCGACCCTCGCGACTCAAAGGTCGCAGGTGAAGCTTTGGAAGGAAGAACGAGGTGAGGCGGCGTGGTTGTAGAGGCGGTGAATGGCCGGTGATCTTTGGCGCGTGGCGCTCAATGGTGGAGCTTTGCGATTCGATTGATAAGGATGGTGATGGAGGTGGTGGCCTCGTTGTCGATTTTGGGGCGTAGAGTGGTGGTGGTGGTCGATTTGTGGCGGAGGCTCGGATCTCGATGTGGGGTCGTGGCGGAGGCGATCTTTGGGACGAAAGGCAAAGGCTCTGGCGGTTGGTCACTGGCGGTTTAAGTCGTCGATGGTGCCTTGGTACTGAACAACGGCAGCCCGTCGATGGCGGAGATGAGGCGGTGATTTGAGGTGAATTTCTTGTCTTCGGGCGTATTCACGACGATTGGCAGAAATCCATCGCCTTCCCCTCTCTTTCTTGTATGTATCTGTATGTATACCTGTATTTTTGTATCTGTATGTATATGTTGGTGTATGTATATGAGGGTTTTGAGGGTTGTGAATTTTTTGTTTTGGGAATTTTGATTTTGGGATAGGGGGTTTCTGGCTGTGGTCATGAGAGGCGAGGGTGGCGGTGGTGAGGCGGTGCTTGCATGTGTGTATTCCTACCAACTTCCTCTTCCTCTCTTAAATCTGTATTTTTTTTTTTTGGATTTGTGTTCTTGTGATTTCTTGGATTTGGATTCGAAAATTGACGTTGTTCTTGATTTAATTTTTCAATTGACCCTCCTTCTAGCGCCAATTGTTGCGAGTCGTTTTTACGGAGTGTATTATGTGGCTAATTTGGTAACAACTCACAAACAAAATGATTAATCGAACAAGAACATTTGCGGGGAAGAACCGCGATTCTTCCCCCGAAATGTGGGTGTAGGTATATAAGTGGAATGGAATGAAACATTCCGATTAATGCATCTTTACAATGAACTGTGAGGTCCTTTATATAAAGAGGACCAGCACGACAAATTGTTAAGCACGACAAATCGTTAAGCACGACAAATCGATAAGCACGACAAATCGATAAGCACGACAAGTCATGTGCATAAAGCATGACAAAACATATGCGTAAGCACGACAAATCACGTGGTCTCGGTGGGACCTACTGACGTGTGATAAATCGTCATGCTGACGTGTGATCAATCTGGTGATGCTGACGTGTGATATATCTGAGCACAACATGTTGCAACACCAAAACATTGAAACTGCTGTAGACATCATGGTCAATCTTAAAGCGATGTTCCAACATCAGAACCGTGTGGCTCGCCAGATCACCATGAGAGACATGCTCTCAATGAAAATGGTGGAGGGAATGCCCGTAAGGGAACACGTTCTCCAAATGATGGCTCACCTTAACAAACTTGAGGTACTTGGTGTTGAATATGACATCGAGACCCAGATCGATTTCATACTCCATTCCCTGCCCAAAAGCTTCGAGCAGTTCAGGCTCAATTACCAAATGAACAATCCGAAGTTTTCCATGCCTGATCTGCTACAAGCTTTAGTCTCGGCTGAAGGAATATTTGGAGAGAGCAACAGCCAGCCCTAGCGACAATGGGTCCATCTTCCTCTTCTACCACCAAAGGAGGTAAGAAGAAGAAGAGGACCAAAAGTGAAGCTAACTTCAAGTGTTTCCAAGGGCAAGGGAAAGGTGAAGAGGAGGGGTGGAGTAAAAGAAACCCGCCAAGGGAAAGTGTTTTTAACTAACTGTGAAAAAAAGGACATTGAGGTCACTGTTCCAAAAACCCAAGCGGAATTGAAAGAAAGGTAATTCTCTCGCACTAGTTGTTGAAACTTGTTTAGCGGGCGTATCTTTACTCATTCGTGGGTAGTGGATACGGGATCCACTAATCATGTTTATTTCACTTGATACAGGGGGTTCAGCCGGACCCGACAACTTAGTGGAAGAGAGGTCCTCGTCGCTTAAGCGATGCTTCTGAGAGAGTGGCGATTGAAGCGAATGGGAGACGTGCACTGTCTTTTTTGAAGACAAGAGTTTAATTTAAGAGATGTTCTTTATGTTTCCGTTTTTTCAAAAAAACCTTATTTCATTTCAAAACTATTTTGTTGATGGATATTCTCGCTCGTTTTAATAAACATGTTCTTTTTTTTTAAATAGCGATGTGGTTATCTGTCATTGAACATTACAGAACAATCTCTACATTATTAATTGTGCACACCACACACACAATGTATCCTATAACTCATCTACTATTTCAAGCAAAAGGAAACGTTCGACCAATGTGAACGAGACACTTCTTTGGCATCTAAGATTAGGTCATATTAATCCAAAAAGGATCCAAAGGTTGGTCCAAGATAGTTCATTGGAGTCTCTCCTGATTGAACCATTTCTAACTTGCGAATCATGTTTGGAGGGTAAGATGACCAAGAGGGCATTTGGAGCCAAGGGACTTAGAGCTAAAGAAGTGTTGGAGATCGTTCACACCGATGTATGTAGCCCAATGCAAATCAACGTAAGCGGTGGCTACGAGTATTTCGTTACATTTATCGATGATTACTCACGCTATGGATATATTTTCCTAATGAAGCATAAATCTGAGACCTTTGATAAATTCAAAGAATTTAAGGCTCAAGAAGAGAATCATAAGGAAAAGCGTATCAAGTTTCTACGATCTGATCGTGGAGGCGAATACCTCAGAGATGAATTCTTGAACTACCTGTCAGAAGAAGGGATTGCATCCCAGTTGACTGCATCCGGTACCCCTCAACAAAACGGGGTTGCAGAACGAAGAAACAGAACGCTTCTAGAAATGGTAAGATCCATGATGAGTTATGCAGTTTTACCAAAATCATTTTGGGGTTACGCCTTGCAAACAACGGCTTATATTCTGAACTTAGTGCCATCCAAATCGGTTCCAAAAACCCCTAGGGAGTTGTGGACAGGGCGCAAGCCCAGCTTAGGACACATGAGGATCTGGGGGTGTTCGGCATACGTGTTGGATAGGGAAGCTGGGAAATTGGATGCACGTTCGGAATTAAGATTATTTATAGGATACCCCGAAGGAACGAAGGGATGCATGTTCTATGGTCCCGAAGATCAAAAGGTCATAATCAGTACGCACTTTAGATTTTTGGAAGAAGACTATATAAACGATAAAAAGCCTAGAAGCGAGATTACCTTGGAAGAACTTAAGGGGCCAACCCCATTGCCAACTGTACAAGAAGACATACCACGCGTCACGCCTACACAACTGAAACCTCGTCGTAGTGGGAGGGTTGTCAGACAACCTGAGCGATTCTTAGGGATCGGAGAGTCCTCGGACTTGATCTCGGGAGAAGAATCAGATCCATGGTCCTACAACGAGGCGATCCAGGACAAGGATGCAACATCTTGGCAAACAGCAATGGAAGCAGAGATGGTTCAATGGATCACAATAAAGTGTGGGAGCTAGTCGAACCACTTAGTTGGATAAAACCTATGTTTTGAAAATTGGAACCGGAAGTTGAGCCGGACGACCCCAAAAAAAGGTTGGACCGGGGTCGGATCGGTTGGACCGGATTGAGCCGGTGTGACATCATAATAAATATTATATATATATATATAATATGCATAATCTAAAATAAAAATCAAAATTAAAAAAAAAATCAATGGGCTGGGTTGAGAAGAAAGAAAGATAAATGGGTTGGGTTGAGAAATTGTTAAAGCAAAAGGAAAGATAAATGGGCTGGGTTGAGATTTGAGAAGAAACATAAAGGGCCGGTCAAAAAAAAACTTAAAACCTTATCTCTCTCTCCCTTCATTTTTTGTTTCTTCAATCGGCGCCTTCCCCATCCTTCTTCCCCATCCAGCCATCCTTTTTCCTCATCCCAAAATCCCCTTCAATTCATCTCACAATCAATCAACAACACAGATCCCCAATTTTCCCCACATGCCAATTTTAATCCCGGAAAGCCACCGCCTCCGTCGCCACCCGCTGTCGCAGATCCTGAGCCGGAGCCAGAGGAAGTTCTTCCCCTTTTTCCTTCGCGGGTTTCTTGTTTTCATGGGTGGGGTTTGATTTTTCGGCGGCCAGCTCGGGCTTCCGGCGTCGGCTGGCGCAGGCGACCAGCGACGGTCAGGCGCGGCGACGGCAGTTTAGGGCTTTTCAGTTTTCTCACTTTCTGCTCTTGAGTTGAGTCTGAATCTGAAATTCTGAACGTTTTTACTTTTTAGTAAAAAAAAATATATTATTTTAATGAAAACCGGTCAAAATTACCGGTTTAACGGTTGACCGGTTTCTGGTTTTTACAGGTTTTCAACCGGTTTTTCCGGTTTTCGGGGTAGCGGTCCAATAGCGGTTTTATATACCTCTATTGGACCAATTCAGGACGGTTCACCGGTCCGACCAATTCGACCGGCCGGTCCGACCGGGTTTTTAAAACATAGGATAAAACCCATTGGATACAAGTGGGTGTACAAGAGAAAAAGGGGCCCGGACGGAGAGGTGGAAACGTTTAAGACAAGACTCGTGGCGAAAGGGTACACTCAGAAAGAAGGGATCTATTATGAGGAAACCTTTTCGCCCGTAGCCATGCTCAAGTCCATCTGAATTCTCTTGTCGATTGCTGTGCATCTAGATTTTGAGATCTGGCAAATGGATGTCAAGACAGCTTTACTCAACGGAAGTCTTGACGAAGAAATCTATATGCAACAACCCGAAGGATTCATTGAAAAAGGCCAAGAGCATTTGGTTTGCAAGCTAAAGAAGTCCATTTATGGGTTGAAGCAGGCATCCCGTGCTTGGAATCAGTGTTTTGATCAAGTTATAAAATCCTACGATTTTGATCAAAACAGCTTTGAAAGTTGTGTGTATAAAAAGCATGATGGAACTGCCTTGGTATTCTTGGTACTATACGTAGACGACATTCTGCTCATCCGGAACGATGTAAAGATGTTGTCAGACGTAAGGGCATGGCTGTCAAAATAGTTTGATATGAAGGACTTGGGAGAAGCCGGTCACATCCTAGGGATCAAGATCACTCGAGATCGCAAGAAAAGGATGATCGGGCTTTCGCAAGCTTCATACATAGATATCGTTTTGAAGTGATTCAGCATGCAAGATTCCAAGAAAGGCTTTATACCTTTCAGACATGGAATCCATCTATCCAAGGAGATGTGTCCCAAGATACAAAAGGAAATAAATGACATGAAGGGCATCCCTTATGCTTCGGCTGTGGGAAGCCTCATGTACGCGATGCTGTGCACGAGACCGAATATCTGCTTCGCCGTAGGAATGGTTGCAAGATATCAAAGTAACCCTGGGAAAGAGCATTAGACTGCGGTTAAGAACATTCTGAAGTATCTGAAGAGGACAAGGGATGGAATGTTGGTTTATCAATCGGACAGTCTAATCCCCATCGGTTATACGGACTCAGATTTCTAATCAGACATAGACTCCAGAAAGTCAACCTCGGGTAGTGTGTTTTGTATGGGGGGAGGAGCCATGACGTGGAGAAGCGTTAAGCAGAAATACATCGCCGATTCTACCATGGAAGCCGAATATGTAGCTGCTTGTGAAGCAGCAAAAGAAGCGGTTTAGCTCAAGAACTTCCTGGTGGACTTGGACGTCGTTCTGGATTTGCCCAGCACGATCACGGTTTACTGTGATAACGCCGGAGTAGTTGCAAATTCTAGGGAACCGAGAGCCCACAAGGCCAGCAAACACATAGAAAGAAAATATCATCTTATACGAGAAATCGTTAAGAGAGGAGATATAGAGGTGGCAAAGATTGCGTCTAAAGATAACCTAGAAGATCCATTCACAAAGGGTCTGCCTCAGAGTACATTCGAGAGACATGTGGAAGGAATGGGTGTCAAGAGCATTGCCAATCTACTTTGAGTATAAGTGGGAGAAATATTATTTGGTTCGTGTAGGGTGACATTAGATGTCACATAGAACACAAGACATGTTGTAGTATACTTAAAAGCAGACTTTGAGTATAAGTGGGAGATTGTTGGGGTTATACTGAAAAGTATGCTTTTACTTTGTATAACCAAACTGAATTTCTTATTTATTTTACTGAAATAAATTATTTATCACATGCTGCATTAAATATGAATGAATGTTATACTACCTCCATCCCCCAAAAGTATGCTCATAGGGTTAAAACATGTTTTACGAAAACGTAAATTAAGTCTATTTATAAATAACATAATTGATTGTTAGTAAAGTATAATGATAACTTGAGTAATTAAGTGATTGTTGGATGATGAAAATAAAAAAAATTATGCCCAAAAACATATTTAATCTACATTTCCGTAAAACATGTTTCAGCCCATTGAGCATACTTTTGGGGGACAAATGGAGTATATATTTATTGCATACACGTTCGATAAAGTTAGTATGTGTTACGTAGTAGTTAATTTGGTGATACCAGATCACAGAAGATCAAATTAACAGTTCCTCGTGACTAAGTACAAATTCACAACCCAGATGGAAATGAACAACCCATCATGAAAGGTTGAAGTGTAAGGCTCAGATTGGCATGTCTTGACCAAGGGATTACACTAGTGCATCCTGTTGTGCTGAAAAGGACCTACAGGAGGATAAATTTTTCGGTACTTAATATACAAGAATTAGACCTCAGTGGTGCGTTATTTCTTAATCTCCGTTTCTTAAATAGGATTGTGTGAAATTAATAACTATTGCTTTGACTTATGATGGGAAGAAAATCAATGCGATTTGATACCTTGTATCTTGGGCAATATTATTAGTTACATGACTATTGCTAAGATTTAATACGGAGAATCACGTGCAAGTACGGCATGCTTGATTTGTCCCCTTGGTGGGCTAAGAATCTTTATCATACCAAATCTTGCAAGTGGAAATTTATTTTCGGTATGGATAATAATGTTGAGCTGTCTTTACTCCAAGGACAAATATATTAATTAATATAAAGTCTGTTCAGTGACTTAATTAATTAATGGACTAAGATAATCTTAAACGAGGGAAATAATGACCGGGAGCCATATTATTGTGAAGTCGTAATGTGGGTTAAGATGGATAGTTCAATATTAATTTTATAGTGGAGTAAATTAATATTAATGGGCTTGAATAATATTTTGGCTAAATATTAAAGCTTCATAGCCCATTGGAGGTCCAATCTTAATTCTCTTAAAGGTCCCTCAAATAGCCCAAACTAAAGTCCAATTAATGAAAAGGAGAATAAAATATTTTGGCCTATTTTTCCTCTATTATTTTGGAAAAAATTGGGTAGGAAGAGAGAAAAGATTTTCTTCATTTTCTTGGAAAGATTTTATCGAATATGTATTCTTGGAATACAAGTTTATCCCATAAATTCAAGAAAAGTCAAAGATCTTATTTATTTCCTAAACTAGCTGATATTTTCAAAAATATCTATAATATAAGGAGGTGAGATTTTTGTGGAATATTTTATTATGGAGAAAATAATATATTGGATATATTCAAGATTTCTTGGAAATCAAGAAAAAGATTTTTTCATCTTATTCCTAGGGCAAATTTCGACCACCTCATGTATTATAAATAGGGGATGAGTTTTTTCATCCCCAAGTGCAATTCCATGTGTTGGAAAAATTAAAAATCCACAAAGGTGGTGGCCAAATATTTTATTTTCTCCTTTAAGATTAAAATCGTTCGTTGATAATCCTCCCACCGGATTACGTTCGTGGACATGGGACATATTTGAGAAGATACTTTGGGTTGATCCATCGTCTCAGCGGTTGTCTCTACGAGAGGTTAGTATTTACGTAATTCCTAGATTCCGCATGCTTAGGTTTTACGTGAAATACGTGTACGCATGATGTTTATTTGTTCATTAATTATTATGTTGAATTGAATTAGGATTAATTCATGTTAGTAATTAATTGATTAATTTAAATATGTATTTAAATTCAACTCGAATAGATCCGGGCACCCCTAATTTCCCAACATGAACATGATAACATATAACCACACATGATTGAAATTGACCTCCTTAAGAAAGTCAAATGTTTTAATAATTGTCTATAATTCTTATTAATGGTCACACCATAAGTTATCATTAGTCAAAATTATCTTTCTAAGATATTAAAGAGATTCTACTATCTGATGAAGTCAGTATCATTCCTGAAATCAACACTCTTTGTCCTGAGTTAGTCTCGATTAGTATTTTCTTTTTAAAATATGGGTACCGAGCTTCATCACAACCAACCCAATATCTTTTTACAATCCAAGGTCTAATATCAATTGTACATGCAACTAATTCATAGTAATTGGACTCAATGATGGACCTACATATCCTATGTCGGGGTCACATGCCCCCATAGTTTTTTTAAGTATTATATGACTTAAATGAGTTTTTACCAGTGCTATAATTTGTTAATCATGCAAATATTTCTTTTAAAAGAATTTGTAGATCTGTTATGTATATGCACTATCACTATTAAAAAAATTAAATCTTTTTTAAGATAGTGGTAGTGTATATGCATAATCGTGACATTAAAAAAATAAAATTCACATGAACCTGGTGTTATGTACTAAAATATGAGGATTCTGGTTTAAGATGTGGCTTAATGATCTTTAGTGACACAAACAATAAATGTGTAAAATGGATTGCATTTATGTGATATATTTACTTGAGAAAGATAAGTGTTGAGCAATAAATTTGCAAGAGAATTGGTAAGGTATTAATTTTCCCTTTCTCTTGGGTCATAAATGAGCCCTATTTATAGTTTTTGGGAGAGTGGAGCTCACTCTCCCGGACTTACAAGTACAAGTAGCCGGAAATGGCTCTGCCAAACATTAAATGCTACATGATTGATGTGACCCAGGTCGGTGATCGCTGGGAGATCGCTCGAGGTATTAAGAGGTCGCTCGAGGTATTAAGAGCTCGCGCACCTCACTGGGACATCGCCCGAGATAAATCCAGATTCGCAGGGATTTAGCCATCTAACTACTCCTAGCTACTCATCATTGTCGTCCTTTAATGACACATCTCTAATTAGGGCCATTCTTAGGTAAGGTCTCTAGCATTGTTCGCCTGCCACGGGTCCCATTTCAATTAATGTTCAGATCTTGTGCGAAGATGTGACTGCGAGAGGGCGCATCAAGGGCGCATACTTGTGCTTGGTGAGCCTATGCTTCCATCTCCTCAGTGAGGTGTTATACTTGTGCAGAATTTAACTTGCTTCCCCTTTCTCCTTTCCAGGTCGCGCTCGACCTTGCACTATATGCCTACAACAATATCCCCTAGCTCATCGTCTCATGTTCGCTAATGGGGGGGCGAGCTAAATATTCAGTATTGCCTCGATCCTGGTGCGCGAGGTCGCAAAGCTTCTGGGGTACGAGTGATTATTGCCTCGGGACTGAGCGTGATGACGGCAGCTCGCCTCAATTGTCATGCCTACTGAGACTAGGAAATGATGGCGTGTGGGCTCCACGCGCGGGATATGGAAGATCATGGGCCGGCACACGCGCCCCTAATTCCTTCTATAAATAAGTCTCTCTTCTCCTCATTTCACTTTTCTCTCTTTGCATTCTCGAAATCCGCCATGTTGCTTAGGCCATCTTCTCGATCTCGGTCCATACGGTGTCTCGCTCAAGGTAAACCCTCCACTTTTCTTCCTTTCTTCTCACTCTGTCTTTATCTCATGGATTCTGGGGATCGGATCTCCTCGTGGAGTGTGGCCGGGAGCTCTGCTCCGAATGTGACACCTAGTTGGCGATGGGGCCGCCGGGTGGAGGGGCCGTCTCTAATAGACGTCTCCTCCGAGATGGTGAGCGAAGTTTTGGCAGAAATCCGTGGGAAGGTTATGTCTAAACAGTGTCGTATCCGGAAAAGGGGGAGCAAATTGCCTGTGCGGATAGAGAGATCCGCCGAGCCGAAAACTGAACTTGTGGAGTTGGCGGGAGACAACGCAAGTGACTCTTCGACTGGGTCTCTCGATTCGGCTGAATTCCATTTTTTGTCGGATGAGGTCTTTCCCGAGGTACCCAATTCATACGATGAGGTCGACGAAGTGGATCGGAGATTGAGGTTGCAAGAGTCCATGCCTCGCGGACCTCGGGATGTGGTTCCGAGACCAACCAGAGCGTGCGAAGAGAGCGACTTCGCCGCGAAAGATGTGGATAGTTGGGTGTCCTGGGTCCCGGGACACAAAATCGACTATGCCAATCAGCTCCCAGATGGGTGTGTAGCCATGAACTACGACACTATGAAATCCAGACTTTGCTTTCCGCTCCACCCCATAGTCTCGCAGCTATTGCAATTCTGGGGATTGGCTCCAACGCAGATTACTCCGAATGGGTGGAGTATGATCTTTAGGATCTTATCGTTGTTCGGTCGGATTCAACCCCGAGCTTTCCCTTCGGTTAAGGAGATCAACTCTCTGATCTCGCTCGCAAAATGGGGAAAAGATCTGGGTTACTATTATGTAAAAACCCGACCTCATATGAAAGTGATCGAGGATCTGCCGAATAAAGTCCAAGACTGTAAAGAGAAATGGTGGATCATTGGGGGAGCTTGGCAGAGTCCCGTGTTTGCCTTAGGGAGTCTTGGTTATCTCAAGATACCCCGCAATTATGTCACCTTCAAACGTAAGGCCTTTTTCAATTCGCCATTTCCATAGTATTGATTTAACTTTTCTTTTTTCTCGCAGCTCCGAAGTCCTCCAAAATTTCCGAACTCTCGCGTCCTTTTCTGGCCCGGCTGATACAAGTCTGTCTCATCGACCCTGACGAGTGATCTCTTTCAGTGCTGCAGAGGTTGAAGTGTTAGGAGCTCGCAGGATTGATCGTGCCACCCCGCTCTTCGCTGTCCGTGGATTTCCCTGGTAAGCGGAGTGGGTTTTGATCCGATCATTTTTAATACTCAGTTGTAGTTCGCAGTTCTTTTTTTTAGCCGAGGAGCTTTGCGCGAAAATTAACCGGGCCTTGGAACTCTTGAGGCAAAAAAACGAGAGTAAAAAGAAAGGACAGGCCCAGAAAGATGCTACAGGCGAGAAAGAGAAGGTTGCTGGGACCCAGAGGATGAAAATGAAAACCCTCGCCCCGCCGAGAGGTCATAAACGTCCGGTTATTGACAGTCGAGTGGCGGGGGGAGTTTGCCATGCACGCCCGACCTTTCGTCGATATGGATGAGCTCTAGAACTCGCCGAGTGGGAGGATAGTGGCCTCTGGGTCCGGGGGAAATCCGGACATTGTCTTTGAGCTGACGAGCCACCGAGATCGCGAGGTGGAGGATGAGACTTTCCTGGGTTGGAACCCCGAATACCATAAGAGGTGACCTCTGGAGTCCAATTTCTTTTACTCGATTTTCGTGTGAATTTATGTGGATACTCATCTCGTGGGGCATTATTATTTTGCAGGTACAAGTTGGATGACGGGGTCTTCCTCGGTGAATCCACCCGCAACTACTTGTGGTCACGGAACCTCAGGGGCAATGATGTCCAGTCCCCCCTACCTCCGACGCATTACCAATGACTCTGCCAAGTCCTGGACCGTGACCCTTCATGAGGAAGCTGAAACCCAGCATTTCTCCGAGAACATGACATCGGGGGTGGCTCACTTGTGTCGTTCTTTGGCTATCTTCAAAAAAAGCAGGGAACAGTACGATAAGGCCAAACTCCAGGCGCAGAAAGCTGAGGCCGCTTGCGTGCGGATGCAGACGGACTTGGAGAGGTAAATGAAAGATCGGGAGTCCGCCATTACCACCAAGGTTCGCAGCCGAGGAGAAAATGAAGGAGTTGGTTTGAGAGAGGGATGGCATGGAGAAAAAGATCCAGACGATGCAGAAAGATCTCAACCTCCGGATTCAGAAAGAGAAGGTGAGCCTGGATAAGATCTCCGAGCTGGAAAACTGGGTCCGGGTCCTGGAGGCTACCGCCGAGCAAGTCCCTGCCACCATCACCCTGGAAAGGAATCATGCCTCAAACATTGCATACATTCATTCGTATGCAAATGTTGTTCAGGCTGTCCACCGGGCGGGCGACCTCGTGGGTGCTCTAGATGGCAGTGAAAGAGGGGTTGGTCAACTATATGCACAATAATCCGGTCCGTGAGAAGGAAGATCTTCTGATCAAGGACCTTGCTAGCTTCGGGGTTGACTTCAGCTTTCTCCCGCCCAGTGCCAATCTTTATGACCCGAACGAGCTGCTCGGGCTTCTAGACCTGGAGGTCAACGAGGATGGGGGGCCGGCGATGAGGCGGAGGAGGAGGTTGTGGAAGCGGGGGGTCCTGCTGGCCTCGATATTCCCAAGGTCAAACAACTTGTGTCGATCAACCCTAATGAGGGGACCTCGGATGCTCCGCCAAGCTGATCCCTCGGATGAAGTTTTTCTGCGGCAGTATGCCAAATGCCTTCGGGCACTTTCTGTAATCACCCTTCGGGGATTTTTAGTCAGGTTGTTTGGTTGCCCTTCGGGGTGTGTAAATGTTTGCCCAAGGGGCGTAGGACTTTGCTGCCTTTGGGTGATGTACTCTTGTCGCCTCCGGGCATTTATTAATGAAATTGTTGTTCTTTTTCCTTTCTATGTTTGTTTGTTTTTAACGTCGGTGAGCCCGTGTATCTTGTCTTCTCGAAAATCTGGATAAAAAATAATAATGATAAAAGATTTGTTAATTGATAGCGACTTGATTGTCGGCTTAGATATGGTGTGCGATCGAGGTCGACTTAGATATGGTATGCGACATGATTGCCTTCACATATTCTTGGCTTTGTCGACTTAGATAGGGTATGCAACTGAGGTCGACTTAGATAGGGTATGCGACATGATTGTCTTCACATAGTCTTGGCTTTGTCGACTTAGATAGGGTATGCGACCGAGGTTGACTTAGATAGGGTTATCTTGATTGTTAGATATGGTATCTTGACATGATTGCCTTCACATATTCTTGGCTTTGTCGACTTAGATAGGGTATGCGACCGAGGTCGACTTAGATAGGGTATGCGACCGAGGTCGACTTAGATATGGTATGCGACCTGATTTCCTTTTCTAAAGACTTTGGACAAATATGATTTTGCTGAAATGACTTCTCATGATACTAACACTTTATCCCCCTGTCCCTAGTCTTTTAGAAAAAATTTCCTGGATGTTTGACTTTATCTTTTTCATTTACGAATCTATTTTTGATCGAGCTCGTGAGAGGTCGGGGACCAGTCTCCCAAGTTCGTAAATGTGAAAAGTTGTAAAAAGTTCATGCCATAAATTTTAATTCGTAGAGAATTTATAACCAATCCTGATTTTATTTCTAATTCTGATGAGTTTTTAGAAACACCTGATGCATGACTAAACATAGATAGCTACTGGTAGAATTTTTTTCAGGTAGGTCGCATTCCATGGGTACATCGCGGGAGTGCCCTCTATGCCTTCGAGCTCGTAAGCCCCATTTGGCAGGCATTTTGAAATTTTCATGGGGCCCTCCCAGGTCGGACCAAAAACTCCCTTCTGGACTCCAATGATCTTTCTTAAAACGAGGTCGCCAACCTTGAATCTTCGGATTTTTGCCTTTGAGTTATAGTATTTCTCCGATTTTTATTTGTAACTTGCATTTTTCAAGTTGGCTTCCAGTCTTTTTTCTTCGAGGAGGTCAAGGCTGAGAGATATGGCCTGATCGTCGTCCTCCATGATCGTCTATGATGTTTGATGACTTTTGACGACAACCTCTACTTATGATCGCCGTCCCGAAAAGCCAAAGCAAAAGGTGTTTCACCATTGAATTTTTGTGGTTACTGTTGAAATTAATTGTCCAGATCTATTCGGGATGAATATTTAAATACAAATTTAATTCTAACAATTATTACTAGCATGAATTAATCCTATATTAATTCAAATAATAATTCAACAACAAATCATGCATATAAACAGTTTCACATAAATCCTACGCATGCGAATTGCTACGGGGTTTACGTGAACTTACCTCTTGGGATGGCAATGGTCTCGGCGATAGGAACACACCAAAAAGCCTTCCTAAGTATTCCTAGCCCTTGCTCCCGGTGGAAGGAAACTTCGCGAACAATTAACAAAAGGGAAAATAAAAATTTGTTGCACCACCTTTGTGGATTTACTAATTTTTCCAGCACATGGAATTGTACTTGGGAATGAAACACTCATCCCCTATTTATAGATAGGTGGTGGCCGATTTTTTTATCATGGAATAGGGAGGAAAAATCTTTTCTTGGTCTCCAAGAAATCTTGAATATATCTCATATATTCTTTTCTTCATAATTAAAATATTCCATAAAAATCTCACCTTCTCTTGTTATGGTTATTTTCGAAAAAAAACAAGGATAAAGATTCCAAGATTTGGATCTTCTTGAATTTATGAGATATACCTGTATTGCAAGAATACATATCTTCCATAATATATTTTCAAGAAAAACAAGAAAATCTTTCTTTTCCTTATTCTTTCAAGATTTTCGAAAATATCATATAAATAACCAAGTGGGAGATTTCTTGAATTTAATGAGATAATCTTGTATTTCAAGAATACATATCTTCATTCCATAACAAAATTCAAAGAAAATCTTTCTCCCTTTTATTCATATTTTTCGAAAAAATGAGGAAAAATAGCAACAAAATTTTATTTTATTTTTAAACATCTTTTCAGTTATTGGACTTTATGTTTGGGCTACTTGAGGGGCCTTTAGGAGAATTAAGATTGGACCTTCCAATGGATCTTGAATTATCAATATTGAGCCACAATATTATTCAAGCCCATAAATATTAATTAATCTCACTACATAATTAATATTGCACTATCCATCTTAACCCATATTACGCTTAATATGGCTCCTTGCTATTATTTTTTTAGGTGTTTAAGATTATCTAGCCCATTAATTAATTCAAGCCACCGAAATAGCTTTCCATTAATTAATATCTTTTGTCCTTGGTTAAGAAACGATTCAACATTATTATCCATACCGGGAAACTAGTTCCACTTGCAAGATTTGGTATGATAAAACTTATGAACCTCCCAAGAGGGAAAAATCGAACAAAGCGTTTGCATTACGATTCTTCAGATTAAATCTTAGCAATCGCATTGACCAATAATATTGCCCAAGATATAAAGTATTGAATCTCGTTGATTCTCTACCCGTAATAAGTCAAAGCAATAATTACTAACCACACGCGATCCTATTTAAGGGGACGAGGATTAAGAAATAACGAACCACTGAGGTCTAATTCTTCCTAGTTGTCTTTCAAGAATTTGTCCTCCTCAGAATCCTATTCAAAGGCATTAGTCATGCACTAGTGTAATCTCTTGGTCAAGACAAGTCAATCTGAGCCTTACACTTCAACCTTTCACGATGGATTGTTCATTTCCATCTAGGTCGTGAAAGGTGTACTATTGGTTACAAGGAACTGTTAATTTAATCTTTTGTGATCCGGTATCACTTTAACCACAATGTAACACGTACTAATTATTGAACAGTTATGTAACATTCAAGATATTTAAAGCATCGATGATAAATAATTTATTTCAAAGTAAATAAGACCGAAATTCAGTTTGATTATACAAAGTAAAAGTATACTTTCCAGTATAATCCCAACAGGTTCTATATGACCATAAGATGCTCGAAAGCTTGAAAGCCCATAATCCCTTTGACTCAATGAGTTGAGTTTTTAGGGTATGTTTGATTATCTTGTTCACAACTTCAACTTGTCCATTGGACTGAGGGTGATAGGGGTGGAGAACAGTTTTGCAATTTTCCACTTCGCAAAAAAGGCATCGATCTCAAAACCGTCAAACTGCTTTCCATTATCTGTGACAATTGTTTGTGGGAGGCCAAAACGGCAGATGATGTTCTTCCAGATGAATCGGATGATCTTCTCTTGAGTAATGGTTGCCAACGGCTCTCCCGCCCGGTGGTGAAGTAGTCTCATCGCGACCACCACGAATTTTGAACTGCCCAGGGCTTTTGGGAAAGGACCAATCAGGTCGATCCCCCACTTCGCGAACGATCATGGGTTGTAGATCGACGTGAGCTCTTCCGGAGCTCGCCTAATTGTTGGGGCAAAGAACTGACATTGCTGACACTTTTTCACGTACGCAATCGCGTTTTTCCTTAGAGTTAACCAATAATAGCCTTGTCTGATTGTTTTGTAGACGAGAGATTAACATGCGGTGTGATTTCCACAATCTCCTTCGTGGATTTCTTTCAAGATTATCTGGCCTTCTTTCGGGGTGATGCATTTCAGCAGTGGCAATGAGAAACTTCGCTTGTAAAGTTGTTCATTGATCATGGTGTACCTCGCTGCTCTTAGTTGTAATTGGCGAGCTGCGACCTTGTCTTCTGGCAGTGTTCCTTTCTCGATGTAGTCTTTGATTTCGGTCATCCAATCTTCTTCTGGAGCAGCGATCTGAAAAATCTCTCTTCGCGAGTTTGATGGATTTGCTTAGTTTGTCCAGGTTACTTCCTTTATGTCGATGATGACGTGACCTGCTGAGGGGGTGTTGAGTTTAGTAATCGCTATGTTGTCCATATCTACGGTGCCTTCCGATTTGGCCAAGCGAGCTAGAGCATCTGCCTGTGTGTTTTCTACTCGAGGTATCAACTCTATTTGCACTTCTTCGAATTTTTCAACGAGGCTTTTTGCTATCTGCTGGTATTTCACCATTTGTTCACCCCGTGCTTCGTACTCTCCTAACATCTGGCATACGACCAGCTGGGAATCGCTGTAAACCTTCAACTTTCGTACACCAATGGCCATTGCCATTTTCAGGCCATTTATCAAGGCCTCATACTCCGCTTCATTGTTGGTGGCGTGAAAATCAAAACTTACTGCTGTGGTGAAAGATTGTTGTTCGGGACTGATTAGGACCACTCCAGCCCCTGCTCGGGTGCTCGTCGAGGAGCCGTCGATGTGCAATGTCCATGGGATGTCGACTGCTTTTGGCGTCTTCTCTGGAAAGGTGAGTTCGGTGAGGAGGTCGGCGAGGACCTGAGCTTTGATCACAGTTCGGGGTGCGGAGGTGATCCCGAACTGACCTAACTCAATGGACCATTTCAACAACCTCCCGGCTGTATCAGGTCGGTGCAAAACTTGTCTCAGTGGCATGGTAGTTAAGACTTCTATTTGGTGATCGAAGAAATACTATCGTAGCTTTCAGACGCTCATAATCAAGGTATAGGCAAGCTTCTCGAGCGGCGGGTACTTGAGCTCGGCATCATTCAAGGTTTGGCTGACGAAGTATATAGGTAAATGGAACTGACCTTCCGCCCGCACTAATACTGCGCTGAGGGCGGACTTCGTGGTTGCAAGGTATAGAATTCTCGTCTGGTATGGGTTTTGCCAAGATTTTGGGGTCGAAGATATATACTTTGAGCTTCATAAATGAGGCCTTGCATTGCGGGGTCCATGAGAACTTTTCTTTTTTCATGGCTTCGAAGAAAGGCTTGCACTTATCCCCCATCCTGGATACGAATCTGTTGAGAGCTGCGAGACAGCCGATTAATCTTTGGACTTCTTTTACGTTGCGAGGTGGTTTCATATCTATGATGGCTTTGATCTTTGTAGGGTTAGCTTCGATACCTCGCTGACTGATGATATGGCCCAAGAATTTTCCCGAACCAACTCTGAAACTGCATTTCTTGGGATTCAAGCGCATGTTGTATTTTCTCAAGATGTCAAAGGTTCGGGTGAGGTGGCACAGATGGTCCTCCTTCTTTTCACTTTTCACTTTTCACCACAATGTCGTCGATGTATACCTCCATGGTCTTTCCAATCTCATCGGCAAACATTCGATTTACCAAACGCTGGTAGGTTGCCCCTGCGTTCTTCAATCCAAATGGCATCCTCTTCCAACAATACACGTTTTTCTCTGTCATAAAAGATGTGTGTTGCTGATCATCTTTATCTATGGCGATCTGGTGATACCCGGCGAACGTATCCATGAATGTCATCATCTCGTGCCCAGCGGTGCTATCTACGAGGTGATCGATGTGCAGCATTGGAAAGTAATCCTTCGGGCAAGCCTCATTGTTTACTTTTTTCACTAGCACCGCATTGGCCACCCACTGCGGTTGGTCTGCTTGCTCGATCAACTTGTTATCTAGCAGTTTCTTTACTTCCTCGGCCAGGGCTGCGTATTTTTCCGGACCGAACTTCCTTCTTTTCTGGGACACTGGCTTCTTTGTCGGGTCGATGTTTAGTTTGTGGCATGCGACCTCGGGGTCGATGCCGACCATGTCCTCATGTGACCATGTGAATACGTCTAAATTCTACCTGAGAAAATCTATCAATTGATCTCACAGGTCACTGGGAATTTATGTCCCGATAGTCACGCTTAGTTCCGATCGATCGAGGTCGACTGGGATTATTTCGAGCTCTTCAATAGGGGTTGCTCGCTGATCATTTCTTTCCGTTCTTGGATCAAGGTTGGATTCTCGTTGTTCGGAGTCGACCTCCATTGGCTCGAAACCAAGGCGAGGTTCCAAGTCAGGTAACTCTTGTGCAAGTTTCTCTTTAGTGGCGACGCCAACTTCCATAGGTGTTACATTCATTTCTATTACATTATCTATCTCCATTTTATCATTTTCTTTTTTCTTCCCGGGTGGAGTTCGGCTCGTACAACTTAGCTCCACCTCGGGTTTCCTACCGAAATAAAAAGCAGAATTTAAATCGACACAGATGTAAGTTAAACATTTTCTTGCATCGATCTGGTCACCCTTGATGGTGCCAATTTTCCCGTCAGATCCAGGAAACTTAATACAATAGAAATAGGATGAAGTGGCAGCCCCAAACTCATGTTCGAAAGGTCTGCCAAAGAAAGCATTGAAGTTCGAGGGGGCATCGATGACCACAAAGTCCAGCTGTCTCGTTGTCTTCACATCGATGTCCAAGGTCGAGGTGATTTTCACAGATAGGCGAATCATTCCATAGGCTTCGACAGGTTGGTTTCCTAAACCTCGAATTCTGACCTCGCAGGGCTCGACGTAAGAGTGGAAATTCGTCGAGCAGGTCCAGTATCTTCTTGAATAGGATGTTGCAGAAAGCCCCATTATCGATCATGATGCAATGAACTAAAGTCCCCATTATTCTGGCTGAGATTACGAGCGGATCTCAGTTTAGGTAGACCACTCCATCTTTATCTTCTTCGGTGAAGGTGAGTTATTTCTGATTTGGGACGATGGTGTTGACTAGAAGGTAACTCAGCACAACATTATCAAGAGCTCGCATCTCGGCCTTCTGACGTCGGTTAGACAGGGAGGTCGCTGGGAGAAAACCCCCAAGGGTCCCCCCTGTAGGGCAGATCATGTGGATGACCCTATTCTTCGCCCCCGCTGGGATCTGTGGACCTTGCTTTCCTTGGTTGGGCTAGTTTCCTGGCGGAGGTGCTTGTCGCTGATTTTATTGTTGTCTTGGCTTAACAAACCTTTCCAATTTCCCTTCTTCGTACAACTTCCAAAGTTCTCTTTGCAGGTCGCGGCAATGTTCAGTGGTATGCCCAATGGAATTGTGATAATCACAAAATTTCTTTGGGTTGAGCTTAGAGATGTCTTGGAACATTTCCTGGGCCGGTGGGATTTGTTGTCTGCCTCTGATCGCCTGAAAGATCTGGGCTGCATTCATGGTCAGTTTTTCTAGGAGCTTCACCTCCAGAGAATTGTCGATTGGCTTGAACATTCCCGGAGCTCGGTAGTTCGTGGACCCGGGTCTTCTGAAAGGTTTCTCGGACTTTGGATCAGGCTTCTTGAGTTCGACCTTCACCTCGCTTGGTCATTGCTCGCTCAATCTTGAGGCCAGTATCTCGGCATTGGTGATCATAATCCCCGCTCGGTATCGAAAATTGGTGTAGCTTGACGGGTATTCCTTGTTCATCATTTTCCAGAGTTTGGTTCCCTTCTTCAAACCATGCACTATCCCCAAGACTTTGGCTTCGTCACCCAATGACTCGCCTCTTCCATAATGAGTTGTTCTATGCGATCAATGTATGCTCGGTCCGACTCTTCCTCGAACTGATGGATGTTCGCTAGACGCTTACTGGTTCCTTTTGTGCTGGGTCACGAGGAAGTGGGTGAGGAACAATTGAGCCATCTGATGGAAAGACTCTATGGAGGTCGGTGGTAGGATGTTGAACCAACGGTAGGCCTGGTCGCCTAGCGTGAGCGGGAAAAGTCGGCACTGGGTGGCATCAGTCGCGCCCATGGAGTTCATATAGGATGTGTATTTGCTTACATGATTGATCGGATCGGTCTTTGCCATTGTGATGGAGTTGACATTGATCTTGATTTGGACAGGAGGTGATAATGGGGTGATAATGGCGAGATAGGGTATCTTTGTGGTGAGAGGTACTCCCCCCTTGCTTGCTAACTGTTCTTGGAGATCTTTGATATTCTGGAGGATGGCGGCCATTTGTGGAGACTCGTTCTATCCTGCGACCTCACCGCGGTGAGGGCGAGGTGGAGAGTTTCTTTCTTGTCGGCGAGGTGAGGGAGTTCGGCGACGTCTGTATGGTGAAGGAGTCCTTTCCAATCTGCGGGGTGAGGGACTCCATTCGCGTCGGTCTTCATCGATATCCGCCGCTTAGGTTCGCCTTTGCTCTCGATCCGAACACGAACTTTCGGTCCGGCATGAGTCGTATGCCGTCGGCTGGGCTGATCTCGCTGGGGTCCGCGACCTCGATGCGGGCCGTTATTGAAACCTTCTGAGAGTAAACGTTTGTGGATGGGATTCAACCCTTTGTTTGGATTACGCCAATAGACTGGAGTACATTGCGTCCCTCGAGAGTTGGCTTCTTGACTTCTCTCGCGGTGAGGTCCCTCTTGGCGAGGTTCCTCGCAGTGAGGTCCTTCATGGCGAGGTCCCTCGCAGCTGGCTCTTTCCTTGTAAGACTCTTCGCGGTGGGACTCCTCACGCCTCTGGTCTTTGCCCTTGCTTTGGGCCTTCCGGTTCAGGTTGTGGCGTAGGTCGCCATCTAGGATCTGTACTTCAGCCTGCTTCCGGCGCAACTCCGCGATAGCTTCATCGATCTCTTTCGGGGTACGAATCTGCTCGAGCTTTTGAGCAATCCCGGTGGTGGGTCCCCCAGCCTTGCAGTTGCTAACAGTCGGGCCGCTAGCCCCTGCTCCGCCAGAGCGACATGAAATTGAAATGGCTCTTCTCTTGGTGATGAGAGTCGCTTGAGACATGGTTGAGTGGTTTCTTTCTTTGAGAGATTTGGGTGAATGAGAGGGTTGTGTATCGAAGATTCGTGAGGAATACTCTAATGAGAAAAACACCAAGAACTTAGCTTGATATTTCTTAAAGAGTACCCTCCTTCTAGCGCCAATTGTTGTGTACTAAAATATGAGGATTCTGGTTTAAGATGTGGCTTAATGATCTTTAGTGACACAAACAATAAATGTGTAAAGTGGATTGCATTTATGTGATATATTTACTTGAGAAAGATAAGTGTTGAGCAATAAATTTGCAAGAGGTTTGGTAAGGTATTAATTTTCCCTTTTTCTTGGGTCATAAATGAGCCCTATTTATAGTGTTTGGGAGAGTGGAGCTCATTCTCCCCGGATTACAAGTACAAGTAGCAGAAAATGGCTCTGCCAAACATTAAATGCTACATGATTGATGTGACCCAGGTCGGTGATCGCTGGGAGATCGCTCGAGGTATTAAGAGTTCACAAGACTCACCGGGGGGCGCCGCCGAGACAAATCCAAATTCGCAGGGATTTAGCCGTCTAACTACTCCTAGCTACTCATCATTACCGTCCTTTACTGACACATCTCTTGATTAGGGCCATTCTTAGGTAAGGTCCCTGGCATTGTTCGCCTGCCACGGGTCCCATTTCAATTAATGCTCTGTACTTGTGCCAGTATGTGACCTGCGAGGTGCATCAAGGGCGCATACTCATGCTTGGTGACCTATGCTTCCATCTCCTCTGCGAGGTGTTATACTTGTGCAGAATTTGACTTGCTTTCCCTTTCTCCTTTCCAGGTCGCGCCCGACCTCGCACTATATGCCTACAACACCTGGTTCACAGGAAAATCTACTTTTTATATTATTTATTTTTGCCCCGTCATGAAAGTTTTTTGGATCCGTTCATGATTTGACTAATCAATTTAAATATTATATTCTGTAAATGAATTATACAAATAAGTAAACAAATCAAGCTTTATCACAATCAATTCCTAGTCAACTAATAATTTAATTAAAAAATATTCAACTAACAATTCAAGTCTAATGTCAATAACCCATGCAACTAATTTATGGTAATTAAACTAATCAATTTAAATACAATATCATGTAATATTATCATACAAATAAGTATATAAATTATATATTTTCACACACACACACATATATATATAATACTCCTCGTCTTTTATAGATTGCTCAAAATTCAAAAAGTCCATCTTTTATCAAATACTCAAAATAGCAATAAAGTAACTATATATTTCATGTCACCCCTTACAAACATCACTAAATTACATCACATGTCACTAATAATTATATGCAAAAATAACTTATTTTTTATCTTATTCACTAAAATTGACAAAACACCCTTATCAAAAAGCTATTTTATTACCTTCAAATATTAATAAAGAATTTCTTCATTAAAAATCGTGTCAAAATCAAGAGAGCAATCTAAAAAAAGATGGAAGGAGTAACAGATTTAAAAAATATATATATTCATATCAACTACAAAATATAACATTTTATATTATTGATCATTATTGTGCCACTTTTAAAATTTTATGATAAATTTGTAATAATTTTTTTTTTGATTTTTTTCTTTTTTGGTATAACATTTTATTATTATATATGTATAAATAGATTTAGTTCAAAAATTTGTAATAATTTTTTTGTTGAATTTTTTTTTTTTTTTTTTTTGGTATAATATTTTGTTATTATATATATATAAATAGATTAAGCATACAAAGAAGATAAAAAATATTTATTATAATATTTGAGCTACATCAAATTTGTTAAGATGTTTAAAATTTTATTAGTAAATTATAATAATTTTTTGAGCCCAATATTTGGCCCAAAAATTTGTTATTAGATATGCATAGATTAGAGGTTGTTGATGGAATTAGAATTAATAAAGTTTGGACATTCTATATCAATTTAATCCACATATATTCTAGGATGACATATTCCAAACCAATCAGAGTCAATGCAAATTTACCTATTAGAGTAAACATGTAAAAATAGCTGATAGCACAGTATAAACTATAAATGTTGAGGGTTGATCTTTCATGAATCAGGTTTATGCTATGAATTTAGATTATTTGATATATTCTATTTAGTTGTAACATATTTTTCTAAATTATTAAATTTAACCCATATTATATCTTGGGTATAGTCAAATGCCATGAATTAAAAATAAGATTTATTGCATGAACTAAGTCTATATAAATTTTTATCAAAGGTTAATATCCCCATGTACGTATCAGCAAATCCTTTGAGTACAATTAGATTGATTAATTAAGTTCCTTGTCTTATAATTTTGTTTTGGTTCTCCCATTAGTTATAATTTAAATATATTTGATGGTAAATTATCAAAATTCTCTTCAAAATTTATACTTAAAGAATAACATGTTTTGAATAGTTTATCACATGTTTTGAATATATTATCACGTAATTTATAAAATACTAAAAAACTAATTTGACTGACAAGTAATGCCCAATTAGGAAACAATTAAAAATTAAATCTTATATGCATCAGGTGCACTTTTTAGTATATTTTTGCATGTTTCAGAGTAAATAAATTGTATATTTAAATACAAAAAATTGTATGTTTAAATAATAATACACTAATGAGTGCATGATGCACTTATTCAACAATTAATTGATACAAATTCAAAAGAGTAAAATTTTGTATACATCATGTGCATTTATTTAACGTGCAACTTATTTACATTGAAATATTAAAAAAAAAATTGTGTGAACAAATTCTATATTTTATTATGAACAAGTTGAACGTTTTAATGAAAAAAATTGCAGGGCACCGTGTACATGAAACCTACTCACTCAAAAGTTTCTCGATCAATAAAACAAATTTTCGATTTTTGTACAAACTTCAAAGGCATTTAGTGATTACTTAAATCATAAAGCTCTCTTAGTAATTTAGACAAATTAATTTCAATTACAGTTTGCAAATATTGTTGCATGGTATAATTTCATTAATGAATTATTTTCAGTAATAGTATTGGCAAATGATGGTGGCAAATCATTGTTTTGCAGGAGAGCGGTTATAGGCGGACGTTTCACCTCAGAAAGCCTCCCTTCAACGGTGAAACGAGAGTCCAACAATCGTCAAAATCACAGCCAACAAACCCCCACATTCCAAAAAAATCTCACGAAAATCGAATTTCGACATCTGGTTTGAATTTGATGCGCTACATTGCCTCAAATATCTCCGTTTTATCCGCACATGGTTTCCTATTCTAGCTAGAGTACAAATGAAGGCCTCCTTCTCAATTTCCCTTTAGGACAAAAAAATTATACAAATCGCAAGCAGGGGTTTGCATCCTCGCACCCCTTCTTGTTCCCCTTCATCTCCGCCTGCGGTAATCATGTTTTCTTCTTTCTGATTAATTTAATCCGTTTGTTTGTGTTTTTAATTTATTGTTATGAATGTGCGAATTCAGATTTCACGAGCCTATTTGCATTTGTGTCCTGTTCGATTTTTGTTTTGATGCGCGTAGAAAGACCGCGTTCGTGTTTTTAAGCCTGATCTACAATTCGTTTTTTTTTTTTGATCGAGTATGGCAACGAAATGCAGAAGGTTTTGCACGGTTGTAGAAAGTTATAACAACTCAAATTCATTATATCGGCATTGTTACCGTCATATGCATTTTGAGTTATTTATGGCGATTGAAAGGCATCGCAAGCGTGATTGTGTTGTATTTCTCCAGACGCTTTGTGTAATTGCCTTAATGAATTATTCATTAATTATTATTTGGACTGGGAGAATTAAAGGTGCATAGGCCTTTTTGGTGAATTTCAGTGCTTGATTTCGGAAAATCAGAGCTTAATGGGCTATCTGCTTAATATTTCATTTTCCATTTGGAAGAGTATAACAGTTAGAATTAAGTATCATTATCAAGGTAAACAAATACATAGCAATCCTACTTGCCTTAGAGAGGATGATGAAAATTTGGTGGTTGAGGTAAACGAATACATAGAACCCCCAATTTGATGTTGTCAGTTTGATGGTTTTGTTGAGAATGTAGATAGAGTGTTACAACTGAAGGATGACAAGATTGTAGGAGTGTTAAATTATGTATAGCTGCATGTTTTTTCAAACAACTATATGGTTGCACAATGTGCTTAGCAGCTGTTTCAGTTGGGGAGGAATGGGTGGGTAGTGGAGGTTTTAAGAATAACTGCACAATGTTTTTACATATATTTTGCTCCCTTTTTTTTTGAAACATTTCTCAGTTTTCCGGCGGTCGTCCCCACCCACACACACACACACAATTCAATTATAGGGAGATATTTGCAAGTTTCCCGACATTGTACTCTAGGTGATTAGGTATAACCTGTTGACACAGTCTCAGCATCTCAGCATTAAGGTAGAGCCATAGACTTCGCGAACAACATCTGTGGTTGTGAAATTAATCATGTTGTTCGTGAATATTAAACCCTTGGCACATTTATTGTATATGACTTACTTCTTGTTTACTTTGATCAATAACGTACGTATATATTAGGATGGCGGCTGTCAGTTTCAAATACTGGGATGACTGTGTGGATCCTGAGGACTTAGAGGCCTTATGGGAAGAGCCTGATGTACGAGCAGAGTGGATCATTGCTGGAGAAACTAAGGGATCCAAGGTCCACATGTCACGTGATCCTGATGGCCAGCCTTATCTAACACAGACGGAGATGAGGGTAAAGTGGAACCAAATTTAATTGCTAGGTCGATGTGGCACATGTATATATCACTTATAAATTATAGTACCATAGATTATTTGAAATATTAATTATTAAGCTTCAATACCTTTAGCTATATTGGTAAACTCTAAAGAAAGTTCAGATGGTCTGCAGTAGTTGAGTTGTTCGCATCCATCAGTTTATAATTGCTAAAAAACAGATGTCCAGTGTACAATATGATATTGCAACATTTTCTCAAACTTTAAGCTGCAACACTAGATAATTATTAGGTCTACCTTGTTGAGCTCATTTTCCAACTAAAGTAGGCTTTTGTGTCGAAGTCATATATAACTTTGTGTTGAACTTTATTTTAACAGGGAGTGGCAGCAATTGTTGGCCGAAGGCATTTTATCTCACAGATAGACTCGGTATGATATGCTACTTCTTATTCAGCAAACATTTTATGGTAAAAATATCATGAGTTATTTAGGATTTTCTAAATCAGGTTGCAGATTATTAAGAGATCATAACTTTTCCGTCTATTTTTTTCTTTTCCTTTCATTTGTAGTTGTAACTCAAGCTTTGAACACCCATGTTATGGTTTGACAGCTGATAAAATCACTGTTCATATTTTCATCTTATCTCTATGTATTTGTGCAGTAGTCAAAGCTTCTCTTTATACTCGCCAAAAACATAGGGAGTATTCCTTTTTTGATTTCAGAATTCCTCCAATTTCTTTAGTTTTCATATATTTTACTGTATTGAACTTTTACATGATTGTGATCCAAGAATCTCAAATCCTGCAAATACAATTGCAAAGCCTTTTGCTTTATTCATTTAATCTCACTTATAAACGGTTACCTGTTCAACATTTCCAAGTTTCAACTTTTCATTTGCGTATATACCCAAAATCTTACATATTGCGTAATTGACATAAGTTTAGAAAATTCTCTCTCGTGAAAAGTTTTCCAATTTCTGCTGATTTTCATTATGGTTGTGCAACATAAAATTCTGAGAATCACACCCACATTAGTAAATTTACCTTATATTGAGTTTAAGAAGATGAAGCAGCAGGAGATCCTCTTTGCTTTAACTCAATTATCTTACTGCTAAATTTGTCCGAGTGACAAATTTTACCCTTGCCATAAGTCCTTCTCAAGTGGAAATGTGAGGATTATTTACGCAGTAAACATACTGTGGTTCCTGGAAAGGTTTTGGTCCAGGCTCAGCTCAATAAAGAACAGACCCTAAAGCATCATGTTGACTTTTGCAGTCTTTGCCCAGTATCATTTATAACATATTCTCTGTTTATGATCCGCAGGATATGCTTTGTGCTATTGCCGAGCTTGAAAGCGATAGACAACCTCTAGCCACAGGCTATAACAAGAAATCTGATGAGGTTAAGATGGGGCTTATGCAAATCTCGCCAAAAATTGCAGAATGGCTGACCAGGTAACTATTTCTTCAATTCCCTCTTTTCTCAGGGATGCCACAACTGTTAGGATCCACTTTCCGAATTGGAATTTTGAGTAGCCTAATTAAAGTTGGGCTTTGCTGCAGGGAGTTGGGTTATAGGACCTATGAAGTGGCTGAGGACTCGAAAGTTATGTACAAGCCTTTTCTTAATGTTTATCTTGCAGCTGCCTATCTTAAGTGGCTATCAAACTTTGACCAAAAGTAAGTAGATAAAATGTGGCGTTACCTTCTCCAAACCTAATATTGTGATTTCTCATCCTTTTCCATGTGGCATCCTGCCATACAAATATTTCGCTCGCACCTAACCACACATACGAACTTTTGGAAAAAGAATATAAGCCTGGATAAAAAATTGTATTGCAGAGAAAGGAGTGAAGAGTACATGGTCAGGGCTTATAAAGGTGGCACTCACAAGTCAACTCTCCTATACTGGAAAAAATATCTCTCTGTTAAGGAAAGTCTTCCATCCAGGTAATTACCTCCCTGCATGGTGCAGATAACTTTTTTCCTGGTGGGGATGTTTCTGAAAGGACCATAGCTACATAATATCAGAACTATGTAGAATCAATAGTCCATCTCAAATATAAATGCTGCCATTCATTGTCCTTTTGATTTCCTTTCCTGTTAGAATGCCTATGTAGGGCTACGAATTAAGCTATGATTTAGTAAGTGTACGTAGATTGCTTATTTTGATGTTTACATTCATCATGCGTGATGTCATTAGGAGCTTGGTAACAATAATTTGTGTGATTGAATTGATTAAGAAACATGTCACGTGATCCTGATGGCCAGCCCTTTACATTGTGTTTTAGAGATCTTTTCAGTGTATCTTGTTTCTCTAAAAATTAGCCAGTCCACTGACATTCTGTTTGTGTGGAAGCAGGCCCTATCAATGCTACTTGGGATTCAAGGACTTCCCCTGAAGACATGGAAGAGATGTGGAAAAATCCTGATGTACACAAGGAATGGACCCACTCTGGTGAGAAAGGAAAGTGCAATTTTCTCATGACGTAGAAAAGCATCCTTATCTTTCTCGGGTAGAATTACGGGTGAGTCTGCAGATATATTTTCAGTTTTTTTGGATAACTGATAAATAGTGAAGATGATGAGTCTGATCTTACCCTTTTCACCATCACTCTTTTGAGAAGATTTCACCATAATTTTCGCATATTTGTCTGCATTACAGATTCTGGTGCATTTGCATTATTATCCTGATCCTTGTTAATCTATGCAAAGAATATTTTTGGACATACAGATTTCTGAAGAACAAGAAGACAGTTTTATTGATGCGATCAGTAGTGCCTTTTCTTATAAAAATATATGTTAACAAAAACAATATTTAAGATTCAGAAAACAAATAAAATACCCTTATTATTATTATTTTATTAGTATCACATAAGTTACAATAAAAGAAGGATACAAAGATAAATACCAATTTTAGCTCGTCTCTATGTGTGTGATTAAATTTATATTCAAACTTGTGTACATTTTTGGAAGAGCTTTCTTTCAGCACTATCAATTTGCATATTATTCTACAGTATTAACTTAAAGACCTTTTTTGCCTCGTGTTTGCTGACTTTTAATTTGCTCCATTAGGTAATGTATTTATTTCATAGACAGACATGATAGGCTTCCGTTGCACAGCCTTTGACCAAACTAATGATCTTTCTTCCTTGCAGGCGGTTGCAGAAATCATTATGGATAAGCACTTCAGAAAAGGATATAAACCTGTTAGTAGTTCGCTTCTTTCAAATTAATTGACGGGTCATTTTGTGAATGAAATCCTGCTGTGTATGATGATGTTTTTAGAGCAAAGTTTAAGTCATGCCATTATAAAAGGCATAGTTTTCCCAGTCAAATAAAATTTATTTAGGGAAGGTGAGTGATTTTTCTTCTTCAGGCATATTGGAAACCAAACTATGAATACAACTTATAAGTTTCTAGATTCATGCCTTGCGATTCAGCTACTGCGTGCACCAAAGTAGCTTGATGCAGGATTTAGCATTGTGACCAAATGTTTACGTCACCATGTTTGACATAACTAGTGAGTGTGTTAATATATGTTTGTATCAGAAAGTGGTGAGATTTTTTCTAACTGGGAATGTTACAAAACATGGAGCAAATACAGTACTTTGAAGTTAATAGGCCAAAAAAAAAAAAAAAAGATGACTTGTAAGACTAAGCTCTTTTGCAACTAACCTGCAGTTTGCAGAAAAAATAAAAAATTAAGGATGTTGGTTATTGTGAAGAATGTAACAGTAATCAAATATTGAGTGCACCTATAGGTCCTTGATAAATGTGTGACTGTATACGTTTGACGCCATAATACAATATGAAAGGCCAACATTTCTCTCTTTTTGGACAGGCTGTTCTATGTGCTCTCTGTGAGATGGTTAGCATGCGGTTTTTAAATGGAGTCGGACAACACTCTGGGCTAATGGGAATTGACTATCCCACAGCACGTTGGCTTTACAAGTACGCCTACTGAAAATTTTATTTTAAGTGAAATACAATAAACTATTTTCTGTTTTTCATCCAATTCTCAGCTTCCTCTTGTTATGTTATATTCAAAAGACATAATGTGGGAGAATTTTCTGTGTATTGAATTAGGTCAATAGTACATATATATATACAAGTGAGTAGGCTTTTCTAATAAAGACCCATCTATAAAGACCCATCTATAATATTATTCTAACACTCCCCCTCAAGCTGGAGCATAGATGTTAATCATGCCTAGCTTGTTACAAAGATAGTCAACCCTAACTCCATTAAGAGCCTTAGTGAAAATGTCTTCTAATTGGTCTTCATCCCTCATATAACCTTTGTCGAAATTAGGCCATGTTGAATCTTCTCACGAACAAAGTGACAATCAATCTCAATGTGTTTAGTCCGCTTAAGTGAAAGACCGGATTAGAGGCAATATGAAGCGCAACTTGATTATCACACCACAATTTGGCTGGTATTGAGATCTTCAAACCCACTTCATTTAAAACTCGATACCCATACTATCTCGCATTACGCCTTTGACCATAGCTCTATATTCGGACTCTGCAATCGAACGCGAGACTACTTTTCATTTCTTACTTTGCCAAGAAATCAAATTTCCACCAAAGAAAAAACACAAGATCCTCAAGTAGACCGGCGATCTTCCTTTCGACACCAAAGAAAACACAAGATATCTCAAGTAGACCGTCGATCTTCCTTTGATCCCCTTGATCAAAGATCGGAAAAACATTCAACCTTCTTGTGACCATGGTCACTATACACAATTCCACGCCCGGGGCTTTTTCAAATAACATAAGATTTGCTCTCTACCGCCTTCCAAAGGATCAATAGTTGGTGATGACATATGTTGACTCACTACACTTACGGGTAAGCAATATCCGGACGCCAAACCCTAAGATAATTGAAATTTTCCAACCAACCTTCAGATCTTCCCGGATCATCAAATAACACACCCTCTTTTGTAAGTCGCAAATTCGGAACCATTGGAGAGCTATATGGTTTAGCTCCCCAATTTTCCCCTGTTCGAAAAGTAAATCGAGCACATACTTTCTTTTGGAGACAGAAAAATTCCCTTCTTTACTCCCGCTCACTTCAACACCAAGAAAATACTTAAGTGTCCCCAAATCCTTGGTAGTAAACCGAGGAGGAAGGAAAACTTTTAAAGATGCAATCCCTTTAACATCACTCCCGAAGATCACAATATCATCCACATACACAACCATCAAAATAATACCACCCTCGAACGCATGTGAAAAAATGAATCATCGATTTACTTTGTTTCATACCAAACTTCTCAACAAAGACGAGTAAAAGTACCAAACCATGCACGAGGGCTCTATTTCAAACCATACAAAGATTTACAAGATAACATACCGATGAGTCTCCCCGAGCAACAAAGCCGGTGGTTGCTCCATATAAATAGTGTCAACGAGGTCACCATGGAGAAAGGCATTCTTGATGTCCAACCGGTGCAAAGGCCAATGATTAGTAAATGCCATTGAAATCCAAGAGCCTTATCGAGGTAAGTTTGGCAACGGAGAAAAAGGTGTCGAATAGTCAACACCATAAGTCCGAGCATAGCCTTTGCAACAAGGCGAAGCTTTCAACCGAGCCACAGAGCCATCAGATTAACTTTGACAAGAACACCCATTTGCGCGACCAATAGGTCGTTTACTGCGCGAAGATCCACCAAAGTCCAAGTGCTCGGTAGTATCTAATGCATTCATTTCTCAATCATGGCATTACGCCAACCAGGATGGGCCAAAAGCTTTTTGAACATTGTTAGAAACAGCCTCGAGAGAAGAAACAAAAGCTCGAGAGGAAGGGATAAGTGATCATATGAAACAAAAGAGGAAATGGGATAAGTGCAAGAACGTTTACCTTTTCAAGAGCAATGGGAAGATCATCACTTTCGAAGAAGGATCTGCCGACGAAGATATTGCTCTTCGACACATGAAACCGTGCGACGATCCAAATCAATGGCGAGAACAGAGGTCGTGGACGGCGAGTGTATGTCTCAGAGAATAGGAGGCCTAGTGGAATCGGATGGAGGAACAACCGGGATAGGATCGATATATCGAATCAGATCTTCCCTCCGATTGGGAGGAGGAAAGAATGATGAGAGAAAGGTGTATGTTCGAAAACGCAACATCGCCAGAGATCAAGGTACTGTTGAGACTAAGACAAAACATCGATATCCTTTTTGAACCCGAGAATAGCCCAAGAAAATGCACCTCAAAGATTTGGATCCAATTTTGTGACTGAGGCCGAACATCCCGAACAAAACAAAGTGCAACCAAATATCTTGGGCTCAATAGAAACCGAGAGATGGAAATAGGACATGAAAAGGTGACTCACCACGGCGATGTAAGATGGCATGCGATTAATGAGAAAAGACGTGGTAGAGACGAAGATCCGCCCAAAAAGGGTTTAGGAACTTGCATGGCAAATAACAAAGCTCGGCGGTTTCAAGAAGATGTCTATTCTTTCTCTCGGCCACACCATTTTGAGATCGTGTGTCAACACAGGATGTTTGTTTGATGAAGAATGTCATTGTGCGCAAAGATATAATAACGAAATGCTTCGTAAAGATATTCCTTAAGCATTATCACTTCAAGAAGATTTTCACGCACACACCAAATTGAGTCTTAATCTCAAAGACAAAAGGTAGAAAAGTGGGTAAATAACTCGAATCGATTTTTCATTAGATATAACCATGTCATTCGAGAATAATCATCAACAAAGGTTACAAAATAATGAAATCCGTGTTTCGATGTAACAGACAAGGACCCCAAACATCGAGTGTACTAACTCAAAAGAGCACTAAATCGATTATTGACTTCGAGGACTCAAACTAACACGGTGATGCTTAGCAAAATGACAAGACTCACAATCTAGAGATGACAACTTAGAAAATTGCGGACACAATATCTTCAAAGAAAAGGAAGTGAAGGGTGACCTGCGACGATGTGCATCCATAGAGTGATGATCCCCAAAGGCACGCCATGATTTAAAGTGCCGAGTATCAAGGATGTAGAGGCCGCCCGATTCATGTCCCTTACCAATAAGTCTCTTCGTCAGAAGATCCTCAAACAAACAATAATCGGAAAGAATGAGACACATCAATTAAGATTATGAGTAAGTTTACTCACATAAACCAAATTAAACGAGAGTTGAGGAAGACTAAGAACAGATGACAAGGGGTAGGGAAGATGTTGGATTAACAGTTCCCCATCCAATGACGTGGGATTTTGAACCATCGGCCAAAAGTAATCTGAAAAAGAAGTATTATGTGAGGTGAAGGTAGAAAAATGATTGGATTACTGTCATGTGATCTGCGTGGGCGCCCGGAATCAATGACCCACTTGGAAGATGAGAAACAAGACATGCATTAGGTTTACTCGACTCGGCAATGGCGAAGGACCGAACTAGCTTGTGATTTCATTTCTTGAAACTTCAACAACTTTGCATACTCGTTAAGCGGAGATGGTGATGGATTCACCGAGTGGCGAGAATTGCCACCACTATTAGCTACATGAGCAGATGATGGAGGCCTCTTGTTACGCATTTTCAGACAATCTCGTTTGGTATGCCCAGGTCCATGACAGTAATAACACTCCACATATGTTGATGAATGCCCGTGATTACCCCTCTTCCCACCATTTTGGATCAGTGGCCTCCCTGACTCGGAAGCGGAGCACGACCGGTAGGACAACTGCTAGGTGGAGAAGCTATGGTGGAGCTTGTGCGTTCGGTCATAAGAATTCGCTATAAGCCTCTTCCAACGATGAAATCTGCGAATCGGATAGAATTTGTGACTTAACCGTCTCAAACTCAGATGCAAGACCAGCTAAGAAACTCATCACATCCATCTTATCTCGTTGAGCATGTTGAACAAAGGACATCGTATTAAACGGAAGCAACACATTAAGCTCTTCATAAGTTTTCTTGAACTCCATGAAGTAATCCGTTATCGACCTATCTCCTTTGTTCAGTCTCGTAAAATGCCCGACACATCATCATACATTCGGAAATATTCCTTTCCCAATATAAGAACTCAAGATACGACATAAGTGCCTTTTACATCCCCTACAATGAGTAACCATCCCAATCACCTCACTACCGGATGCAATTGCAGATTCAGAAAAAAAACAAAAGCATCCTCTCGTTGCGGAGTTTTGTGGCGTCAATGGGTGGATCATCGGTCAAATGACCGTCCCATAGACACACTCAACAAATACAACTCAATGGTTTGACGCCAATCAAAGTAATTTGTAGGAATGAGTTTATGCTCGTGATTTTCGCCATCACGGGCATAACATCAATAGATTTTTGCTTTTCACTCATAATGAATCATCCACCAAGAAGAAAAACAATTGAAATTCCAAAAAAATGAGTGAGAATCTGTACCAAAACCTGAATCACACACCACTCGGATGTTGACCCAAACAGTACACCAAACAGAAAGAGCTCGACGAGACGAGCTCAACTCAATCTCATCGGAGGAGGAAATTCCGGCGAAACGCCGCCACGCGCCGCCGAAAAGAAAACAAGTGCGAAAAATGCTTCGCGTGTGTGTCTATCGGCCTCCGGCCGCCGGACTTCCGGCGAAGGGTCGACAGGAGACGGCGCACCTCCCTGTGTGGGTGGTGTCGCCCGGATCTGAGCAAAAATGGTAAAACCCCAAATATGTGCCCAAACCCTAATTTTCTCAAACCCTAATTTCTGAAATTAAAGCCCTAATTTTCGAAATGTTGCCCTAATTTTCAGAATTTGAACCATGCTCTTGATACCATGTTATGCTATATTCAAAAGACAATGTGGGAGAATTTTCTATGTATTGAATTAGGTCAATAGTACATATATATATATACAAGTGAGTAGGCTTTTCTAATAAAGGTCCATCTATAATATTATTCTAACACCTCTTAACCATCAACATAAAACATGGAAATATATTAACATGGTAACATCATAAACGTGTCCCTTTTCGTTTTTACTTTTGGTTGCAAGAAAGGAATACTAACTCATAAACCAGGAGTTAAAAAGGTTTTTTGGTCTCATAACTTGTCTATTGTGCAATTTTAATCCCAAAAAAATTAACTTTTTTGATTTAATTTCAATATTAATACATTTGTCCAATTTTAACCCCAAAATAGCCGGAAAATTGAAAACGGTGTCCTTTTATGTGGTGTCGTTTTATGTCATGTAAATTTTCATATAAGGATTTAATTTGGACAACAAACAGGTTATGGGGCCAAAATTGGACATTCGTGTCACATAAAATGACACTTTTCAAATATAAGGCGATTTTGGGGCAAACTTTTTTAATATTGGGACAAAAAGTAGACAGTAGACAAGTTATGGGACCAAAAAAACTTTTTAACTCCATAAATTTACCGTGTGCTAGTATGAAGCAACAATCTTATAAAGCAAGAACCATCATCTATTTCACAAGGCAGAATTAATAATATATATCTATGATGTATTGCAAGTATCACATTGTTTTCTTCAGTAATATAGTTTTAGTAATCTGCTGGATTTGATACTAGGGACTTAGGCTACAAAGGTTACGCGGTCCAGTCAGTTGAAGATCTCACCAAGCCTTTCGTTTCCATATACTTCGGTGCAGCCTATATGACTTGGTTATCAGGATACAAGGGAAGGTAGGATTATGTCTTCAAAACAATATTTCCTTTATTAATTAGTTATAAAATATTTCACGTTTCTAATTCCGACACCATTTTTTGCACTCAATTTCAAACAGGGAGCAAACTCTCGATTTTGTTGTTCAAGCCTATCTCTCCGGACCACAAAATGTGAGCATTCAAGAGACGAGCTCTCTGTGGGATAAGTTTGTGGAAGCAATGAACCGCTATGAACAACCCAGAATGTAGGCAGCATTTGTTTATTTTTTCTCTGCATAAATCAAGCTTAATCTTTTTATAAGCGTGTTTTAATGAGTAAAGTGACATTTCAGGGAGTCGGGTAGCTGCACCATTATGTGAGCTTCACTGCCTCGTCTCTCGTACTCCATAAGTGTACAAATGTAAGATATCTTCGATTTCAAAGGGCAAATTATGTAATGTACATGGTCATCCCTGTTGGAGGTCCTTATCATATTAGGGAAGATCAGAAAAGTTTGTTGAAATTTAAGGAATTGTGTGTATGTTGTACATTTTGTAAGAGATTCATTCCTTGTATATCAGAATTGTTGTCTGATGATTGTGTGTAATGTACTTTTAAGATATATCGTGTTGAAAAATGGAATACTTAGCTTGGAATTTTGTGATCAAAGGAACAGAAAGAAGGCTAATTCATGGTCATGGCATTGTTAGTAAAAAATTATTTGGTAAAAACTTGTACAAGACGAATTTATATCATATGATCCATAGGTTTATGGAGACAATCAAGTCTTGTTATAAATGTAAGTATGATCAAAATGCTAAAGTGGAGTTTTGTTTAATATATTAGACCGTTTCACACACATTTTTTTTTTAAAAAAAAAGAATTTTAATGTGCTCAAGGCTGCTGATATTTCTAAATTCAATGCAATTTCATTACACTACATTTGCTGAATCATTTTCTTTCATTCACTATCCCAATCCCTTTTTCCCAATATCACTGGTCTAATTATTAATTATATCATACACATAATTTTGGACAATACAATAACAACCTACGTTTCCAATATTGATGAAGTATCTTAGTAAAATCATAGCCTAAAAAAAGAAAATAATAGTATATTCTTACTATTCATAAAAAAAATTGAAATATTAACAAATAGAAGAGAAGCAAAACTTGGATGTCTTATGCTATGCAGTTGTTCCCTAGCAACAAATTCATGCAACGAACCGAAGCACAGCGATGATAAGAGATACACAAGAACATAGTTTCACTAAATTAGCATGAATGAGTCATTGAATTCATTAATCGATTGGCTCTGCCATTTGGGAAACTAGGAGAAGCTCTGAAGCTTATTATGTCTCGTGCATTGGAACCACACCAGTACTCTATTTACTCCAAGATTCTTCAGTTTTGCACCGGCTTAAAGTCCGTCAAATATGGTAAATTGATTCATAGCCATATCATTACCGATGGATTCCCCTGTAACACGTGTTTGAACACCAGATTGATCATATTTTACTCAAAATTTGGTGAAATGGAAAGTGCACGTAAGGTGTTCGATCAAATGCCTGAAAGAACTGTGGTCACTTGGACTGCTTTGTTATCCGGGTATTCTCAGAGTGCAGATTATGATGAAGCTTTGAGGGTTTTCTCGGCTATGCATGGTGAAGGCATGAAGGCTAATCAGTTCACGTATGGGAGCGCCTTGAGAGCCTGCACGAGTTCGTCGAGCTTGGAGTTGGGGAAGCAGATACAGGGTTGTGTGCACAAGGGCAGGTTTGTGAATAACTTGTTTGTGCAGAGTGCGTTGATTGATTTTCACTCAAAGTGTGGGAACATGAAGGATGCTTGTTGCGTTTTTGAGTCCATGGAAATGAGGGACTTGATCTCTTGGAATACTATGATTGGAGGATACGCGGCTCAGGGGCTGAGTGATCATGCGATTTTAGTGTTTCTTCGGATGCTTAGGCAAGGTATATTTAAGTTTGATAATTGAAATAAGCATCTTGAAATTGTTGGTTGTTGAATTATATTTTGTTGCTAGTAGAGGGCCACCATCCTAACTATATGAAACTGAGGCCTTTATATGATTGAGTAACAAAACTGATGACTCAGAGCATCCTTCAATGGGATTTTTAAAGGATCAATGAATGTGTTCTCACGTTACATAAAGTGATCAATTTATAATATGGAAAAGTTTGTCTGTTATGGTGGTAAAGATTGGTTTTTACTTCCTTTAAGTTTCAGGTTTATGGAGATAGCTATGCTCTGTTCTTTATGTATTTTTTACTATGTTTTTGTGTGGAAATAATTAATATAGAAATATATACACACATACATATATGGATGACTAAGCTAGTTATTCTTGGCGTTAAGTTCTTTTCTTTTCAGTTTAATGATACAATTTTTTTATATAGGCATGCTTCCTGACAGCTTCACCTTTGGAAGTCTCCTGAGAGCCACTGTGGGAAGAGATGCGCTCACCAACGTCAATATCATTCACAGCTATATTTTTCAATCCGGTCTTGGGTCTCATAAGTTTTTGAGTGGGTCATTAATCAATGCATATGTGAAATGTGGAAGTATGGACAATGCAAATCGGGTATACAACACTAGGCAGAACAAAGACTTGGTATCATGTACTGCGTTGATCAAAGGGTATGCTTGTGAAGGTACTGATATCTCTCAAGCCCTTCAACTCTTCAAAGATTTACAAAGAAATATGGCAATTGATGGTATGCTTTTATGTTCCATGATCAATATGTGTGCCAAAACAATGTCTTTGACGCTGGGGAGACAGTTACATGCAAATTCCTTGAAATGTCGAAACCAACTTGATGTAGCTGTGGGCAATGCTCTGATTGACATGTACTCCAAATCAGGAGTTATTCAAGATGCTAAGCGTGTTTTTGATGAGATGGACCTGAAAAATGTAATTTCATGGACGTCGTTGATCACTGGTTATGGGAAGAACGGATGTGGGCATGAAGCTTTAGAACTCTATGTAAAGATGGAAAATGAAGGGTTGAAGCCGAATGATGTGACCTTCTTGTCTCTTCTCT